>OZ014496.1:14599849-15278533 GCA_963966045.1 Xestobium rufovillosum
AGACTACAAAAACAAGAAATAATATACCTTTGTGTGTGAGAGTAAGAATTCTTTGGCCGACGTTAGAAGATCTGCAATTTTGTTATGAGAAGTGAAAATATTATGCTTACGAAGACGTTTGTCTATACGTACGACCAGTTAGCATCGTCAATGAAGGGAAAATGTGACAGGACTGTGCGGGTGGTTGAGTCGCTGGACTTTTTCCTAGGAGAGACTATTTTTTGGAAATAGTTCGTTTAATGTCAAGAGGATTGTAATAAATTACTATTGATCAATGTGTCTGCGATACGTTGAACTTCAGACGATAAGGAAGAGAAGCATCGTAAGTACATAACGATCGCACGGTGAACAAGAGAGTGGATTAATGACATATTGCTGAGATAGACGTTGATGACACGACTGGTGAGGGGTTTCCTATAGACCGAATGACTAGAACTTCCATCGTGTTGACTGCTGACCAAAACATGGAAACTCTCCATCAAGGTGATCAAGGTACCACGTCTATGTGGCCAAATTACAAAGCTTTCGTCGGAATATCTGAACGGAATACTTGGGTTTAGACTATAAGATTCAAGAGCCTCTTTTCCGAAAAATTTCATGAAGGAAACAAAATATGTGGATGTGGGACATAATTCAACTAGAGGTTTTAAATCTAATGAAGATCCGTTGGACGCTAGAAGTTGTTTGATGATCACATTGGAATTTGAAGTAGGAACATTGCTAAATATGGATTCGACATCGAAACTGATGAGAATGTTTTAGGACTTGACCCATAATTTGCGGAGTTCTTCGACAGAATGTCTTCCCCACAAACGATTTTAGTATGGAAACGAGATACTTGGCAAATTCATAATATGTGAAATAATTCATCGCAATGGGGAAGACCCGCTTAATCGAATTTATAACTTTTAGTACTGTAATATCAAGCACAAATAGAACATGAATCGCGTACCACGTCAAAATTTTGATTATGCGCCTTGCTAAAAGAAAAACATGCAACTAGAAAAGCAGCATAACCGGGAGGGCTAAAGCGCGCGCTTTATGTGACGTAGGAGGCCTATCCGTTGCGTCGTGGTATAACGCGTCTCCCTGGGTAAAATGGGGAGGAGTCGAAGAATGAGCGGGGGCTCAGGGTGTTAACGGATCGGTTTGCGCATGTGAAAATCCCTACCTAATCTGTAGGCCCCGTACGTCACAGCCTCATTCAAATATTGTGTTTCAAGTGTGATGCACGTTTCGTATTCAATTATGACGAAAATAAGTCTCAAAAATAAAAAACGAAAATTGCGGAATTTGTTTTGGATAGTAAACTATTCAATAGGATCATTTTCAAAATTTGCGGGTTTTCCCCATTCAATCGAATGAAGAGTATCGAGTTGGTGGATTTTAAGGAGCGGTACGGCTAATCGAGAAGTGAGTTTATCCTGAATTTCCGACTGAAAACCTAAGGATTTTATAGAAGAAGTGACTGGTAAAAGGATGATTTGCTGAATTACTTGAGGTTGGCTGATATGTTGTGTTACAGTCTTAAAAAAGGAAGGAAATTTGCACATCATAGGTATCGCGGTCAAGAACGACTGGAGTTATCCACATGAAGACTTGAATTGAATTTGATATTTTTCATAGCGAAATATTCAAATCATCAGCAGATCTCGGATTGAGGGAGCTCGTGGAATTTATAACTCTTGTGATATCACAGCGAAGAGTGTCTATTAGTCTGAAAGTTTACAAAAATGAAACACGTCTAGTGGTGATAGCAAAATTTGAATAAAATTTGGAGAGAACATAGATTTCGTATGTTGGTCTTTAGAAAGGTGAAGCTTTTCAATTTATGACGTAATATGACACAATAACCAATCCTATTGCCGCCTTAAATATACGACTATTAACTTCTTTTTGAAATAAATTGCCACGGGTCAGCCCGACACGAATCTATGACATTCCGATTTCACGTCAGCGTCTGTAATCATACAGCTACCTATTGCTTATTGAAAGTTGAGAGAATTAATAACGTGTATGATCATCATCATCACAAAGTTCTCAGTCCGAAGACTGGTTTGACGCATACCTTCATCCTTTCCTATCCTGAGCTAACCTTCGCATTTCTCTGAAAGTAGAACATCCTACATCCCGAAATATTTGAGAGCAGTAGTCCTATCTGGGCCTACCCGTACCTCTTTTTATTCCTATCCTCGACTCTAGTCGCGAACTACTCCTTCGTGTCTCAGAAGGTGTCCTCCCATCCTATCCCTCATATTCTTTATTGTCATCCATACTTTTCCTCGTCTCTTTCTAATACCTCCCTATTGTTAACCTTATCTATCCACGATATCTTCATCGTGCGTCAGTAACACCACATTTCAAACGTTTCTATTCTTTCTCGATCCACTTCTCCTATTGTCCAAGTTTAGCACCCGTACAGTGCCGCACTACATACATATGTCTTTAAGAGTCTCTTCCGAGTTTCCACATTAACCGTTCCTGAGCATAACAGTTGTTTCTTTTTGTTAAACGTAACTCGGTCCTGCGCTATTCTTTGTTTTCTATCTTTAGTGCTCATACCGTCGCGAGTTATTTGACTTCCTAACAGAAATTTGCGACTTCCTCTATCTTCTCATTTCCTATTTGTATTTTAGTTTTAGTACTAATTTCACGCCCTCTACATACCAAAATTTGGTTTTCTTTTTATGGATCGTCATGCCGTATCCCTCTATCAAAACTGCTTCCAATTTGTTCAGAGCTACTCCTAATTCCTCTTTGCTGGATGCTAACACTGCTATTTCATCCGCGAATCTGAGCATGTTAATAGTTTGGCCCTGTACATTAATCCCTGAAGCTGTTCTGTCCTTAACAATATTAATCGCATCTTCAATATATAAGTTGAAAACTAGAGGTGATAACGCACAACCCTGCCTCACTCCCTTCCGGATATCTACTTCTCTCTTCGTTCCTGCTCAAATTCTATTGCTTTCATTTGCTCTTTGTAGAGATTATGTATTATTCTTCTGTCCCTATATTTCTAACAACTTCGAACATCGTCCCCCATTTTACGCTGTCGAAGGCTTTTTCTAAATCTACAAATCCCATATGCGCTCTTTTCCTTTTCTATTGTTTTTTTCTATAATTACTCTTAAAGCTAGAATGGCCTCGCGCGTTCTTCTACTTCGCCTAAATCCGAACTGATCTCCCATTATTTCTTCCGAGCTTTTTTCCATCCTTCTATGCACAATTCTAGTTAAAATTTTTGACGCATGGGAAGCTAGTGATCGTTATAAAATTTTCACACTTATCCCCGCTTCTCCTTTTTGGCAAAGCGACTATGATGTTTCTTTTGTAATCTTCTGGGATCTCCCCTGTCTCGTATATACGGCTAACTAGTTTAAATAGACGCTCTCTTGCTCTTGACCTGCACCCTTCAAAATTTCTACCTTGCAATCCGTCTACCCCTGGTGCTTTATTGTTTTTTAGACTTTCTAATGCTAGCTCAGACTCTTCCCTCATTATAGGACAGACTAGGTTATACCCCTCTACACTGATTTCCTTTTCTAATATATCTCCTAGCTCTTGTCCCGCATATAAGATTCCCAAATATTCCTTCCGCCTATATCTGCCTTTTCCTCTCTTCCGATCAGGATGTCACCTGCCTCGTTTCTAATGTTCTTGCTGATAGAGATCCAATTTTTCTGAACATGTGTAATCACAATTTAGCACCCTTTTAGCGTGCCAAACATCGCTGCAACACCATTAAACGATATTGAGCTCTCACAGAATATTACATTTTTACTTATTCTTTGAATAACACTGGACTGTAGAATGCACGATGAAAATTTCTTTTGCTCTGAAACGCCAGCTGTTTCTATTCGTTTTTATTGCCACGTGTCAATTTATGAATCGAACCACGAATAAGTATAACATTTCAAAAAGCTTTTTACTTATGTTTATACAATTATTGCAATGTATGTAACTCTTATTTTAGGACCCGGCCTCATCAATACCCAAGGGCACATTGCTGGCTCTTTTCATTTCAATGTTTTCGTACATCCTCTTCGTTCTATTCGCTGGAGGCGCTGCAGTAAGAGATGCAAGTGGAAATATTACAGACGTGATCAACGGAACATTGAAGGAATGCACAGAAAACTGCCAGTATGGTCTTTTCAACAGCTATTCGGTATGTAACACGTAATCAATTATTTTTACACATTTTTCCAGATAAACAGCAATATTTCTCACGTTGCATGACAGATTTTACGATCGCTTTGAAAGAGCACATGTTATCGATTATATTTTTGTTCTAATAGACATTGCTACCAGTTGCTTCCTTTGAACTGGAACAAAACACAGAATATTGGTTTCAGGACTCCCTTGTATACTAAAGAAATGTGATATAGATTGACCTAACTTGTAACGTAGTTTGTTTACAAACGCACCCTCTTCAACTGACGTCAAGAAAACAGTATTGCAATATTTCATCGCTCGATTGGAATCAACCAAATTTGAATATTTTATCCAATCCTATGAAAAATGTAGGGACAAAGGGTAAATATTCCCCGTAATTAGGAAAACAAAGATCAAAGAAAGTTCGTTAACTTTCAATATGTAATTTCTCTCCCATCAGTAACCGGGTCGCAACGTTCGATAATTTATTCGTTTTCAGTTTTTGTTTACTTATGTTCTCCGATACAATGTAGATACTTGCCAGAATTCAATTTTTGAAACCCATTAGCATATTGGATAAAAAGGAAATATTTACTACTAATTCGGTTTGCTCGTGTTCTCTTAAATATTTCAAGATTAAGAAAATTATTAAAAATATTTTTTATAGGTAATTTTTATAAATTGGAAAAATTTTGATAATTGCAAAAAATTTTATGAAAACCCGTTACGTGAAAAATGGGAATATACTTTGTTTTCATCTCACTAACTAAAGCTTTCTTTGTTTAATCCGAAACTATGAAATTCTTGAAGTTTTTCTAAGTGAATCAACCAAAATTTAAAAAAATGCAGGTAACACCAAGTGACAGGCAGAAAGTTGGCCACATATGATGGAAAACATTTCTATGGTAATTTTCTCGGAAAATTGTGTTCTTGATAAAAGTTGGTGCATGAAAAAACTGCGGGTGCGTGGTCGCCACACGCGATAGAAGTGAAACTTCAACGTTGTTAGAGGAATGAAAAATTTATAGGTATCAAAATAAAAAATAATAATAATGAAAGAATAAATCGAATTTTAATGCTTCTAACCAAGCGCTTTGTGGCGTCACAAGAACTGAAACGTTGTGTCCTCGCTTTACTGCCGCTTGCCTGAGAGAAACAGTGCGAAGCATGAAACAGAGCGTGACTAAAGAGTGGAGCGTTCGATATTCCCATCTCATCTGCCCTTCTCTGACTGCTCCCCTCCATTCGTTTCACTTTTCGTGACGCTCGCATTTGCCAACACAGGAACTTACTCTACCGAGACAAAAGAAGTTTCACTTCAAAAAGAAAACCTCATAGTAAAATCGAAATACACAAATGTAATGACAAACAGGCTGTTCCATTATAAGAACAAAGAAATGGGGCAGTGAAAGTAAGGTTAAAGTTTGGAAAATAAAAATAAAGGGGACTTTTTCATGTAACTTCTCTAAAATGTAAAATAAAGACGGGCTCCGCCATTTTACTAGTATGGTTAGGCAAATTAGGTCACAGAAATGTACACCGATTCTCTTCAGATTATACTTCATTGAAATTTAGCAAATTTTAAAGAAATTTATGAAAATTCGAAATGCCCCTTTATTAACAACAGAAGACGAACGCTCTCCTTTACACTTGTTTGAGTAAGGTTGCTTTCTTTGCGTTTTCATATGAATATTAAACATCGATTGAAGAATACACACCCAAAGATTGTTTAGTTGATTAGTTGCGAAAATATTTATATTTTAACCATTGCCTATTTGCCTATTAAGTATGTGGTCTTAAATGTTTTTTGTGGCGTTTAACTAACCACCACCTTGGCGAAGCTCACGTTAGTTAGGTACTGCAAGACAGAAACAATCTTATATTTTATGTTGGTAAACAAAAATGACTCGATCGATTATTATTAGCAGCAAAATTCATCTATCATTTACCTATAGCTTTTTTTTATTTCAAGAATCGGGAACTGCTTTTCCACTGCATAAGTATTCTGCATTATTAAATTCATTAATAGTCCATTATTACCACTCCAAGAAGAATGCTTTTTGAATTAATTTCTACTAAGAATGCAATTTCGATATTCAAAAAATATCCCGTTAGACACTTTAGAAAGTTATTATTCAAGGAATGTCTCAATAGCACTTTTCTGAGTCGATGATTTTGACGGAAAGCGCCATTTCGTTCAGCCCTTCGGTTCTGAAGACCCCTAGGGATTTTTCCTTTAGGGTTACTTACATAAAATATCAAGTATTTCTTGTAGAACTTCTGGTTTCTGCAGCTGTTTTATCTGTCATTTTATACGCTTAATTTTTACAAAGGTTTTCTAAACATAAACATATTTTTCCGAATGTGAATAAGGTGATAGACATTGCCGACGCAGTTGAGGTCAATGTTAAATTTACAATGCAGAAGAATGTGCTTAATTGCTAAATGAGTTACACAGCAATTATTATGATGCCGCAGTTGGATACGTAAGCAGGTCATCCATACAGTGTGTATGGACGCCACAATTACGTACCTAAATAGTTTACAGTAATTTAAAAAGATTAGTGATGAATTACGATTTTATTTCTGAAATTTTCGGTAACCAAATCAAACGCATGTCAGTCAATTTACAGTGAACATATGAACTAAACTTTTATTGCCAACTTAAAATACAAAATATATATTATGTTCAACCTTCCCTAACACCCTCACTTGAACATAATTATATTTCCATTTTCAATTTCTAAATTAAACCTAAATTGTGAAAATTGAAACTTTTGTTTAAAAAGTGGTTTTGTTAATATATCGGCCAGCATTTCTTGTGTGGGGAGATGTGCAACACTGATGTCTCCATTTTCAACCTTCTCTCGGAGAAAATGATGACGAACATCCCCCTGTAAGAAGGTTCCTTCTTACATACTTACTAACTGCTAGTTGAGCAGGAAAGTACGTAGAGATCTAAGGATGCTCCAAGCCCAACGATATGTTTGGCGTAGCATCCCGTATAAGATCTCGTAGTACACAAAATCTGGATTTAGTTCTATAATTCAATGCCTGGCGGGGTATTTGCCCGAGAAGTAGTTGTTCGAACGGTCCAGTACCACTCATAACCGCCCCATAATTTGGCAAATAATTAGCTCTTGCTAATACTTGCACCAAGCGTGTAAGTATATATAAAGCAATCAATGAAGCAATATTGCATAGTTCGAGATTACATTCTTGTTAGGCAAAGATTTAGAAATCAAGTTAGGGATTGTAGAAGTTATCCAGGAGCAGATATAGATAGTGATCACAATATAGTCGTTATGAAGGCCAATCTTAAATTTAAGATTTTGAAAAAACGAAGCGGAAGAAGGTATCTTGACCCAGAGAAACTAAAAGACGATGATACGCGCGATAAGTTCGAGAAAAAGACAAACGAAGTACTAAAGGGCGCGGGCGAAAATATTGTTAGGGACATAGAGGAAGAATGGAATTGCATTAAAAATAGTTTAGTTTCCTCAGCTAGGGATATTTTGGGTCATAAACAGAATGAAAGTAGGAAACCCTGGATAACAAAACATATTGTGAGTCTAATAGAGGAAAGGCGCAAATATAAAAATAGGTTAGATGAAATAGGGAAACAAAGATATAAGGCGATCAAGTGGGAAATTATTCGGAAATGTAGGAAAGCGAAAGAGCAATGGATCGATGATAAGTGCAAAGAAGTGGAAAATAAGTTCGAAATAGGAAAGACTGATGAAGCATATAAAATAATTAGGAGAAATTTTAGAGAAATTGGATCTAGTACCAAAAGCATTAGGAATGAGGCAGGAGATATCCTAATCGAAAGCGGGGAGAAGGCAGATAGGTGGAAAGAATATTTAGGAAACTTATATGCGGGACAGGAAGTGCAAGATATATTAGAAAGTGAAAGCAGTGTAGAAGGGGATAACCTAGGGAGTCCTATAATGAGAGAAGAGTTTGAGCTAGCACTAAAAAGTTTAAGGAATAATAAAGCACCAGGTATAGATGGCTTGCAGGCAGAAATCTTAAAGTGCGCAGGTCAAGAGGTAATAGATCGTTTATTTAAATTAGTTAGTCGCATATACCTGACAGGCGAGATTCCAGAGGATTACAAACTGAACATCATGGTAGCTTTGCCAAAAAGGAAAGGCGCGGATAGATGCGAAAATTTTAGAACTATCAGTTTAACTTCCCATGCGTCAAAAATTTTAACTAGAATTGTGCAAAGAAGGATGGAGAAAAAGGCGGAAGAAATATTAGGAGAAGATCAGTTCGGATTTAGACGAAATAGAGGAACGCGCGAGGCCATTCTAGCTTTACGAGTAATTATAGAAAAAACGATAGAAAAGAGAAAGAGCGTATATAGGATTTGTAGATTTAGAAAAAGCCTTCGACAACGTAAAATGGGGGAAGATGTTCGAAGTGCTGAGAAAGGTAGGGATGAAATACAGGGACAGAAGAATAATACATAATCTCTACAAAGAGCAAAAGGCAGTTATAGAATGTGAGCAGGAACGAAGGGAAGTAGATATCCGGAAGGGAGTGAGACAGGGATGTGCATTGTCACCTCTAGTTTTCAACTTATATATCGAAGATGCGATTAATATTGTTAAGGAAAGAACAGCATCAGGGATCAATGTACAGGGCCAAACTATTAACATGCTCAGATTTGCGGATGATATAGCAGTGTTAGCATCTAGCAAAGGAGAATTAGGAGCGGCTTTGAATGAAATGGAAGCAGTTTTGACACAGGGCTACGGCATGAAAATCAATAAAAAGAAAACTAAAATTTTGGTATGTAGATGGAGTGAAAATAGAACTAAAATTGAAATACAAATAGGAAATGAGAAGATAGAGGAGGTCGCGGATTTCTGCT
The DNA here is from genome assembly GCA_963966045.1 of Xestobium rufovillosum. Taxonomy (NCBI): domain Eukaryota; kingdom Metazoa; phylum Arthropoda; class Insecta; order Coleoptera; family Ptinidae; genus Xestobium; species Xestobium rufovillosum. The sequence continues at coordinate 14,608,887 of OZ014496.1, forward strand.
ACTTAGGAAGTAAAATAACCCAAGACGGTAGGAGCACTAAAGATATAAAACAAAGAATGGCGCAGGGACGAGTTGCGTTTAACAAAAAGAAACAACTGTTATGTTCGAGAACGGTTAATATAGAGACTAGGAAGAGACTCTTAAAGTCGTATGTATGGAGTACGGCATTATACGGGTGCGAAACTTGGACAATAGGAGAAGCGGATAGAAAAAGAGTAGAAGCGTTTGAACTGTGGTGTTACAGACGCATGATGAAGATACCGTGGATAGATAAGGTTAGCAATAGGGAAGTATTAGAAAGAGTTGGGGAAAGGCGAAAGGTATGGAAAACAATAAAGAGTAGGAGAGATAGGATGGTAGGACACCTTCTAAGACACGAAGGAATAGTTCGCGACATACTAGAGTCAGAGATAGGAATAAAAAGAGGTAGGGGTAGGCCTAGATTAGACTACTGCTCTCAAATAGTTAGGGATGTAGGATGTTCTACTTTTAGGGAAATGCGTAGGTTAGCTCAGGATAGAAAAGAATGGAGGTACGCGTCCAACCAGTCTTCGGACTGAGAACCTTATGATGATGACGAGGGTGTAGGGCAAAGCACCTTACTGATGAGTCCCAAAAGGACGAAACCAGTGGTCTACGGTTTTCCATGCACATTCAAAACATGCAATATTGAAAAACCTTCTTACATACTTACTAACTGCTAGTTGAGCAGGAAAGTACGTAGAGATCTAAGGATGCTCCAAGCCCAACGATATGTTTGGGGTAGCATCCCGTATAAGATCTCGTAGTACACAAAATCTGGATTTAGTTCTATAATTCAATGCCTGGCGGGGTATTTGCCCAAGTAGTAGTTGTTCGAACGGTCCAGTACCACTCAACAGCCCTCTTGTTGTCACAGTAGATGATGGTTGGCCCTGTAGCTGAGTCTGGATCAATTTCTTTGACCAGTTCTCGCAGCCAAAAACCCTCTTGACAGTTCGTAGACAGCGCCATGTACTCCGCCTCTGACTTCTGCTTCTTACTTGACCAGGATATGGCTCCACCTTGAAGTATAAATATGCTACATGTAAAAGAATTTCGATTGTTTGTGTCTTTAGCCCAATCTGCATCGGTGTAGGCTTCTATCTTGGTGTTGTTTTGTTTATTAAACTGATAGTTTGGTGTTCTTCGTTCCCTTTAGGTAGCAGAAAATTCTCTTGACAGCTGTCCAATGAATCTGGTGACGATTATTGCAGAATCGGCTCACAAAACCAGTTGCAAATTAAATATCAGGTCTGGTGCTCTGAGACAGAGGTAGAGTAAGCTACCTACAGCTTCTTGGTATGGGGAACTTCGCATTTCTTTAATTTTCTTTTCTGGTAATTGGTCCCATGTACTTCTGATTACTTTGGTTTGGGTCTGCCGGCCTTGCGGCGGGTTTACAGTTGCTCATCTGAATTTTTCTAGAATCTCTTCTATATAATGTAGACTGATCAATAAATATTGAACCTTCTTCACTTTTGGTTAATCTTATTCCAAACAAATGCTTTGCAGTAGGTACCTAAATCTTTCAGTTTAAATTTTTCTTGGAGTTGCTGCTTTGAATTGTGATCATTATTAAATTTTGACTGGTTGCTACTATTAATAGGTCATCAACATATACAGCTATTATAATTTTTTCTTCTCCTCTTTCGAAAAAAATGCATTGATCTGCTTTTGACTGCTAGAAAGTCATTTCTGTTCTTCCAAATCACCCTGTAGATAAGCGGTTGTAACATCCATGTGGTGTACCTGCATGTTATACTTCATAGTATAACGTTACAGGAAGGGCTCTGAACGAAATGGAAGCCGTTTTGACGGAGGGCTATGGTATGAAGATCAATAAAAATTAAAAAGAAAACCAAAATTTTGATATGTAGGGGACGTGAAAATCGGACTAAAACTAAAATACAAATATGAAACGAGAAGATAGAGGAAGTCTCAGATTTCTGCTATTTGTCAAATAGCTCGCGATGGTAGGAGGTCTAGAGATATAAAACAAAGAATAGCGCAGGGCCGAGTTGCATTTAATAAAAAAACGACTATTATGCTCGGGAATGATAAATGTAGAAACTCGGAAGAGGCTCTTAAAAACGTGTGTATGGAGTACGGTACTGTACGGGTGCGAAACTTGGGCAATAAGAGAAACGGATAGAAGAAAATTAGAAGCGTTTGAAATGTGGTGCTACAGACGCATGATGAAGATACCGGGGGTAGATGAGGTTAGCAACAGAGAGATATTGGAAAGATTTGGAGAAAAGCGAAATTTATGGAAGACAGTAAATAATAGAAGAGATAGGATTGTAGGACACCTTCTGAGGCACGAAGGCGTAGTTCTCGATATACTAGAGTCAGAGATAGGAAAAACGGGTACTTACGAGTAGGCCTAGATTAGACTACTGCTCTCAAATAGTTAGTGATGTAGGGTGTTCTACTTTTAGGGAAAGGCGTAGGCTAGCTCAGGATAGGAAAGGCTGGAGGTATGCGTCCAATCAGTCTTCGGACTGAAAACTTTAGGATATGATCATTTGCCTGTAGGTACACTATAAACTCCAAAAGTAGACGATGTGATTTTTCGTTTAAAGAACATGATTATTTATCTATTTTTTGCTGCCCTTTGTTTACTAGTGCAAGGCTTAACACTTTTGTTGTCATTCAAACAAAATCGTTTAGATCCGCCTTCAAAACTTTAATTGGCGGACAGTTGCTAAGGTTTTTTTACCTCAGAATGTAATTGGTTATGGCATTAAGCGAAATTGAACCGTAAAGTGGAATAGCAATTTTGGCGTTTATAGTACATATAGGTACGTTTCAGTGTTGTCATACTTATCATAGAAAGAAGACTTTTCACTTATGATGAAATAATGAATGTGGCGGGCATGTTTGAGGTCGGTATAGACGACAAAGGGTTATTTCTCGTATTTATGCAAAATATTGCTAATATAGCAATATTTGTACAAGACGTACCTACTGGTCGCGGACCCGTAATAACCCCTATACCACATACCACTTTCTTCAGTCCACCAGCTAATAAAGAAGTGCAATATTTTTGTGAAATGTTCTTTAGTGATGAATCTCGTCTTAGAATCCATCCAGATTGGTAAAGTCTGCATGTGTTGAAATTTACGTCACTTTTAAAATATTCAGACGGTCGCTGCGTCTTCCAGTCATTCATTCAATCATGGTATGCGAAGTCTTCAGTAGACAAACAAACCTATTTTGTTGGAAATTAATATTACGATTTCATTAGAGAATTAATCAAGAATAGACACGTAAAGTGGTACTTATATGGAAGATAATTTTACGAAGAATTCAGCTGTATAAGCATGCAGTTCCATCTAAACAACTGAATGATGACTGTTCAACTGTTTCGTCAAAAAAGAAACTTGACTGATCAACTATTAATACAGTTTACAAGATTTGTAAATTATCCTCTAAGGTTTCAACCCAGAAATATTAGATGTTAAGAGTCCGGCAAAGCAGATCAAAAGTTACACCTGCGGGGTATCGGGTCGGTGAGGTATCCGTTAGAAATCGGAGCAAGCTATCAGCTGTGTTGCAACACCGTCGCGCTAAACACATTAATTGGCACAAGAACAACGCACATTTAAAGCCCGCGCGTTCGGTACCTAGTAAATGAGACAACGCCGCTCTGAGTCGCTCAGTCGACACCGGGCGGCAGCACATACCAAGGCATATTTTGCGTTTGCAGCGCTCTCGCTCTACCATGATTACACCTTCATCCTAGTAAATTTAGCAACACGAAAGCCTGATTATGGTAGAAGAAGGTATACTTTATGTCGCCATTGAAACAATTTTTCGAAAACTGTAAATCTCTTGGCGCTATGCACGCGTGAAGTTGGTCAATTTCATGAGTGAACTGACACTTTCTAAGATAAAATTTTTAAATTTTGTTTCAATGGAAACATAAAATAAAGTTTCGTTTATAAACTGTCAAAAATTCAACACTTCAATTTTCACCGTTTAGAAATGAGCATAGCACTACGAAGTCAGTTTTCGGGTTCATTTTAAAGGGGTTTGCCGGACTCTTAAGAATGAGACGCTAGCTGTCAAAATCGTTTTTATGACTCACGCTGTATATAGATTACGTTCCGCCCGTATGCCGGAGCACTACACTGCCGAGTCCCACAAGGACGAGACCAGTGGTCTGCGGTTTTGTGTATAAACTTGTAATTCAATGTTTGGCGAGGTACTTACCAGAGTTGTTGGAATTGTCCAGTATCACTCTGTCTATTAATTTAATAAATTTTCAAAGCAATCCTAAATTTTGGGTATGCGTGTATTTTATTCATTCTACGCATTTCAAACAAAAATCTGCTCGAAACACTTTTTCACCTCATTAAAGATGAGGTTTTCCCTCATCACTCTTCAAAATAGCTTTTCACAGTATGAAATAAATAATTTGTGTGATTTATATAAATTCAAAGTATTCTTGACTTTGAACTTGTTTAAACACATACCGACAAGTAATTAATTCCCTAAGACTTTGTTTAGTCGTGTGTCAGTCAACAATCTACATAGAAAATCCTATACTTTAATACCTCATTCATGTTACTTATAAGTTAAATTCATTTGTTTTCAGATGATGCAAATCATGTCGTCTTGGGGGCCACTTATTTACGCCGGATGTTTTGCAGCTACTCTAAGTACAGCCCTGACGAATTTGCTTTCCGTCCCACGTCTAATACAAGCCCTAGGGAAAGACCGGATCTACCCTGGACTGATTTTCTTTTCTAAAGGATACGGAAAAGCAGGCGAACCCTATCGTGGATACGTACTCACATTTCTTGTTTCCGCAGCGTTTCTTTTGATCGGTAATTAGTTTAGCACATTCGTTTGTGGCAATAAAAGTAAATGAAGTTAGAATTATAGTCGTCAGTGGTGTGCTGAAGATTGGAGCTGTCATTTTAAGAATAAATTTGTTTTCAGCTGATTTGAACGCAGTGGCTCCCTTCATATCTAATTTTTACTTGGCTTCTTACGCCCTCATCAATTTCTGTACATTCCATGCTGCACTTATAAAACCTTTGGGATGGAGACCTACTTTTAGGGTAAGGAACTTTTTAAAACGTTTGTAAAGCATTTTATTCCAAAAAATGCATGCATGTAAAGAGACCAAGTTTTTCAATAAATTAAAGAATCAAGTTGAAACGTACCCAACGGTGAAATTACAAAGCATAAAAATAAAAGAAATGATCCTATAGTTTTTAACCGTTTCCACTTTTTCCCTTTTCGATTTTTCGTAAAATTTTCCTAAATCAATATGGATGGTACATGGAAAATGATGTTATTATGTCAATAATATTCACAAATAGCACTAAACTCGATTGTGTTACAATAAAAATTTTACTTGTTCTTTTCAATGTGCATATGCAATTTGTCTGAATAAAAAATACAAAAAATGTTCTCGATATTAATGCAGTGTTTGTACGCCTGCACGCAAACCACCTACACGGCTCAGCGCGGCTAGCGCGCACAAATTATTTGTGTTTAACTCGCTGTAACTTTTTCAGCAACAATATTAATGTTTCGTTTCTTCACCAAAAATAATTTCGAGTCTTTGTCCATATTTGGTCTCGCATATGTATATGTTAATTCCGAAAAATACATTACACAAATTTGTGGTCTAGCAAGAATCAGCTTCATTTTCTTTTGTGTGTTCGACTACTACGGGGCGCTCAATTCAAAAAACTATCCTCATTTGGTCGCTCGTGATAACTTAACTGTTTGTCAGGTGTTTCAAGTTTTATTAAGTTTTAAGTAACTCTGCTGGAAATGCCTGTATTTCTAGGCGGTAGTGAAAATAGTTTTTAAAAAGCTTGCATAGGATACTATGGCCCAACGTGAATAAGAAAAAAACTTGTGTGTGTCAGCTCCCACGCACGACTGGAGTTTACTCCTTACGAACGATTATTGGAGTTTACTCCTTAAGAATCGATTTTCAGCCCGCGGTACAGAAATTTTATGAGTAGTAAAATTTCGCGTTAACTAAGAGTAACGCGTTACGTACATTGAAGTTATGTATGTATCTATGGATACGGCTGTTTATGTCTGACTGCATAGAGCATAGACATAGTGAAAATAGAGTGGCATAGAGTAGATAATGACAGTTGGCGTTGTAAAGTCAGCATTTGCAGTGTTTGTTCATTCCTAAATTTGTTGAATCTTTTGATTTAATATGGAAAAACCTAATATTAAATACTCCAAATATTGCTTAGTGCCGAAATGTGAATCAACGCCTATTCGAACACCAGAAAAAGTATTTATTTCATTACCAGTGGGATCGACGTTTAGCAGATTGTCACTTAATTACTGAATTTATAAACCATTTATATTTTGATGTAGTTGGACATTTTTGAACATAAACCATCTGATAAATACACATTTGGGTATAAAACTGACATTCTCGTGTACCTTATTATCAAGTGATTGAAGTTAAAATAATCGTTCGTAAGGAGTAAACTCCAGTAGTGCGTCAGAGCTGACACACACAAGTTTTTTTGTTCTAAGTGTACCTACTGTCTAGTTTAAAAACGATGATAATAAAAGTACATTATAAACTTAGAACCAAAGAAAGTGTATCTGCATGAAATTGAAGGCTCTTTAAGTTGTTCTTATTCACTTTACGCTTTATAAACTTTAGTATCATATGAAAGGTTATTCGTTCCTAAATACGGGAATTTAATGTCTGTAACAGTTGGGTTGCTGTAAACGACCGAAAAGAGGTGCAGACGATTAATAGGTAAAAAAGAAAAACGAAAATTTCGAATAAGTAGACTTTCTTAACATTTGTGTAACGTGGGCTTTAAAGTGAAGTTTGTTATCAATTATTAGACCTAGGCTACTCGCATTTTCACTGCAAGATATCACGTTATCATTTGTGAATTCTGATGGGGATAGTAAACTTCTACCTGCCTTGAAATTTTGAGTTTTATGCGTTTACTTGCTGTAGATGGCATCAAATGAGGCTTAAGTTGCATTCATGCACACAATATATACCACGTTTTAAACGAATTCATTTTTTTCTTACTCTGCAATGTCATAATTTTGTATTTCCAGTACTACAATACCTGGTTGAGCCTTTCAGGGTTCATTGGATGCGTCATTATAATGTTTTTGATAAACTGGATAACGTCCTTGATTACATTTATTGTTATCTTGGGCTTCTACCTAATTGTGGTGTACAGAAAACCAGGCAAGTTTTGGCTGTTTTAAAAGATGATCATGGATATTAATTTTCTTTTATTTGCAGATGTAAACTGGGGATCATCTACTCAGGCACAAACGTACAAAACCGCCCTAACAACAGCTCACCGTCTCATTAACGTAGGAGAGCACGTGAAGAATTATCAACCCCAAATACTGGTTTTATGCGGCTCTCCAAATTCTCGCCCACCCCTTCTAGATTTTGCTAACCTCATAACCAAACATAACTCTTTACTTTTAATTGGCGAAGTAATACAAGTAAGTCCTAACAAGAAATGTTATTAGGTAGATATAATTTGTAAGTGTAGATTTTTTTGACAGTCATCCCTTTCGCACAGAGCTCGATCCAATAAAATCCGGTTAGCATACGCTTGGTTGAGGGACCACAAAATCAAGGCATTTTTCACCATTATTGATGGGGTTAATTTCGAAACTGGTGCCAAAGCCCTGTTGCAAGCAACTGGAATTGGGAGACTTTCGCCAAATGTCCTTATGATGGGATATAAAAACGACTGGAGGAATTGTAAAGCAGAGGAATTAAATGCCTACTTCAATACGTTGCAGTAAGTATAGGATTATAAAGTACACCTAAATTTAAATGTTGTTTTTAAATTTTTCTGGTATCTGAATTATGATTTGGGAATTTGAAAAAATGCATTTTATCTAAGTCGGTAAATACCCAAAACGTTTATTATTTTTCCGCCACTTTACATATCTTTGCTATTTACATATCTTTGATTATAAATAAGTACAAACAATGTCATTGTGCAAATATATTTCTGGCTTCTACCATATGCCGTTAATGCAGTTTTGACATCGTACATGTCCTGCATGCTATAGCGTTTTTTGGCAGTATCAAGAAGTAACAGGAAATTGTGAATCAAATTAGCGATGATAGCTCCTTCATTCTCTATCATATCATACATCAGTCAACTACTTCTCGCTTATCCAGAAAACCAAAAATTAGTCGAACGTTAATTAACGGTTTCACATTATAACAATAAAAAAAGATAAGAACAGAAACTGTATTCACTGTAGATATGCCATTCATATATTTTTAATGAATTGTAAATATTAAGCTGTCCATACATTGATCTAGTTTTCCGCTATAGATACTATACGGTTACCCGCGATACACCCATAACTCAGAAAAATGCTTACACTTTGTTTTTTGCCGAAAATTTAACCAACAGAGTGTACACCGGCACAAGAAATCCCATTGCAAGATTACTTCTTGAAAGGACTATTTTCTTCCATGGTACTCCTTGTTTCAAATATACGTAAAACTAAAATGGTAATATCTTAAAATCGGTCAGTCTAAACCCCATCGTGCAGTATACCAACTTTCATAAAATTTTATTGGGAATTCAAGTAAACAAATGTAAACAAATGTGGGGCATCCAATTAAAAAAAACATAACTTTGGTTTGGTGCTCAGAATGTGAACAACCTGTATACGCCAAAGTAATGTTATCATTTTATTCATTGGGTTCTCCACATAAGTGTAAAATTTAATTTTGATACCTTGAATAGAACCAGAGATATGGATCGACTACACACTATTGGCCCACCTGTATGTATAATCTCGTAAATGGCCTAGAATGCTAGTTGCCGTGGCGTCTGAAAGTCGTCACAAACATAAAAAAATCCAATTTCCCTGAAATTTTGGCAATTGGGTGTTACGGTTCTGTCGATTTTGCAATTGTGCTATTTTGTATTGTCAATTTTAAAAAATTAAATTCTACCTTTCCAACGCTCACCGAAATCTCCTCTTTCAAACTGTACCTATCGCGTATTTAAAGCTTCTACCCCTCAGTAGGAGTTGCCTCTACAGATTTTATAGTTGCGTTTGGGGACAAAGTTAATTATATAACTTGGTAACTGCGACCTAGGGGTCCAAAGAGTTGAGGTATCTGAATCCGCTCCCCTAATTTGAGGGTGTCGTATCTCAGCGAGCCCTCTACTTGGAGCGATGAAACTTGGCGCAAACCTAAAGGACGTGCGAGCGAATAACTTCACGCGTATTTGGCGCTATCCGTTCTTTGAATCCTTAGAATTTTTAGGATTATAGTCGCCTTCTCAGAGTACGCCGAGCTGGTTATTAGTTGGTGACTGAGTGTTTTATTTGATGCAGAAAAATCGGAAGGATCTCTCGACGCGGATGACCTGTACAAATTTAGTGCTGATCGTTCAATTTTTCCCTTTTTCACCTCTTCGGTGCCCTATGCACGCTGCATAACCTTCGTTTTAAGCTAAATTAAAGATGAGAAAAATATATTATGTATTTTAATGTCGGATCAACAAATTACGACATTCGCAAAACGACACTATTTTTGCTCGGTTTAGTATCATTTTTGTTATCCTTGCATCATGATTAGAGGTCGGATTCTGCGTAAAATGCCTTTTGCTCTAGAATTAAGGCACATGAACGAAAGTTGTATATACAGGCTGTCTGAAATTCGGTGTGCAACATGGGGATCTCTGTTATCTTAACAGCTAGACCCTAGGTTTAAATTCGGCAAAGTTGCCAAATATTATGCTGACTAATGTCCTAAAAAGAAAATCGAGATATTCTGAATCGTTCTCGTGAAAACTGAAAAAACTGAAAAATTGCGTTTTCGTTTTTTGGCTATAACTTTTTTATTTGACCTTGTATCTTCATTCTGTAAAAACTTTTACATTGGCACTTTTTATTCTCTATTTGATAGCATTGTCACCCATTGGCTACGTCGATTCATTTTTGTTTTTTAAAAGCCAACTTCATTTTCTCTTATGGGCGCCATATATGAGTGGTAGGTGAGCTAATCCACGTTATTTTCCTGAATACAACGATGTGCTTCATGTTGACTTTATTTCATATTTTTACAGTTTTTATAACTTTTTGCCGATTTTTATTTCTGCGTTCTAAGTTATCTAAGACAAAATCAGAAATAATGCGAGTTACCATGGAAACAAAGTAACTTACCTAATAGGAATTTATTATTGAAATCTAATAATTGCTCATTCTGTCTCAACGAATAATAGAGTTCAATCATATATCTCGTTTTTCTTTGTTAGAGAGTATTTTCAAAATTAATTACAAATAGGTAATACAAATTCAAAAACGCAAAACAAGAAGCAATAACAGCAGGGGCCTATTATTTCTGATTTTATCTTAGATAACTAGAAAGCAGAGATAAAAATTGGCAAAATTGTATACAAACTGTAAAAATATGAAAAAAGTCAACATGAAGCACATTGTTGTATTCAGGAAAATAACGCGGGTTAGCTCACTTGTCACTCACATATAACGCTCATAAGAAAAAATGAAGTTGGCGTTTAAAAAACAAAAATGAATCGACGTAGCCAATGGGTGACAATGCTATCAAATAGAGAATAAAAAGTGTCAATGTAAAAGTTTTTACAGAATGAAGATACAAGGTCAAACAAAAAAGTTATAGCCAAAAAACGAAAACGCAATTTTTCAGTTTTTTTCAGTTTTCACGAGAACGATTCAGAATATCTCGATTTTCTTTTTAGGACATTAGTCAGCATAATATTTGGCAACTTTGCCGAATTTAAACCTAGGGTCTAGCTGTTAAGATAACAGAGATCTCCATGTTGCACTACGAATTTCAGACAGCCTGTATATGCACGATTCCCGTAAAAATAAGGGTTTTTCCAAAAAATGTTTATGTCCTAAAGTCCTAAATTGACTGCTCTTGACCTAAATTGACTAGTAGTGCTCACTTTTCTTCATACGTTAAAGCTGGCTATTCTGACAGTACAGTAACGTACTTAGTTGGTTGGTAGTATAGAGAGCAACTTTACTCTACAGCTGTCTGATTGTATAACTTAACTGACTTAACCTCTGTTGGCTCCGTTTACGATTTTACACAGATTTCAACAGAAAACTTTCAAAGAATGCCAGGTCATGAGAAAATAACAGAAATTTGTGATTTACTAAATGTAAATCTGTAAATAACTCCGATATTGATTTCTCAATTTTTAAATTTGCGCTTATTAGTTGTGCTGTGGATAGATCATTATGTACACTAAAGAATGTCTTACTGACAAACGCACTAACTTTACTGTCGACAACTTAGAAATGTATATGGTTTGTTATGCAAATGCACAATACAAAAGGTCCCTAGTTAGTTTTTGCGTAGGTATCTATTTATCTGTGCCAAAACTACTCTTGGATTAATTTAAACTTTTATTTTTTATCCATGTGATTGTTTCAGTATGTTACTCTGTGCAATTACAAAAATGCCAATGAATGCGTTTTTATTTTGCAGTAATATTGTTGATTATTTTTTGTTTTAGTTTACCAGCTGTGTAAATTTTACGTTGTTGAAGATTTGCCATTTGCTCATTTGTTTGTTGCAAATAATAAAACAATTCATTAAAATATTTTTTTCTTTACGTCCTAACTTAGGATGTGTCCTATTTTTATGACCTACTTTTCATATTTTAGGACCTATTTTGGTTTAGTCCCATTTCGTGCATTCCCGTTTCGGGCGTCGATGAAATTTGTCCCGTTTCGTGCGTCGTCTCAAACCTCTGCCTGGTTTGAGTGCCGTTTCGTGCGCTGACCTGCTGATAATGCAATAAGTCACTAATTCGAGTTTATCTTTACAACACAACGCTGTTAATAACTAGACTTCAATGTGGAAGTGTATGCTGATTTCTCTCCTATTGTTTTCAAATGTTAATGTTTTTGTTTGGGGGGGAGACTTAAACGCTCAGCTCGCTTCGCGAGCTAAGCTTGCCCACAGACCAGAAATAGTGGGCCGTGGAACCACTTATTTGGCTGTATTCAGTGAGGGGCAACTATAAAACAAAGCAGTACTTTTTGTATGCCTTTATTGCAACAGGTACCTATAACATGTTCAAAGTAAAGGATATCGTTGTGCAACGCACCTACTGGCACTATTTAATTACCCAGTAAATTCTTGACGCTCGAATTGCACGAAAACAGGTAGAAACCCAAAAACACCCGAAACGGGAACACACGAAACGGCACGATACCCCTTGTTTAGGGTCCTTTTTTGCAACTTTTAAGGTCCTAAAAATCCGGTCTCTTATCGTGAGAGTTACTCAACAGCCAGAGTTGCATTTAAGCATGCCAGTGCGTCATCATTGCTGCATATCCAAAGACTAAATTTCGAAACTATTATTTAGAAGCTATTATTCCCAAAAAATGTCTCTAAACTGAAAACTTGCATTTTTTGTTTGAAGTACGGCATTTGATAATCGATTGTCTGTGGCAATTTTACGACTTCCTGGGGGTTTAGACTATAGTAGTATTACTGAAGAAGATATAATAGCAACAGGGACAACAGAAAACCATATGACCCATAACTCATCTAGATCTGATATACACACTGTAGACTCAAGTCACATGATGCATGCAGACTCGAACTTAAATATTTCTGCCATCGGAGTCTCAGAAAGCGTCATATCTTCTACTCTTCCAGCAATAAGTAATACTTAACGTTTTTTGTAATATTAAACATGAGAATATCGTATTGATTTTCTTCTCAGATCTTGCGACTCCAATTAAAACGGGCAGAAATGCGAGAAACAGGAAACTTTTTATAGCAGAAAAGATACTCTATAATTCGCCAAACGGAAATGCGTTATCTGGGTAAGTTAGTTAACTCTATTCCAAACCAAATAATTAGAGTTACACCTGCGTCATAACGATAATTTAACAGGTCCGAACTAGATAACATGACTTTATTCAAAAAGAAACAAAACAAGGGAACGATTGACGTATGGTGGTTATACGACGACGGCGGATTGACTATGTTAGTCCCATATATTATATCAACCAGACAAGGTTGGGCAAACTGTAAACTTCGAGTATTTGCTCTTGCAAATAACAAACAAGAATTGGACGTAGAAGAGAAACAGTAAGTTCTCTTTTGGTCGATGCAGAGATGTATGTAATTATATTATTTTTGTAGCATGGCAAATCTCTTGTCAAAATTCAGAATTGACTATTCTGTACTAAAAATGGTTAGAATATCAGACCAACCAAAAGAGTCCACAAAACAATTCTTCACTAGCTTGCTGGATGAACTGTCATCCAATGAAGACTACAAAAACGGTAGGTAACAGTGCCATTCATATTGACAGACTTCTAAAACAACGCTTTTAAAGTGGAGACAATCGCCTCGAATTTCAAAACTACCAAGTTCCTTTATGTTATTATTATGAGAAATGTTTACTTCTACGTGAGCTACGACTCATTTGGTTTAAGGCTTTGTTTAAGTGTTACGATATTTTTGTTATTCACGTGGAATATTTCAGATTGTAAGATTTTCAATGAACATAGAACATTCGAGAATCGTACACGAATATGAAAGAGGCGAATAAGACATAAGAGGCTGTTCGTTTCGCGTTCGGAGCACCATCCATATCTGTGCATGCGTTCGGCCTCGGTTTGCCTCGTTCGCGCTCGCCCTCAGATGTGTTCCCAGCTTTATGACTCTGCATGCGTAAGCTTACCATACGTCCCGGTTTTACCGGGACACTCCCGATTTGAGCAGCTTGTCCCGGCGTTCCGACCGGTTTTAGAAACGTCCCGGTTTTTTCGCAAAAGATGCCGTTTTAAATTTTATGGAGTAAAATTAATTTTCGTGCCACTTTCATAATTCGCGGTTTAATACTTCAAGGCAGTAGCCATAGGTGTCGCTGCTCGCTAACAACCGGTGATCCACTGGCGCAACTTATCGAATCTAACCTAAAAAAATTACATCTATTCTATATTTTCACAATGCCTAAATGAAATTGTAAATTCACGGATGAATTACAAAAGGATTATCCCTTTTTGAAGAAATTGTGCGGTCATGTGGACAGAGTAAAATGTGCCCAGTGCTCTTCCGAGTTTTCCATCAGCCACGGTGGGCGATCTGATATCAAAGACCATCTGAAGACCGGACGTCACCTAGCGAGCCTAAAGGCGGCAGCCAGCAGTTCGAAAATCCCATCATTTTTTTAAAAATGCGGCATCGTCTGATGAGGATCTGGAAATCTCTGCGAAAGAGGCGGCTTTCGCGTTTCATACAGCCGCTCACGATATAAGCTTCAAGACATTAGATTGCACCTCAAAACTGATATCAAAATTCTTTGAGAAAAAATTTGGAGCTGCTCGAACCAAAACCGAAGCCATCATATTGAACGTCATCGCACCTATGTCGCTCGATGAACTGCATGAAAACTTAATTCAGTCGAATTTTGTCACCATTTCACCTCGTTTCAACCATCAAGAAGCTTGATATTGAAAGTAAAGTTGTTGGTTTCTGTGGGGACAATTGTAATACCAATTTCGGTGGCGTGAAGAGGAGAGGGACAAACAACGTGTTTAATCAGCTGAAGAATGAAGTCAAAGTGGATGTCGTGGGCATTGGGTGTGGTGCCCACATAATACATAACTGTTTGCAAACTGCGGTCGACTGTCTACCCATCGAGATTGAAAGTCCGGTGGTAAAAATCTACAAGCATTTTTGGATTTACACAGTACGTGTGACGAAATTGAAGGCTTTCTGCGAATCGGTTGACGTGGAATACAAAAAACTGATGCAACATGGCAGCATCAGGTTCCTGTCCCTTTTACCTGCGATCGAGCGAATCCTTCAAATATTTAAAGCCCTGAGATCATATTTTCTCTCGGAAGAAAACTGCCCGTCCGTGATTAAAATTTTTTTCGAAAACGAAGAAGGTGAATTATATTTATTGTTCGTCCATGGTCAACTCGCGGTTTTCAACAAAGTAATCCTTCGGATGGAAAGAAGAATGGATAGAAGAAGCATATCGTATATTGAATTATGGGAAGGCAGTTTTGGAGGCGCTGAAAATTTCGCTTGGATTGGTTTGAAGAATGAAATTCAATGGAACGAGGTCGATAACACAGCAGAAGTAATCAATGAAAAATTGAAAGAGTCTGATCGTGCCAAAATCAATGGTGATGAACTTTTTGACGAAACAGTTTTGGCCAAAAAGTTTTTCCAGTCGAAGGATGAAGATTGGAAAAAATCAACTGCTTATGAAGAAAAGTGGATACAGCTATTCAAACGCTTGGACGAAAACCAAATTCAAGTACCAAATTTGACCAAAGTTGAAAGGGTCTTCTCAATCATGAAAAATATTTGGCCAGACGAGCGGGGACGGATGAACGAGGCTACGGTTAGGGCACTGTTGTACTGCAAACTCAACTTTGACCACATCAACTGTATGCAATTCTACGAAAAAGTAAAACAGGACAAAGACGTTCTAAAAAAAGTTCTCTCAAGTTAAAGGTATCAGTGGTTTCAAAAGCCAAATAAATAGTGCCTACCGATATGTTTATTGAAGAATGAAGAATATGTTTTGCAATATTTTGTTGTCATTTACTTTTCCTTTTCTCCCAAGTTCATGAATAATGTTAAATTTTACCACTTTAAGCTATTTTTGTGAAAATTTGTCGTTGAAAATAAAAAGTGTTCGAGATTTAGTTATTTTATTTTTGATTCAATTTTTATAATACCTTTTATTGTGTTATAAGTATATCTGTGATTTTTTAAATGTGTCCCGGTTTGAAATTTCACAATTATGGTAAGCCTATGCATGCGCATTTGGTTTAGGAAGGCACATATATTTTTAACTAATATGTATATGTATACCTTGTTTCCACAGCAGCATGGCTGGATGGCAAGTGCAACGGCTTTTAAATCATTTGGACTGTAGGTATAGAGCTGCCAATTGAGCGGCGACTGTCAGGACGGAGCGAGTCTGTGTCATTTAAAATAAATATGTAATACCTATACATAAATAATAAACTTTGGTGTGTTATTGCCGAATGCAAATTGTCCCCGGCTAGCCTCTTGTGCCTCGACTGGCCGCTTTCGCCTTTATCCTCAAAAGCGATCGACAACGAGAGTCCAAATCACTTTAGACTAGTTGTAAATAGTCACTGAAATGAAAGTTTATGAAACGTAATAAATTACAATATCAAACTTATTCCTTTTATTGTCATGACCAAATACCTAATATTGTTGTGCATTAATTTTCAGACTCCAAGATATCAGAAATTGAAATAGCAGCTCTTCACGATAAAACTAACCGTCATCTTAGGTTACGAGAGCTTTTGTTAGAAAATTCAAGCAATGCAACGCTGATTGTAATGTAAGAAAAACAGCAGAAAATTGGTAGTTCCAGATTTTGATCGAAAATTAATTTTAGGTCTCTACCAATGCCGCGTAAAGGCACAATATCAGCGTCACTTTATATGGCCTGGTTAGAAGTTTTAACAAAGGATATGCCTCCATATTTGTTGGTACGAGGAAATCAACAGTCGGTACTTACCTTCTATTCATAAAATTTCCGATGAGTTCGCCCAAAAAAAACTTACGCGAAATTTACTTTCGCGATAAAAAATAAATAAATTTGTAATTATGTATTTAATTACTACTTACGATATTTTACAATAGGACCAAATTTTAATTTATTTCAATAATTAGGTAGTTAATAACTGTCAATAGCTATATGAAAATAAAATTGATAATATAAAATCAGTTGCTATTTTATTATTTCCATCTCACCATTCAAATTAAATTATAACATAGTACCACCTGCCCAAGATAGGAATGCACAGCATGGGGATGCATATTGTAAATGGCAAAATATACTTAATATACGAATTCGGATAAATAGTGAAAAAGTTGAGTAGTGAGAAGACTATTAAAACGGTCTTAAAAAATCTAAAAAAACTATTTTTCGTTTTTGAGTTATTTCGAAAAAAGTTAATTTATTGGACCGTTCGAACTCCAGACACTGGTATAATGAAACATTCTGTGATATCTCGTAGTACAATAAAATCTGGATTCGTTCTATAATTCAATGCCATGTGGGGTATTTGCTCGAGGAGTAGTTGTTCAAACTATCCAGAACCACTCATTACATCGTAAAGCAATTGGCGCTTGCTCATATATAATCAACGTATGTCAGCATATAAGCAAGTTAGTTGCGTATAAAACGAATGCAGATGCAGAAAGCACTGCACTGATGAGTCCCACAAGGACGAATCCAGTGGTCCGCAGTTTTCTGTAATCATTTTGAACGCAACATATTTAATTTTTAATAAAACTTATAAAACGAACCTTCTTCGTTGAATGAATGTACGTAGAGGTACTTTTTAAGCTTTAAGTATGTTTCAATATCAGTGTCTGGAGTAACATTCTGTGATATCTCGTAGTACAATAAAATCTGAATTCGTTCAATAATTCAATACCTGGCCGGGTATTTGCTCGAGGAGTAGGAATACTAGAATCAAAAACAAAGATTGAAAGAAAATTTACCGTATTGAATGATGAAGCAAATTCTATTAATTTTGTAGAAATCTTTAGAAAATATTTCAGTACCAATGCCAACAATCCATGTTTCTTCTTATATTAAGTAACTTATAGAAATGGAATGTGTACAACACACGTACTAGTTGGCAAAAATTCATTTGGGACTAGGGATGCTTCTGAAGTATCGATACTTTCAACAAAAAAGTATCGATATTTGGTATCGATTCATTACATGCGATACTTGTCTGGTATCGATACTTTCAAAGCGATATCGAATAAATGATACCTACTGTAAGCTATATAGGCGCTAGCTAAGCTGCGCTTTGTACGGTATTCATCATTCTCTTGCCGGCTGCCGCATATCATGCTTAATAAATTTGATGTAAAAAGTCTCCACGTCTCCATAGTCTTGGAAAGGACTGTGGAGGTCTCAGTCTCAGATATTGCAGAGTCGGCGAATTCAACCTGTTCGTCAAGGTCAAGTGTTTTATCTCAGCCCCAACTTCATTCATTAGCCCCATCCACCCAAGTTTATTTTTGTTTTAATTTTGTTTTGCAGCGAGTTCAGAGATAGGTATGTTTTATTAACTGAAAAGCTGTAATTACAAAAAATAAAGTTTACTTTCTTTTTGCCTGTTTTACGTTCTCACAAAACACCCTCAGTAGATATTTTACAGAAGCGATACCGATACTCGAAGGTATCGATACTTTCTTGTGAAGTATCGGGAGGTATCGATACTTAAAGCCAAAAGTATCAAATGATACTGATATCGATACTTTCGTTCGATATACTAGCATCCCTGTTTGGAACATTTCCTCAGGAAATGTTGCCAACTATTGAGAAGCGGTTTATACTAAATGTACAGTCCAAAAATACCAAAAATATGCCTACTGATTAGTTTTATTTTTGTATTACCCAATAAAATAACTTGTTTAGGTATGTATAAAACTTTGTTCTTAATCTTGGCGAATACATACACAAAAACGAAAAATACACTTACAATAATATCTACATAAAAAATAATAACAGTAAACTATAACATAAAAACATTTCTTCATCTTTGGTGCCCACATTTAGGTGTAAGTAAAATACCTAATAAAAAATAAAACTGAAAAACTTAACAGTCATAACATTGCTTTAATTTTCTGAATAATGTCCAGTGGCACTTCATCATTTGGCAACATTTGACATGTCTTTTTAGCCCCGCGCGGATTGTCATAATAGCCTGAGCCAAATACACTAGATTTTATACCAAATACTAGAAACAAAATCTTGATACTAGATCTAGTACAAAAAATATCAAGTTGGCAACACTTATTTTTTTTGCGGGAAATTTTCCAGCAAAAAATACAAGTTTTTGCTCTGCCATCTACACTTTACGATTATATCTTCATTTCTACTACTGCGGGGAGGCCGGTGATTGCAAAGTAGGTACCAGCAGAATAGCAACGCCTCATGCTAGTATTCTCTAATTGACTGCAGGTGGAGCTCTAAGTCTGAAAAAGGAATCTTCATAATGTATCATCTGAAATAATAAGGAATGCAAATATATTCCCTTCTTTGTTTTAAAAACAATTGATCTGTCAGTGTCTGTCACTGGTCACGACGGATCAGTGACAGTTAAAAAATAATATTTATGTTCCAAGCCCCTTGGAATTTCAGTATCAAGAATGTAAACATTGAAATATTAAAAAAAGGTGAAGTTATGGTGGTTGTGAAATCAATGATTTAACAAAGCCTATAAATAAAGTTCATTGTGAAATCAAGGCCACTATGTGGAAACAGAACGGTAAAAGTAATAAGGCTCTATTTGGAGTGCATACAATTTTTTGAAAATCTGCAAAATGGCTATAAATATTCCAAGTGTGCCCGTTCGTAAATATACCAGAAGAGATTCAAGTGAAGTCAGCAGCTGCTTAAAGTATATGATATTCAGTTTCAATGTCCTCTTCTGGGTAAGTTCATCTGTTGACAGAGAATATTTTCAATTTTGTTTTTTTATTTAAGCTCTTAGGCTTAGGAATACTTACTGTAGGCGTTTGGGCCTGGAGTGAGAAAGACATTTTCAATAATTTAGGTAAAGTTGCTAATGTCGCATTAGATCCTGCATTTATTCTAATCTGTATAGGTAAGTCTTTTGTCTGTTTATTATGTAAAAATATTCATGTGGCGTTTGATGGTAGGTACAGTCACCTTTGTGATAGGATTTACGGGTTGTGTAGGAGCACTGAGAGAAAATACTTGTTTATTAGCTGCCGTAAGTTTAATTATTTTGATCCTCCAATTTGAAATTTCAAACTGTGTTGTTTCAGTATGCTATATTTTTATCAGTATTGTTGCTATTTGAGATGACTGCTGGTATACTAGGGTTCATTTTCAAGGATTGGGTAAGAACAACATTTTTCATAATTTCTGAGAATTTACCTTTCATAACATATACTCAATCAATACCTATGCATGTAGTGAATTATGATTCACCATAATTTGTTCCGAGAAGATACCTACTTTAATATTTTATTTTAAGAGTCATATAGAAGTTTCTAAAACTTTTTAGATTAAATCACAGGCTACTATAGGATTTCAGACTTTTATTATTCATTACCGCGAAGATCCTGATCAGCAGAATCTCATAGATTGGATTCAAGAAGATTGGGTAATGCCCGAGTATTTTTGATTTTTCAATTTGTCTTATTGCCTAAAAATTTATAGTTGCAATGCTGTGGTATAGAAGGTCCAAAAGACTGGGACCGGAATAATTACTTCAACTGCTCTTCTCGTGAAGTAGGTAGCCGCGAAGCCTGTGGGGTACCTTTTTCTTGTTGTAAAAGGAAACCGAACGTAAGTGAACCTTTAATGTATATCATTTCTTTCAGATATATTTTATATCTGCATTTTTAATACATGTATGTATTCCAGGAGATTATTAAAAACAAGCAATGTGGATATGATGTAAGAAAACCAGGATTCGTAAGTATATGGTTTTCATTTTTACTGTTGATGTCTAAAAATACTTATTAATTGAAATTAATACCTATGCCCAAGGTGAACTTGACATCATTTTAAAATGTACATCTCATATTTTATATTACCTAATCTCTGTTGTTAACAATCACTTTGCATAATTTAACCTTGACTAAGCCTTTTCTTCGAGACTAAAATAATTAACCTCTCTTCTAATTTTAATTTCTGCTTGGTACTAATAAAATGGATCATTTTCAAAGTATTGAAATTTTTAGTAAAGACTTATACCCTCTGGTCTTCCTAACTTAGGAAATTGACATGACAATATACATTTTGTAAAAATCTTACTGCCCAGTAAAATAATTCAATATATTCGCTACACCAATATAGTTTTTTGCATCTACTGAAACCGAATTTTTGATTAATAACAATTCTTTTAAAAATTATAAATATGTACATACAATTTTTTAACAAATTCCGAGACAAATTCGTTTAAAATGAGTGGTACTGCTACTGGATCGTTCGAACAAATACTCTTTGAGGGAATACCCTGTCAAGCATTGATTTATAGAACTAATTCAGATTTTTGTACTACGAGATATCGCAGAATGCTACTCCAAGAAATTTATTTCTCACGTAATCGGGAGTCTCAAATCGGGAGTGGGAGCTGCTGGTTTAATCCTTTGATGGAGAGATAGATTTTTAATTTTTTTTTTGTAAGGGGTATCATATTTGAAAACATTAATTTATTGTTTTGCACAAAATTGTAAAATTTCGTTGAGAGACCCCAGTAGATGTGATTTTGTTTATAAGAGTAGCCATGGGAGGTGTGATGTTATGTGCAGTGGATTTTATTTTCCTTGTTCCAACTTTATCTGAACCTGCCGCCATTGTACACGGTGTCCCAACGAAAACTTGTACCCCCGTAAAACACGGCAAAATAAACGTTTTGACAAAAATCCAAAAACACTTCGATTTTTATATCAAAGTGGACCAATTTTTATGCAATAATTATTCTTGCAACTCTGGCCCTGTGCGGGGGGTAGCGACCCCCCCAAATTTTTAAATTGGAACGGGGGTCAAATGATCCCTACTTTGGAAGGGTTTTTCATTACTTACACAACCGTATTTGCGAGGGGTTAACGGATCGTGAATTCAGGTGTACACTTCCTCTGTATTCGAATGCATATTCATTTGTAATCTTGAATTCTGGTGCAGTCTAAATGTATTCGAATGTATTCCTGTATTCTTCTGAATTCTTTGTGTATTCACGGTGTATTCGTGAATTCATTGCGCATTCTTACTGTATTTAACTGTATTCACTGGGATCTTGGATGAACCATGTGACGTCACCAAATGACGTAACGTCACAATAAGGGAGGATCCGGCCGCGACTATGCTCAAGCCGAAGACGGGAGTGGGCAAAAAAACAGTAAAAGGGCGCCAAAGAGTTGTAGGCTGATCCTCCAATGTAAATGCAAACACAGCGGTCACAGCTCCTAAAATCCGCTGGTATACAACAGGGTAAACACAAAAAAAATAAAACAAATAGTCAAATAGTAATGCCAGCATATAATATTGAGAAAAAAAATGTGAATGTTACCCAAAATACAAGATTAAAAAAAACAGTGGTAAATCCAATCAGAATGCAATAATATTAAATGACAACAAAATTACTGGTAATTTAGACACCCGGTACTAGCGTTGCGCCAAAACAAAGAAAACCAAAATAGGCGCAGATGACACGGTAAATACACTACACGTTAGGAGCTCCGTACGCGCAGCGCACCGATAGCTAAGCTCATCTTGAGTATGTTTTCCCTCCAATTTCCCTCATATTTCTTATATCTGGCATCTGACAGCCATGTTTCATCAAGTCTATTAGTTCTGGCGACTTCTGAGTTCTGTTTAGTTGTAAAAAGGTGTCTTATTCAAATCTTAAAGTGAGGCTAATCCCTATTGCTCCAAATCTAACGTACGTTAGTATATACTTATTTATATTGAGCTGAATGTTTTCTACGAGGTTTTCTGTAAATGATACATCTAGCAGAGGCTTGACAAATTAATTTGCGGGGGTTCTTCTTTTACTTCTCTTGCTGTGTTCTGGTAAATTTTGCGAGTAAAGTTACTTACAAAACCGACAGCGTTATTAATTTACTGGTTGCTGCTTGCTAGGATATAGTTTTGTTCTTTTTCAGTTTTTTTTACTGGAAATATTTATTTTACTATAAAACGCTAATAAGTATGGTATAATGGTATCGCTGATTTTGCCTCAGAATAATCTTTTCAAAAATTTATTGATATACCTACAGGTGTACTTTTTAAAGTTAAAAAAATTAATTCAATATATGCTCTATTTAGGACGTTGCCACAGCATAATACAGCAGTTAAAGTTTTTGCCGGTGTCTTTGAACTATTTTAGCTGCATTTGGTGACCTCCAACTGTAAATGATTTACTACGCGGCGTTTTATCAATCGGTTTGACGCCGGTATTACCTCGGCGACAAACGAAAAAGAACACGTGCGTAGCCTGAGAAGTTGCGCGGGCTACGTTACGCGAGCTAGAAAATTTAGGGAGGGCTGTTCTGCTGTATTATGCTGTGACGTTGCCCAGGAATATGCTCAAGAAACAACTTCGTCTGAAGTTCCCCCACATGCACTGGCTTCTAATAAAACTAACGATTATTTCTGGCAACAAATTCAGGCTGGATTACATTGTGCTGTTCCAGAGTACATTATAAACTTGATGACATTTTGTGGTTTTGATACTCCTGTTTCTGTTAAACAAATTGACGAGGCAGACATTAACAACATGGAGAAATTTGCACGAAAAGATATGAAGTTGTTAATTGATGATTGATCAAGAACTACCTCTTTCACACTTTTATGGAGTTTATCATAAAAAAAACTCATAACTTTAAAATCCTTCTTGGGCATGTGAAGCTAATATACAGTATGAAAAATTTTGTACTAAATAACCCAAAATTGTTCATTTGGAAAAGTATGGAGAGCCCAAATACTTCAGGTTCTGTCAAGGGTTCTGTACTAACAGGTGCTAAACGGGTGCAATTTGGTACTATCGACGGCTGCAAAAAATGCAAGGGGAAACTTGTTTAGAATCCGAGTTAGAATCGTCACAAGATAAAGATACCATTTTACAACTGATTAAAAAATGCCCTGCAGTCATTGTTGGTTTTTTTTGGAAGAATATTATTTATGTTTTCTGCTCTAAGAAAGAAATAATTTTCTCTTTAGTTATAGTATTGGAAGGTTTCGATGTAGGTACCTACTGTTGTCTTCTGTTTGAATGAGCATTTTTATTTTATGTTGACATTTTTGAAATATACAGGGTAGTCCACAACGCGCGCGTCGGTCAATAGTCCCTAAACCGCTGGACTTATGGAAAAATATTTTTAATAAAACTTGTAACGTTTCATTTTTGCTGTAACTGAAAATTATTTTCAATTATACAGGTTGTCCCATTTCTTCTGCGCAGTACCTAACTCTATTTTTTTAATGGAACACCCTGTATTTGATAGCATTTTGGAATTCTTTGTTGAATTTAAGTGCCACGTTGTTAACCGTACATTGGGTCTAAGTCCCACAGTTTCAAAGTTATTTGATGTTAGAAATCGTCATTTTTCAAGTTTCGCCATTTATAACTTGTAAAAGGTTCGAGATAAAGAAAAATGACTTCCGTGTCCCTATCTTAGTTTTTAATTCTCTATCTAATGGGACCGGAAAATACTGCTTCCTGATAAGTCACTTTTTGCCATTTTTTGACCAATCAGGAAGCAGTATTTTTCAGCCCCATTAGATAGAGGATTAAAAATTAAGATAGGGACACGTAAGCCATTTTTCTTTATCTCGAACCTTTTACACGTTATAAATGGCGAAACTTGAAAAATGACGATTTCTAACATCAAATAACTCCGAAATTGTATGGTTAACAAAGTGACACTTAAATTCAACAAAGAATTCCAAAATGCTATGTAATATAGGGTGTTCCATTTAAAAAAACCAAGTTAGGTGCCGTGCAGAAGAAATGGGACAGCTTGTATACTTGAAAATAATTTTCAGTTGCAACAAAGATGAAACGTTACAAGTTTTATTTAAAAAATTTCCCATAAGTCCAATGGTTTAGCGACTATTGACCGACGCGCGCGTAGTGGACTACCCTGTATGTACATTTTTTCCTATAATGGGACCATTTTATTTTCCAATACTCCCCATCTAACTATAACATAACATAGCTAATAAATTATAATAAAACCGAGAATATAACAGAAGATTTATTTATTCTCATGAGCGTATTCACTGAATTCATGCCTGTATTCACCCGTATTCTGAGGAATTCCATTGCAGTCTAATGAATTCAATGTATTTAATTTGTATTCTTTTGTATTCGTGTATTTAACTGTAGTCTTAAGTATTCAATCTGTAATCTGTATTCGGTGTACGGAATATTTGTATTCCGTTAACCCCTCGCGTATTTGTTTTATTCAATTCGATCAATTTGTTACCGAGAAATTGCTTCTTGAAGTTTCCAAGTTAAAAAATTAATAAATGCACAAAAAGGTTTAAACTATCGAATGTATTGCTCGAAATGACCTCCACCAATTGTCATACAATAATACATTCTGGATTCAAATCCAGATCTTACATTTCTCAAGACCTCAGGAGTTATTAGCCGGCATTCTTCTTTGGAATAAACCATTTTGATTTAGTAAATAAACACGATTTCATACTGTGGCGAATAAGTTTATTTTGACATTTGTTCTGATGTTCTTTAGTTCTTACTTTTTATTCTTATTTTATTAGTTTGCTTGATTTCTCGGTAACAAATTGATCGAATTGAATAAAACAAATACTGTTATGTAAGTAATGAAAAACCCTTCCAAAGTAGGGATCATTTGAGCCCCCCGTCCCATTTAAAATTTTGGGGGGTCGCTACCCCCCTCCCCACAGGGCTAGAGTTGCAAGAATGATTATTGCATAAAAATTGGTCCACTTTGATATAAAAATCAACGTGTTTTTGGATTTTTGTCAAAACGTTTATTTTGCCGAGTTTTACGGGGGTACAAGTTTTCGTTCGGACACCGTATTACATACAGGGCGATTCAGAACGGGCGTGCCAAATTAAAATGGGTGCTAGAGGAACTCCAAATAAGACGAAAAGTTTATATGAACATATGTTCTAAAGTGACTACTAACAAAGATACAGAGTGTAAAAGTTTTAATATTTTTTTAAATATCGTAATGTAATAATTGATGTGTTTTCTCGTTCTTGTTAGTTTTGTTAGTGTTATTCTTAATAAACTATTTTTTTCAATTTTCACTTTCTTGGCATATCGGTGAAGCCATTATTGTATTATGGAAAATTTCAGTGCATGTGCACGATTTCACAAAAGCTATTTCATTCAAAAACTAAGCATTTTACGAAAAAATTTGAAGATACCAATTTCTTCCCAAATTGAACATAGATTTCAAATACACATTAATATCACCTGCATTCGCCAGGGGCGTAACAATGGATTGGGGAAATAAATAAACAGCCTACCCCGTGGCAACGCTAATGATGGGGCTAGCAGAGCAAAATTTGTTTGGAAAATTAGAACTTGGCAAGTGAAAAGACACCTTAAATTTCAACTCAATAACTTTCCTAGTTACTAGCATAATAAAAAAATATTTAAAAAATATTAAAACTTTTACACCCTGTATCTTTATTAGTAGTCACTTTAGAACATATATTCATATAAACTTTTCGTCTTATTTGGAGTTCCTCTAGCACCCATTTTAATTTGGCACGCCCGTTCTGAATCACCCTGTAGAGCTAGACACCTTTATTTGAAAAGTTGTTTCCCATTAATTTCCTTTGGAATTAAGTCGTTTTTGATGCTCTCAACAATGTTTATACTCTACTCTACTACTACTACTACTACTACTCTACTAGCTGGTACCCGGCGCGTTGCTGCCCCAGAAGAAATAATAATTGTGGTAATATCGTTTGAAATTTGAAAGAGTTATCTTGTTTAATTAGGATTACGAATGACATATGCCGTTTGACGTTTGCTGTTTGTCCTTTGCCGATTGTCCATTGTCAATTTTTAGATTATGTTGAAAGGAAAGAAAATATTGCAGAATTGCAGAAATGTTCTTTCAAATAAATTTCCCGGTACGACACGCGCGCCACCTACTGTAAGTTAATTGTACTATGCCTATAACCTTCGCGCAAGTGCGAGCAATAAGTTGACAAAGTTTTATCGCAATGGGATGAATGGTATGGCAGCGCATAAAATACGAACAAACAAACAAATATTGATTTTTATTAATAAAAAATAAGTGGTCTGAACTTTTCGGAAATTTTACGAAAGCTGTTGCTTTGCTTAGTAACCACGAGTGGCAATTTGACAGTTAAAAGATCACGAGCGTTTTGCGCAAGTGATCTTCTGTCAAATTTCCACGAGTTTATTATAGAGGGTTTTTAGCAGTAAAGAATACCTTAAATATGTAATTTATGGGTTAGTTTGTGGTTTCTACCATGTCTCGTTTTGGAAAAGATAACCAAGAAAGTATCAGAGAAGAAGTTCAGCAATAAAAATGAAACTTCAGTTTTTAAATCCTGCGTCATTATTTGCCAGAAAATTTTCCACTGTAATCACTTCCTCCTGCCTGAAGGAGGAGACGAGGAGAGATAATTTCCAGAAATCGTCTGTTGCTATGGTAACCAAACAAATACAAAGCTTCTGATTGGCTGATAAATGTAAGTGTGAAATTTCCTAAATAATACAAGTCCGGGATCCAAATGAAATGATGATGATGATGAAAAAATAATCATTATACTTTGTTCTGCTTTATCATTATTTGGTTGTTGTTTCCATGATTTGTCAAAAATTTTAATATTACATTTTTTTTTCAAGGATTGTTTATATTATTAATTAAAAATTTTGGTTCAGAAAATACAACAAATTCCTCTAAATAACATTAGACTAAATTTCTTGAATTATTTTACTGTCGAGTCAAATGTTCACAAAATGTGTTTTGTTACGTAACAGTTCGGAAGACATACACTGCTCAAAAAAATTAGCGGACCACTATTAAAAATCATAGTGATTTTACAGTTTATTAATATAAGGGCACGAAATAGGTTATTATATTAACTGTAAAGTATTTTACAACGAACAACAAGAAAAACAATAAAACAAGCAGATTTATAATTGATAAAAAACAAGATGCTGTTAATTCCTTAAAATGACATAACAATAATTAAATTACCTAAGTGTTCTTTTCACATTCTCGATAACACCTAATACCGTGTGTGGCCTCCTCGGGCTAAAATAACTGCCTGGCATCTTCTGGGCATACTCAGAATAAACCGCCGGATGTTGTCCTGCGGAATATCCTCCCATTCTTCTACCAGTGCAGCTGTTAACTCTCCATGAGTTTCTGGTGCCGCCGGACGGGCCCTGAGCCTCCGATCAAGCTCATCCCAAAGGTTTTCAAGAGGATTTAAGTCGGGGCTTAAAGCAGGCCAATCCATGACTGGAATTCGCTGTTCCTCCAGGAAGTTTCTGGTTAGGGCCGCTATGTGAGGTGTCGCATTATCCTGTTGGAAGATCAATCCAGGACCCATGACGATGGCTGCAGGTACCACGTGATCTGCAAGAATTTCTTCTACATACTTCGCAGCATTTAGCCTTCCTGGAACTGCTACGAGGTCCGTTCTGTTATGCAAACGTATGCCTGCCCAGACCATGTCGGATCCACCTCCAAATTTGTCGGTTTCCATGACCAACCCTTTAGCATAACGCTCTCCACGACGAGCCCACACTTTAACTCGGCCATCACTACGTGAAAGGCGAAACCTAGACTCATTCGAAAAGAGGACAGACGACCACCGATCCACATCCCAGTTTACATGTTCTAAAGCGAACGTTAGTCTTGCTCTTCTATGCTCCCGAGTTAAACGCGGTTTGCGAGCTGGCCTGCGGGACCTTAGATGATTTTCCCTTAACCTATTCCTTGCAGTTTCGTCAGAAATTTGGATTCCAGTGGCCCTCTGCAAGTCGTTTTTGATGTCTCTTGGTGTAGAAGTGTGTCTACGCAAAGTACAATTGACGATAAAACGATCTTGCCGAGGAGTTGTTTTGCGTTTTCGGCCCTGCCCAGGTCTTCTACTTAGACTTTCCGTTTCCAGATACCGATTCCACAGCCTTAAAATAACGGAATGACTTACACCGACAACCCTTGCAGCATAACGGAAACTTCTACCGTCTTCTATCAAAGCAACTACTTTTGCAACTTCATTTTCTGAAAGATGTCTCATTTTGTACAGCAAAGAGTCAATTTTTACTAATGCAACTTATTATGACGTCTACATTCAATTGTCACCAATTTTACATGGCTTACTAAATCGATATGGTTTAGAGCTAGCTGACTTTATTTAGATCTTTTGGCTAAAAAGACTCAACAATTAAGAATATTAAGACAGGGATGCTTCTTAAAGAGTCATTTTGAACTAGAATAGCTCTAACTTTATAAATATATATAATACAAACTCTACATATACATATCAATTGATAATACTTATATTTTTAATAGTGGTCCGCTAATCTTTTTGAGCAGTGTATATGGTACAAACATATTTCTACACAGTATTTCATTGTTCAAATATTGCATGTTTTGAATGTGTATGGAAAACCGCAGACCAACTGGTTTCGTCCTTCTGGGACTCATCAGTACGGTGCTTTCCCCTACACACTCAAACCATGCAATTTAATCTTGCTATATATACTGCCGCGCTCTGGACAGATATCAGCAAGTGACAACTACTTTGAGTAATTATCTGGTATTAATTAGTGGTACTGGACCGTTCGAACAACTACTCCTCGGGCAAATACCCCGCCAGGCATTGAATTATAGAACTAAATCCAGATTTTTTGTACTACGAGACGTTTCAGACTGCTACCCCATCTAAGATGACTTTGAAACAATCCTAATTTGTCTCCATGTACGTACGTGCTTTTAAGCAGGTCTTTGTTCAAATATTGCATGTTTTGAATGTGTATGGAAAACCGCAGACCAACTGGTTTCGTCCTTCTGGGACTCATCAGTACGGTGCTTTCCCCTACACACTCAAACCATGCAATTTAATCTTGCTATATATGCTGCCGCGCTCTGGACAGATATCAGCAAGTGACAACTACTTTGAGTAATTATCTGGTATTAATTAGTGGTACTGGACCGTTCGAACAACTACTCCTCGGGCAAATACCCCGCCAGGCATTGAATTATAGAACTAAATCCAGATTTTTTGTACTACGAGACGTTTCAGACTGCTACCCCATCTAAGATGGCTTTGAAACAATCCTAATTTGTCTCCATGTACGTACGTGCTTTTAAGCAGGTCTTTGTTCAAATATTGCATGTTTTGAATGTGTATGGAAAACCGCAGACCAACTGGTTTCGTCCTTCTGGGACTCATCAGTACGGTGCTTTCCCCTACACACTCAAACCATGCAATTTAATCTTGCTATATATGCTGCCGCGCTCTGGACAGATATCAGCAAGTGACAACTACTTTGAGTAATTATCTGGTATTAATTAGTGGTACTGGACCGTTCGAACAACTACTCCTCCGGCAAATACCCTGCCAGGCATTGAATTATAGAACTAAATCCAGATTTTTTGTACTACGAGACGTTTCAGACTGCTACCCCATCTAAGATGGCTTTGAAACAATCCTAATTTGTCTCCATGTACGTGCGTGCTTTTAAGCAGGTCTTTGTTCAAATATTGCATGTTTTGAATGTGTATGGAAAACCGCAGACCAACTGGTTTCGTCCTTCTGGGACTCATCAGTACGGTGCTTTCCCCTACACACTCAAACCATGCAATTTAATCTTGCTATATATGCTGCCGCGCTCTGGACAGATATCAGCAAGTGACAACTACTTTGAGTAATTATCTGGTATTAATTAGTGGTACTGGACCGTTCGAACAACTACTCCTCCGGCAAATACCCCGCCAGGCATTGAATTATAGAACTAAATCCAGATTTTTTGTACTACGAGACGTTTCAGACTGCTACCCCATCTAAGATGGCTTTGAAACAATCCTAATTTGTCTCCATGTACGTACGTGCTTTTAAGCAGGTCTTTGTTCAGTTGGTCTGCGGTTTTCCATACACATTCAAAACATGCAATATTTGAACAAAGACCTGCTTAAAAGCACGTACGTACATGGAGACAAATTAGGATTGTTTCAAAGCCATCTTAGATGGGGTAGCAGTCTGAAACGTCTCGTAGTACAAAAAATCTGGATTTAGTTCTATAATTCAATGCCTGGCGGGGTATTTGCCCGAGGAGTAGTTGTTCGAACGGTCCAGTACCACTAATTAATACCAGATAATTACTCAAAGTAGTTGTCACTTGCTGATATCTGTCCAGAGCGCGGCAGCATATATAGCAAGATTAAATTGCATGGTTTGAGTGTGTAGGGGAAAGCACCGTACTGATGAGTCCCAGAAGGACGAAACCAGTTGGTCTGCGGTTTTCCATACACATTCAAAACATGCAATATTTGAACAAAGACCTGCTTAAAAGCACGTACGTACATGGAGACAAATTAGGATTGTTTCAAAGCCATCTTAGATGGGGTAGCAGTCTGAAACGTCTCGTAGTACAAAAAATCTGGATTTAGTTCTATAATTCAATGCCTGGCGGGGTATTTGCCCGAGGAGTAGTTGTTCGAACGGTCCAGTACCACTAATTAATATCAGATAATTACTCAAAGTAGTTGTCACTTGCTGATATCTGTCCAGAGCGCGGCAGCATATATAGCAAGATTAAATTGCATGGTTTGAGTGTGTAGGGGAAAGCACCGTACTGATGAGTCCCAGAAGGACGAAACCAGTTGGTCTGCGGTTTTCCATACACATTCAAAACATGCAATATTTGAACAAAGACCTGCTTAAAAGCACGTACGTACATGGAGACAAATTAGGATTGTTTCAAAGCCATCTTAGATGGGGTAGCAGTCTGAAACGTCTCGTAGTACAAAAAATCTGGATTTAGTTCTATAATTCAATGCCTGGCGGGGTATTTGCCCGAGGAGTAGTTGTTCGAACGGACCAGTACCACTAATTAATAACAGTATTTCATGGCAATGTTGAATCTTTTTTTAGTGTCCTAAAAAACAAAAACTAAATGCAAAAATAGTTCATGGGGACCTGAATTAATTAATTAAAATTATACAGGCATGAAATTTGAAGACAAGATTCATTAATTAAAAATGTAAGAGGAGCTATGGTCTCTTGGCGATAGAGACATAGAATAAAATAATATTAATCTGAGATGGAGGGTTGCAGATGGTTTTTCTACATTGACACTCAAACCATTTAAGATATACATCAAACTGAGATCAAACCAAATATTTACATAAAATTTTATGATAATCTGTTAAGGGAAAAGTGGAAATCTATGGCCCCATGATTTTATTTTATGTATTGATATTCTTGTGCTGTTTGATTTGAATCGTATATTTTCAATTTCTTTTAATAGTTATTCAATTTTACACATAGTTTTTGAGTAAAATGCATTAGTTGGCACGTTGGCAGTAAATGAGTGTAAACAACATTTGGAATTTTGGCGCTTACGCCCGGTTGTCAGATCGGCAACGAAATACATATACAGATCAGAAACACTTTACATGAAGAGTGCTGTCGTATAAGCACAAAATGACGTCAGTTCAGATATAATGGCCATAAAGATAGGATATGAAAATACATACACCGTTTTAGGTCAAGTTGGCTCATGTCATCGCTTGGTATTTGTGCCAGAAAAGTTCGAAAACTAACCATCGCACCCAGGGGAACCAACGAAATGTTTGGAAAAATTTGCGCTAAAGTATAGTCGATGTGGGTAAAAGTAGGGTAATTAGGGGTCCAGATTTGAATACCCCCACTTTTCAAACTGAAAATAGCCAAAGATCAGCCTCCCAGACCAAAGTCAATAAACAAAATAATTATTCCCCAGAATCATCAGAATATAGGCGCGAAACATCCATGTTACATCTCCTCTTATTGCGGAACATAAAGACGGATGCATTAGACCAGAGATAAAAGAACAAGGTTTGGAGCATTGTTTAAAACAAAAAAAACTTGCAAAGGGTCAACATTTAAGGATAAAAATTTGCATTTGAAAATCGGCAACAAAAACTGCGACTCCGAAATCAACCAACACCCAACTGTCAAAATTTTGTCAACATTGCACATTTCTTTATGGCTGGGGGAAATTTCAGAGGGGTTCGAAGAGTGTCCTTAATGAAGTTTATATGCCCTTTCAAGATTACATTTTGATATGCAGATCGCTGTCACCTTGTTTCCCTCCTCTGCAAGGGGAGGATTTGGAGATTTTATGAAAACTTACGCAATTTCATAATTTTCAAATATTTTTTGCGGATTAAGTGTTAGTGAAGGTTGGAAATTTAGGGGTCGAGGTGAAAGCCTGTAACATCAACTTAACATTTGCACTTCTGAATTTGCCATAAAATGTTTTGCCAGAGTTGCAGGGCACCCTTAAAAATAACGTGACTTGTGAAGTCTTCCATTTCCTTACGCCATCTACCTTTCGAATTAGAAGCTCCACAAGTTTCTTTGCAAAAATAATTTTTGGATAGTGTACAGGACGAGCTAAATAACTGAAAAGAGTTTTAGATGATACAGTAGTCAACAAGCACTACTTTTGCATATAGAGTGTTTTTATCACATTAAAAGAAGTAAAAAGCAATGAAACTTTGAATATTATTAAATGTGTCAGTATGAGGAGTGATTAAAAAATATGGAAATATTAAATTTTTGATACATTCTTACATTTTCAAAAATTATCGCAATTACAGAAAACTGAAAATGATCCAACTTCTCTCATAGAAATGCAACTAATTTTCAATTTACTTTTCACGCCAGCCTGGTGAGAGGCACATATTTGAAAGAGGCTGCTTAAGGGCGGGTGAAGAATGGATAGAAACAAACTTGATTCCGGTAGCTGGTGTAACTGTAGGATTAATGGTTCTGCAGGTAGTTTTTTCGCACTTACTTTCTATTTAATATCACG
This sequence comes from Xestobium rufovillosum, assembly GCA_963966045.1. Taxonomy (NCBI): domain Eukaryota; kingdom Metazoa; phylum Arthropoda; class Insecta; order Coleoptera; family Ptinidae; genus Xestobium; species Xestobium rufovillosum. The sequence continues at coordinate 14,642,521 of OZ014496.1, forward strand.
CCATTTCTTCTTGATTTTCTTTTGCATTATTTTATTTTATTATTAGATGTGAATTTCAGAATTTTGATATGACTAAAATTATAAATGAAAGAGGATGTCTAGAAGCTGTAGAGGAGTGGACAGAAAAGAATATGATTTCTATAGCTACTTGTGTTATTTGTATTTTATTTTTTGAAGTGAGTATGCGTATTATTTTTTTATTTATTTATTTTATCATTTACAAAAATCCACTATTTATAGTAGTATACAACTTGTCCCATTTAAGGATGCCCAGACCAAAGTTATGGTTTTCTGAATGGAGCACCCTGTATTTTATTTGTTTTTTGAATCCCACCCTTAATTTTTTATGTACAGGGTATAACAAAAATGGTAGGCTGGCTATGTCCTGAAGCCACATGTTACTGATCTAAATTTAAAGGGAGTGACTACTGAACAGTCCGGTCGCATGCGCATTACAGAATGTAACCTATATTTGGCATTTTGGAAGTGTAAAAAAAACTAAAGCTGAGAGAACGCTTTTTTAAAATAGACCCTTACTTCCCCTTTCACACCAGACACACGCATTTTTTGGCAAAAAGATGATGTAGAAACAAACAAAAAATGCGAACCCGTGCGGGCGCAAAACTCTTGTAGCCGTAGGAGAACAAAATGGCAGCTTTATACTATACCGAACACCCACCGAGATTGTTGGCGATGTCTTTCAATAACGAAGTTCTTAAACGTCATTTTACTGATATTGCGTCGACTGTACTAGAACAAAATTTAGAAGTAACCGGCGGACTGTTCAGTAGTCACTCCCAAATTTAAATAGAAATTATGAATATGACCATGCTCGAAAATGTTGAAGTTTCAGTTTCGAAATTTTCAACACTTGCAGACCTTTAACTAGAATTGGACATAGCCAAAACAGAAACCTTTATCAAACTGATATTTTCGGGATCATTAGATAACAGACCAGTGAATCATTGCTTATGCTAGAAAACTTAATTTAGCATACAGGTAGCTCAAAATAATGTGCTTCTTTTTTCTAAATTCAGTCGCATATAAATTGCAATTTTTAAATGAAACACATTTTCTTTTTTTTGTATTTGAGAACTGCACGAGACGAACGGAATATCAACACACCTAAAGTTTGAACCGAGTTGTCACTCCTTCTGTTGCCAGCGTTCTGCAATTATCATATTCGTAAAGTTTGACGTTTTTCACCTATAATTCAGTTGACAGATTGATTTTAAACCGAGCAGTTTTGTTTCAACAGAAGTTAACGAGTAATAACTGTGTGAAAAATGAAAATTTCGAATCGTGATTTTTGAGTGATGATTTTTTATGATTTTCGATACCAGTCGTCTAAATGCAAAACGCGACAAGTCCACTAAAATGAATTTTACAGAAATTACAAAAAACTTCTCCACACATTATTATTTCCCACAATATAATGAAATTTAAGCCACGTTATCTTTATGTGATTTATGTCTCTGTAACTTAGAGCCCTAAAATCTAGTACAGTTGGTTATTTGTAAAATTAAGATCAAAATATGGACATGTCGGATTTTGCGTGTTAAGAGCTGTGACATGTCGAGTTTTGACAGAAAATTATTGTTAAAACTAACTGAAAATTGAAAGAACCTCATTTAGTTTTGATTTTTTTATTGCAAAAGCGAAGATAAGACAAAACTCCCGCTTTGAACTTAGTTTTAATTTTCTTGCGGGATGTATTACTTTCCGAAGGAGTGATGATCTGTCCCAATAACGATTCACTCATTGTTAAAAAAAGTTCTAAACACCACAGAGTTCTTGCACATTGTACTTCTTTGCAAAACATTAACAAAACGACTGAACGATAAAACGCCGGACAAGGGTTAATGTGTGACACACACTCGCGATTCTATTGGCTAACGTGGACATGTCGGCGTTTGAATATGAACAGCACTTGGACATGTCTGTCTTTGCACCCAAGCGTTATTTTCAATACTAAATATTCATGTAACTTGTCGGTATTTGCATTAAAACTATATAGAAACCAGTAGCGCTTTAGTTAAGGAACAAAATCGTATATCAAACTCAATTTTCACAAAAGAGTGACTTGTCGGATTTTGCATTTAGACGACTGATACGGTTTAACACCGTAGCAATGCGTGGAAAAACTTAGTTCGTTATTTAGGGATGAAGCACGATCCAAAACTATGGTTTAAAAATGGTTCGCAGGATTCAAGCGTGGAAGAGCAACGTTTGATGATGATCTTCACGAAGGTCGTCCATGCACTTCTGTTGTCGCAAAAAATATCGATGCCAAATATTATTTCGGCAAACGTCAAAAAACGTGGCTTTAGTGACTCTATGAACGACACTAAATTGTCACTTTTTATGTGGTTAGCAACCAGGAGTCAGAAAAAAGTTTTTTTTATTGACAAGTCTAAAAATTTTTTTACTGACGCTAATCCAAAGCAATCTATCACACAATAAATAATAAATGTCACTATTGATATTTTTTACTCTTTTTGCAAGCAAAATAATCATGTTTATTGGAATTTAGATAAGTGTATCGACGTTTGCCGAAAAAATAGCATATTTTATGCGGAGCTAAAGTGCTTTTTGTGGCTCATCTGTAGTTACCAGATTCTACAGATTCCCCACAAAAAGTATCACTTTTGCTCCTTATAAAATAAAATACTATTATGCCCAAAGAATAATGCAATTTCAGCAAAAACAAATGATTGCAAGTTATGCTTGACAACGTGACTGAATTGAGATAAAAGAAGTTCGTTATTTTGAACATTAAGTTTTCTAGTACAAAGCACTGATTCACTGGTCTGTTATCTATTGATCCTCGATGAAGTTTTATGTGTCGACTATGTCAAATTGTAGCTAATAACTCAAAAACTTCAACATTTTCTAGCAGTTTTTTTACAATTTCTATTTTTTATTAAGTGTAGAATTAAAAACAGAAAAATAAAATACACTAGAAAAATAACTTTAGTATGTTACCCCTAAATGGAATGAGTTGCATAACTGAAAATATTTTCCCATTATAGAGTCGATCGAACCTAATAACTTTTGTCTGACGTATTTTTTCGTAAACATTCTCATTTCAGATATAAACTTGTCCATTAGTTTCTCATAATTTATTTTAAGGATAACTATTTTTGATATTTTTTTTTATTTAGATTATTGGAATTTGTTTCGCTCAAAACTTAAGGGCAGACATTTTCGCACAGAAGGCAAAGTGGCATTGACAATCAAGAAACCCCACTGCTGTGTAGTACAGTATGACCTGTCGCATTGCGTGGGAGCCTACTTCTTTGGATCAGATGGATTTTGTATGAAAAACAAGATGAAAGTATTATTTGCTCTCAAAATCTGTTCGTAAATAGGTATTTGCTTTGCAACTTACTTGTGATGTTTTTAACTAAAAGAATTAATAAGTGATTAACTTTTATAACTCAGTGCAGTACTACATTGTGATATTTGGTTTAATTTGTTGTACTCCCTAGTTATAAGCTTTCCAATTAGTTTTAAGTGCAGATAATAAGAGGTGTAGTTCAAGAAGCAATAATGTCTTAATTTTTGGTAAGCATTTTTGTGAAATTTGAGACAGCTACTAAACAACATAAAATTAACTATAGTAACTTGTTGTACAGCTTAATACAACATCTTAACTTTCCAAAATGATACTTGTTATTGTAAATTGTGGATAATATATTTGGTATAAGTATAAGCTATGTATACCGTGTACATCTAACTAAAATATATTTTGTATTGTTAATAATGTACATAAAGCACAAATGCTGTCATCATTACTTAATCAATTACTATGTGTAAAGTAACTGTGAATACTTTGTTTACTAGAGTATTTGTATCAAGACTTAAAATGCCATAAAAAACTATAAATCTTGGTACAGGTAGTACTTGAATTACAAGAACCCTTATTCAACAATTAGGCATACCAGCACACCACCTAAAATAAGGTGTTTGCAAATTCTTAGTCAATTGACCAATAAGAGAAGAATAGAACACAGTGATTTTATGATTTTTCAGCAAGGTGACTGACCACTTCTTTTGTAGGTACATTGCCACCTGTCGGTAAGCACTACATTCTTACCAGAAACTGTGAGTGTGTAAGTGAATACAGAATGAACAGGATACAAAATGCTTATACAGGCGGGTGTCCCGGTGAAGATGGGAAATCTCTTTGGTGCGTATAGATTACACGAAAATAACACTCCAAGTTCATATAAAGTTTTCTCCTATGATCATCCCCTGCCGAGATATTCGAGATATTCTCCCTTAAATTGGAGAAATAAAAATCATTTTTTTAACATAACATTTTTATTTTTCATAGGCAGGTTCGGTAATTTTCAAATTTCATTAAAATTAATAGAGTTTATTATACTGAAGGCAGTTATGTTGTTAATTTTTGTTAAAAAAAATTCCTTCGCCTGTGAAGCCATTGCAAAGTTTTCCGTCGGTGCGAGGCTAGAAATCGTACCTTGCAGCGAGAGTAGGCTGCGTGACGTCAGAACTTAGTATAACGTACAAGTCCCAGCTTCAGCGCGCAACAGTCCCATAAGTATTATGCCTATGCTTGTGTAGTTAAATTGTTAAATATTATTAACTGGTTCTAACTGGTGTTTTCTGTTTTGTACCCAGACTAATACATCGTACAGCACACCAATAAAACGGAAAAAGTGGTTCGTTGGAGCCAGAAGGAAAATCGGTCAGCATTATCGATATTTTCGCGAGTTAGTTTATCATTGCAGAAGTTTATAAAATTATATCGGCTGCCCCATTGCAGCCACTCTAAATAAAATCGAACATAATGTAATTTATCGACAGTTTTCTGGGACCCCTTGGTACTTAGTAACGTGTTACGGTTAGCATAATTTGAAACAGGATGCCAGGAGCATGACGGAGCCAAATACTGAATCGCCGTAGCGTTCCCTTCCTGAACTAAAAAAGGAAATTTTATTAACTATTTTACAATAATAATTAAATAGTACGTCATCATAAAGTTCTCTTTTGAAGACTGGTAGGACGCGTACCTCCATCCTTTTCCTGAGCTAGCCTACGCATTTCCGTAAAAGTAGAACATTCTACATCCCCAACTATTTGAGAGCAGTAGTCTAATCTGCTCCAACCTCCACCTCTTTATTCCTATCTCTGACTCTAGTATGTCGCGAACTATTCCTTTGTGTCTCAGAAGGTGTCCTACCATCCTACGATCCTATCCCCTATTCTTTATTGTCTTCCATACTTTTCTCTTTTCCCAACTCTTTCTAATTCCGCCTTATTGCTAACTTGTCTATCCACGGTATCTTCAACACCCGTCTGTAGCGTCACATTTCAAACGCTTCTACTCTTTTTCAATCCGCTTCTCCCATTGTCCAAGTTTCGCACCCATAGGTATAATTTCGTACTCCATACATGCATCTTTAAGAGTCTCTTCCGAGTTTCTACATTAACCGTTCCAGAATATAGCAGTTGTTTCTTTTTGTTAAACAAGTACCTACGTAGCGTAGTTTTTTGATTCGCGTGAGTTGTATTTGTTTCCATTTTTTAAAAAAATTTCCAATCCGTTATAAAACTGTTAACTTGATAACTTGTCAATCACTTAGGTATACATACCTACATAAATGAGTAGGTATGTATTAGAGAATATAGGTAGGTACCTATTTTACAAACAGAAGTAAGCAGGTATCTACAATCTATATACCTACTTATACTGAATTATAAAAGGCATGTACAGTTAATAAATTGTTGACTTTGTTTTACTTAAACCGGTCTGCCTTTACACTACTGTTTTGAGGTTGAATGAAATTGGGGTTAGATTCAAGAATCACACCATTTCCACATTTACCGGGGCATTTACCTACCTACTACATAAATATGGCAATTTATGTGAATCGGACTTTTGATACCCTTATTGCATCATTATATCGATTATGTTGTTTTTGTTTTATGTTTCCTTGACACCTTACTTTAAAAATTCACGCTCGAAATAGTTCCAATAAGTATGTTATGAGATAGGTACCACTTCATGGGCACTTCATGAGAAGTGGGAGGAGCGCCTTACGAATCTCTGACGTCAAACCAATAACAAAGCGAACTAGCATGTGGGCGTCATAAGCTAATTTCTTTCGCTTATTACGCCGCAAAAAAATTTTTTAGAAAAAAAAATTCGCCGTAAATCAATTACAATAACAAATTTCTGTCATTTTCATGCCAAAAATAGATATCTTATTTTTCTCCGAACCTCCCTATTGTATTTCGATAATTTTCTTGCTGACGTACGTAGTGATTGAATGTCGATAAAATAATGCGGCCCGTTTTTTGAGAGTGCATCAGGGCAGCAAGGGGTGAACTACCCCTTACCTTCTTAACTTCATATTTTTAAGGGGCTGGATATTTTTAATTTTTAACCACATTTTTTGTTTCTCCGGATATTTTGCTAATAAAAAGTTACTCTTGTTAGGTTTTGATAAAATGAAGCGTTTTCGAGAAAATGAAACTCAACGAGCAAGTGTTTCTACGATTTCGTCTTTATTATTTTTTCTGGCATTATTTTCAAGGATATCAAAAAATTGAAAGCTCTTTGAATCAGTTATTTCTTAGAAATTTTTTAAATATGATTTGACCCTACATTAGCTATTTCTTTTGAAATTCATTGAAAAATTTCCAGGTCCGTATTAAGAAAAAATAAAAATTGACGATGTAGACAACAGACGAAACGTCGAACAAAAATAACCTTAACAGTTTGCGAAAGGTAGTGAAAATTTACATTAAAAAATTGCTTTCGGTTTTTCGAATGTGGTTTATTATTGAAAAACTGAAAATTGTCTTTGTTCAGATAATGAGGTTACCAGTTAGTAAATTTGAGATACCGGTTTAAGAGTCCGGCAAACCCCTTCAAAATGAACCTGAAAACTGACTTCGTAGTACTATGCTCATTTCTAAAAGGTGAAAATTGAAGTGTTGAATTTTGGATAGTTTATAAACGAAACTTTATTTTAGGTTTCTATTGAAAGAAAAGTTAAAAATTTTATCTTAGAAAGTATCAGTTCACTCGTGAAATTGACCAATTTCACGCGTGCATAGCGCCAAGAGATTTACAGTTTTCGAAAAATTGTTTCAATAGAGACATAAAATATACCTTCTTCTATCATAATCAGGCTTTCGTGTTGCTAAATTTATTAGGATGAAGGTTTAATCGTGGTAGAGCGAAAGCACTGCAAACGCAAAATATGCCTTGGTATGTGCTACCGCCCCGTAGCGAGTGAGCGTAAACTCAGAGCGGCGTTGTCACATTCACTTGGTACCGAAAGCGCGGGCTTTGAATGTGCGTTGTTCTTGTGTCCATAAATGTGTTTAGCACGACGGTGTTGCAACACAGCTGATAGTTTGCTCCGATTTTTACCGGATACCTCACCGACCCGATGTCCCGCAGGTGTAACTTTTGACCTACTTTGCCGGACTCAGTCAGTTCAGCGTCTTCTTCAGTTTTTGGTTCCAATTTTATCAGTTCTAACCGGTATTTTAAACTGGTTTCATGCCCTGGTATGGTATTATAAAGGGTGAGGCAAATGTAAGGAACATTGATGCTGTAGTCTTAAATATTGAGTTTAGAGAAAAACGTTTAGAATGAAAGTGTCATAAATGATTTACTGTTTTTCAATTTTTTTCTGCGATGTAAGCTTTTTAGCATGACGTCATCGGTAATTTTTTTAAAAATAGCAACATATTTTTCTCAATGGATTCTGAAAGAGCACATTTTGTAATAGGCTCTCTGTTCGTCTGGGACTTAAATTACCGCCTCGAGAAAATTGGAGGGGAGTGAGGGCTGTTGCAGCCACGGAAGCGTGGTGATCGGAAGACAGTTTTTGACTGTGGAGTGTGGAAGCGTTTTGGTTGGAGGTTTGTGATCTGCTGGTTACAGATCTCGCATATTATTTTTTTATTTTAGTCCTAAAAATCAGTGTTAAAATTTTGCGAAGCAAACCTACATGTTTGAGGGTGTGTACTAGACTTTTCTATGAAGCGGAATAAAAGTGTTACGACCACTCAATTGTATTTGCGAACAAATAACATTACAATCTATTACATCTATTGATGTGTATTTAAAAAAAATAGGCTTATTGGATATGTATTTTTATAGTATTGTGAATGTCTTTAAGAACATACCTTTTTACAATAATTATATTGTTTAGGAAAGCGAAAAATGACATCGACACGTTCTTGGGGTAAAGCCGAAGGGGGTTTGCTGGAGCTGGCTGAAAAATTAGGGAAGTCATTTCAGATAGTTTAAATAAAAATATTACGGGTATAAATGAATGTTTTGAAAGTTTAATGTCTCAACTTTATATACCCTTAAAGGCTTTAGCCGAAGATAGTCAAACTATGTTACAGGAATTTAAGAAATCAAATTACTGTGTCGAGTCAAAGTTATCTTAGCATATGGCGTGAGTTAGGGGATGACTTCATAATTTTCAATCCCGGGGGTAGCGTATATTCTAACAGTTTCTAAAAAAATTTGAAAATATAAAAATTTCGGGAGCTCCTGGGTCATTTGCTTTGCAGAAAGTACTCGAAGCCATGAAAGGTTCAGCTAGTGTAGGGCTGTAATTATGTTGATAATTTCGAGCAATTTGAAGACAATTTTCTGAAGCGTTATTGGGGTGAGAGTGAGAAGAAAAATGTTTTTCAATCTCAAATTTGATGAATACAAAAGTGGGGACATGGCACCCTATTTCCTAAAAAGAGTTAAAGAGGCTTCGTATTTAGACGAATTCCTTTGGAAGGATGATATATTATTGAATTAATTGTACCGCACTTCCCGAGTAACATTCGTATTAATCTGATCAATGTTAAACCAAAAACTCTACAAAAATTCGTGGAGTATTTGAGAGAGGTGGACAAAAAAAGTGTGCCACACCGTGAAAATGCAGGTAGTGAACGAAGTGTAGGGGGTAACCAGAACATTGCACGGCAAAATAGCGATTTTAAATATGCGGGATTTCATCATAGGGAGGAAAATCGAAGATATAGGAACGAGAAGCCCCCAGAAAACCGAACGGATTCGAAAATAGATAGTCACCGATCCAGCAACATGTTCAAAGCCAGACAAAGACGTTTCAAAATACAGGGACCGACAAAAACAAGACTCCGAGGGGTTATGTCGACCACCCAATCTACCGATAAGTGTCAACGTTTACAGAATAAACACTTGCACGCTTATAGATACTGGGAGCCAAGTAACTGGTGAATCGGACAGATTTTTACAAAATGTTCTTCAAATTAATCCTGATGTGTTGCGAATTAAAACTAACTTTTTGAAATCATTGTTGGGGCAGTGAAAACAAAAGTTCAGAAAGTAAACGAGGAAGTTTTTTTGGATTTCCAGATTGAAAAGTGGTGTTTTAGTTACGCTTGTGTTATAGTACCGGGTTTGAACCGTGATGAGATTTTTGGTTGCGAGTGGCTGGCGCAGCACAGTACCAAATTGAATATGGAATCGCGTTGTATCGATTATTTATCGGAAAGTGGAACATACGGTATTAGGTTCAAAGAGAAAACGTCGGATAGAATCAAAGTAAACACTACTGATGTGTACGAAAAAACAAAGGGTATGACGACGATGCCAGAAGACGACATCAAAGAAAATTTAATCGTTTCAGCAGTAGATAGATCAGAGAGTTTTAGGAAAACGGATAAAAGAAAATTGTACAAATTATTAATAAAATATAGACATTTTTTTGAACAAACTGGGTTTGATCGATATGTACCAACATGAAATCATTTTAACTGACTATAAACCATTTTACGTGAAATCCTACCCAATACCGCAGGTGTACCAAAAGGAGGTAGAATGTGAAATCCAAGAGATGTGTGATTGGGACTTTATTGAAGAAAGATGAATGGAATATGTGAGCCCTTTGGTAGTTGTTAAAAAGGATTGGACAGTCCAAATCTGTTTTGGATGCTCGTTTTTTGAATGCGAGTATGGAGCAGGAGCATGTGATCCCACCACACCCTCAAGAAATGTCTTGAATTTTCAGAAGGCCAAATTTTAAGTAAGTACCGTTGATTGAACTGCCGGATATTGGCAATTCCCAATAAAAGAAGACCATCATAAATACACCGGATTTAGTTATGGGGGGAAGACTAATGTTTTTAAGATTTTACCTTTTGGCCTATCCACCTCAGTGGCTAGCTTCATAAGAGGGTTAGAAAAAGTGCTGGGTAAAGAAGTGGGGAATTTCTTAATGCCGTATGTTTTATAATAATCTTTCTTTATTTAGCAATAAGCTAATATTACATCAATATTAAAACAATACACTCCCAAAAAAAAAAAAAAAAAAACAGAAAAATGAAAAGAAAACACCCAAACACCAACAAATATCACAAAATGCCTCTAACAAAAACACAACACATTCTCTTGAAACTGCTCAAATTCGGGGCAAGGAATTTTGCGAACAAGTCTTCACAAATTGAGGAAGTCCGATCTCACCTGGTAATTGTGAACATCCCGGCTACGTGTCAAATTATGAGATGTAATTCGGAACCCCGCCGTTAACAATCTTGTATATCAGAATAAGCGTGTTGTAAGTTATTCTCTGTTTTATACTTAGCCATTGTAAAGTTTCCAACATCAATCTTATAGGGGTATATCTATTGCACTGCAAAATTATTCGCATTGCCCTATTCTGAAGTTTTTGCAACCTTTCCAAATCACCAGCTCCACAAAAATAATATACTTGAACAAAAATCAAAATGTGGCAAAATTATTGTTTTATAAACCAGAATTCTAGCCCAAGGACTCAACTTTCTGCTTACTCTACACAGGAAACCAATTTTTTAGCAACTTTTTAACAATAAAGTCTATGTTGCTTTTAAAATTTAATTTTGAATCAATTATCACTCCCAGATACTTAGTTTCATTAACACGTTCCACCTCCTCATCATCTATTACCACTTTACAGTCATCTTCCCACTCCTTCCTTATCGCTCTGTTACCTATGATCATAACTTTTGTCTTATTAATATTTAACTTCAGTTTGTTTATTTTTAACCATTTTAACACTTCCCCTAACACCTCATTACTCCTGGTTATTGCACTAATTAAGTCACAGTCCGCATTTGCTATAAGGGCATCATCAGCAAACAGATTAATATTACCTTCTTTTATCACTTGCACCAGATCATTCAAATAAAAGAGTACAAAGAGAAGAGGACCAAGGACCGAACCCTGGGGTACACCCAATGTTTAGTTTACTCTCCGAACTAGGAAATAAAGGATAGAGTACAAGGATAATTAGTTTTCATTTCATATAAGCCCACGTTTAAGATTCAACTTTCCAAAAATTGTTATGGTACCTACCTGTTTCGACGACAGGATATCAAGAACTCATTGAGGCAAGTTAAGATCTCAGTGCGCACAGACAAAATCACCTGGCTGGTGTTGTAATATCCCGTATAACCCATGGCTCGTTTGACAGAAAACAGTCGAAATCATAATTCGTGATCGTGATCGTCTAAAATTTAATACCCTACGTTGTGTTAATTTATTTTGTCTAGAATTGCACTGATGAAATAGCTCATTCGGGAAAATTGGAAGGAAAACACACAATTGTTTAAATAATAGTTTAATTAACGTGCTCAGCCTGACTTAGACTCACGAGGAAAAAAAGAGCCGTGCAAAGAAAAACCTCGATCACAGTCCAGTATTAATCTGCTATGTTTATGCACAATACAACACAAAGAAATTATATGTATATGCAATATCAAGACATCAAAAATAAAATAATTGTGGTCCAACATTCGTAAATAAAATAACAGTAAACAACAATAATTCCAAAGGATATGTGACATATTGATTTAATGGTGGGTGGTACTGGACCGTTCAAACAACTACTCCTCGGGCAAATAACCCACCAGGCATTGAATTATAGAACGAAATCCAGATTTTGTGAACTCTAGATTTAATGATGTTGGGCATAAACAAATCTTCTCATCAGCAAAACTCACAAAACAAATTACATGCAATGCAACGTCTCAAACATAAAACATACAAAACAGAAGAATTTTTGTTAGTTAACTGACTCTGTCAGTGGGTACTGCGGGCTATACAAGCTACTCACAGCTATGAGTTGAAAATTGAATCAGATTACCGTAAGCACCAGGGCCCTTAACGATATTTTTTCAGTAGATGCCAGGTTCCCTGTTCAGGAGAACAAGGCTAATATTTCAAATTAAAACACATATAAATAAACACATATAAATAAACACACAAATAAAACAATATATAGAACTCAAGGCACTTCGGGAATTACTGTTCTCACGGGATAAAAGATTAATTGACACAACAAGGCAAATACACACTATCTGATGACAAGATTTGCGAAGATTTGCGATTGAAAATAAATAAACAAACATAAAGAACAACATATCTTTTGGAACAAATACGTGAAATAATTGACAAACAAATAACATAGCTTTAACTGACCTGTGAATCTCGTAGACACCCAAAAACTTTTATAACAATAAAAATATTCACAAAGGAACGACAATAATTAAAACACGTAGTGACGCTTTTACGTCTCAAGAACGAGTCCCCCTCATTTCCAGACGTGACCGCTTACATCCCCTTAATCCCCCTACGCCAGTGTATACATAAAAAGCGAACACATAAATTTCTCAACTAAATAAACTACCTAAGTCGAAACGAAAATGAATCGACAGACGAAATAGGATATTTTTCAGAATAATAAATATTAAAAAAAGGTACGGTTACTACAGTGTCATCCTGACACTTCATTTAATATCTTATTTATTTTAACATTATAAATAGGGTTTTGTCACACAATTGCTGAAGGACAAATTGCATTGGGCATGTTTTGAAATAAATAATTAAGTGCATCCTAAGGACTAACTTTCATCTAAAAAAAGGACTGCAACTATTTGGGTATGCACCACCTTCATTTGCCAAATAATGATTCTAAGATGCGATGAAGTCGTATCGAGGAAACTTCCCATATAATAGATATGGGTGTTATTGGTTTTCACGGTATCTGATGTACATTATTTATTTTCGAAATAATAAAACCTTGAACAAAAAATACATTTATTATCAAAAACTATCTATTTGAAGAATACACAATATTATTATAATACCAGATCTTATCGGCGAAAGAATAAGGCAAGCATTGCTGAGGTACAATTTCTAAAATATCGACCTTAAAATTTGGATTATCAGGTAAATTGTCATAAGTATCAGAAACTAGTTTAAAGCAATTTGCAACAGCACTAGTCTTCTCTGGAAGCGAATTACGCAAAGTAATAAATCCACTTTTGTGAAAAAATATTCGTTCATAACCACATGCTAGGATAAAAAGAATTCCTACTAAATATATGGTAACAAAAGGTATTTTTATGAACACTATATCATCTTCTATGTTAGTCTGAATTAAGTCTAGCAATAACTTTTTTTCGAACTCGTACTGTTTGTCAATTGACACATAATTTGCAATATTAAATATTATTGGGTTCTCTTTCACGTGTTGGAATACTGTTTCTAAAATAGAATTATCTGGTAGAACACTGTTCACATTCAAATTGTTTCCTATAGCAAAATTAGAATGCTTAACATATTCGATACACTTTCCTAGTTGTATTTGTAACAAACTATCAAGATGCTCGCTTTTACAACATGCTGAGCTGAATGCAGCAAATGGCCAATCTAAATAACCCTTGTGTTGTTTTCTGTATGTTATACTAAAACTATTTAAAGTATGTTCCTGATGTAGCCTTCTATTTCTTGGAATTGAACGTATTTGATACCTTGCTATAAAATATTTTGTAAAACAATTCTTTCTACACCTAACCATTTCACTATCATATGCACAATATTTCCTAAAGAACTGAACATTTTCTTCAATAGTGTCTGTTTGTTTTACTTTGAAGAACTCTGCACATGAAATTATTTGATCAATAAATTTATTACCGACTTGGTTCAAACTGAACATGGCTAACTCATCAACAAATTCTGTGGATTTATAAGGTAACATCAGGGTATCCCAAATAGTTCCAAGTGTGTCCATTCCTTTATACTGCAAGCAAATGACGTATACTTCGGAATTCCCACTTTTGGAGGAACTAGGTTTAAATATATTCACTTTATTAAAAACACAATTAAGAAGATATAAGTGACATATTGTTGATTCTTCAAACATCGTAAATATCTTCAGTACGAAATTTCCTCCTGTGAAAAAATACCCATGTAAACATAATATATTCCACAAATTTAAAATGGCTTTTCAGTTTTATTGAGACAAAAGTTATTGATCAATGTCATTGAAATAATATTCACATTATTCGATTTTTTTTCAATGGTATTGATTCAGTGTTATTGGTCAGTGAAGTTGACTAATTAGAACCCGGCTTCTTGTATCTTGGTTACTTTCGGTATCTCAAATATGAGGACAGTAAAAATATGACCGGGAATTTTATTCTCAGAACCAAACGAATGGCCCTATACTTGGGCCGCCGAACAGACGGAGTGATCACCCTGCAAAAACGTGCTCTAGTGAGGCCAATAGTAATTTATAACGACCGAATTGGAGTGATGCGACTACATTGGGTCTAAAGAAAGCGCATCACTGTGGTTCGGTTGTCCTAAATTGATAGTGGTCCCGCCTAGAGCACGTTCTTGCAGGGTGATCACTCCGTCTGTTCGGCGGCCCAAGTATAGGTGCAATTCCTTCTTAAAATTCTTGCAATGGGGTATCCAGAAGGCGTGCATAATGTGACAGTCACTTCAATTGCTTTTATTTAGTAATTATCTAAATGACAGAGCAGACCACAGAACACCTAAATAAGAACGCGCAGCTCAATGTTAATAGTTGGAACTGCGTTTAGCGCCATCTCTGTAGGTTTACAAGAACCAATTATGTATAAGCGCGCCTAGATAGAATTGAAATTTAAAATTTATTTTTTGAATATTAAAAATCCAACTAAATTAAAGCAGTATGGAGGATGCTAATTTAGTTAGATAATTGTATTTTAACTGCAAATGAATTAAAGAAAACAAAGACTATGCATGCTTATTATGTAGGTAGGTCGTAGGTATCAATTTTATTTAATTAACATTTTACATTGTAAGGAGAAACACAAATAACTGTAAGATGTAGGTACACATTATAGTAAACAGTTTAAAAAAATATTTTCTGGTACGTACTTCATAATCTGTGAAGTGAATTGCTAGGAAAACTAATACTAAAATCAAATGAAACTTACTTGTAAACGTTAATTACAAAATTTGGGTAATTTGATGTATTAACTCAACACTGGCAGAGGTTGAAGGAACACATTTCACAGTCGCATTGCTGCTATCTTAATATCCGAGGAAAAACTCCTCATTCGCAGAGATGTCAAAAAAGTACCTACTGACGGAAGTCAAAATAAATACGTACCGACCTGCTACTTTTTTGTTCATAATTATTATTTCTTTATTATGTACCTATTTCTGATTCAGTATTATTGTGTATCGAGAAAACGTAATCATAATTAGGTGTTCTGTGAACGTAACCACAGAATATCTTAAACAACCCACAAATTTTCAATTTTCAATTTTGTCTGGAGATGCCGGTTGTTACAGAAATAACAACAAAGCGCCTACTTCAGATTTAAATTTCAGGATATCGATAATACAGAGTTTCGACCGCAAATGTCAGAGTCGTAGTGCCATCTAAAGCGGTTTACAGAAACTGAAGCTAATATGGTCCAAGGTCGTGCATAACGGTGAAACCCCCCTGGAGCAGACAGTTCATGCTTCCGTTGCGCAACGCATAATAGTTAGATTTCTTGTGAATGAGGGTGCCAAACCAAGTGATATTTTGCAAAGACTTCAAGCACAATATTGGGAATCCACCTTAACAAAAACCCAGGTGTTTGAATGGCGTAAGAAGTTTAAGAAGGGCCTTACAACGATCGAAAATTTTCCTCACGCGGGACGTCCGAAAACTTCGACAACACAAACCAACACTGACCTGATAAACAACCTTATTCTTGCCAATAGAAAAATTTCTGTCCATGAAATGCCACAAACATTACAAAATAGTGTTGGTAGCGTCGAGAAAATCATCCATAATCATCTGCATTACTGAAAAGTTTGCGCAAGATGGGTGCCCAGGTTGATCACTATGAAACAAAAACAGCGATGTGTTGAAGTCTCTACTGAGCTTCTCGGGCGATATCAAGATGAAGGTGATGCATTTTTAAATTCCTTACTCACCTGCGACAAAACCTGGGTTCACCATTTTACGCCAGAATCAAAAAGATCAAGTCTAGAGTGGCGGCACTAAAACTGCCTTCAGCCGGTAAAAGTAATGGCCTCAGTCTTTTGGGACAGTGTGGGTGTTCTCATGACCAATTTTTTGAGAGAACGACGAACCATTAATGCCCCTTATCATTCTGACTTGCTTACTCAAAAAGTTAAGCCTGCATTTCGTACAGAAAGGAGAAACCGTTCAATCAGGAGTGTCATTCTGCTGTACGATTACGCCCGATCTCGTACTGTCCAATTGACTACAAATGTCCTCGGAGAAATGCATTGGGAGGTTCTTTCTCATCCACCTTATAATCCGGATTTATCACCATGTTATTTCCATCTCTTTGGACCGCTGAAAGAGGCATTGGGTGGCTCAAAATTTCAAGACGATGATGAAGTTGCCGAGTTTGTGCATGAGTGGATTCCCACCCAACCAAAAACATTCTATGAAATTGGCATTATGAAACTCCCACGACGATGATAAAAGGGTATAGACTTAGAGTGTGAATATGCGGAAAGATAGTGTAAAAGTTATATACTTATTGCAGTTAAATAGAATGTTAGTCAATTTTCGGTTTATATTTGAACCCGCAACGTACTTTTCAAACTGACTATGTATTTGTATCTAAAAATTAAGAAACATTTCTAAAGCATTTGATATATGAGATACTTTGAAATATCTTAGTTCTCGTCTTACTTGCTTTGGGAACTACCTTGGATTCTTCAAGTATCTAAGATACTTTCTTAGTATTGTGCCTTGTTAGGAGCGCCAAGCATGAAATGGGAATATCTTATAGTTA
Source organism: Xestobium rufovillosum (assembly GCA_963966045.1). NCBI lineage: Eukaryota > Metazoa > Arthropoda > Insecta > Coleoptera > Ptinidae > Xestobium > Xestobium rufovillosum. The sequence continues at coordinate 14,659,639 of OZ014496.1, forward strand.
GGGAATAAATTATTGCTGTATTTTCTACCATGCGAAGACGATATGATTCTTATTGTATGGAAGATGAGGAACAAGAGTATGGATATAAGAAAGTTGCATCTGGGTCGCCCTGCAGTGGGCGTTGCTATTAACGTATTATCTACTATCTGATTTTTCTTTCAATCACATTTTGCGTCGAAATGAAAACTAAAATGTCATTGCCAGACGGTTTTGTTAGTTTTTAGGGGTGGTATTATCGATAGATACTTATCAAGATTTCAGGTTAGATTGACATACTGCTGGTAGTCTGTAAAATCTTTCCATTGCAAGGTTACAATAAAAAAATGCAGTTGCCAGAAGAGTTACTCGATCAATAGATAAACCAATTTAAGAGACCTTTACACCTGCGCCCTTAACAATTTTTTATTTCATCCTAAAATCCACAAAAATTGCTCACCCAGTCAATAAGTCTTCCCAAAGCCATTATTTGTAAATGAACCGTACAATTTTTTTGGTACACTGTGTCCAAAATTTCCATCGTACTTAAATATGATAGAATTAGATCTTAGACATCCATAATAGGCACTACGATGTGACAAAATGTAAGATCACGGTCATAAAGAGTGAAAATTGTATCCTTAAAGGTGTACAGAAGGTTGACTTAATGGAAAGGTAATTTTATGTAAAAAAAAACTGCAACATAAAAAATATAAGATTCCGTTTAAAAAAATTAAGTTATGAAGTTTTAAAATTTTCCAATTTGGCGATGCAATTGCTAATACCTTGTATACTATTATAAGTGTTTTATTATTGAGGGAGTTACTCCTTGACCTTGCTTTCATTCCACCAAAATATCACTTCAACAGCTTTATTCTGTTCCAAGATATTTAATTTTCAGACTTCCTCTATTGTCTGCCAAAATTTGCAAAAGATTCCTATAACTCAAAAATTTTGCAATTTAGACGGAAAAATGCTTATAAGCATTTAAAGTGCCCTGCTGCGCCCGGTTGTGCATAAAATATTTTATGAACTTGTTTGTTAATCAACGTCTTTACATGTGTCTGGCAAGGATTTTCTCATTAGCTATTCGTCTGGTAATTACTTTTTTGCACAAAATACATCCAATTTTAGCAACTAACCAAATGCCAGACGGTAGAACATATGTCACGTGACCCTCTCACTTTTACATCTTTGGGGTCGCCTGGCACCCACTCGCGACTATCTAATGCATCTGGCAGTGATATTTTGGCATTCCCTATGGCCTATGATGCAAAAAGTCAATAAAAGAAAAACTACTTGGTAGAAAATACGTCAATAGCAACTTATAATTTAGCGACTTTAAACGAACGCCCTCTGCAGGGCTACCCAGATGCAACTTTCTTATATCCATACTCTTGTTCCTCGTCTTCCATACAATAAGAATCATGAGTCTGGCATGGTAGAAAATTCAGCAATAATTTACTATTGCGGCTTCCTAACTATTAGGCAAGTAAATTTGATATCCAATAGCCTGGTAAAAATGAACCAAAATCTATAACAAAGCAAGTGAGAAACCACATTCCATTGTAACACAGTAAAGTTTTTACAGAAACTTTGGCTCAGTTGATAAGCAGTATGCAGTATCATAGCAATCAATCTATAGCTTTAAGTTAGCAACATAAATATTTGATCACCTTTTGAAGTTTATAAGGCGTTTATAATGTTAAGTGAAAAATGACCGAAGAATTTTTTTTTGTGCCAGTTAATTTATTGTTTGATTAAAACAATATTTCAGAGAAAGACCTGAAACTACTTATCTCTAATATTTCCACTTGACCGTGAATTTATTCCAAATTTACAAAATTTTCTATTCAATTTGTGTCGATTATTATTGTTATTGATATAAATAAACTCTTGACAGAGTCGCGACCAGAGTCCAAACTTAGAAGATAGGGCATCCAAGTCCCGGGACCAAAGGGCCAATCGGGACTTCGGGACCTGACCAAAAAGTCCCGGGCCTAGTCCCGCAGTCCCGAATATATTAAATAGGCAAATTTTTATCTTATTTAAGATGTGACTACCACGAATGTTGAATAAAACAAATGTCTAACATGAAAAGAAACTTTGCAACTTTTATTAGTGCATAACAACAAAATAAATATGTAACATATAAACACAAAAAAAAATGTTCATAGGGTACATAAATAAGAGGAAATAAATATAACAAACATACACGAAAGTTTTACATATAAATGAAACAAAATGAAACGCCCTTACGTCATTTGATTGAAAACGTGCTCAGTATTCTGTGACACGAGCGCAATCACCCACCATTTTCGGGACCACGGTAGGTCCCGGGACTGAAGCTGTGGTCCCGGGACCTCTAAAATCACATGTAGTCCCGGGATCCCAGGACTGGATGCCCTAGTAGAAGATTTACCACATATACAGAGAAATTTTAATGTTGCCATAATCTCGCGAACTAAATGAAGATAATATTTAAAAAAACATATTTTTTCTATTAATTACCTGTGTGAAGTAACCTTAAAGCAGTCATTATCTCACAATAATGTAAATATTTGACTATGGACTCTTGTTCGCCAGGATTTGACATACAATCCACACTGCCATCTGCAGTTACTAACCACACCTACAAATTTTAAGATATGATCTGCCAGACTGTTTAAAACTCTTTTACTTACTTTATCCTTAAAACAATTTACAATATGTTCGTAGTTATAATGCAGTGTTATATCTCCCGTGTTATCAGCTCCAAATAACCATTTATCTCTTGTATATCGGACTAGTCGATCATCAGGTATCATGACATTTAATGAAGTACCCTCATAGTATGGATTTAGCGAGTTTCCGCTCCACTCCCACTAGGAAAAAACTCATATTTAGACATAATTTTTTAATATCCAAATTTTAACAATGCCTAGGTACCTTTAAATCAGGATGGGTGGAAGCCAGATAATGATTGAGTGCAGCAATAAACCCTCCTGGTGCTTCACATAGATGAAAACTTGACAGAAATCCTTTTGTTACTGCTTCATCGGGTATTAATGGAAACTGACATAAACATTCATAAAACTTACACCATGCCTTAAAAAATTAACTTTAGATAAAATTCATCACAAAAATGATACACAGATTTCAAGTGTAAGAATCATGTTAAAACATGTGTGTAAGTCCAACAGAATTAACATTATACATAGGGTTACGGTTACCATCTGTCTCGGTAATCAAAGGAGGACACTCGACAACAAAAAGGAGAACTCTTCGAAAAAGAGGAGGGCACTGTTTAATTTTTTTTATTACACACATACGTTGTTACAGAGCACTGTATTTGTTGTGTACCTTTTAGCGATGGATGTCCAAAACGTGATATTTTGAATATAAATTTCTTTTATTTGCTATGTAGGAGAAAAACTCTCTTTTATTTTTGGAATAGTAAGAACTAAAATTCTTTCCGTTCAGCAGTCGAAGTGAAGGTATGTTTAATAACCCTCAGGGCTTGAATCTTCAGTTAAGTAAAATTGTTGAAACGTTCCATAATCGAGGTTAATGAAGTATTAAAGGTTTAATTGAAATCCGTTAATCCTCGACACTCTTTATTTAAAACTAGTTACCGGTTTCGGGGTCTTCACCTACCACCCCATCTTCAGACCAAACCAAGAGAGTGATGAAATAAATCAAATGAGGAACAACCACGTGAGCATCCCAACGAAGTGTGAAAATTAAACACTATATATAGGGACTTATACGAAGTCCCAAGCAAATAGTGGTGAAAAGACTAAGGCCCTTCTGAAGGAAGGTCCAAAGCGACAAAAACATACCTGAAGAGAATGGACTAAAATGTAAAGTGAGAGCGAACTCTTATTGAGATCGCATAAATATATCCAGCATTAGTTCGAAAATGCTAGATCAAAAACAAAATGGGGCTCCATCACCGGTTTCTTTCCTCTATTTTTAACAAAATCGACTGCAAGTAGAATAAGCTCTATTGTCATTCATTATTCACTGCAGTGATTAATGTATCTAATTATGATTGAAGAAACACAAGTATAAAGAGTATGTTGTAAGATAGTCGTGGACAAATTATTTTATAGGTATAATTCAGAAAATCAAAAATAAAGTTATAGACGTCATCAGTTTTAACCTGTAGCCATTAAACAGTTTTTGATTTTTGTTGCCGTGTTGGTTATATGAAAGGATTTTGTCACAAATTAAACAGTACAGATAGACAACGCACATATATTATTTTTGAACTGCTAACAGCGCCTCTGATGTTTGGAAGTAGAATTAGGGGCGGAAAGCGGGAATTTTGAATATTTCTCTTTTGAAGTTTATTTACTTTTGACGTTTAAAATCGTTTTAAAAAATTCACAGATCTCGCACCTTACGCAAGCATCGTATGTATTGAAAATGCCTGACACAATTTTTACATTTAAAACACTTATGAGTTATATCTGCCACAATACAGGGTGATTCAGAACGGGCGTGTCAAATTAAAATGGGTGCTAGAGAAACTCCAAATAAGAGGAAAAGTTTATATGAACATATAGGTATTCTAAAGCGACTATTAACAAAGATACAGGGAGTATTTTTTTTTTAATATTTTTTTATTATCTTAGTAACTAGGAAAGTTATTGAGTTGAAATTTAAGGTGTCGTTTTCATTTGCCAAGTTCTAATTTTCCAAAAAAATTTGCTCTGCTAGTAGCTCAGTAGCGTTGCTACGGGGTAGGCCGTTTATTTATTTCCCCAATCCAATGTTACGCCACTGGCGAAAGCAGGTGATATTAATGTATTTCAAGTCTACGTTCAATTTGGGAAGAAATTGGTATCTTCAAAATTTTTCGTAAAATGCTTAGTTTTTGAATGAAATAGCTTTTTGTAAAATCGTGCACATGCACTGAAATTTTCCATAATGCAATAATGGCTTCACCTATATGCAAGGAAAGTGAAAATTGAAAAAAATAGTTAATTAAGAATAACACTAACAAAACTAACAAGAAGAACGAGAAAACACATTAATTATTACATTACGATATTAAATGAAATATTAAAACTTTTACACCCTGTATCTTTGTTAGTAGTCGCTTTAGAACATAAATGTTCATATAAACTTTTCGTCTTAATTGGAGTTTCTCTAGCACCCGTTTTAATTTGGCACGCCCGTTCTGAATCACCCTGTATAACAAATTAATTATTATTAATTTATGTTTACCGATTTTGCGGGGTCGAGATCGTAACAACAAACAGCCATACTTTGCGGTTTGTTTTAAAACAATAACTGCTTCCGCGCCGATTCGGTGTCGGCATTTCATATGTCACGCATTCCAATATTATCCGTATGCGCTGGTCGAGGTCACGCCATCCTCATTAAGTTTGCATAAACGTGATCCCAATAGCATTTTCAATTAATTAAGAATAACACTAACAAAACTAACAAGAAGAACGAGAAAACACATTAATTATTACATTACGATATTAAATGAAATATTAAAACTTTTACACCCTGTATCTTTGTTAGTAGTCGCTTTAGAACATAAATGTTCATATAAACTTTTCGTCTTAATTGGAGTTTCTCTAGCACCCGTTTTAATTTGGCACGCCCGTTCTGAATCACCCTGTATAACAAATTAATTATTATTAATTTATGTTTACCGATTTTGCGGGGTCGAGATCGTAACAACAAACAGCCATACTTTGCGGTTTGTTTTAAAACAATAACTGCTTCCGCGCCGATTCGGTGTCGGCATTTCATATGTCACGCATTCCAATATTATCCGTATGCGCTGGTCGAGGTCACGCCATCCTCATTAAGTTTGCATAAACGTGATCCCAATAGCATTTTCAATACTAAAATGTAACAAATGATGTGTGACATATTTTATTGTGTGAAGGAGGCGATGTTTAAACAGAATCAGATACATCAATAATGGATATACAAGAATTTTAAAACTTATATCATTGTATTATTAAATAAAAAATTACTCACATAATATTGGTAAAATAGAGTAGTATTTACTATCCACAACACACTTACTAACAAATTCAAAGACTAATGATTAAATAAAAAATTACTTCGCGTACTACCAATAAGTATAACAAAATTATTTTGTTATACTTATTGGTAGTACGCGAAGTAATTTTTTATTTAATCATGGATTTCTACCAAATAGTGAAAAGTGAAAATATTAACTACATAAATTCAAAGACCCTTCCTTGATGAATTAATTCGCCACTGTGAAGAATCCAGAGCACAATGAATGTTAAAAATAAGTCCAAAGATAATTTTATGAAACATACACAAAACGCAAAGGATAGTATCCAAATCTGTCACCTTATTTGTTATGTCCATGTTAAACAACTTGTCCAAGAAGAATGTAAGAAAATAACGCCTGATCAGACTACAATAATTATTTAAATTCAAAGACGTTTGACCATAAACTAGTCACTATATAGACGTTTAACGTAAATGCAATGACGTTTAAAGGAAAAGTAATTCAACTTACGAACTAGAGATGCCAATGTATACTCTTTGCATTTAATCGAGTCGCCGCTGGGTGACACATAAAACACAAAAATGTCAAATCATTGTCAAATTGTCCACTAGCTGCTCACTCGATCTGAAAATTGAACACACTGTTCTAAAATAAAAAAGCATGCGGGGTATGTATTTGTGCCGTAGCATGGCAACATAACAAACACAAAATTTAATGTCAAACGTCTTTGAATTTAAATAATTGTAGTTTGATCAGGCGTTATAAGTTATTTTCTTACATTCTTCTTGGACAAGTTGTTTAACATGGGCATAACAGATAAGGTGACAGATTTGGATACTATCCTTTGCGTTTTGTGTATGTTCCATAAAATTATCTTGGGACTTATTTTTATCATTCATTGTGCTCTGGATTCTTCACAGTGGCGAATTAATTTATCAAGGAAGGGTCTTTGAATTTGTTAGTAAGTGTGTTGTGGATAGTAAATACTACTCTATTTTACCAATATTATGTGAGTATTTTTTATTTAATAATATAATGATATAAGTTTTAAAATTCTTGTATATCCATTATTGATGTATCTGATTCTGTTTAAACATCGCCTCCTTCACACAATAAAATATGTCACACATCATTTGTTACATTTTTTAAAACGATTTTTTAAAACGATTTTAAACGTCAAAAGTAAGTAAACTTCAAAAGAGAAATATTCAAAATTCCCGCTTTCCGCCCCTAATTCTACTTCCAAACATCAGAGGCGCTGTTAGCAGTTCTAAAATAATATATGTGCGTTGTCTATCTGTACTGTTTAATTTGTGCGTTTGACATCAAATTTTGTGTTTGTTATGTTGCCATGCTACGGCACAAATACATACCCCGCATGCTTTTTTTATTTTAGAACAGTGTGTTCAATTTTCAAATCGCGTGAGCAGTTAGTGGACAATAAATTTGACAATGATTTGACATTTTTGTGTTTTATGTGTCACCCAGCGGCGACTCGATTAAATGCAAAGAGTATACACTGGCATCTCTAGTTTGTAAGTTGAATTACTTTTCGTTTAAACGTCATTGCATTTGCGTTAAACGTCTATATAGTGTCTATATAGTTTATGGATTTTGTAAAAACCCGGACAAGTTGCAAAGCTTGTCTGACGGGAACACAAGACTTGAAAAGTAGGACATGTCCTCCTTTTGCCGGACGGATGGTAACCCTAATTATACATACCTGAGTGATTAATTCTATTTGAAAGTTCATTTTAAAATTGGCAAGCAGCATACCCGATGCCGATCTAAATCTTGTGTATTTAGACCAGTCATCTAGGGGATAATTATTTAGCTGTTCCTTTACTTTATTGAGTGCCTCCTTTTTACTTTGCAGCTCAGGAACTGACCATTTCTTTGATACAAACGCTGTTTTTGGGACAGGCCATTCTGATGTAAATTCATATTTCTTTTCAAACAATTCTGCTACATCACATATAGTAGATACACTTCCTTCGTTATTGGTTCCCGGCATTATGCTATATTTCTACGATTTTTAGTTTACAGTTTGCATTACAATAGGTCAAATTAACAGTCTGATCGGCCAGCTGACACTGACATTGACAGTTCGGGTACGAACCTCTGTGAAGATAGACAAGCAACATTACATTACCACAGAATAAATGACATTATTTTGTGACAGTGACATTACCATAGAGGAATTTCCCCACTGATAAACATATTTTCGCGCATTTCCCAACATTTTCAAAAGAAAAAAAATTATAAGTACAAACAATTTTTTATGATTGTAATAATACTGCCTTTATTTTTAACATTTAAATAACTTATGTGTGTTTTCTTTAATCACCCAATACATTTAAAATTTCGCGGGGTTTGGAATAACCAATAGGCTTGCTGCGAAGTTGTTTACAAAAGCAATTTCCTTTTCCGTTGTGTGGAGTGGAAGTGGAAGGTAAGTTTGTCGAAGCAGTTCCAGTTTTTCGAATACTTTTCAATATATTTAAAGAATCGTAAACTATATGTGAAGTGTATAATTTTATAAGTAATCTAGAAGATGTGAACTTTCGTTTATGTTATATATTTTTTCGGTTTCAATTTATAGGTGCAAGGATTTTTGGCTAATGTCATCACATTGTTTTGTTTTTAGGTCCTGGTACGATGGGGGCCTACAAATATATTCAAGAGCTTTATCGGAAAAAGCAAAGCGATGTTCTTAGATTTTTACTTAGAATAAGGGTGTGGCAGTATCGCCAGCTTACAAAATTGCACCGAGCACCTAGACCATCAAGGCCTGACAAGGCAAGGAGGTTAGGGTATCGCGCTAAACAAGGTACGTATTTGCAAATTAGTTTTGCGCCCGAGTATTGATCACACTTTTATAATTTGTAGGTTACGTTATTTACAGAATCCGTGTACGACGCGGAGGACGGAAACGTCCAGTACCAAAAGGTGCTACATATGGCAAACCAAAAAGTCACGGTGTTAACCAATTAAAACCAACGCGCAACTTGCAATCCATTGCCGAGGTATATAGTCCCATATTTTATAGATTATTTGAAAAATTGCAATGATGATAACATTTTACAAGTTATTGATTATCAATGATTGTTAACTTCCTTGGATGTCTGAAGTATTCTGAGTTACACAGTTTATATTTGTTGAATGAGGAATGTTTTTAATCAGCTTTGTTTTTAGGAACGTGTTGGCAGAAGAGCTGGCGGACTCCGCGTTCTGAACTCTTATTGGGTAGCACAAGATTCTTCATATAAATATTATGAAGTAATTTTAGTTGATCCTTCACACAATGTAAGTGTTTTATTTTATAATGGTAACAGACTTTATCTGATGTGTTCAGTGTTCTTTACTGGACATAATTTGACAACCGTTTCTGTTTTTCTTCCATACAAGCCCCCCCACCCCGCATGTTCGCAGAAACAGTAAAGTGCCAATCAGGGACCTGAACCTTAATCGAAACCATAACCGAACCGTAACCACATGTTTGCCTTGCACCAAAACCGAACTGTAAACCATAATTTACGACTTGACACTTTAACCAGAACCGAACTGAAAACCGAAATTCCGATCGAGGCTCGAAACAACCGAGCCAAAAACAGAAATTCCTGTAGTAGCTCGAACCGGATCCGAACCGAAACCAAAATTAATAATTAAAAAATACCGGAGTAGTTTTATAATCTATACATATAAAGAAAATTGAAGTGTCTGTCTGTGATTTCGAAATAAATGCTTTTTCTAAGCTCATATGATTCTTCGCACATAAAATCGCAATTTTAAATTTTTTGTCTGTCTGTCTGTCTGTTTGTTTGTCCGGGCTAATCTCGGAAATGACTTAACCGAATTTGATGAGACTTTCATTATCAGGTAAAGGACTTTTCAGAGATTAATCTATACTACTTTTTATTTCGGAAATATTCAGGTTTCCTGTGTAAAAATTGAAAAAATGTAGAAATTAAGAGTCTGATTGTGTCACGCGCGTACTGTGATCTGTGAACACATGTTACGTGCCATATACATAAAATAAATAAATAAAAAATAAATATATAAAAATTAATAAACAAATAAATACATAAATAAATAAAATAAAAATATATAAATGTTTGCCATTGAGCTTCTTTCTTTGGTGCAGCAACATGTGCCGGGTACTGCTATATAATATAAAAATCAATATTTGTTTGTTCGTATTGCATGCGCTGCCATACCGTTCATCCCATTGCGATAAAACTTAGTCAACTTATTGCTCGCACTTGCGCAAAGGTTATAGGCATAGTACAATTAACTTACAGTAGGTGGCGCGTGCGTCGTACCGGGAAATGTATTTGAAAGAATATTTCTGCAATCTACAATATCTTCTTTCCTTCCAACATAATTTAAATTTCAAACGGCAGCAACGCCGGGTACCAGCTAGTAATAAATATAATATCAATGTAATTAGCAAAAAGTAAGAAATTGTTTAATGTAATTGCGCGAAGTTCCGTGTTTGACGCTGGATCATCGTTAAATGTCAATTGTCGATTCTTGTGGTGCAGACTGCTGCATGTAGTTGCTTGTTGTAATCTTCTAAATTTTAAGGTCTTCCGTCGTACACGCACTGTTTTTTAAATAAGAGCATAGAAAGAAAGTCATTAAGAAATTATAAGAAAAATTAGATGCTAAGAAACGTCAAATTGCGCCAGCTTCCCAACTATTTCCGAATGAAACATGCAGAGGAAAGTTGGCAGGTTTTTGATATTCGTTAAGTTTGTTTTTGATCTCGCTGTGTGAATGAATATGACTATTAAAAAATTACTTTTAATTTTAAAACATTGCCTTAAAGGCATATTTGTGAAAATCTTTTTTCAGTCGGCACTTGTCTATATTTTTCGCAGAAGGGGCTTCCTCTGGTTGCTTACATTTGACATGCTCTCTGTTACCTACACACTGACACCATAAGGGTAAAAGGGTAGAAGGCTGAACTAAATTGAATCTACTTTTTGTACTGAAATCGAACCCAAATTTTAAACCGAAACCTGACCTGAAAACAGTTATTCTTTGAACCGAAACCGAACTGAAAACCGATATTAGAATTGACACTTGAACCCAAACCAAACTGAAAACTAAAACTCAAATTGTTACTTGAACCCGAACCAAACCGGAAACCGAGATTTCGATTAACACTTGAACCAAAACCGAAACTCAATAGGAATTCATTTCAGTTCAGGTCCCTGGTGCCAATTACATTAGGCGAGTACTAGCTGCTAGCGCTTTTGCTTGCTGCAAGTGAAATAGTCCAATGTAATAAAAGAGGCGAGTACACTTGTCCGTGCTAAAAACCAAGTGAACAAAGCAACTGGTGAACCCGTTTAATGTAATTCATAATGACATGAAAAGCGTGTAGTGGAGGCTGATGCAGTATCACAACTAATTGTGGTGTTTAATCTCAAATCAGAATTAGCCATAGTACCCCACATTTTCAAAATTGCTCTAACCTTCCGACTTATAAAAGTGTTCGGAGGGCATGTTTACCTAAAATGGACTCCTCTCTGAGGGCTCCCATAGTGATTCTTTTACATGGCAACATGACTATGTTCTGAATAAATGTTTTTGACGTTTTTTGGGCTGCCAAATTCTTATTTATGTTTATAAGTTTGTTGTTAACACAATCACTATTTCCTCTTTGGCAGTAACTGAGTTTATCACTACTATGCACACTACCAATTATAATATGTACAACATAGTTAACTTTCTTGAAAGCATTTTTGGCTGATGGAAAAAAATTTTCTGAAAATGCATTCAAGAAAGTAACTATACACTGTGTTTCAGGAGGAATGGTACATAATCCAGTATGTTACAGTGTCGCTCATTTTGAATAAAAAAGTTCATATGAACCCATGTTCAATTCGCAATAATTACCGAGTTACATCCAGCTGAATTACTGCATAAGCGAATTTATTACTTCATTAATTCTGGCAAGTAACTTTTGGTATACAAAATAAAGTAGATTTTAGAGGAGCGGCTCAAAAATTCCACCGCCAAACTTTGCAATTCTTCCTGGTGCTCCTTTATTCTTGTAGCACTGGCCATATTACGGGCGATTAATTAATCTCGTGTGCCTATTTTTCTCTATACATACTATAAACTTCATTTTTCATCCCTACCCTTAACCCATAATCCAATGGAGTTAAGTCCGGAGAGCCGGAGACCTAGCTGGCCAATTGATGGGGCCACCATGGCCTATCACAATATGACAATTGTTGTACAGCAGCGTACTGGATAATTATTGCTCTGTAATGCGCTCTACATTAAAATTACAATATCTCAATAACCATTGGGAATTGGACACGTGTTCATATGAACTTTTTTGTTCAAAATGAACGGTACTATAACATACTGAAGTATGTACCATTCCTCCTGAAACACCCTGTATGTTATAAGCATTAATGTGTCAAACACGAAGAACAAAAATATGGCTATGAGAAAGTTGCATCTGAGTCGCACCGCGGATGGCGCTCTTCAGAAAAGTTTGAAATTGTCTGGTACCCGCTCGCGACTATCTAATGTGTCTGGCATTGATATTTTGTTATTCTTCATGATACACAGAGTCAGTAAAAGAAAAATCTGTTGGTAGAAAATATGTCACGTGATGCTCCCGCTTAAGATAAGTTTGGGGTTCTCTGGCACCCACTTACGACTTGTAAGGTATCTGACAGTATTGTTTTGCCATTGCCATTGTCAGTAAAATAAGAATCTGTTGGCAGAAAATGTGTCAGTAGCAACTTTTAATTTAACCATTAACTTTGAAAGAGTGCAATCTGCACTGCGACTCAGATGCAACTTTATTATATCCATATTCTTGTTCCTCGTGTTGCATACATTAAGATTAATAATGTCCGGCATGGTAGAAAATACAGCAATAATTTACCATTGTGGCTCCCTAACTACAGTTTGATCAACGGATCTTTGATCGCTGCATCAAAAGCTGATCGGTAAGAATCAAATCAATGCTGCATTTGTTGCCAAGCAGTTGCAGTGGCGTGTGATGTATGAGCAAAGAATTAAACGAAACATAAATAAATAACAACAATCGAAAGTTATCATTTATTTTTTTAATACTTACATGAGTAAAATTTCACAATTAAACACAAATTCAGTATACAAGTGATCTGATCATTAGATGTTTGCGATCAGTAAAGCGTCTACTAACTTTACAAAAATAACAATCTTGAAACTGGTGACACTACTGACAGTAAGAGCAAGTGACAGCTGCTCCCTGCGCACTCTGGTTATTGGTATTCCGACGAATCGAGCATGATGCGCGGGGCATCCTAGATTGGTTCATTTGCGAAAGACGAATGCATCAAATTTCCGGTATCCTGATTTGCGTATTAGTACGGAAACAAAATACTACATTCGTGTCGACTTCTAAGAACATATGCAACTAAAGATCCACTGCTCAAACTGTAATTGGTAGTGCGCATATTTTGAATTTCTGGTAGTGAATTTAAGAACTTGATGAAACTAAGGATATAGTATGGGGATATAGGAAATTACAAGAGATACGGATTTGGTTAAATTAGAAAAAAGGTGCGTATTTAAAAGACTAACAAAATTACCCCTAGAAATCCTTGATGTGATTTTTCGTTTTTGAGTTATTTTGAAAAACGGAATTTTCCCATTTTTTTTTTCTGATGCGAAACACAACTTCTTTGTAGTGACTAAATGATCTTAATGATTGTGTCACATTTTTTTTATTCGACGTTTCATCTTCATACAACCATCAGCAACTTCCTTTTTTAAATATGGCCCTAATTTTCTGATGTCAAATTTTAGAAGCCCTTTTATCCTGAATTCAGAAATGTACCACACATTACCGTTTAATTACCTTTCAAGTTCTTTGACCATCATCAAGAGATATGGCCCTGCATTTCTCATATGTATTTTTTTAAATAGGTTCATACAGTAAGTTGGTCATTTTTTAAATGCCATTATTATTGTTACTGAATGTCCTTTGTTCATTTATTTGTTGGTCATAGTTATAGTTATTAAATCAATGTTTCATAATTCATACATCATGAAGTACATTTCAATATTTTAATGGCATTTAAAAAAGCCCAATTTACTGTATTAACCTATTTTTACAAAAATCTTAGAAATACAAGGCTGTATCCCAAAAATTTATTGATGGTCAAAAAAGGCTCGAAACGTAATTAAACCATAACATGTACATTTCTGAATTCAGGATAAAAGGGCTTCTACAATTTGACATCAGAAAATCAGGGCCGTATTTAAAAAAATTGAGTTGATGACGGTTACTCAAAGACGAAACTTCGATTAAAAGAACCGATAGAGTAATCCTTAAGTTCATAAAAAGTTGCTACAAAGAAGTTTTGTCAGTTTCGCTCTAATTTTAATATTACCGCCAGAAAAAAATAAAATAAAAAATTTGAAAATTCAGTTTTTTCAAAATAACTCAAAATCGAAAAATTATATCAACAATTTGTAGGCGTCGTTTTGATAGTTCTTTAAATATGCTACTTTTTTCTCGTTTAACCAAATCCGTATCTCTTGTCATTTCCCCACAACTGGCCCTCCATATCTTGGACAGGGTGTACAAGAAAAATAGTATAAGGTTATTAACATAAGTGAACCCAGACCTTCCTTTCATTTACAGTTTCCTGCATTTAAAAAGTCTAACTCTAATCGTTGTAATGATGAATGGGCATGCACCACTCTTACATTAATGATGGTGAATAAGTTCCCATAATTTGTCTGAATTTTATTTTCTTCAATCATTCCCCTTGTGTGACCTTGATGGGTATGTCTAATCGTTCAAATTTCAGGCTATCCGCCGTGACCCTAAAATTAACTGGATAGTTAATGCCGTGCATAAACATCGTGAGCTACGAGGATTAACATCTGCAGGAAAATCTTCTCGTGGTTTGGGTAAAGGACACAGATTCTCCCAAACTAAAGGCGGTTCTAGGAAAGCCGCTTGGCTCAGGAGGAACTCTTTACAGTTGCGTAGAAAACGATAAAATTATTAATGCAATTATTGTATTTGAAATATACGATAAATTTCTTTAATGCTTTTTGTTGAGTTAATCTACATTTTTAAGGTGCAGGGCTTTAAAAATTCCCACACAGGATTTTATTGTGTATCCTGCATTTTTAAATATTGACTTGCAGGTTGATGATGGGACATAATATACTTTTCCATCTTAAACTTGGTTTCTTCAAAGCCTAGTATCTCAGAAATGTAGCCCTGTAGTCTGTAAGATACGTACAAATAAGCTGAACCTTATAAAATTTCTTGAGAGATTAGGCCGCTTCCACTCAACCAGTGTTGCCAACCCCAGTCGTAAATATTTCGGAAGCTTGGTTGCCAAATTTCGGTAGATTTCGGTAGCTTCGGTTTTAAACAGGAAAAATGAGTAGGAATCTTCCGAAAAGTAAACAACGTAGTTTTTAGAAGAATTGCGAACGGCACTAGCCGAAACAAAAACATCGGCGACGCGGCGTCTCTTTGAAACCGGCGGCGGTGCACCTGATAAAGCCATCGCGGCGCACGGCGGCTTCGTTTTGTTTTGGTTCTAGGTTTTCTTGCATAACTATAATGTGCCGCTGCACTAAAATGATACCATACGAGTTTCTAAAGAAGAAAGGAAAAAACGCAAAGGCGTTACGAATTATGATCTGTGCGCAATTTCCTGTTATTTCTTAACTGTATAATTAAAAAATGAAATTTCGGTAGAATTATGTATTATTTCGGTAGATCAGTAGATAACATAAAATCGGTAGATCTACCGAAATTTCGGCAACACTGCACTCAACTGTCAAACAGCTTAACCCCACCACCCACGATTTTTGTAAAATGGCATCACTCTGTAAGTATTTATGCGTTTTTCACAAAATTGATTGGCCAAGTCAAAAAATTAAAGTTGCAAAAAGATATGTGTGGAGGAACATAAACGGACTTTTACTTCTCTGTTATACAAGAACATACCTCGATAATATGGAGTACTTCAGAAAATTCAAAAAATATGTAATTTTAACTGATGTATCCATTATGGTAAATTAATGCACAGACTAATAACACCACTCTTTTTGCGTCGGGGGTTAAAAAGTACAAGAAAAATTATAGAGAAAACATGGTAGACATTGATTTTTGCACCGTCTATGGACAAGTATAGACAACATTAGGGATGGCAAAAATATATCGATATATTTATATCGTTTGTAATGTTCTAATCTATCGATATACAGTGTGTCCACGGATTGAGTTGACGAGAGGAAAAAAATCTTTATTAATGATTTTACGACGAAAAGTCATTCGTTATAAAAAAAATTTGCTCGTCGAGAAAATGAGGTTGCCCTAAAGGAAATTGAGATTAGATGTACAGGATGTTAATAAATTAAAAAAACATGAAAACGCTTCAAGAGATAAGTACCATTATTTTTTATTTTAGACAAAATGTTTATTAACCAAAGTTATTTGTAATTTAAAATGAAGCCTAAATACAAAATTTTAAATCGAAATTCTAATTTTTACACTTAAAACAATAATAGTGGTTTGGTACATTTAAAAAAAATCAAGATAGTTACATGATACGGAAATATTAAGAGAGCGCATACGGGAAGCAATAAGTGAACTGAATGTGCCGCAAACTATTGGTCGAGTGTAGTGATGGGCGGATTCGAGTGCAAGAATCGAAAAGTTCTCGGTGTTCTCGAGAACTGTTTTAGTTATTGGTCTCGAATGCACGAGTTCTCGCTCAGTGAGAAGAGACGAGATAAACAAATTTATTGAGAACACGAGAACTGAAATGGAATCGAAAATACGGTGAGCGATCGGCAGCGGTATCAATATCAAGTATCAACTAGAACCAAATAGACAGTAGTTCTCAGTTAGGTTAATAATTGTTATTTCCGATGGTAGGTATAGTTTGAATTTCTGGAAACCCAAACAAGTAGAAACTTTAATATCATTTTGGAATTGCGAATTACGGTTGATACCTATGAGTGCTACTACTGGTTAAAAAAGAAACGAAATATTAATACACAATAATATGTAACCAAAATAAATTTCTAAAATTTAAAGTATAAACAAAGAGCTAGATAAGTTCTAAGAGAAAAACGAACAATGTGCGCTTTTGCTAGTACCCTTTTTTACGAAAAAATTCCACACTATCAACTTGTTCCTCTTTTCGCGTTTCATTTTTAATGTGATAACCGATACCTAATCCAGAAAAACCGCAAACCCATTTCAATTTTTATTTTAATTAGAAATGTACATAATTTTTTGATTTCAATTTTATTTCTGCTAGTACTACGAGTACGACACTAATATTACTTTAATGAGAAGAGTTATGTAACTTGTAAGTCTTTTTAGAAGTTTCCAATAATAAATTTTACATTGGCACCATCGAATGAATAATTATTCATTCATCGAATCTACTGAGAAATGCATTCAGAGACGTTACCGCCATAAAACTAACAGATGCAGGCTATAAAAAATGAAAAAAGATGCCTACGCATGCCGATTGAATTAGGCGAACGCCGCTCGCCGCTGCTACCCTTTGAACGTGGCCCAATGCTGCAGTACCGAGACCGAGAGAGAATCAGATTCCGAGTCTCGCAGCTCCCGTATGAGGTACAATATTTTTGTGTTGTACTCCGGTCTCCGGAAAGTTCTCGATTCTCAAAAGTTCTCGGATACGGAGTTCTCGATTCATTAAAGTATTCGATTCTGCCCATCGCTATTCGAGTGTAGAAAGAATTTATTAAAAGAGCAGAAAAGTGCGTAGAGGCGGGAGGGAGTTATGTAGAATAAATGTAGAAATTAGAATATCAATGTAAAAATTTGTATTTAGGCTTTATTTTAGATTATAAACAACTTTGTTTAATAAACATTTTGTCTAAAATAAAAAATAATGGTACTTATCTCTTGAAGCATTTTCATGTTTTCTTAATTTATTAAGACCCTGTACATCTAATTTCAATTTCTTTTAGGGCAATCTCATTTTCTCGACAATCAAAATTTTTTATAAAGAATGACTTTTCGTCGTAAAATCATTAATAAAGATTTTCTTCCTCTCGTCAACTCAATCCGTGGACACACTGTATATATCGATATATCGAAAAGTTTACTTTCCCTTTTCTGTCAAAGAGGTGATATTTAAAATTTACACAAAACATACACATCATACATTACCTTGAGAAAAACACAAACTGTGAAAGTGCATTGTTATAAAGTGATATTAGTGCATTAGTGGCAATGCTGCTGGGCGTTTATTTATATCCCAACTAGGTAATTTCCACTTTCACTTGCTTTAATAGACTGCTTCACTTTATGCCATTGAAATGTAAGCAAAGCAACTGGAATGGCTACGGCAGATATATCAATACGGCAGGCGCTGAAGCTAGAAAAGAACAGATAATCGTAGGCGTATCTATTTCAGTCCCTCTCGCATTTCACCAGTGTCCACTGACAGCTGACAGTTAGTGTTTTTTCAGCTAATGTGATTTGTCTATGTTTGGTATTATAAAGTACGTTTAATTTAATTTTTATTTGAAGAACTACACGAAATTCAAATAGGTAATAAACATAATCGTAAGTAAATTTTTTGCAATTGTAATTTATTTTCAAGAATAAAACATCCGAAAATTGATTTTTACACGTGTAAGTATTAGTACAATATTAATTATTAAATTTGTTTGCATAGCTCTCTTACTTTCCAAGATTCGATAAAAATTAAGCATTAGATCGAAATCAGTTCCCGATCGTGCGTTACCTGTAAAATTCTAATAATACCTGAGACGAGTGAGACGCATGATGACCTTTTCACGCACTAGAAAAGGATGGATACCCCTTCGCGTAGCGGGTTGCATAAAATCGACAGGCGTCACTTTTATAACGTGCAGCCACCATTCCAGTTCCTCTGGATGTAGTTCAATGCTTTATGCTAAATGGAACGAGCTTGGCTCAGTAGCAAAACGCTCAGGGAGTTTTTGTTCGAATCCAAACGGATCCTTTTTCTTTTTTTCTTATAAAGTTTGCTGTAATTTACAGAATTTTGCATTCCATGTGTTGTGTCTGTTGTACCTAGCTCTTGATAGGCAGGCTTTTGTAATTAAAAAATATATCGATATTTTCTTTGCAATGTATCGTACGTATCGATATATCGTTTCAATACATATATCATGTGATACAATATATCGATATATGAAAATATTTTGCCATCCCTAGACAACATTAATACAAACTATGTGTCATCAATAAACAAATGAGTACGAAGTGTCGAATAATTTTGGATTCATAAATAAAAATGTTATATTCTCCGTAACTTTTAAGGGGCTATAACTCCGCAACTTTAGACAAAGGTATGTTTGGTGCAATCGACCTATTTTGACCTCTCGATTCACTGGTAGCATTTATGCTGCTTCATTCATGAACACCCTATATATATAGGGGACATAAGTGCCTCCGTCATACGTCAGATTTTCATTCCAAACGAAACAAAAGCACGTACCATTTGACGTTTATCGATATTATTTACGTCTTAAACTAGTTTTTGAAATATAATAATAGACGTTTTGCAGTGAAAACAGTTTATTTTCAATTTGTGTGTTGGGCTTACGTGTAAAAACTTGAAAACAACTATAATTATATTTCAGAGGTTAGGTTAAAACGTCAGAAAGCACGTGCTTTGTTTTGTTTGGAATGAAAATCTGACGTTTGTGACGCGCCACTTATGTGGTCCATTATCTTTGCGTCAACAGCATGTGAACTACCGCTAGGTTACTGGTTACATCACTACTTTTTAGGTTAATTCGGGACCTAAGTGCCTCCGTCATACGTCAGATTTTCATTCCAAACAAAACAAAAGCACGTGCCATTTGACGTTTATCGATATTATTTACAACGTCTTAAACTAGTTTTTGCAATATAATTATAGACGTTTTGCAGTGAAAACAGTTTATTTTCAATTTGTGTGTTGGGCTTACGCGTAAAAACTTGAAAACGACTATATGTAATTATAATTATATTTCAGAGGTTAGGTTAAAACGTCAGAAAGCACGTGGCTTTGTTTTGTTTGGAATGAAAATCTGACGTATGTGACGCGCCACTTATCTCCCGAATTATGAAATAGAAATAGACATGAGCTACAAAGAGGAACTTCAAATACAGCTAGGAAACGTGACCCGTTTTATCGCTGTTTCGCTGTCGTTTACAAACCTTTTTTCTAATTCTATGTAAAGTCTGAATAATATAACTTGGCGTATGGGTTGACACATGCATGTGAACTAATTTGTTTCGACATTGACAGTACTGTGACACTAATACTAGTTTCCATGATAACTTTTTGGGAGTGACTACTGAACAGTCCGACCGCATGCGCATTACAGAATGTTACCTATATTTGGCATTTTGGAAGTGTAAAAAAAAACTAAAGCTGAGAGAACGCTTTTTTAAAACAGACCCTTCACTTGTCCTTTCGCACCAAACACGCATTTTTTGGCAAAAAGATGATGTAGAAACAAGCAAAAAATGCGGACCCCTGCGGGCGCAGAACTCGTGTTGCCGTAGGAGAACAATTTGGCAGCTCTGTACTATACCCTAACACCCACCGAGATTGTAGCCAGTGTTTTTCAATAACAAATTAGTTAAACGTCATTTTACTGATATTGTGTAATGGTTAATCGACCGTCCTGGAACAAAATTTAAAAGTAACCGGCGGACTGTTCAGTAGTCACTCCTAACTTTTTTGGCATTAACTAATTAGTACGAATCAAGCAGAGACGTACAAATACATTGTTACCCAACATTAAAAATGAGTGAAATAAAGAGTTACCAGTGATTTTCTAATACTAGATGCCAACATGCAAGGTAGCCTCCACGCCAACATGTACAGACATACTTTAGTTACCTTTTTGCTCTCGGGATCAATCAAATGGGATCATCTATCCTTCTCATGAGTACATGAGTTCTACATTAATACGCATGCTCAAGCAGCTTCCCATGTTCCCGACGCCGAAAGAGCAATATGGCGAGTGTTTTGTTTCGGGACGTCAAAACAAGTCTTGTTTGCTATGGTTTTCAGTTAAAAACTGCTAAATAGAACGGAATATCCATGCGACAAATACAAAGTGTCAGTTTCTCATTATTGGTCGTTATTAATTGCTCAGCGATGTGTTTTATCCCTGTTTTGCTTTAAAATAATTTAATCTCAAATACGGCTGAATTAAGAAAAGAAAAAGGGCAACCTCCGTCTCGCACATGCGCTCTTTATGTAACTCGTGACAGTGATAGCTACATACAAGTTTCCACGATAGAACTAAACAAAAACAATAAAGTATTTTGCACTTCCTGGCGTGTCCCATGATATAGGGAATATACGGCATGTTGGTATCTAGTATTAGAAAATCACTGAGAGTTACAATGGAAAATCTTGATTATTTCATCTTACGTTAATAATTAGCGGCCATATCAACTAGTTGCGTGCGAGAGAGACATCAAACTAACATAATGCGTAGATTATTTCAATCATAGGCCAAGTTATATTATTCAGACTTTAGTGGTGGAAAACTATCGATAGCAGTGTTGCCAGACGAATATTTCCTTCAACAGTAGGACAGGACAAAAAACAGTAGGTTTGCCTATTTAAACAGTAGATTTTTAATAAATGTGTATTTTTAAGTAAAGCACAAAATATAACAAAAAAAATCACAGACCTCGCATCTTATGCAAGTATCATAGGCGTATTGAAAATACCGACACAACTGCTCGGTTTCTAAGATGCCCAACAAAAGCGATCTGTGCCGTTTCAAGTTGGTATATTATTGATACAATAAAATAAGAAATTATTTGTGACAAGTACAAGGCACATAGTCAAACTGACGCAATACGTAACAAAATATTAACGTATCCGTTTTGTACAGTTTGGACTTTTATTGCAACGCGATATCCCTCTTAAACGGTACTCGCGCTCGCCGTACCTTAGTTTACATCTGGCTAGCGCTCTCCATCCAATATTATTATTAGCGGCCTCGACTGCGCGTGCCGCCGACAGAATCTGTTGCGTGTCGATATATTTTTCGTAAGATGAGTCCCATATACACGCGCCCTGAAGTATTTTCAATACTAAAAAACAACAAAATAATGAATTCAAAAACATAAGTCATAAACTACATATGTATAGACGAACCTACAAAAAAATTAAAACTGGTAATATAGTAAATTCACGATACTTGGCGGTGCACGCCACAAAATTATATCACCAGAATATTTTAGCTTCTTTGTTGAGTTCTTGCGGGTAGACGTGCCTTTCCCTCCTGATAAAGCATCCTAGGAGCTATAAATATTTCATAATTTAACTTAAAATCTACTTGCAAAGTGAATTAAAATAATTACCTGCTCATCTTCAACTAACTTGCAAAGATTTGAAAGTTATAGTTACAACTTACAAACACGATACATACAAAACAAACAAGTAAATGAAGTAATAAACGAGGATTTGGGATTCCCCGACGGGCTTCACTTCACCCAGCTGACGTCTGACGTCTGCTGATTGCTGTTGTGCTGCCGATTGCCGCCAAACATTGTACAGCAGTAGATTTCAGAGTGAAAACAGGAGAACAGTAGCTTGAGGGTAAAAACAGCAGATCTACTGTTAAAATAGTAGATCTGGCAACACTGATCGATAGTGACATCGATTATTATCGATAGTTCTCACTATCGAAATATATCGATTATTATTTTGAACTGTCGATAGTTTTCGATATTTTTAAATAGTGCATTTTAAAGATCAGATCCCATACATATATCAGTCATTTTTTCCTCGTTTCTTCCATATGAGGGTATAATGCTAATGTGTGGAATCAGAGAGAATTTTTAGTGCAATGGGGTAGATTATTTCCGAAAGGAGGTCAATGCTTAAAAAGAAAAATGTAGATGCTTTAACTTTTTTTAATAAAGATTACTGGTTATTGGTAGTGCTTTAAGTTATTCCAAGTTTTTCTACTGTTTTAAATTTTACAAGAAAAATAATGTTTAATTCTTTTTGCTTACACCTAACTGCATTTTGAGAATTTTCAAAACCATCGAAAAATATCGATAATTATCGATAGTACTGTTAGTAAATATCGATAACTTACTGTCGACAAGAGCGACTATCGATAGTTCTCCACCTCTAATTCTATGGCAGTACTTTTAATTTTGTTGCTGTTGGTATTTCATGAAGTTAGCACGATAAAGCGGGGGGCAATTGATTTGGTACTTGGCAGCACTGTTCCGGTTCCTGAACTTCAACATGGCTTCGTCAGGTTAGTGTGCAATTTTATTTGTCACGTGAATTATAATTAAAGTCTTTTACTTTATTCATTTTAAATATTTACCGACACACAGATTTTATTATCTTAACATATGTAACCGCCATAACATGCAGAAATTATCCTATTAATCCTCTTGGTTCGAAGTTAACTGGGTTGCCCATGTGGTCATAATGATACCGCGTGGCTTAACTGGTCGCTAATTTTTCTTGATTACGTCTGCATTATCTACAACTTATCGTTTTAACATTATAGGAAAGAAAGGTAAGAAAACCAAGGGCAAAACCCTTGCTCTTACGGATTTTCTTCAGGAGACTCCAGGATCAACCCCAATTATTCCTTTAAGAAAAACAACAAACTGGGCAGATGAAGTGGAAGATGCATATGGTAAATAATTAACTTTGTTCTTTATTATCTGCTGTCAGTTTATTTTTGTTTGTTGACAATTTCGTTTATTGCACATCTATTGTGAAATTGTTTTAACTATTTTAGGTATTGATCTGTTATGAATAATATTTTACATGATGAATCTGCTTCTTTAATATTCAACTAATTTAGGTCAATTGCAATTTTGCACTTGGGGCTTACATGCAAAGTACTTGTTACTCTGATGCCTCGGGAAGGTCTGAGACAGGCTATTATGCTCTAGGAGGGTGCCTGCATTAAGCAGGGTGAAGGAACCAGAAATGTGCATGCTGCGTACATAGCCTAGGATTGTTTCTCACATGAGGTGTTGTATGCAGTTTGTTGGAAGCCTTCACGGTCAGCAATTTTAGTACAATGTGCAAACTGGTAACATACCAGAACTCAATTCAGACTAATCTGCAGTTGACCTCTTTGTTGTAAATCTGAAGCTCTGATTTTCTGATGTTCGAATTTTTTTCGCTTTTAAATCGTTTGAGCATATTCTGAAAACAATTTTATCTTTAAGATTCGTATGACTCTCGAGCAAAAACAAACATTGTTTTGCCAACTGCTCCTAAAGCAGCCCGCGGCTTGGATGATTATAGCGACAAAATTCCTCAAAATCCCCCATATATGGCATATTTGTCAAATCTGCCCTATGATGTGGATGAAGAGGAAATTGCAGATTTTTTCAAAAATTTGAAGGTAAGTTCGAAAGAATTTGTGTTTTTTTTGTTCCGTTTGCTGTTGTGTATTACTGTTAAAGTAGTTTGCATGCTGTTTTCTACCGCTTAGCAATACGAAGTTGTTGGAAACAACAAGTGAAACTTCTTATTCTGTCATTTGTATTATGTAACATTGCAAACTCAAAATCGTATTAGTTCTCCCATAAAATTTTCGGGCATATTTATTTGAAATACAAAATAAACAAGCATATTATAAACATGATTCTGCAAAAATTTATAAGTATAAACGTGTGTTGTCCATGGTACAATAATTATTACTACATAGAAGCCAGGTTTTTTTTGTATCCGAGGTCGTTCATATCAGATGATATACTTTTAACGAGAGATGTGAATAGTAGTTTGCACTATCCTACCAAACCGAATATTCGGTCAATTAGTTACTGGCAGAGTCCAGATATCCGATTGAATTCTGAGGGTAGCGTGGTTGGCTGAAGTATGTGGTGACATGTTTTACCTTCTGCCCTCCAACCTCTTCATTTGGTTTTACCAGAGTGTGATGAGCCGAGGCTTCCGTTATTTAGAGGCCAGCACATCGAAAGTATGAGTCCCCACTAACAGGCTTCAGATACCACGTCGCAGTTTTTGATGTACTAAACGCCTTTTATTATGAAAAGCTAATTATTTTGAAAACAGTTGCATAGTTTGTTTGTTTCTTAAAATGTTCTCCAAGATTTTATTTAGTAAAATACCTTTACTCTAGCATTAATTTTACTACTTTAATCACTGTTCAGTCAAGGCACATTAATTTCGTATAAGTATTTTATACGCCATATTTTTAAAATTGGGAAGGCAAGTTACCAAATATACCTATCAAGATAGATGATTTAATTTGGCAAGAAACAATGGTACAAACATAAATACATTGACTATGCTTAATTCTATTAACATTTCCTTATATCTACGCTTGTCAGTTTAGTATCTAAAACTAATCTTCTCAAAGCTGGACTTATTTCACATTTTCAGTAAAAAAATTAAGTCTGTTACTGCCGGTCGTACGAGTATAGTATCATAAGAATTCAGTAACCAACTGGCAAAACTTGTATTATCGCTAAATCTAAAGTTAAATTTATTTGCTTACATCTTATTCATAAAATCTGGTAAAGTAATATTAGCGTAGGTATATTCAGAAAAAATATCTTCTCCACTTTATTAAAAAAAGGGAGTGTCTACGGAACCGAATATTCGGACGACTAATATTTATTATAGAACCGAACAGACCACTTTGCTGACGGAAACTTTTTAAAACAGACCGCACAGTTAACACACGCATTTTAAACAAATCCCTTAGTTGCCGTCTCTCACCAGACGTACGCATTTTTTTCAAAAAAGATAATGTAATAGCCTAACCTCAAAACTAACCTCTACAGGAGCCGATCCTGTAAGTATACCAAATTACCAGTTCTATGCGATACCTCCCTACCTACCGTCGCCGCTGGATGCAGTTTTGACTAACGAAGTATTTAAACCTAAGTAAGGTATAATTAGTATTCAGTTCCATAATGAATATTATTCGTCCAAGTATTCGGTTCTGCAGACACTTCCTAAAAAAAAACAGGCAGATAATACCCGGCTGATTCTTCTCGAATATTATGACTTAAGGCGTACAAAGGTACATACAGTATGACAAACTTCCGTGTGTACATGCGGAAATAACATGGTAATTACGTTTTTGGGGATTCCTGCTCCCCATGTATAGTTACAATGGTGGTAAAGGTAGCAATCGAAAGATTATTTTTTTCTGCATATGAGGATGTCAAAAACTCTGCAACTTTCCAATTTATTAAACAATAAATGCAAAAATTATGTTAATAATTTTCAAACTAAAACACAGAAATTCATAAGATTGCCCATGACAACTTGATTTATTCTAATCAAAGATCTCTGATTCTTATGGATTTTTTAATAATTCGTCTGAACTGTCAACATTAATGGTCAATTTAAAATTTGGGTTTCAAAATGAACAAAAATATTTCTTCACTAAATTATTTATTGTTGTTATCGATGGAATAGGACTGTCATTGAATTTTACAGAAAATAAGTTCAGACGAATAATTAGAAAACCCATAAGAATCAAAGACATCAAATTGTCATGGATAATGTATATTAATCAACTTCTTGCAGTTGTGGACCTCACGGTCGCGTACCTTTTTATGCGTAGTAAATAAATAAATTGTCTTCATATAAAGTGGACTGTAAACTTTAATTATATGAACTAAATAACAACAAAAAACACTTAAAACGATACTTAAACTGAAGAAAACTATTATAATAGCAACGGTTCGCTATGAATGTCAGAACAAGACTGGTTAATATTGTAAAACTCTATACTGAATACACAGGATAAGGGTCGTAAAACGACCGGCACCCCTCCGCCCACATTGGGCTTTTCACAAGATGCCATAAATACCAATGTATTGTAATACAAAGTAAAACTGAGCATATTCCGCCCGCCTTGAAAGAAAGTGCTTTCAACCGGAGAAACTCATAAGCAATCAAAATTAAAATTGGATTACAAAACACAAAGTGTAAACCAACATATTGAATGAATAAACTAAGAAATAAACAAACTAAACATAGGTGAGACATATTATGTGCATATTAACCTAATATAAGTGAATACGTATAACTTCTAAGTAATAAATAAAAATTAAGAAATAGAAGAAAAAAAAATGTAAATGATTAAAGTACGAAATAATTGTTTTTCAAATAAAGTCAATCAAAGGCTAATGGTAGAACTGCAATTTTAGAAACACTACGTTTATAAACACCTGTCTTTGTTTTTACACTTACGACACGCACAATATTATCCCTTCCGGGATGCAACTCACAAATTCTACCTAGAACCCATTGTTGTGGTGGAAGATTTTCTTCGCGTAACAAAACCAAGGCTCCAACCTTGAAGATGTCTCCTTTATTTGCCTGCCACTTGCTCCGAGATTGCAAAGCAGTTAAATACTCCGACGACCATCGACGCCAAAAATGCTGCACCAGTTGTTGGAGGCGTTCGTACAGAACCAACTTATTCGTTGGAGTCTCAGAAAAATTGTCCTGAGGTGTCGCAATCAGAATGTCGCCAATGAGGAAGTGGCTAGGAGTAAGGACTAATAGGTCGTGAGGATCGTTCGATAGAGGTGTGAGCAGGGCGTGAATTTAAAATAGCCTCTATTTGGCATAATATTGTGTACAGGTGTTCGAACGTTAAATGTGCATCTTTTAAGACTCTACATAGGTGGTATTTCGTCGACTTGACTGCCGCTTCCCAAAGACCGCCAAAATTTGGCGCCCTGGCTGGTGTAAAGTGCCATTCGATGTTATTGTCAGATAAAAATGTGTTAGTAGCGGGGTCTGATTTAAATGAATTATTAATAGACTTTAGAATGGCCTTGATTTCATTATTTGCCCCTATAAAATTCGTTCCATTATCCGTATATATATTTTTACAAAGTCCTCGTCTAGAAACAAACCTTTTTAAGGCGTTCAAGAAACATTCAGTGCTAAGATCGCCAGCAAGTTCCAAGTGAACAGCGTGTGTAGCAAAACAGACAAAAATGCATAAATAACATTTTACCAACCTTCTATTACGGAGTTTACCATCCTTCACTAATAGAGGTCCAGCGAAATCACAACCTACAGTGTAAAATTGGTGTTAATCTGGATTTAGGTAGATCACCCATCATAGGTGTGCTAAAGGAAGGCTTAGCCTTAAAACATGTTACGCATCTATGAGTTACACGTTTAATTGCATTTTTGCCATGTATAATCCCATATTTGTATCTCAGAGAAGTAAGAAGAGCCTGTATGCCCGCGTGAAATAGGCGTTTGTGTTCGTTTTCTATTAAGAGTCTAGTAAAATCATGATACGGGGGCAATACAATTGGGTGTTTAGTATCTACAGGGAGGCTCGAAAACTTAATTCTTCCACCTACCCTAATGAGACCGTGCTCGTCGATAAAAGGATTTAGAGTGTATAATTTGCTGCCCTTTGATACCTGCTTATTTTTGGACAAGTCCCTTATTTCACTCAGAAATTCTGAACATTGTACCACCTTTAGAAGTGTATTTGAAGAATTATTTAATTCGTCACAAGTCAAAATACCGCATTTTCTAGAATTTTTTGATTTTATATTGTGAATAAACCGCTTGACATAACCGACAACTCTAATTAATTTATTGAAGCTTGAAAACCTTGTAAATAACCCTGTAAAAATCCGATCTTGATCCACGATGTTTGTAAAAAACGTATGTTGAATATTTTTTCTTTTTTCAAGGTTATGCTCAGCAGGTAAAATGTCCATACGATTGGGCCATGAGTCGCAATTTTGTAATAAGAATTCGGGACCGTGCCACCAAAAAGTTGAAGTTTTTAGTTGTAATGGGCTTATCCCTCAAGATAGTATATCCGCGGGGTTTTGCCTTGAGGGCACAAGCCGCCAGTGTGTTTTGTCGGTTAACTCATGTATTTGCGTAACCCTATTCGCAACAAATGTAACCCAAGAGTTAGGTTCTCCAGCAATCCAACATAGCGTTATAGAAGAGTCACACCATAAGAATTTTGCTTCTATTTGTAACTTCAATGACATTTCCACCTTTTTTGCCAAGTTGGCTAAAAGGAGTGCGTCACATAGTTCTAATCGTGGCAACGATATTGTCTTCAAAGGGGCGATTCGCGACTTAGCGCAGAGTAATTTTGAATTTCGAACAGAATTTGGCTCTATAGATACTAGGTATATGGCGGCTGAGTAAGCAACTTCGCTAGCGTCAGAAAACCCATGAAGTTCCATTCTAACAGAATTTGAAGAAATTACTTGACGTGGTATTTTTAACTCGTTTAAAATGGGTAATTGTGTATATAAATTTTTCCAAAGTGTGTAGATTTCCATTGAAACCGATTCATCCCAAGAGGTTTTATTTTGCCAAAGTTTCTGCATAATTAATTTAGCTGGAATTATAGCAGGAGAAATGAGACCTAAGGGGTCAAAAATTCTTGCTATCATTGATAATATTTGTCGCTTTGTAACTGTGGAATCATTGGAATATATATTTACGGAGTAAGCTAGCGTGTCATGTTTTGGATGCCAAAATAGTCTAAGAGTTTTACAAGTTTTATCGTCGTTTAAATCGTATTGTTGTAACTGACCTGGTTCGCAGTTATTTAATATTTCTGATTTATTAGAATAAAATTTTCTAAGTGGGAAACAAGCACTATTCAGAATTTTAATAATTTGATTTTTTAAAGTGTTAGCATTTTCCACAGAGTCGGCACCGGTTATTAAATCATCCACATAAAACGAGTTCAAGATTATTTTACTTGCCTCCGGATATCTGTCAATATTGTCCAAAGCTGTTTGACTGAGTGATCTTATTGCCAAAAATGTGCAGCTGGAGCGGTACCATACGTTAATGTATTTAAAGAATAATGCTTAAGTTCTTCTGTGGTATCCGATCGCCAAACAATGCGTTGTAAATTCCTGTCTGAATCGCATAAGTTTACCTGCCTGTACATTTTTTCTATGTCGGCGGTAAAGACAACATTATGGATTCTGAAATTCAAAATAATGACGAATAGTTCAGGTTGTATTACTGGACCAGTCATCAAGGTGTCATTGAGTGATGGCCCTGTATTTGTTTTCGTGGAAGCATCAAATACCACGCGCAACCTTGTTGTCGTACTGTCTAGCTTCTTTACACCATGATGCGGTAAATAATAGTTTATCCTAGAATCAGAATCGATAGGATTGATAATTTGAGTCATGTGTCCGAGTTTCTCATATTCTACCATGAAGTCAGAGTAGTCCTGCTTAAAGTTTGGATTGCGTTGAAATCGTTTTTCCAAATTTTGGAAACGTTTCTTTGCCAACAGAATTGAATCGCCAAGATCGTGTAGATTTTCTTTGAATGGCAAGGCTACTTCAAATCTGCCTTCTGAATCGCGTATATAAGTTTCAGCAAAGTGGCATTCACATTTTGAATTCTCAGAATTCATATCAACCTTTCGATTTCCCTCGTATTCGCATCGTTCAATAGCCCAAAATTTCTCTAACTGTTTGTTTAGATCGCTATTAGTAATGGTTAAGTTACAGAGTGTTTTGTTTGGAGTATTATAATTACCTTGGTTAGCAAGAGTTCCAGAGATAACCCAACCAAGTTTCGTTTTTTGAATTACAGGGCAATTTTTCCCGAGTTTAACCTGACCGACACAAAGTACATCAAAAAATATATTTGCTCCGAGTAGAACATCAATTGGGTGTGATAAATAAAATTCAGTGTCAGCCAATTGTATATTAGTTGGCAAATTAAGTTGCGAAATATCAAACGAAACTTGGGGTAAATTATCAGTTATCTTATTAACAATTAAAAACGTGTCCTTGTTTTTATAGTGACCATTTGTCGAAAATATTGTTGTGTCGAGTCATTTAGAAACATTGCTAATTGAATTATTAACTCCAGCTACTGGAATACTCATATTACGTGTTTTCAGTTTTAATCTAGTAGCTAAGGAATGCGTTATGAAATTGCTTTGTGAGGCGTTATCAAGCAAGGCCCTACATTTTATTGCATTTCCATGGGCATCTAAAATATTTATTACTGCAGTCGCCAAAACTACCTGCGAAGGGTTCTTAGCAAACAAACAGTGCGTCGGTACATTGGAAGAATTTAAATTTGTTTCCGTTTGGGGTTGTACCTGAGTCAGGGTTCGTAAACAAGACGAGTCTTGGAAATTCCTATCCTGTGTGTCATTTAAACCTGAATTTAAACTATCAATTTCGTTGGGTTTTTCGTTATTAAAAATGTGCAACAGGGAATGATGTTTGAGACCACAGTGCCTACATTTTGCTGAATTGCATGTTTCTACAGCGTGAAAGGGTCTTAGGCAATTTGTACACAATTTGTGTTTTTTAATTTCAGAGTTCGGAACGAGCCATATTAACAATTTTGTGGCAATTAAAATTTAGATGATTTTTTGAGCAAAATGCGCAAGATAGTTTCACGGCTGTTACATGAGTTAGTGATCTATCCCCGAACCTATCCCTATTTACCGTACCCCTTGGCATTTTATTTTTACTTTCCAGAGTTTCTAGGAATTGACATCTTTTTGTTAAAAATTGGATCAGTTGTGGCACAGTGGGAAAGTCAAGATTTTCCTTATTTAAATATTCTTCCCATTCCCTTTTTGTGACAGCGTCTAATTTATTTGTTAATAGGTGGATCAATAATAAGTCCCAGTTGTCTGTGTCATGACCTAAAACCTGCAAAGCCTTTAAATTCTTTTTGAATGTATCTACTAAATTTCGTAACTGAGAAAATTATTCGCCTTTCATTGGAAACAGATCAAAAATTGTCTTAACGTGCGTGTGTACAATTAAGCGTTTGTTTTCATACCTTTCCTTTAGCACACCTATGGCAATATCATAATTTTGGTCAGAAATTTCAAGTGATTGGATTAATTGTGCCGCTTCACCCTTGACACAAGATGTTAAGTAACAGAATTTTTGTACATTTGATAATTGCGCGTTGTTGTGCACCAAAGAGTTAAAAATGTTTGAAAATGACATCCAATGAGTATAGGAACCATGAAATTCCGGTACGTTTATAGGTTGTAATTGCACCGTACTCTGTACATTAATACCGGGATTGAGAGCAGGAAAATTATTTATGTTTTCACCCGAATTGCTGCTCGTCGCAGGAGTTGTATTTGAAATTTGCGTAGAAATTAATTTTTTCGCTTCGCCTACTAATTTAAAATATGTGTTTTCAAAAGCTAACCTTTCAGCGTCTTGAGGAATGTACCCCGATAGAATTTCAATCTGGGACTGAATGTCTTCAAATAATTCCAAGTAACTTTCAATTTTTGTCAGTCTAGTATTTAATTCAACGAAATTCCCTGTGTTAGAGTCAAATGATTTTAAATACGTGGAAAAACGAGTTAATTGGGCCCTTATTTGACCGCGTTTGAAGTTTAATTCACTAATTTTTTGAGTTTGTTCTTGGTTGAGAGTAACCATTTGTGTGTCATTATTTGCCATACTTGCGTGTTAAACAATATTATGCTAAATAGAGTAAAGGAGTTATAAGGTATAGAAGAATGGCGACTTACTCGTCCTTGTGCATGCGTGTGTTTCTTCAAAATTGAAGACGTCTCGTGTTTTGTTGAGTTATTTAGTCCAAGCCTTTATCCAGAGTTCCTGGTAGATCCGGCTCGAAGTGGCCATATGTATATTAATCAACTTCTTGCAGTTGTGGACCTCACGGTCGCGTACCTTTTTATGCGTAGTAAATAAATAAATTGTCTTCATATAAAGTGGACTGTAAACTTTAATTATATGAACTAAATAACAACAAAAAACACTTAAAACGATACTTAAACTGAAGAAAACTATTATAATAGCAACGGTTCGCTATGAATGTCAGAACAAGACTGGTTAATATTGTAAAACTCTATACTGAATACACAGGATAAGGGTCGTAAAACGACCGGCACCCCTCCGCCCACATTGGGCTTTTTACAAAATGCCATAAATACCAATGGTATGACAAAGTAAAACTGAACAGATAATCTGATAAATTTCTGGTGTTTTAGTTTGAAAATTATTAATGTAATTTTTGCTTTTAATGCTTTAACAAATTGGAAATTTGTAGAGTTTTTGATATCTTCATATGCAGAAAAAAATAATCTTTCGATTGCTACCTTTACCACCATTGTAACTATACATGGGGAGCAGGAATCCGCAAAAACGTAATTACCCATGTTATTTCCCCATGTACACATGGAAGTTTGTCACTCTGTATACAAACGTTGTATAACCGAATTGTCGGTAGTTTTTAAAATAATGGCTAACGCTTGTGCTATAAACTCACGCTCGGGATTAAAAGATGCCCTTCAGTCCTTCGATATACAAGGTGTTTCTAAATTGAGTACTATAAATTTAGGAGTTTGTAGAGAAAGTTAAAATAACACTAAAACCTTTATATAGTTTTGTCCGAAAACGCTTCCTTTCCAAAATACAGGGTGTTATAATGTCGGCTGGCGTATCAGTTATTTAGCTATATCTGTAACTAAAGCAGTCTGAGAAATCTAAATTTTTGAGGGCAAGTGTTACTTAAATCTACAGATAATCTACCAATATTTTAAGTGTAATACGACAATTCAGTGTCGTAGGAAAAGGGGTCGTGTAATACCTTTATAATAAAAAGTTTGAGGTTAGGTTTTGTGGAAATATCGTTTTATTTTTAGATTCTCTAATCAAAATACTGCAAAAAAGATTATCTTTTTAAATACCTCTAAAATCGTTTGTTTTCGAAATATTTGCCTTTTTATGTAGCAGTGCTCATGTGAACTGGGGTATCTACCTACCTATGGCTGATTTGCGAAAAAAATATCGCATATGATTGTTACATGTTTTTGTAGGTATGTACCTTCATAATTTATACCTGCAAGCACTTCTAGATGATTTTGTTATCAAGTTTTACGTAACTAATGATAATATAGCAGAACAAAGACAATATTTGAATAGCACTGACACATAAAATCGTGAATATCTCGAAAATGAAAGTCTCTAGAGATATTTAAAAAGAGTGTCTTTTTTGGAGTATTTTGATTAGAGAATCTAAAAATAAAACGATATTTTCAAAAAACCCAACCTCAAACTTTTTATTAACAAAAAGGTATTACTCGACCCCTTTTCCTACGAAACTGATTTATCGTATTACACTTAAAATATGGGTGGATTATATGTAGTTTTGAGTAGCACTTGCCCACAAAAATTTAGATTCCTCAGACTGCTTTAGTTACAGATATTGCTAAATAACTGATACGCCAGTCGACATTAGAACACCCTGTATTTTGGAAATGAAGCGTTTTTGTACAAGACTATATAAAGGTTTTAGTGTTATTTTCACTTTCTCTACAAACTCCTAAATTTATGGTACTCAATTTAGAAACACCTTGTATAATATACTAAGAATAATAATGACTAATGCTCGTGCTATAAACTCACGCTCGGGATTAAAAGATGCCCTTTAGGCCATTTACCCATTTAACCACTGGTGTCGGATGCCGGTGTTGAACACAGGTGTCTACCAATAGCAGCGAGTGCAGCAGGTAGACTGCGGAAGATGACACAGTGTCTCTGACGCGCAAATAATTCATTAGAAAGAATTCTCTTGATGAAGAAGTGCATCTTTTGTTAATTTTGCCACTATGCAAAAGGTTGAAGAAGTGAAAAGGAGTGTTTGGGTGCATCCCTAGTTAGCAGAGAGAAGTTAAAACGGACTACCATGTCTTGAAAAATGATCGGCGTCTGGACGAGAGGAATTTTTTCAATGTTTTTGCATATCAAGTTAACGAATTCATTCCATGGTTATCACTACATATTTTGGGAGAAAATTTGTTAGGGACTTGGTGTCCCAAATTGCGGGCTCCCTTCACTGTACAAAATGAAATCTTCGGCATGTTTGATTAAGTCCTTAACGATGCATTAATGATACTGATGTGTAGGTACAGTAAAACCTCTGTTAACAGACAGAAGTAATTTCCCAAAATAGAGGTTTTTGTTTTTTTTTTGCCGTCTAAACTGCGGGCGCCTGCTTATAGCGGACATGTTATTTGATGCTGTCAGTGTCCGTTTACAAAGGTTTCACTGTAGCAAATATTTTTATTTTGTGCTTTGGCGGGCATGAAAAGTGATATCGTGGGTAACTGCTCATTAAAAGCAATGCTTTGCTAAAAAACACAGTCGCTGAGCCGAATCACCATGATGCCACAGACGCGCTACTAGACACCGGTGGTATAATATTTTTGTTCGTGGGTAAATCTCTATTTAAATTAACGAAATGGTAGTAGGGTAGTATCTTCGATTTAATAGCAAATGCCATGCTGTCAACACATCGAGAAATCTGAGACATATTGCACTTAACGTTTTCCTATCAGGTACTTCGTACTTGTACATTTCAGTCTTAAAGTTCTGTAAGTTGCCCTATACGAATTTGGCATCATAAGAATCATGAAAATCTGCATCCAGTAAATCTTTGGAAGTTAAGAAACCCCAATAGGGGCAGCAATTTTGCTATGCATACATGGCATTCGAACTAAAAACGTATTTTTTCTATGAAAACCAGATATCAATATCTCCATTAGTTTGGACACTACAGGCATCTGAATTGAACCACTTTTTTTCCAGTTAACTTCCTCTTGCGAGAGAAAGGTGAAAATCGCCTAATATAATTTTATCAATTTGATCAGCCCTGAAGTGGTTTTCTAAAAATGCTGTAACATACTGGGGGTTCCTTTTAAGAAAACAAATGTTTAGTGCAACACTTGTATAAACAAGAATAATTTTAAAATGTGCACTCAGGGGGTACCTGCTGTCGTGCAAAAATTAAATGTTGAATATTGCCTGAGTGAGGAACTATCTTCTACCACACACCGATATTTCAGATATCCTTTTCGTAACTCGAAGTCACCATAACCCGAATATTTTCATGGAAAACTGGCGATTCGAGTTATGGAAGTTCGACTATGCAAAGGAAAGTAATATGATTTTGGGCTCATAGTAGGTAGTTGTAATTCCTTTTAATTCTTGTTTTTATATATCATTTTTGTGCTTGAACTTTAAGTATTTAATCTTCTTATCAGATTGCGAACATGAGAATACCAAAAGATGAACGCACTGGGGATTTACCAAGACTGAAAGGTTATGGATATGTGGAATTTGAAGATCGTGATAGTTTACTTGGTGCCCTTGCTATACCCGATTGTGTAAGAATAAAAGAACTTTTTTTTTTGATTTTCTAAAATATTTTCTGTTAATACAGACATTAAAAAATAGACGAATTAGAATAGAAGTTGCAACAAATTCTGAAAATGATAGGAGACGTGGCAGAATGGATATGGGGCGTGATAGACCAGAACGACCCGAAGTATCAATGGGTGATTGGAGGTCTGGCCCAAGGTCTGATCTTCCTGAATCTGATAGAAGGGGTGGTGGTGGTTCAAATTATAATAGAGATTCTGGTTTTGGCAGAGAGCGTGACAGTGAGTCTTTTGTTTCTTTTTGATGTTCATTAATATGACTTTAACTAAGCTGGAGTATAACAAAAATGATTTTCTTTCAGACAATCCTGAACGTGACAGGCCTGGAGCTTGGCGGGATAGCAGTGACAGACCAACATTTAGAGATAATGACCGTGACAGAGGATTTAGTAGGGACTCTGAGAGGGGATTTAACGATAGGGGCAGATTTTCTGATAGAGATGGAGAAAGAGATAGAAGAGGCTTTGGGGACAGGGGCAGCTTTGGATCGAGAAGAAATGATAGAGACGACAGAGATGGTGGTTTCTCGAGGGGTGGCCCCAGAGATGATCAACCAGCTTGTAAGTTATTCAATTTTCATATTAAAAGTACCAAAATTCTAATCGTTAAATTTTATTAGCAGCTGAACCTAAGACTAGGCGGAAATTGGTTTTGGCACCACGCACAAAACCATTAGAAAATCCACCACCAGCGGAGCAAGAGCCCACTGCTCCAGAGAAACCAGTTCCCACACCAGTGCCTGCAGCGTCAATTTTTGGAAGCGCCAAACCTGTTGATACAAGTGCCCGTGAAAGACAGATCGAAGAAAGGTTGTTGGCTAAACAGAATGAAAAACCTGAACAAGAGCCAAGTCGTGATAGTCGTTGGGATGATGACCGTCCTAGGCGACGAGTAAGTTGCACATTACTCCTTTATTGAATGCCCTAAATTTCAATTTTTGTTTATAGTTCAATGATAGGAGATCACCTCGTCGTGAATCTCCTGAGAGACGTTCTCCACCGAGGAGATCTCCAGTAAGAAATGGATCCCCAGCTAACTACAGGAAAGACTCGCCCGAACGTGGCCGAAGGTCGCCGTATCGCAGAACTGACTCCCCAGATTATCGGCGATCATCTGATGATAGACGAGACTCTCGACACAACTCTACTGAACGTATGCGTAGATCTCCAGATTACAGAAAGGATTCTGCAGAAAGAAGGGGGTATTCTTCTGAACGTAGAAGGGATTCTCCAGACCGTAAACAGACGCCAGATCGGGAATCTCCTGTCTTCAGAACGTCTCCAAGTCACGGGAAATCTCCAGAACGGAGGAGATATTCTCCAGATCACAAGAGATCTCCTTCTCCGCAAAGAGCAGCATCACCAGAAAGGCGGCGTGATTCTCCAAGCAAGAGACGTTCTCCAGAAATGAGACGCAATTCAGGCGATCGTCGTAAGAAATCTATGGACAAACCGAGGGATAGAAGAAGGTCTCCTGGAGATAATAGAAAAGCGTCTCCTGACCGTAAACAGCTACCACCGCGAAAAGGTATTAATTAATTTCCTCTTTTATGATGAAGGTGAATGTTTTAATTTTTGTTCACAAAATGTATGTTCTAGATGAAAGAAAAGGTCCTAAAGCCGACAAACAAAAAGAAAAACCGGAAAAGCCGAGGCAAAGGTAAATTTTCACAAAATTCTATCGGTTAAGGTTTTGCACTATGTAGTAATTTCTAGGGAAGAACGAGAAATGCCGAAGCTGAAAGAGCCCGAGCCGCCTAATTTTGCATCTAGCAACAAATTTTCATTCTTGCAAGCTGAAGGTGACTCAGATTAGTGATTCGGTCACATGTATCACCACTGCACTTTGCCGCTGCTTTCAGATAAATTGTATGTTTTTGCAACAGTGCCAATGTAAGGAGTTCTTACATTAAAGAATATATTTTAAACAACCGCGGTATATGTTTTTAAATTATATTGCAGGTAAAATTGTGTAAATTTTAAATTAGGAAATAATGACATGTTATGTATAATATGTTTATTGTTATTTAATATATTTTGACTTGTATTTTTTCGTATTGGGTTATATAAATTTAATAGTAGGTAAGTTGATTATTGTAAATTGTAGGTAGTTAATTGAACTAAATTATCTCGTGAATGCAATCGTTGTTTTTGTATAAATGTGTTGTATGGGAA
Organism: Xestobium rufovillosum; assembly: GCA_963966045.1. Lineage (NCBI taxonomy): Eukaryota > Metazoa > Arthropoda > Insecta > Coleoptera > Ptinidae > Xestobium > Xestobium rufovillosum. The sequence continues at coordinate 14,698,066 of OZ014496.1, forward strand.
TAAATGATTTACTATTGAACAACCCGTTCTTTTTTTTTACTTTGGAAAGGTGTTCTAAACGGATTTTGGATTTTAGTAGAGAAAATTCGACTGATTACCGGGACGTCTAGAAGCGACAAAACTAAACAATATTTCAACTTTTGGCAAGAAAACACCATGTAAACTATGGGAGTGTCTTCACATATAATTTTTCATTCAGCTGTTGCAGGAAATTTGTTACTAATTTTTATGCATTTTTTAAAAAATTTTATTAAAACATTAAAAAAACATTTTCATTCATATTTAAAGGGGCAGTATATCAAATTTTCATGAAAACGTCTAAAAATATTTCAAAAATATCTAAGAGTAAATATAAAAACCGCAGACCGGTACGACGTGTCCTTTTTGAACAGCGAGGCAACAAAGTTACTCATCAACGGCGTGTAACCAGTGATCCCAGCCAACGCACACATACATGATATGTAACACATAAAGATCAAGAATGTTACAAGAGTTACGTAACGAAGTTATGTATTAAAAATATAGTATATGCTTTAAAAAGTACATATCAGATACTTTCACTTTGTAATACCTATGTTATACCGAGTGTTAACTTTCAAAGCCGCTCATAGGAAATTACTATATATTGACCCAAAATTTGTAAATGTTGCTTTTATAAATATTGATGGTTTAAAGTTATAAATTATTTTCTGTTTAATCTAATAACATCGTCGAAATAAAGAAAACAAAAATGTCAGTAAGATTAAGACTGTATTAATATCTAATAATAAATTTTAACATAAGTTACATCAATTACAGTAAGTATTCAAATAATCCACCATTTTGGACTAAGCAATACCCAAGCCTGTTGTAAAATGCATTTCTAACATTGGCTAGTTCCTTCAAAGAATTATTAATATCTGGATGGCGAATTCTGTAAATTTTGCTTTTCAGGAGACCCCAAAGAAAGAAGTCACAAGATGCCAAGTCGGGAGATCTAGCTGACCAATTTATAGTGCCACCGCGACCTATCCAATTATTTGGAAACGCTCCGTCCAAGAAATCTCTAACAGGAACATTAAATTTGCGGGGCAGCCATCTTGTTGGAACCAGATCTCCCGATTGTCTCTTGCAATTTCATTCAAAGCAGGGCCTACCTCATTTATTAAGAATTCCAAATAAGTATTTGTATTTAAATTACCAATAATAATTTCAAATGGGCCAATAATTCTATTATTAAAAATTCCACACCAAATATTAATTTTTTTTAGGGTACTGGGTCCTTGTACTAAGGTTTAGCCTAGGATTTTCTTGAGCCCAGTGTCGAGTGTTTTGCACATTTGGTTCGTTATTCAGGGTAAACGTACATTCGTCTATGAAACAGATAGAAAACAAGAAGTCGCGATCTTGATTCGCACGCTCCTGCAGGTCTTCACAAAATATGCCCCTGGCTTCTTCATCCCTTTCGAAGTTCTCTTGATGGCACTGGGGCTTAAAAGGGTGGTACCTATGTTTCTTTAGTATCTTGAATACCGCGATATTTGAAACATTTAAGTGACGGGCAATGACTCTTGTACTAAATTTTGGATCTACATTGATCATTCCCAAAACACGCTCTTCCAATACATTATAAGCTCCATGTCTTCGATTTCCTACAGAACTCTAACGTAATTTGAACATTGTTAAGAAAAATTATTAATATTTACCACCCATAGCTTCTGATTCTGTAGAAATATTGGCAGTTTCTTCAAATTTTCTGATATAACTTCGAATTGTTGATGTGGAAGGTATCGGTCTGTTATTAAACTGAACAGAAAACAAATCTCTAACTACTCTTAAACTAGACCCGTCATAGAAGGTTTTCACTATAAATACCCTTTCTACATTTGAGTAGGTAATTATTATCCATTTTAATTTTTATTCTCTACGCTTTTGCAAAACCCGCTGACAAACTGTCAGAAATATTCGCACAAGCAAACATGTTGCTTAGCAACAGAGACAAATTTGTTAATCACAGTTTAAAAAGTAAAAAAAGAAATGGTTAAAATAGATGCAAATTACAACGTATTCTGCCCTTTTGTTTATTGTCTGATGCGGAATAATTTTGTCTTTTATTTGATACCATTAGCTTTCTTGTAAGTTAAAATGGGGAGCAGGAATTCACAAAAACGTTACTTACAATGTTAATTTCCTATGAGCGGCTTTGAAAGTTAACACTCGGTATATTGTTACGTATTTCTGATAAATCAGATACATGTAAGGTACACATTTTGTAGGGCAACATTCAAGTAACATAGACATTCATGGTACAGTCCATAAATATTGCAAAGTATGGCGATAATACAGATATTTGGAATGTAGCGGTTACAAAACATGCCATTATGACATTTACATAACACAGTTATGTGTTGAAAATATAAATTGTTATATTATTTAATATAAGTTTAGTTGGCGTCCTAAGTCCTAACCGCTCGAGTTTAAAAATCCTCTGACCAATCATATGGATCAGTATGTTTTGTTGTAATTCTTCAGTGTTGCCAAATTTAGCTTTTTATGGCGTTTCCCTGATTGACTCTGGTATTCTAGCATAAATAAATTATAATGTTAACGGTACCCATTTTTTAGCTATTTATAAAACACTTTTTTATAACATTTTACCTACTATCTCAACTTGCTAACACAATAATATTAGTTACCGTTTGGTCGTTATCTAATTATCAAAGAGACAGTGAATACTAATCCTTGCAAAAGTTATCTGGCAACGTTGTCCAAAACATAACCTAAAAATTAGTGGTGGTGTTGGTGTGGCGTCTGGCGTGTGACTTCTGGTTTTCAGGTTCTACTGTTAATCTGCTACATAGAAATGTCAATTGCATACCGATTTTAAGAAAGTAGAATTATTGTTGAAGTTACATTCATATTTCTTATACATTTAGCACATTTATCCACGTCTTATAAGCAACACCGAGTTTTTCAGCGTACTGTCCAGTGATTGACAGAAATTCTATGTAAAGTGTTAAAGGATAAATGTTCTTTTGTGCACTGATTGTAAGTAAAAAAGTGTCCTTTTTGCAGAGGAAATAAAAGAAATTTGCTTCTCCTGAGTCGATGTTTGAGAACTGTTTTTCCTAATGAATGTGCAAATGGATGTTCATGGCTTTCGGGTGTACGATTTGAAACTAAATCAAGCACTAAAACGTAAGCTTCTGCTGTACTTTTTAATTTACATGAAAATCAGAACTGTGTAGATTAAGGGGAACTAAAGTATTATATTTCCTGTTTTCGTCATACTTAGGGCATAGCCGCTGATTGATCTTCCGTATTCCTTGCGATTTGCCCAGTCCGCATCCACAAAGGCAGATATTACTTCATTCCTGGCTTCTTAATCTTAAGTCTTTAGTGATTTGCAGATACCTGAAGATGCATTATCAACATTATCAATTATCAACTACATACTATGGTTTACTTTTGTACCTGCTTTACTAGGGAAATATATTTTCGAATGACACTATTGAAATATAATAAAAGATACATAATTGGTATGCATTTTTTATATATCCTGTTCCATAACTGAAGTATAAAAGAATGTTACATGCAAGTAAAACGGCAGGCATACAGAATATATAGCATATGTAACATATACGTTAGTATAGTAACATTATGAATATACCAGTTACATATATGTAATTTCCATTGTCCATGACATTTTGCAGTTCCTGTTTATTACCAGTACTTAACCTGCTACATAACTTTTGTAAAGGAAGGAACAGTTTTATGTAACAATTATATTGTGATGATGGATCTGTGTTAGCTGGGGATTTTCTAATACTATGTAGATAGTATCTAGTAGATACCAACATGCCGTATATTCCCTATATTATGGGACCAGCGATTTTTAGGGTTGCCACCTTTTAGGTTTTGAAATACGGGTCAGGATGCGGGGGGGGGGGGGTAATTAAAAAATTCTCAAGAAGTACAATACAAATTTCTATAATTTTAATTTTTTTTACTTCCAAGTATATTTTGAATTAGACTTTGCAGATTTTAATAAATCCTTATCAGTTTTTATATCTTCAGAGAACATTGCACAAGTTAAAGACGAGTTAACGCTAATGAATAATTCGCTTTTAATTAAATCTACTGAACATCTATTTCTGGTATAAGACCATTTATTTGTCATTAACGAAAACACCCGTTCCACAAACGCATTTGAACCTGGAATGCTCAATATATATTGCACTAGTGTAAGCATATTAATAAGATTTGGATGAACTGAAAAGACCATCATCCATTTATCACCTACACTTTTGTTGATTTTCGATGCGGAGTTGATTGTCTCTTTGGCAACGCAGAACTCGTTAAAAAGTTCGTCAGTATTCAATTCTTTTATTTTCAAAATGTCAGCGACACATTCGCAGTCACTAAACTGAAGTTCTTCAGTTAACAAAAATTGTTTTCCGAAAAATCACACCACTTATTTAAGTAAAACAGGCTGCTTTCTAAGAATTTAAAAAAATTTTCAGTAACTCTGGCGTTCAAAGCATCATCATCCAATTTTTTTAGTAAACTTCTGGCGCCACTTCCAAAGAATTTGTTTAATTCCCGCTGTTCCAAATTACATTTCAAATCTCGTAAGGTTTTGTGAGTTTCCATAATTGTAACTGATACTCCCTCTAAATTTTTGATAGCATTTTGAAAATATTCACCAACATTATGAAAAAATGTCAAATATAGTTCGCATGTCATCTCTTTGCTTTCACTATTGTCATCACTAAACAAGTGTTTTCTTAAAAATACCGGACTTAAAATAGCTAATTAGTGCCGGCCAATTTTTTAACAATCGTTCGACAGCTGGATGTAGTGATAGCCATCGAGTCGGAACGTGCTGCAAAATTTCATTCCATTCAATTTCAACAAATTCGCAAAAATTTTTCAACTCTTCTCGCCGCTTGGCTGATACAGAAAAATGACTATATATATTTTTAAAACCAAAGATTCTATGTCTATATTCATTTGATCACAGGCAAATTTGCAGGCATTGTGGATGATATGGGCCGAACAATTGGCTTTGAGAATTATGTCATTTTCATCTGTAAATAGCTTGTATACAGAATTATGCTTTCCATAATTTACGTTCGTGTTGTCAGCACTGTCGGAAGACACATATTTAAATTTTAGATCGTACGTGGTTAAAATATCCTTTATATGAGCAAAAATGTTTTTGGCGGTTTCGTCGGCGTCTTCGTAGAAGTCGATCACTTTCGCCTGAATCCCTTCACCAGGTGTAAAGTAACGAACAAGCAACGGAAACATTTTTCGGTTCTTTTTGTTACTTGCATCCGTGGCAATCGAGAAATAAGTATTTGGCTTTAAAGCATCAATTACTTTTTCAAGTATTCTAGGTGCCAAAACATGCATTGCTAAAGATTCAGCCTTTGTGCGTCCTAGCGAGATTTTATTAACTATTTTGGAATCAGAAAAAATAACCGGCAACAGTTTATTTCCACAATCCATGCTGTTGGTGTTATAGGACAAATTGTGTTTTATAGTAGGTATGATATACTAAGGTAAGCTCCGCCACTGCAATTTTGTCTAGTTCCGTCGAATCGTGCATACAATATTTTTAAAATAATTTGTTATCGCGCCCTTACTACTTGATGGCTGTGACAAAACCCGGGCTTTGTGTGTTTCCGCGGCAGCATGTTGCTTTAAATCTGATTCTCCGCCATGTGTAATAGAAAATTCTCTATTGCATAATTTACACGCCGCTTTATGTATATTAGAAACAGGTTTGACCCATGTATAAATGTCTTTGTCCAACCACTGTTTTTTAAAAATACACAAGCGTTTATTCTTTTTCTTTGGGGGTGTAATCGCGCCTATAGATTCACCTTTGGCGTTGGAATCGGAATCAGAACTGGCACTGCCCATGCTTATAAGTTCTTATAACTTATAAATAACCGAAATTCTGTAATTAAAAACGCTATGCACACTAATTTGCAATTTAAGTGCTCCGCCAAGAGCTATGACCTATGAGATTTTAAGATTACCTTGCAGTTTTTACACTTGAGGTTGAGACTGGGACACGGGACTTCCCACAGCTCTATACAGACTACAGTTAATACAGCTCCCAGACGCAAGCAGTCGGTAACGAATCGACCGAATCGACGGTAGTAAAGTAATAAAACCTCAATGCCCTAAAAGAGGGCGCTTGATACAGCGCATGCCCTACATGCGCTGTATCAAGCGCCCTCTTTTGCGGTTGCCAAATGTGTAAAATATGTAATTATCCATCTTTTATGAAAATACGGGTTTTGTGCCTTCCCGTATGCATTTCATACGGGACGCGGGACAACAGGGCTCAAAACGGGAAATCCTCCCGTATTATACGGGACGGGTGGCAACCCTAGTGATTTTCTAATATAATATTAGAAAATCACTGCATGGGACACGCCAGGAAGTGCAAAATACTTTATTGTTTTTGTTTCGTTCTATCGTGGAAACTTGTATGTAGCTATCACTGTCACGAGTTACATAAAGAGCGCATGTGCGAGACGGAGGTTGCCCCTTTTCTTTTCTTAATTCAGCCGTATTTGAGGTTAAATTATTTTAAAAGCAAAACAGGGATAAAACACATCACTGAGCAATTAATAACGACCAATAATGAGAAACTGACACTTTTGTATTTGTCGCATGGATATTCCGTTCTATTTAGCAGTTTTTAACTGAAAACCATAGCAAACAAGACTTATTTTGACGTCCCGAAACAAAACACTCGCCATATTGCTCTTTCGGCATCGGGAACATGGGAAGCTGCTTGAGCATGCGTATTAAAGGCGCCCACTCACACACGTACTTGCGTTAAGTTTTGAATGAACAGGCAAAAACGTGCATTCAAAATTGTGCGTGTGTGGTGCAAGCCTTAAGACTTTTTTGAACTGCGCAGTTGAACCGTTCATTTCAAGTCTGTCTTGAAATTTTAACTGTACACCGACGATTGCGCATTCAAAATTGTGCGTGTGTGGTCAAAACCTAAAGTTTTGTTTAATACAGTGGCGCGCAGCAAGTGACATAGTTTAACGGATTTATTTGATTTTGAGTAGTTAATATAATAGAAGTAGATAAGTAATTTTTTGTATATATTTATACTAAACGTATTTTTGAATATTATTATGTTTTTTCAACATAAACAAACAATTCGACTATAATTTCACCCGTCCACCCGTCCCACAATCGTCAACCTCGCCCCGAATAGCGGTGAAAACGCGAAAAATCGATATTTTTTAAAGAACGAAAACATGGGCGAAAACACCTTCGATCGGGGTGAAATTTGAGAAGTTCAAAGGCGAATTCGTCCCGGATCCGCAGTGACCATCTGGATTTTTCCAACTCTGGTAAGATACCCCGTTTCCAAGCTATAACGAACTCGGCGTACCGAAAGGGGCTGAAAATGTTCCATCACACCCACAAGAACAAGCCATGCGAAAAAACGGGCGACGTCCGCTCTTCCGCCGACAAAAGTTGTAGGTCATAGGGCGATCTCGAACGCGGGAGTCGAACCGCCAGCGAGATACGGCGCCCTCAAAATAAGGATAGTTTTCTATAACGGCCAAGCTGGGGGTCGCCGGGTAAATTTGAAGGCGGATTCCGATAGCCTAGTCGAACGGACCGAAAATATTCAAAAATCGTCTCCCTCGCACAGAGGTTGATGGGGGAAATAATTTTTTCCCCGAAGCAATGCAAAATTTTAGGGTAAAAAGCATGCAAAACGAGATTAATATGTGAAAAGTGATCACGTTTCAGCAACCAATGTTTCTCCCATCTGATCCGACTGAATATTTGTTTATTTTTCTTTTTCAAAATAATTAGGCACGCCACTGATAATAAATTTAATTCTTCTCTCTGCGAAGTGAAAATTGTGTGTGTGTGGAGAAATGCTCTTATTGGTGAAAATGCTTCCCGCTAAGTCAAATTTAAATATTTTCACCAAAGAGAGAACACTTTCAGAAAAAATTATGGGATGAATCGGATTGTGAATTAAGCACCTTTTAAACCTGAATTGAGCTTATTGCATGAGCAGTACCTATCTAGGATGATAATCACTCGAAGGATTAGAAGATCCTTTAGTCCCGTGGTATACCACTGGACTTATAATATGCTATGCTCTGAAGTGTGGGCTCGGCTTTAAAACATTAGTACTAGATGATGTCTGAAAGATGTCGCTAATGGTGATATGGTTACTCTACTTGATCTATGGTTTCGCCTTGGCCACGTTGGGGTTAGGCGCGTATACATTCATACGTCAGGTGTCACAATTTTCCAGTTCTAAATTATTATTAGTTAATTAAAAGTATAGTGCCGTAGAATCCTAATTAGTTGTGATCCGTATGTTATAGTGAAAAAATGGGTTCGAAAATGATCAGCTTGTTTGGGTTTATTACATACATAATTTTTATAATAATAAATTTTGTGAATTTCGTCTCTAGTACAGAACTGACTTTTGAATTACCGGATAGTGCTAGAGAATGCTTTTATCAAGAAATTAAAAAGAATACGTCAGCAACTTTAGAATTTCAAGTAAGCGAAATATGTAGCAGTCTTATCTTTCATTAATTTAGTATATTATTTTAATAGGTTGTGACTGGTGGGCAGTATGATGTCGATGTTACTTTATTTGACCCCCAAAAGCAAGTGTTATACAAGCAAGTCAAGACACAATTTGATACCCATACGTTCATTGCTCAACAAACTGGTATTTTTACAGTATGCTTCAGCAATGAATTTTCGACATTTTCTCATAAGCTGGTGTATATGGACTTTCAAGTTGGTGAAGAGGAACCGTTGCCTGGTATCGGGGAACATGTCACAGTTATGACTCAGGTATAGTATTTTGTTAAAAGTTTTTTCTCGGCTGGTTCATTGATCTTGAACATAACTTGGTTTCTATTTTAAAATTAAAAACGTTAACTATAAATACGTCCAACATGCACGATTTTATGTTGTATATTCGCTTCCAATCTCACATTAATCCGATGGTCTTATTGGCTGATTAAGTCAAGTAACTGTTCAAATGTGAATCTATGAGGAGGTAGGCAGGGATGTGTCATGTGCATTAACTTTCGTACTTCCGAACTGCTGCACTGTTCAGACCGTAATTAGTCCTTTCACGTATAGTGCACACATTGGTATATTACATAACGAGCGTGGAAGTGGTAAATTTCGTATGAGTGTGAAATCACACAAGGGTATACGAAATACATTTTCCTTCAAGTTATGTACACTACTTTTCCCAAGGGACCTTAAGAGGATCAAATTTATTCACAATAGTAACTTTACTTTTAATGATTTGTTATCTATGTTAGTAAATGTCAAAATCTCTGTTGCCTACTAACCGTGAGCATATTCAAATAATTCGGACCAGCTCATGAATGACACTTTGATTTGTTCTCTTGCCTGCCAACTCATAAATGCCCAGTTCGTACCTAAAATATTTAGGTCTTCCATCGAGAAGCCATTAAAAGAGATTAAGATTAAGAGATTTTTCTGGTAAAAATTAGGTACCCAATAATGTCTTCTAGGCCGCTTTGACAACTGCTGGTGATGTACACTCGATGGAAGTATTGCTGCAGACCTCTAGTTCCATTTTGCAGGAGAGTATCAAATCTTTTTATCAAATATTATTAGATTTGAAGAGAGATGCGAAGCAATATTTATTCAGTAAACCTCAAAATTTCAAAGCTTCCTACAACATTTTTGAATATACCCGTGCAATTTTAATTTATAGCGCACAGCTGGGAGTATAGCACGTGTCACTTTCTTAGGGGTTTTGGGAAAACAAGTTTTCCTGGACGTACTGTGGTAGCTAGGCAATACAGACGCGATCGTCCTCTTTCCCTTCGCTCCAGTGTCAGACGGTCGTTTTATTTTTAAGTCTCTATTTAGATAGTGCGCCACTGGTGCCGCAGCTGATGTGTGATGCCATTACTTTTGCACAGTTTTAATGACGAAATTGTCCTTTCTCCTGTGGAAAGATTAATACCAACAGAAAATTGAAATGGCCGGACTTCGCTCCACTCGATTGATGAAAACCGAACAGACTTAAGTATTTTAAAATATTTCATTCTTAACCAGCTGGTACTAAAACAGCCATTGATAATACAGACAGATTTGAATAAGTTGATGCATGTTGGTCGTATCTCTAGCCACAATAAAAAGAAACTAAAGGTGATCTGTAGATTTCCCAAAAGAAACTGGATATATCTGATATGCGGTAGTGGGGAAATGACTGGGGTCTAGTGGCCGCCATGTTAAGCTCATTTTTAGTGATTTTTGTCTAGGCTTAGTGTGATTTGCTAAATTGTTGTTGTGTTCATGTTTGTCATTTGTTTGATGTATGATATTTCGGACCGAAAATATTCTAAAATCCCACCATATTTTATAAATTAAACATAATTGATGTGTTTTTTTTTATTAATTTTATTCAATTCGTGGTGCTGGTGGATATATATTTGATTACAAAGAGCATAGACAGTGATTAGGGAAGTGTTCACATTTAGTAGTGTCCTATAAAAAGTTGCAGTGCAGGAACATGAAATGCATAATCCTATCCAAAAGAATGAAATGGCTCAAAACTCTTATTTTATTGCGTTGAAGGAACTGAAGAATTGGTTACTACAAATAATAATTCTGCTCTTAAATTACTTGATGCTTCATTATACGTATTGGATGAGAGTAATTTTAAGGTAGTGTATTCGCCGAAAACACAGGCTAATATTTTCTTTGCTATTATACCGCCTGAAAGCTACCGTTAACAGGCGTAGAGCGTAGATATAAGAAATAGGTTAGGAATCAGTTGAGCAGTTGACAAATGAAAGCTGCAAAGAAGAACTTCTTATTGACTGATGGTAACCAATCAAAAGCGGGCTTAACATGGCGGCCTCTATACTCCAGTCATTTTCTGATACTAAATATCTCGATATCTCGAGATATCTATAAAGATTTTTTTTAATCTGTGTCTGTAGAACATGTTTTTTGTGACTATGGTACCTATATGTAGTTCTTGCAATTTTCTAGTGTGTTGTATTTAGGTATTTTCTCCATTGCTTTTTCTTCTTTCATAATTTTTTGTAATTCCTTGGTCCACCATTCCGTTCTTTTAGTATTTATATTTATTATTTTTGATGTACCGCAACTCTCCCCTACACATAATTCTACCATTTCTCTCCATTATTATTCCTAAATTCTTCCCCTTCTTTTCCCATTATTCTGTAAATCCCTGTATTCTGTTTTGCTACTCGTTCATTTAAATCTCCCATTACGATTACATTTTCTCTCACCTCATCTATCTCTTCCTGCAGACTTGTGAAATAATCATACTTTTCTTCTTTCCTTGCATCATCTTTTTCTCAATATGTTATCATCAGTGAGCATATTTCCTCTCCCATCAGTTTCATATCCACCACCAATATTCTTTCATTTACATATTTTTCTCTTATTACATCATTCAGCCAACTAGACGTTATTATCAAACCTACTCCTTTCTTTGCATACGCTCTCTCTCTCTCTCTCTCTCTCTCTCTCTTTTCTCTCAACTCCAGACGTAAACATCCAGTATCCTTTGTGCATTCTAACTAACCCTCTTCCTTTCTTTTTTGTTTCAGTTATTCCTAAAATTTCCATTTGTTATTTTACCATCTCTTCAACTATTTTCTCTTCTTTTCCATTTACACTTCGCACATTCCATGTTTCCATTTTCATTTTATCATACTTACTCATCCTCTTTCTTTGCCTGTGTCATCTTCTTGGTTTGTATCTGTTCGGGTTTTCTCAGTTTTTTAGAGCATACCTGGTTGTATCCTCTTTTCTCTCATTCTCATTTAGTTTCCACTCCTTTCTGTCTATAGTGATTTTAAAGTATCCCATCTTGACCAATTTTCCCGTTTGCTCCTCAACCTCCATCATTTCCGAGGTCATTTCCTTTATTTTCTTCCAGATCATTTTTTGTTAGCTCGTTTATAAATACATATTTTCTCCTATAGATCTCTTAATTTGTTCTTATTTTCCATTACTTAACTTCTGTTTGTCATGAAAACCCTCCAATTCCACTTCACATATTTTCGACCCAATCCTTATAGCATTTTTGATCTGAACTTCCACACCCATATAAAATCTTTCACTGCATTTGTCAAATCTCTTCGTCGTCTGTTTCCATTTCCATGCCAATTACCACTATATTACTCTATCTTTACTTTTTCTAATCTCTCAATTCTATCTTTCATTGAATACATTTCCTTCTTGAGCCGTTCGTTTTCTTCCTTTATGTGCTTATTTTCCGTTATTTTCCTTTTTTATCTGTCTCAGTTCATCCTGATAACTTTTTTACTTTTATGAAACGTTTCTACCCTTCAAAAGAATATACTCGTACCTAACATAAATTAATGTTGTTATCATTTTATTGGGATATTATATCCTGGTTTAACAGAAGTTTTGAAGAAAGGAAAAGAAAAAATATATTAGAATTATGCTTATAAACATTTGAGGGAATATTCGCAATTTATTAAAACTTGAAAACCTGAGACATAAACTACATATTACTAATCCGAAGACCTTGAACTTTTCAGAACATAAAGTTTAAAGAAACAAATCGATTGAAAGCGATAGATTTTTAATTTTTGTTTTAGATAGGTAATAAAAATGTGGAAATTGAAATTTCGACATTAAAAATTCAGTTACTGTCAATTTGCTATGGTTAGGGAGCCGCAATGCTAAATTATTGCTGTATTTTCTACCATGCCAAACGTTATTAATCTTAACACGAGAACAAGAATATGGCTCTCTTTAGAAAAGTTTGGGATCGTCTGGCACCCGCTCACGACTATCTAACGTGTCTGGCAGTGACATTTTGGCATTCTTCATCAGTGGCGGCTCGTGGGTTAATAACCATGAGGGTCATTTTGGTTTTGGAACTTATAATTAATACTAAAAATATATACATACATGTACAAATCTTCAAAAATATAAGAAAGGGGACGTATTGTTAAAATAAAACATACCCTAAAAGTGCTTATATTTCGAGTCAATTCTCCTCTGCTTCTGTTCTTCAAAATGGTCAATGACTTTTTCTTTGAAGTTTGGTATGCTCTTGACAAGCATTTTCTCGATGCTCAACATAGACAAGGCACTAAGTCTAGACTGTCCCATTGTATTGCGTAAAAATTATTTACCCGTTTCAAAGTTGAAAAACATCTCTCGCTTTCCACGGTTGTCATCGGTAGCGTACAAAGATATTTAATAAGTTCACTGCTTAGCATAATTAGCCTTCACCATATTTAAAATATTCACAATTCACAATCGCAACTATAAACACTTCCATCCACTGCCTGAGAAGAACTGAGAACTGACAACTGAATACTGAAGAATTGATTAACTCGATTCTGCGCAGTTGTCATCGGGGCATTGACCGTATTAGAGATATAAAAGGTGACCCTCACTTTCACTCAAGAATTTGCTATCTGCTGTCACTGTTCTTCTTTACATGCATTTCTCCATAAGCCATAAGAGCTGTGCAGGGTCAATTTCAATTATGGCCCGGCTTGCTAGTGAGCGCGGCTTGACGCTTGACTATTTCTAGTATTGCTGCGATTGCAGGCCGCTGAGGATTTTAAATTTGAGACTGTTAGACAAAAAATATTTTTATTAAAATTATGGTTTTGATTGGAATACTTTTTAGGAGAGTCATTGACCAATTGACCTTAAGGAGAAACCGCCACTGTTCTTCATGATACAAACAGTCAGTAAAAGAAGAATCTGTTGGTTCTCTGGCACCCACTCGCGATTTGTAATGTATCTGGCAGTTTTATTTTAGCATTCCTCATGATGCAAACAGTCAGTAAAATATTATAATTATAAGTAAAATATTAATATTATTGTTTGTCTCAGTCGAAACATTTTAATTAAGAAATTTTTATGATCCATCCGCATAGCTACCAGCCCATTCACAACCAGATTATATTCTTGTTTCATTTTGTAGGGATTTACTCTAGATAGCTTAGCAAAGTACTTTTCTAACTCAACACAGGTAAGATTCATTTCATGAAGATATTGTGCAAGATTTTTTGCTAAAAATCCGATTTTATTGGGCTACTGTATAAAATGTTCAATTTTCAGATGGAGTCTTCAACAGAGGAAATACATAAGTCTCTTAAAACTATATCAGACTTCCAAACACACCACAGGTTACGAGAAGCTAATGGCAGGAAGCGGGCGGAAGATCTCAATGAAAGGGTCTTCTGGTGGTCCGTGATAGAAACATTCTTCATCTTATGTGTAACTGTTTCGCAAGTTTTAATCTTGAAAAATTTCTTCACAGATAAAAAGCCAGTGCTTTATAAATAATAAAAATGCAACTTAGAAAGAAATTTATGAGGAACAAGCTAGTGGGCATGTGTGTTTAAGTAACTCTAAATTCTATAGTGATTTGTTCGGGTTTACGTACTGCTGGTGCATAGTGAAAGGATTGGCTTAACCAAATGTTTACTATAATAAGAGCATAAACATAAAATATAACTAAGGATTTTGTATGACTGAAATACCCATTTTTTTTGTTTATTGTAAATTACATTGTGTATTTTTTAGTCTTAAAATAATGCATACACTTTAATATTGCCATTGTTGATTGTTTGTGTTTGGTGTAATTTATTGCAATTACATTTTATTTTTGGTTGAAGCTCTGTATTTCTGCCAGGTATTCTATTTCACTTTATGAAGGTTTATTTAAGAGTTTATTGGGTTGGGCAGTAAGGGTGTTTTTTATACATTGGACTAGCTTTTGTACGCAGCAATTGCAGGAAGCATTGGTCTGGATTCTCAGATCTTTCTTAGTGTGCTCTGAGAAGAACGTTAACATTCACGAACGTTGACGGAATCATCATGGGAATGTTCTCTTCTTCACTTCACGAATACTGTAATACATCCTATTATAAGCATTTTAAGAGTGTTTTATACAGGGTGTCCCACTTAACTGTTCTCACCATTGGAATATCACAAACCATAAGAGATACGAATCTGGTCAAATGAAACAAAAGTATCCCTACACAATGACCAGCTCAGACCTACTTTCAAAGTCAATAAATAATGTCCAGATTTTGAGATTAAAAAAAAAATAAAACATCATTTTTCAATTTTGTTTAATAACTCAGTGACTCTTCTATGAATTGATTTGAAATTCCAGTCTCTTATGTAAAACACGATTTTGAATATATCTTCTATCTATGCTTTGTATCCATCTTCAACTTTATTTTTTCTTATGGCAGCCATATCGTTTTGTATCAGCAGCATGTGGGTACCATTATTACAATTACAACAGTTTTAAATTTTTTCAAAGACTACCATTGATCATTCTCAAACCGTTAGAAAGTATTGTGGGAACAATAAGCTGGCAGTCATTTTTCTCTTACTTCAAGATCGTATTTTGTTTCTTCTTTACAGATGTTGAACATGTTTTTAGCCAAAAATAAAAAAGTGTTGCAATTGTAATAATGGCCCTCATATGGTGCTGGTACAAAACAATATGGCTGCCATTAGAAAAAATGAAGTTGAAGATGGTTTCAAACAAACGAAATGTCATATGAGATTAAAGTGGCAGATTCAAAATCGTATTTTACATAAGAGACCATAATTTCAACTCAATTGATAGAAGAGTCGCTGAGTTATAAAACAAAATTGAAAAACGGTGTTTTGTTATTTTTTTTAATATCTCAAAATTTGGATATTATTTTTTGACTTTGAGTGTAGGTGTGTGAGCTGGTAACTGTGTAGAGAGACTTTTGTCTCATTTGACCATATCTCTTGTGGCTTGCAATATCCCATCTGATGTATGCACCGACATCGAAGAATTGATCCAATTTTGTTGCGGAGTCAGTGACGGTGTAGAAGGCCACGTTTATGTGGTTCAGAATTTGTAGTCCGCTACTGATACTGACACCAACACAGATAATAAATATTGGTTTGCGTAAATTATGAAAAGTCATCTCTTTTTATAACTTACATGTTAACTCAATTCTTTTTGATAAATAGAGATAAAAATAGGAGCTTAATAAAATATTAAAAGGATTGATTCTTATCATTAAAAATATTTTCAAAGAAAGTATGCAACCTCTGTAGAATCACACCATTTGAAAATATTGATTCTTTCATGTGTATTTAGAGGTGGTATGTGTTTGAGGGCTATAGTAATATATAATCAAAAGGGAATTTGGCATAGAAAACAACCGCAACATTAAAACTATGTGGTTCTGGTTCCATTTAAAAAACTAAAGTTGGGAGATTTTTAATCTTTTGAAATTAGTTAAGTATGTATTGTTTTCATACCCTGTAGAACATTTTCTTATTACTGTAACCAGTACTCCTAGATATTGTCCTTATTGTCTGTACAAGGAGTTACAAGAAAGTAGGTCAAGCTGTTAACCACAGATTATTTGACCTAAAATAATGGGACTTCCCTTATTATGCCATTTTTCATTTAATTAATAGGAAGAGAATTAAGTGACTGAAAATATTTAGGTCCGGTTGCTCAAAAAAATAACACCGGCTTCGTTGCTATGATACCAGCTTTCTGATTGGTTGTAGCATAGCAACAAAGCTGGTGACAGACATAGGCCGGTTTTGGTTATTTTATACATTTTGTAAACTTTTAAATATATAATCTTGATAAAGCCTCCAACCAGAGGCGAAACGTCGATAATATTTTTACATAGTGTTTCATTTGCCAAAAATTCACAAATATTACTAAAATTATTAAAAAAATGGCACAAATAATTATACAAGTTATTTTCAAGGTTACTCAGTAAATGCCAGTAGGTTTGACTTTTTGCCTTAAAATAGATGCAAAATCCATTTTTGTGTGCTTCAAACTAGGGCGGAAAATATTTTTTTGTCGCATGTATGTTTTCAGCGATATTAAAATGTGTCTTTGTATCTATAGAAATATAGAACGTCTTTGGTATTTGGTTATTTTGAACAACTGGACCTTAGAGGAATAGGGTTTAGATTGGCATGCAGTCGATAACAATTGTTATGCAACAGTGGGCTTTCATTTAAGCATCCCTTTTTCAAGAATTAAAATTCAAAAAAATATTGTATTAATAACTTGTTTTTGAATATAGGTAACTATTCAATGGAAATTTTGCAGACTTTTCTTACGCCAGCACACTTTTTGTATAATTTTGGTAAAACAATATTGTAGTACTCATTTACCACCCAGCTTTTTCCTGCACTCGCCTATGGTTCAAAGGTTTTGTTTTTAGATCAAGCTTTCATTTCTTTTAGCACTTAGACGAAACAAATTAGGCTTTTCTAAGTAGGACTTGAAAAGAAAAACTAGTTACTATGCTTGGGCCGCCCAACAGACGGAGTGATCACCCTGCAATCATGAGCTCTAGGCAGGACCACTATCAGTTTAGGATGACCGAACCGCAGTGATGCACTTTCTTTAGACCCAACGAAGTCGCATCACTCCAATTCGGTCGTCATAAATTAATATTGGCCCTGCTAGAGCACGTTCTTGCAGGGTGATCACTGAGTCTGTTCGGCGGCCCAAGTATAGTATCTAGGCGTTTGGATGCCAAAATAATGACAAACAAAAAAGGTATGTAATAATTACATAAGTACCACGGCAACTTAGAACGGTATGCTATTGCGCATCTGGTGCGGTGGCTATAGCTATGGCTGTGACGTCATTGGGAGAAGCCGGCGAGATTTCTCCATATACAGAACCATCCGCTCGGTTTTCTTCACGATATTATGAAGAGCAACGCGGAAATTTTGGGACTAAATTTGTTTCAGCACATGTAAAATTGTATAAACTTAAGTGCTGCTTAGAAAATTCTTGGTTGAATATGTGAATTTTGTAAACTAAGCGAAAATTATTAAATTAAATAAGAACAACTTGTGAACGAATAGGCATATTTTAGAAAATTAGGTAGGTACCTACGTACAACACCTACCTAGGGTACTTTCGCAAATCAAATATTTTAAAACACGCAGCGATCCATCGTTTTGCGACCTCAGTATCTTTAGGGAAGCATCATCATAACGTTTTCAGTCAGAAGATTGGTTGGACGCGTACCACCATTCTTTTCTATCCTGAGCTAACCTCCGCATTTCCCAAAAAGTAGAACATCCTACATCCCTAACTATTTGAGAGCAGTAGTCTAATCTGGACCTATCCCTATCTCTTTTTATTCCTATCTCTGACTCTAGAGAAGCGAGAGAACTTTATTTCACCGCCCTCAGTTTTTCTGTTGTGGTTATAACATTTAGGAAACGCACAATTCGGCATTTTCAATATATTAAAAACTAACGCCGTGTCTTTGTCTTTAACTGCACGGTCGAACGATATTCACCGATATTTCACAGTCCACTCTTAGCCACCAAATGCCAGCAGTGTTTTTAAAATAAGTAGGTATATTATAAAGCTATCACTTCGTTGTTGGTCTATAAAAAATAACAAACCCTTGAACACTTAAACTTATGTCCGGAGAACCGAGAACGGGAGAACCGTATACGTCCTGCAAATGTATAAATACAATCAGTACAAATCAGTATAAATATTGTATTAAAATGTCACCAACCCAAAACGCCGCCAGGATTTCGTAATCTAAAAGAAAATAGCGCGAGCAGATGCATTTACAGCAATGCTTATTTAACTCACGCGCCGTTCTGTTTCTCCCGGATGACGTCATGAGCCAGGCCGACCGAAGTTCGTAAGCTAGATGACACGGCATGACGCATGATAAGTATACCTTTTTCTTGCACAATGAAAAAATGAAATACATAAACATAAAAAACAAAATCTTTGAACTACAGGCGTGCGCAGAAAAATGTTGGGGGGTCAAACTTACAGAGAAAGTGTGCTGGTAAAAGAAATAAGTGTGCAAAATTTCAACTGAGTAGGTATCCTAAAAAACAACTAAGTTAGTAATATTTTTTGAATTTTAACTTTGACACCCTGTTTCTTGAAAGAGGTACGTCTAAATGAAAAATGGCATAAGGAGAGTCTCATATCTCATCATTGTTATTATTGTTTGTGTAACACCTTGTATATTAATCAAAAATCTTCACAAAATGCAGGGAAAGTCAAAAATATTTATTTTTGGCAAGAATGTCATACAACCAATAGTAAAATCTAAAATCAAATAATAACCTAAAAATACATTAAATACAGGGCGTTTCATTTAAGGCTGCGAAATATCAGCTGTTAGTCTATAAAGTGTGCTGGCACCTATCGCCCAAAAGTGCGATTAGGATTTAGTCACAATCTATTATAATTAGTTTTTATCACAGCAGCAAACTCTTCAGACGGAACCTCTATAGCTTGGAATTTTCAAGGTTTTTTGCTTTAGCGGCAACCGAATAAATCTGGGAGGATTAGTCGACGGTTCTATTTTTAAATTATTATTTTCTATTTAGAAATATGAGAAGAAATTGAAGCGCCACCGCCATCTGCATTGCAGGGGCCACTTCAAACGTCAAGTTTACTGTGCATCTCCGCCATATATGCAGAAATAGCAGAGATTGCAATAAAATTTTCATTCCAACACGCGGGTTGAATAAAGCAACGTATCAAGACGTTTTTGGTCGAAAATAAATAAGGAATAATGAACTTAGACAACCCTACTTTCTAATTACGATACATATGTGTACAAATAGTAAAAAAGGTGTCGAATTTATTATGGTTTTATGACGAATTTTCAGTAATTTGAGGGAGATTTATTTAAGGCGAACGAAAAATGTTACTATAAAAATTGTGCGAGTACCTAAGTTGATCCTTTATTGATAAATCTTTTTTTTATTTAACGCCCCATCTACTTTAATTTCAGAATGGTGTTGGAATAAAAATGTGTCTACATGTCCCGTTTTTAGTGCTCAAATTCCGCACCCTTAAGAAAACAGGAGAAATGGGACAGTCTATATAAGAGAAAATAATTTTATGGGCAATCAGTCTATAATCTACGGTTCAACACCTTGAAAAGTGTGCATAAATAGTACCTACTTATTTTATGACCACAGGATGCTAAAAATGTTATAGTCCGAGGATTCCCTCAATTACCATTAATAATGCTTTTATTCAGTTGCCTTTCAAAATAAAGCAAACTGCTCAGACACAATTTCAAGAAAACCACCCCGAGTTCAAGTGTTGTTTGAAACCAATTTCTTTTTCGACTTAACCTTGGGGCAGTAAAAAATCAAATAGTAAATAAAACAGTACACTTCACATTTCTCTTTTATTTCCTACAATTCATTTTACATTTTCTTGATTTACTTCAATGTAGATTAACAAGATTTCTAAATATTTATTCTATTCATCCAAAATTAAAAGACTCGTTGAAAGAAAACCAAAAATTATTTAAAATCCATGTAATAAAATATATCAATTTAATTTACATCAAAAAACAATAAGTAAAGCAAACACTCCATAAACTAACACACAGGGATAAGCAACTAGCGATCTTTGTTCAGTTTCACCAGACATTGCAACAAATAATCTTGAAGATGCCAAACTTGACCAAATTACAGAAACGACACACATTACGATCCCTGTTGGGCCTTGGAAAGATGTAATCAAACCGAGAACTGAAAGGCCAACAATCGGCAGCAGTGCATATCCTAGGACACTTGCTATACTACCTAGGGTAATTGATCTATCTGTACTGGACATTAGATTTAACAAACAATACATCAATAAACAGGATACTACTGATAATCCATAGATATAGCCAAATTGTGCTCTACTACCAGAAACAAAGAGACAAACAGCTAAGGTCAAACAAAATGCAAGTGGGCCGGCCAAGTCAGAATCTTTCGTCAAAAAGTCTGCATCATCTGCTAAGCTATGACATCTAAATGGATTTAATACTGCAAATACTTTTTCCATAATTCGATCAGGATATATTTCTAATTCTTCTAACAGGGGTGGTTCATCAAAATCTGGCTCGATAGGAGCACTACTCATACAATTATCGCCAGGCGTAAGCTTTTCTGCATACTGCGACTGTAGAAAGTTATCTTGGAACTGATCCATTGGTTGATCACCAAATGTTTGGAAGTCTAAAAAACATTCTCAATTATATGTAGTTAATATTTTCTGTGTTCACTATTTGGTAGAAATTCATTATGAATTAAAAAATTGCTTCGTGTACTACCAATATAACAATTTATTATAATATATTGACCGGTTTCAGGATTTACAATGATCCCATAATCAGAAATGTATGTCATAATAATTTGTTTACAATTTTACATACATTTCTGATGATGGGATCGTTGTACCTAAATCCTGAAAGCGGCCAATATATTATAATAAATCGTTATATTGGTAGTACGCAAAGTAATTTTTTAATTCATATTCTTAATTATATTTTATCAGGATATATGCAATAATTTACCCAGTTGCTGAGGTGTTGGAACATAAAATGGATCATCAATCTGTGGATATATTCCTGCTGGATTTTGAGGACCATAGTAAAAATTATTTTCACCCATATTACTATATCCTGACATTCTCAGGGCAATGTAAATAATTCAAAACTCTGAGAATTTGAAATTAAATTTACTCATATAAAATTTGAAGTTTATTTGAGGGAGAAAATACCTTCATTTCTTTGACAGTGGAAAAAATCACAGAACACTGAACACAAATAGAAGTCATATAAATATTAAGAATATAAGGACAGGAACAGACTGAAAAACCCTACCCCTATCCAATGTACGTTAAAAATAAATTCGAAGATTTATGATACATGCACAAAACGCAAACGCAAATCTTTCACCTTATTGTATCTACGTTCAACAGCTTGTCCAAGAAGAATATAAGAAAATAACTGATCGAACTAAAATTTAAATTTAAAAACGTTTGGCATTTGTGTTTGTTATGTTGCCATGGAACAACACGAATATGTACCCCGCACACCTAATTTTGAAACAGTGCTAAATTTTGAATTTTCGTATCAAGTGAGCAGTCAGTGGACGATTTGACAGTAGTATAGGGGACCTAAGTGCCTCCGTCATACGTCAGATTTTCATTCCAAACAAAACAAAAGCACGTGCCATTTGACGTTTATCGATATTATTTACGTCTTAAACTAGTTTTTGCAATATAATTATAGACGTTTTGCAATGAAAACAGTTTATTTTCAATTTGTGTGTTGGGCTTACGTGTAAAAACTTGAAAACAACTATAATTATATTTCAGAGGTTAGGTTAAAACGTCAGAAAGCACGTGGCATTGTTTTGTTTGGAATGAAAATCTGACGTTTGTGACGCGCCACTTATCTCCCCCATTGGCAGTTTTGTGTTATGCATTGCCCTCTCTAGTTTGGAAACTGAACTACTTTTCATTTAAATGTCATTGTATTTAAGTCAATAGTTAAGCGCTCGCCACATAGGCCATGCCACAGATGAATTTACGAGACACTAATTCGCAAAGCAATTTGTTAAATTTGTTAAAGCGATGTGTGAAACAAGAACGAGATTTGAGTATTTGTGGCGTTTGTCATACTTGCAATCACAAAAAACACATAATCTTTGTCGTTGCGTTCGAAATTGTGTCGATACATCAAAGAAATGATCATGATATTTGGGATTTGGGAACCTTGTGGACAGTAATTGGTTGACATTCGAGCTGGCTGTTAGCTGAACAGTCATGAATTTTCTGCGACCATTTGAAACAGACCGAATACCTAGACCTAGATAGATAGATAAAGCTTTATTGTACTTAATAAACATACAAAGGTACAATGTTCGGCTATGCCGATCTTCCACATGTCCTCGATAAAAATTACAAAAATGCAGACTACAACAATCGCAATAGTTTAAAATAAGGAACTCTACACAACGGTTATTGAGAAGTACAATGCTCGGCCATGCCGATCTTCCATACGTCCATGATAAAAATTACAAAAACACAAAACTACAACAATTAAAATAATCAAAAAACTAGTTGTCAACGCATTGGCAGAACAGCTTCCTAGCCACAGCCACAACTGAACTGGAGGGCGGGTTTGGCGCGCGCGCCTTCTTTTCGTAATTTTTTTCTCAATTTTTTCCTTATATGTAAGTACAACCTATTACGATTTTCGCACATCGTGTAGAGAAAAATACCCTCTATCCGATGCAATACAAAAATATATACGGTCTCACTGAAAAAAATGTTCGATGACGCCATATCTCGCTCAAAAGTGCTTTAAAAAAAACCGCCCCGTCAGTTTCCTATGGACCATCTCTGATATACGTATGCAAAATTTCAGCAAAATCTGTCGAGCCGTTTTCCCGTAAAAGTGCCAACAGATATACACACGCACGCACGCACACATACATACGGACGGAAATGTGCCACCTTGCCAAAAAGTCTTAGAATGACCTGAAACGTCCACATTTGATGAAAAACACCATGGTCAAAAACGACTATCACAATAGCTACCTAGCTCAGCTAGGAAGCTAATAAACCCTATACAACATGCCTATTGAGAAGTGAAGCAGCACTGTATGAAAAACTACCCCTGAATTTTGTCGTCGAGTGTTGGGGGATAGTGTAGCTCAGTCGCGTCTTACATTGACATCATGAACCTCAGAACCCAGAACGCTTTTTCAACATATCGAACAGATAGGAAGGAGCCTCTGTATCAATAAGCTTCCTCAAAAAGTTTACAAACACAGATTCAACTCTGGCTTCCACATTTGGCTCACCCATTTCAGTCAAATGAGTCACATGGTTGCGAAAAGGAATGCAGCACACAAAACGCATGCACGAATTTTGAATAAGTACGTTGTAATTTTAGTTGGTTGCATTTACTCAGGAAGAAATAATAAACTGAGCTGCAGTAATCCATATGTGGATATATAATGGATTTTACAATATTTAACTTTACAGCCATACTAAGTGAATGCTTTAAGCCCTGAATAGACCTAAGTTTGAAGAAACAAGTCTGATATAATCTGTTCGTGTGATTTTCAAAGTTCAACGAGTTATCAATAATCACGCCCAGACTCCTCACTTGAGACTTCTAATCCAACAAGTGTCCCTCAAAGGACAAACAATAATCTGACTCAATCGTGTTACGGAGCCGCTCAGGTTCCACACATATAGACACAGTTTTTGATGAGTTTACCTTAATTCCATTTTGATTACATCAATATTTAAACTATCGCCATTCAAATGATCAACTGCTGTGTGTATTGTATCCAAACTGCAAGCATGATACATCTGTACGTCATCCGCATACATGTGAATGTTACTGTGTTCTATAACTCTAGGCAGATCTAAGGTAAAGATAGCATACAGAATAGGACCCAGTACGCTGCCTTGTGGTACTCTACTATTCACTTCTGCCATCACCCAACTTAACTCGCTGAAATCGGTTTTTTAAATAGCTTTCGAACCACTTCAACACAGCATCATCAAAGCCAACGTACCCCAGCTTGGAGAAAACAATAAAAATGCAATGTGGACAAAATGTAGTCCCATATTCTGGAGCACAGTGACCAGCTTGCGAATGGTGCGAACATAGCGAGCGTTGAATGTTCACAAACATCACAAGCACGAAGCACGACTGCGAGCCATGAGTACCAGAGTTGCTTATACAGGGTGGTCCAGGTCTTAATACATCCATTTTGGGAGGTGATAGAGAATCAAAAATAAGGGGACTTTTCTTAATAAACATATACTAGGAAACACATAATAACGAAGATACAGCCCAAGTCATTAATACTAACTCATTTCGATGTTGAGCGCACCAATTGAAATTATCAAGTAGGCTTAAATCACTTTAGAAGCTTTGACATTTGTGCAGCATAGTCTTTGCATTAAGTCGATTTCCACCTGCTGAATTTTAATTTGTAAGATGAAATCATGCCACATTTCTTCAATAATGCTGATTGTATAGACATATATTTTATTTACGGTTACTGCAACGGTAACGCTGCAGCAGCCGTTAGAGAATATCGAAGAAGATATCCAAATCGGAGGCAACCAAATGCCCGTGTTTTTGTGATATATCCATCGTCTTTTTCGGGAATTTGGTTTGAAGCGAGCTGAAGAACAGCCTAGGAGAAGAAATAATGTAGCCAATGCAATACTGAGAACATCCGACAACAATCCTCAGCTTAGTTCTCGAAGAGCGGCCCTACAATTTATTAAGAACGTCAAAATCAACAGTATTGCGCACTCTTCGTAGGGACCATCGGAACCCATATCATTTACAACCGGTGTAACATTATTACTCCCCGGTGATGCAACCATCGTTTGATATTTTGTAACTGGATATTAAATTCCCTTCAAAAAATCCAGAGTTCTTACAAAACATATTATGGACAGATGAGGCAAGTTTCTCAAGAACTGGAATATTTAATCATCATAACTGTCACATTTGGAGTCAACAAAATCCAAGAGAAATTCGTGTCAGGTCTCTCCAACACGAATTTAGCGTAAATGTATGGCTGGGCTTTATTGGCGGCTATGTTTGTGGTCCATTTTTTACCACCTCGGCTGAACTCGGAACTATTTCTGGATTTTTAACAAACAACTTATTTGAATTGTTTGATGACATACCGGATGGAGTACGTATTAATAGTTGGTTTCAAATGGATGGTGCTCCTGCCCATTTTGGAAGGCAGGTGAGGAATTGGATAAATGAACATTATCCAGAGAGATGGATAGGGCGTATGATGAACAATGAGCAACCCGAAGCCGCTAGAGACCAGTAGCGTGACCTCCAAGGTCGCCCAACCTAACTCCTTGGACTTTTGTGTGGGGCTATTTAAAAGACCGTGTCTATCAAACAACAGTTGCAACAAGGGAAGAACTGATTGAACGAATACACCAAGCTTGCCATCAATTAAGTGAAAATCTGGATCAAATATTAGCGGCGATCAACTCCATTTCTAGACGATGTCAAATATGTATTGAAGCCGGAGGATTGCACTTTGAAAATTTATTGTAAATCATGTCAATTTCTTTCGTTCACTCTTTTGTTAATTTTGTGTAAATATCAATAAAATGTCATCATTTGAGCCAAATCGGTTGAATGGGGTAGACTCTGTGTAAAAAAATGGGAATCCATGTTTGGAGAGTGCTATATCTCCGTTATTATGCATTTCCGGGTATATGCTTATTAAGAAAAATCCCCTTATTTTTGATTTTCTATTACCTCTCAAAATTAATGTATTAAGACCTGGACCACCCTGTATACAAATCTGTGATGTGCACCCGCACCGATCGCAAGGGCTCATGGTGGAAGAGGTCTGATTGAACTTTAATTTCTGCTCCATAAACGAATTGCGAGTTTTCAAAAATGCTTCCTCCGCAGATAAGAAGCATCATCTCCACTTCATAGAGTAGTAGTTATTCTGGCTATGGATAGTTACACGCCTCGGAATCTTTGTATGGCTGCTCCACGAGATAGCACTACAAAGGCAGAACGAGCCGCCTCGCAAATTGATACATGGAAGCAGAAGGCCCTACATGGAAGGTATCCCCACGAACTTGGTGTAGCAAATGTTGATCGGGGAGTGTCGAATTATTTCCCGACTAGCGGAGACCTGTTCCCTGAGTCCGAGGGCTTCATCATGGTAATACAAGATCAGGTGGTTGCCACTGGGACCTAACTGATGAAATACACAGTCCGGAATGCGAGTGTGGTTGATAACAGATGCAGAAGATGTTTCCGCATCTCAGAGACTAATCAGCACGTCACTGTAGGGTGTACATCTGACATCTCTCTTGGCTACTGAATACCTGCACCGCCACAATTGTGTAGAAAAAATTGTGCACCTAAAACTTGCGCAGCTCTATCATCTGACAGACAGCACCAGCCGGTACTACCAATACACCAATATACCTGATAATGTCCTAGATGATAACTTCTGACTCTATCGGAATAAGACCGCGCTTATCGACAGAGCCCTGCCGTCAAATCGACCAGATATCTTGGTCAACAAGATCCAGAAGAAGACCTTTCTAACCGACATTGTTGTCCCAAACTCCAGCAAAATTCAGGAAACAATCCAGAACAAGTTAGCTTAGTATGCTGACCTAGCTCATAAAATCAGCCAGCAATGCAGCAATGACGGTAGGATAGTGTAGTCGTCCTCCCAAAAGTGATGTCCACCATCGGTATTGCGCCTGTCTCACTCTCCAGGAACTTAACCGCTCTCCTTTCTCCTACATTGTCCGCAAGTTTTTAAACATAATAATAGTTATATTTTCACCTTGTTTCGGCCAGTGACTATTATAATAATACCGCAATAAGCGAGATACAACCATATCAATAATAATAAATAATCTTTATTCCCGAGGAAAAAACAGAATAGTGCACATTAATTTACACCCTTCAGGAACCACTTCATGAAGTTCAGGTTCTAGATATGCAAAGTACCTATTAAATTGAAAATTAAGAACAGAAAATAAATCTGATGCAATCATCTGACACTAGACTAACAAAAATAAAAATAAGTAAATTCAACCATAGTTAGGCGGGGGCAGTAACTCGTAATGCTACTGAAAATGGTAATGAGCCAACTGAACGCTTTGATCACTGAATAATTTGAAACGGATTTAATTCTTTAATTTATTACAGAAGGAAGTGAATTATAAACAAAGTAGATTTTATAAGCGTAAAGGCCTCGCCACATAAGCCATGCTATGCTATGCCAATGTAAAACACAGAAGTAGAGACAGTGGAATTCAAATGGAAGTGTCCACATTATTTATGTTTAAAGTAATTTACATAGCAACGAGCTCGACTTCTATGCTGTTTCTATGGATACGTTTCCATGGAAATAATAATAGTAAAGGGCTCGACACATAGGCTATGCCATGCCATGCTAAATTAAATTTAGCATGGCAAATTTAGCATGGCACAGCATAGAGCTGTCCACATAGGACATGCTATGGAAATTTGGGTAACCATAGTTATTTGTTTAAAAACTTATTTTTGTCAATTGGCAGCTGTCAATATTCATAAATTCAAATAATTGATGATGTTCATAACGTTGCTTTGGAGTTCATTTTACTCCAATTACTATTATTATTTCCATGGAAACGTATCCATAGAAACAGCTTAGAAGTCGACTTTGTTGCTATGTAAATTACTTTAAACATGAACAATGTGGACACTTCCATTTGAATTCCATTGTCTCTACTTTTGTGTTTTGCATTGTCATAGCATAGCATGGCCTATGTGGCGAGGCCTAAATTGGAGTAAAATGAACCCCAAAGCAACGTTATGAACATCATCCATTATTTAAATTTATGAATATTGACAGCTGCCAAGTGACAAAAATAAGTTTTCAAATAAATAACTATGGTTACCCAAATTTACATAGCATGTCCTATGTGGACAGCTCTCTGTGCTGTGCCATGCTAAATTTAATTTAGCATGTCATGGCATGGCCTATGTGGCGAGCGCTTTACGTTTCTCTAAAATAACGTAGTTTTATGCAATGGTGGTGACAATGCACCCCGAAATGCGACATTCAGGATATGCACGACAGTGCGAAATAAAAAAAAAGCTAGATCCGACTGTTGGGCGAAGAAAATCATGCTGATTTATTTTGCGTCATGTAACTAATAACCGAAGTACAAAATGCTTTTACAAAGAATTCAGTACTTAATTTTGTATTCTATTTTCATGTACCAGTGAATTGTTGCGAAAAGTGTATCATCAAATATAAAATCCAATATGACCAAATATCGGCCAGCGGGCAGTAAAGGTGGTAACAAGGAACCGTCTGGTATAGCGTACGATATCACATAAACACCCTGAAATTGAATAGGTTTGGTTAAAAAATATGAATTTTGGGATTTCAAGATCATAGGTCTAAATTACTTACGGGTTTTACAGGGCATGTTGTTAAATTTGAATGGGCAAGTATAACAGACAAATCCAAATCTACCTCAAATTTCTGTCCCGATAAAGCTGGGCACATTTTCACTACAAAATCAATTGCCCCCGGTGTATATTGGTTATTAATCATCGGCTGGGCTTGTATCCTAACCTGTCAAAAAACGGAATACATCATTAAGGAATACATATTATGTAAAATGTAGATCAGCCATATTGTGAAATACAATTTTCAACAAAGCGGATTCAACTTGTCTTCGCACATTCGTTTATATAATGAAGTGCTGCTTGTGTACTATTTTAAATAACTATAAGAGCACACGGGGATGCAGCCAAAGGATTGAGGAAATGAAACTCCCTTTATCACTTATTCAAGCTTTCGGATTTATTTAAATCCTTCCTCAGGAAATCTAGCAAATACAAACAATGCAAAAGTCAGAATGGAAATAACTAACATTAAAATGAACAAGATCAAGATGAGGAGAAAATTAGTTTAGAGCAACAGTTTGAGTATTAAAACAAATCTATACACTTACAACAGTGGATTCATCTACCATTTTTTTGAGAAATATCGTTACATTGGCGCATCCAGTGGTCCTATTCAATTTGAAAAAATTGAAATCCACTTCTACTAATGTTGTATTTTCATACGCTACTTTGCCGAATTCATTTGTAAGTGTGTACTTATTTTGCTAGAATTTAAAAAATAATTAAAAATGAAAATAGTGAACCTTAATGTTATTTGTAAGGAACTTACAAAATTTTCTGCAACCTTGAAGCAAAATGCGAAAAGGGAGAAAAGCATGAAATGTTTAACAAACATCTTGGACACAGCTTTAATTTTAGATATAGTTATGAAGTTATGATGACTGATGAGGTATAAATATGGAAAATAATGCAAAATGTGCATGATAGATAATATCTAATAATTGCATATTTTTCGACTAGGCCCCCTCATTATCGTTGGCAGTCAGTAATGACTATTTAATATGATCGAAAAATGCTTCCTAAAAGTAGGAAGTGGTTTCATTCAACTACAAATCATTAAACCAGCTGAATTTCCGTCTCCACTTTTTATGGCAATTTTTTGAGGCGCTTCGATTTCTATACCTTTCAGTTCAGAAACTTTCAGTTAGACATAATTATCTCCATTAATAAAGAAAATTCCGATCTGAAAATTTGAAAACGTACAGTTTTTAATAATAAATGAGTGAAACTCCGCACACATAACTAATTACAAATTAAGTAGGTAGTTAAATTTCTGCCAAAACATCTTCTGCAGATGTGTGCAAATAATTGTTAAATTTTGGAAAATTAATTCCAAAATAGCGTTATAATTTTAAATAGAGCATTTTTTTAAATATATTTTTGAATTCTATGTCAAAATTTATGTCCGATAGATTGAAAAATATTTTTGCCTAATACCGTTTCAGAGATTTTTTGAACAGAAATATTTAGGATAGGGTGGTAAGATATCGTAGATATTTCTGACCAAAATCAGGATATTTTGAAATTATGTCGTTTGGAAAAACCATCTTTTAGCCAACCTGATAGAAATTTTGACGAAGAATTCAAAAATATTAAAAATATTACATTCTATACATACAGTGCTTCTCGAAAGTAACGGATAAATTCTATAAAATCGTTGAGAAAGATATTTCAAACACATGCTCGGACACGTCGATTTTTATTTTTAAATTATCATTTACAAATATAATTTTCAACCCCCCCCACTCTTCAACCCCTAATCGCTAACAACCCCAACTTAAAAAATTCAAATAGCAAAGTACCCCTTCTGATACCTCACTTGATAGCATTTTTTATGCTGAATACAATAAATAAAAGTTTTTCAAAATCGGATGATAAATGACGGAGATATTTACCAAAATAATTTTTGAAAAATAACAAAACAGTGTAAAATTAAATTAAACCAAATGTTCAAATTGCAGTCCGTTAACGGCGAGGCAATACCCAAAGGCACGGTTTGTTAGGACAGTCCGCTAGCGAAAAGTCGACGAAATTCCGCTGCAATAAAATCTACTAAATGAATTTCAAAGCACCCGGTTTCTTAAAGCGGGTACAGATCTGAGCACGTACGCGTATGAGGCAAGCAGAGGACGCATGAGCATTCAGATGTGGACGTGCTCCCGAGGCGCGGCAAACTGCCTCGTTCTGTGCGTCGTGCGGCCTCGCCCCGATCCGTTTGTTGGCGGTACATCAAAGGCCGTGCGTGCTCAGTCTGGACGCGGGATATTGTACGTAGCTGCACAGAACTACTTTTAACGTACTCTCGCGTGCTCGCGAATTCATTGGATCAGTGGTGAACAGTGCCTCGTGCGTCCACCATTCGGGTATTCAAATTACGCCGCACGAGGCATTCGGTTCGGCCTCGGCTTGCCTCATACGTGAACGTGCTCAGATCTGTACCCGCCTTTAGACAGCTGAATTCCGCGCGATACTTCATTTTAGTTTGCGCACGCCGAATTCATCTGTTGCTGCTAGATATTTTCGCAATTGTCAAACGCAATTCGGTTCAACCCTGCAATAACATGAAGCTTGCAAATAAGCAAGGCGAAGTTGAAACATCTCAGTTGAAACTCTGAAGTATTCTCGAAATTTTACGTCGTTTCCGAAGTCTTCTTTCTTCCGTTGTCCTATTAACAAACAATTGGCTTACTTCTATGTTCTTTTTTTATTAGTCAAGGAAAGTGGGAGTAATTCCTCCTCCGCTTCTTCTTCTAAAAGTACAAATGCACAAAAAGTGTGATGCTGATGTCACACATCTTGTTAGTGCCGCGTATACATATTATGAAACTGAACGATTTTCGACTCATAACAATTCAGTCAGTACCTATTTTAACAATCCATGTCCGCACCGAAAACAATAAAATCTCGAGCGGATTTTCGTCTGCTGACAGTCGCGGACTGTCCTAACAAACCGTAGCTTAATCCAAGGCATCTGTACTCTACTAGGTAGGCTAGTCAGCGTGTATGTCGCGCGCGGGCCAGAGGTGCGAGACGAGAGGGGACTGTATTGGGTGACGTCAACGGCGGAAGATTCCGCCATGTACACATACGCGTGTATACGTACAGTCGTACACGGCACCGTCTAATCGAATAAATTGGGAGTTTCATGGCAACAGCCGTGGATAAAGCATCCATGTTTAGATAAGAAAATATATTTCTTTGCTGATGCTCCGCATATGCTTAAACGTATTAGGAACTGGCTTTTAGACACTGGCTTCACTCTTGAAAACGGTTTTAATATAGGCAAATTGTCCATTGTCCATCTAATTACAAACCAGACAGAGATAAGTAGTGTATATAAGTTAACTAGACAACATGTAGAATGTTACGGCCCTCTACGACAAAATGTTTCACTGGCATCAGTTCAGTTACTTTCACACACCACTGCCGTTGCTTTGTTATCATATAATTCCAATTATTGTCGTGAGTTCAAAGAATTATCTGAATTTATTAAAATTGTCAATAATTGGTTTGATATTATGAACTCTTATGTGCCATCGGCTTCTATACCATCGGCTTCTATACCATCGAAGACTGCTTATGGGAGATCGGACGTCAAAAACATGCAAGATGAGTGCGTTGACAAAATGTTCAAAACAGTTTTTAGTATGCGGTGCGTGGGAAAACGAAATTTGTTAAAATTTCAAGAAGGTATTCTTATGTCCATCAAATCTCTACAACAGCTGTTTGTCGACTTAGAATCAGATTTTAATATAAGTTATATTCTAACGCATAAACCTTTTTTCTCAACTTAGATCTAGAGGTGGATTAAACGATCACCCATCTCCTCTTGACGCGCTGAATCGACTTCGACTAATAATTTTAGGAAAGCCCAATATTGTCCAGAATAATACCAATACTAGAGACTTAACCAAAGATGAAGAATTTATAGTAGGTACAGTGTTAAAACGGGCCGGGGTAGAAAGAAATAATCCAACTGAACATATTGAGGACGAAGATGACGAACAAGACGACAGCGGTCCAGAACAACATCCGCAACAACCATGTACATCTGCGCATCAATTCGAAGCCGACGGATTGGAGTATTTAGCAGGTTGGATAGCGAAAAAGTTAAAGGCGACACATCCTCATTTAGGGAACAATACTTATAAGAGTACGACAAATTGTCCAACTTGGGTTAATAATCTATCCTTTGAAGGATTAGTTGAGCCAACTGAAGAATGCCTGGTTCAAATAAAACTGCTGGAAAAGTTGTTTATTAGGTTCTACGAAGTATTTAAGAAAGAAAAAGGAATTACTAAGAAAATAGTGAATAAAATAAAAACATTTGTAAGGCAACGAATTTTTATTAAAATTATTTTTTTAATTGTTCAGGCTAAGCAGAAAAAAATAGATTACAGTAAACGAAAGCGAAATGATAGAGCAGCTGCTAATAAATTAAAACGTATTACGAAGTAAGCAGGAATATTGATTAAAATTATTTTTTTAATTGTTCAGGCTAAGCAGAACAAAATAGATTACAGTAAACGAAAGCGAAATGATAGAGCAGCTGCTAATAAATTAAAACGTATTACGAAGTAAGCAGGAATTAAAAATTTTGTTTTAGTTTAGATTGTACCTAACAATAAAATAGTTGTATTAAATTTTTGTTTAGCTTAGTATAACTCAACTGTTTTCCAAAATGTAAGTTTCGGTTGTGTATATTTGTTACTCATTTTAGTCATTTTATTTTTTTTGCTTTTAATGTATACCTATTCTTATCAAAATAAGTGTATGAAAATGTATTTTTTCGGCAAACGTCAAGAAACATGGCTTTAGCGACTCTATGAACGACACTAAACTGACACTTTTTATGTGGTAAGCAAGTTTTTTTTACTGACAAATCTGTCAAAAATTTTTTACTGACGCTAATCCAAAGCAATCAATAAATAATTACTGTCACTATTGATATTTTTTACTCTTTCTGTAAGCAAAATAATAATGTTTATTTGAATTTAGATAATTGTATCGAGGTTTGCCGAAAAAAAGCATATTTTATGCGGAGCTGAAGTGCTTTTTTGTGGTTCATCTGTAGTTACCGGACTCACTTTGTTTGTCCGTCAAACGTCTACAGATTCACCGCAAAAAGTATCACTTTAGCTTCTTATAAAATAAAATACTATTTTGGTCTTATTATAATCTAGGCAGTTATTTTTTTACCTAAGTGGCAAGTTGTAGTTTATTTTATTAGACCATTTTAATATCAATAGGTACACCGTCTATCCTGCACAACCCCATTTAAGTAATTGCGTATTCTTTTCGTAATCTGTATTCGTTTAAGTTTATACCTATGTATGTCCAATTAACTTTCACTCTCCGAATCCACACAATTTTTACATAAGATAACATGGGCGATGCTAACATAATTATATTATATTCAATTTCGATGAGTAGTAAGTTATCAGCGTGTAATATTGCTGTACGCGGCCTGTAGACTGCAGTCTCCTCCGGTGACGTCACACGCACGCCTCTACCGCGCGAGGGATTCAGCCTACCTAGTAGAGTACAGATGCCTTGGCTTAATCTAGAGACAAACGCTTGTTGAATATTGTGTAACATTTGCAGTTGTTTTTACCACTCATTGCTAGAGTTGTCTCAACGCCTGCTCGAATAATGGCACTTCCAATTGAATACATTTTGGTAAATATCTCCGTTATTTATCATCCGACTTTGAAAAATTTTTATTTATTGTATTCAGCATAAAAAATGCTATCAAATGAGGTATCAGGAGGGGTACTTTGCTATTTGAATTTTTAAAGTTGGGGTTGTAAGCGATTGGGGGTTGAAGAGTGGGGGGTTGAAAATTCGACGTGTCCGAGCATTTGTTTGAAATATTTTTCTCAACGATTTTATAGAATTTATCCGTTACTTTCGAGAAGC
Organism: Xestobium rufovillosum; assembly: GCA_963966045.1. Lineage (NCBI taxonomy): Eukaryota > Metazoa > Arthropoda > Insecta > Coleoptera > Ptinidae > Xestobium > Xestobium rufovillosum. Next base: position 14,732,847 of record OZ014496.1, read on the forward strand.
ACTGTATACATATATTTGAAAGTAGAACGCAATTTTGGAATTAATTTTTCGAAATTTAACAATAGCACACACCATGTAACTGTTTTGGGGGGGAAATCCTGAGATACATTGCTGCAATATGCAACTCAGCTGAATACTGAAGTACACAAATATTTGGATAAAACAATTTTTAGGCACCTTGGCGAATCATGCTATTGAGTTCTGGAATTTATTTGGCGACGTGTCTGGTAAACTCTTGTCTCCTGATTTCAAATACATAATCCCAAATAAAAATCAGCAGATGTTAAATTAAGCGATCTTGCCCCGCCATGCAATGTGTCTAAGACAGATTTGAACGAAATTTATACCATTTCACTGTGAAGACTTGTTGATTGACGTGTCAGTTAGCCATAATATTATATGAAACTTTCAGCAAGAACGTACAAATGCATTCTTTTTGACAGACGCCACATCGTTACTTTGTCCACAGTGTTATCAAGAATCTTTCAATTCTGTTGCCGAACCTGTAGTATTACGTAACGAGCATGGAAAGTGACAAATTTCATACGAGCGTGAAAATCACGCGAGTTTGTATGAAATACACTTTCCATCGAGTTATGTACACTATTTTTCCAACGACCCCTTAAGAAAGTCAAATTTATTCATAAAACAATAACGTTATTTTTAACTAGCTGGTACCCGGCGCGTTGCTGCCTCAGAAGAAATAATTGTGGTAAAATCGTTTGAAATTTGATAAACTGCGAATGACGTTTGCTGTCAATAATTGTCACTTTATAAATTACAGCGACCCGCCCCGGCTTCACATAAACGTATAAAAAAATTATGTTGATCCGATCGCTACCAAACTTCACCAGGAACACCCGCTGGGCTAATCTGAAGAGAAGATTGCCTGAAAATTTTATCAACATCGGTCCAGCCGTTTCGGAGTCTATAACGGACATAGGTAGAAACATTTTTTGTGTTTTATAGATATAGATAGATGATTTGTTGTCTATGTTAATAGATGTCAAAATTTCTAAGTAGCCTACTAACTTAATATGAGCATATGCCGTGGCATATTCTAATTATGATGGTTAGCATGTTCAGCATTATAAATATGGTAAGCACATTTGTTTATTTGGAATCAGAAACTAACCTATCCCAAATTTACGTTACTATTTTTGGTCATAATAAATTCTTTCGTCTGAAGACTGTCGTTGGAAGCATACCTCCATCCCTTCCTAGACTGAGCTAAATTCGCATTTCCCGTAAGTAGTACATCCTATATCCCTAACTATTTGCAAACAGTTGCCTAATCTGGGCGTACTTACTTCTTTTTATTCAGGATGAGGTGCCCTACCATTCCATCCCTTCTGTTCTACATTATCTTCCATATAATTTCTCTTTTCCCCAACGTTCTCTTATACCTCCATATTGCTCACCCTAACTAACCATATAGTATCTTTATCATGCGCCTGTACCACCACATTTCGAAAAATTCGTGCGCGACTGAGTTTTTAAAAATGTGAAGTCGTTTTTTTGAAAAAGTAAAGAGACTTTTTTGTGCTATTTAAAAGAAACCATTTCACATTTTTAAAAACTCAGTGGCGCACGAATTTTTCTCTAAAAGAATACCATAGTCACCACTTGGATCCGCCACTGTTTAATTGAAAAGAGGCATTGTTGCATCAAAAACTGGTCCATCGTGTAGTAATATTGTTTACAAAGTTTCATTAAAATATCTCCATTGGTTTTCAAGCTCTCTCAAAAAAACATTTTCTTTCCCTCAACTTTGGCACCCTGCATCTTTGAAAATAAGCCGTTTTAGACATATTATGGCCATATGAAATATTCATCTCAAAATAATGTAAAGAACTTTTAGAATACTTTCGGGCTACTCTGTATATAAGGTGCCCCATAATTCGCGCGCCTCCTTGAATGAGGTATTGTTCATAAAAAAGTAAGCGTATAAAGTGGCAATAAAAAAGTCCTAACGTCAGCAGCAAAGGAGCTAGAGGCTGTTAAAAATGACCAATAGGGAAGCGGCTCTGACGATTGTTGCTCTACGAAGGCTAAGTAGGTAAGCTTTGCTTTCAAATGTGAAGCATTTTCTAGAGTGTACTTAGTTGTTAGTTCTCATTTTGTGTTGGAAGAAAAGATCCAGTCTCACGCGCTCGTTGCACCAGTCTTAAAATTACATTCTTTGTATCTGGATATCGCCTGTAAAAGCCTGTTTACAGACGGCAATTTTCGTTGCGTGCAATTATAATTTCCAGCAATTTCTACCATGCGCATGCGCCGTGAGCACTAAACTTCCAATAATTGCATATTTAGTGCTCACGGCGCATGCGCACGGTAGGAATTGCAGGAAATTATAGTTGCATGTTGCACGTAACGAAAATTGTCGATTGTAAACAGGCTTTTAGGGAACCTTGATGCATACTCGCGTACAGTAGCTGCAGTATTTCGGTTGCGCACCCCGTAAATTAGAATCATTTCGAAGTAATTAAGGTTGGAATACATTTTGACAGACAATGATTGACAATATGACAATTAATTTCTGTTAACACGTTGACAACTAAGTACACTTCCTAGAAAATGCCTCGCATTTGAAAGCAAGGTTTACTTAGTCTTTATAATAAACATCGACCTATTGGTCATCTTTAACAGCCTCTAGTTGCTTTGCTATTTACGTAAGGACTTTATCATTGCCACTTTGTGCACTTACTTTTTTATGAAGAATACCTTAATTCAAGGAGGTAGCCCAGTTATGGGACACCTGTATAATTAGGTACTTTATAACATGTTCAAAAACGTGCCATACTCACGACTCACGATGCCTCGCACACTCAAGTACAGGTCTGGCCTTTACAATGTTGGTCGCACCTTCTCGGCCAATACTCCTTATAGTCTTATTAGTTATATGGTTATGACATTTGACGGAGATGAATGCCAAGATGCCAACATTCAACAACAATCAAATATCAATCTAACCTATAAAACTTTTACCACCGAATTTTTCAAATTTATTATTAATTAATGGTAAATACATTTTCGATTGTGCTATTCTTATTTTAAGATCTATTTTCTAGTATTCTTTACTACATAAGAAGGAAAATGCTCACGAAGAAAGTATATGGAGCTGTGCTTGGGGTCGAATTGCTAAGAAAAAAGATTCACATGAAAATGATCAGGATGGTGATCACTCACGGTTTATTTCTATTTGCAAGTAGCCTATTTGTTCACTCGATAATATCTTATTTCAGAGATTCAATTGGCTCCGATGACGTGCCTACTGATTACATCGTAACAGGTGGTCTTGACGACTTGGTTAAAGTGTGGGAACTTAGAGATGATCGATTACAATTAAAGCATAAATTAGAGGGTCATTCTTTAGGAGTTGTTTCTGTAGCCATAAACAGTGATGGCCGATGTAGGCTTCTATATCGATTGATTATTAGCTTTATTTTTAATATCTTTCTTTGTGCAGTGTGTGCTTCGAGTTCTCTTGATTCTAGTATGAGGATTTGGGACTTGGAGAGTGGTGAAAAGACGGCAAATATAGATGTTGGTCCTGATGATCTTTGGACCGTTACTTTCAGTCCTGATGATAAATATATAATTTCTGGGTCACATGATGGTAAAATCAGAATTTACAACGTAGAAACTGCGAAACCTGAGCAGTCACTTGACACAAGAGGCAAGTTTACACTTAGTATTGCTTATGTAAGTAATGTCTTGTATCTATATTATGCGTCGACAAATTTAGAGCCTCTGCTATAATTTCTATACTTACTATTCGCGTTTATTTGAAATTCAGTGGAAGTACAAATACGAGCAACTTCGGGTTTTACTGGAAATAGATTAATCAAAAAATATTCTTTTGTTTTTTAAGCCTTTCAAAAACAATATTATTTTCTAAAGAACTTATTTTTGATTATGTGAAATGATGATAGGACATCTTCTGAGACGAGAAGGATTAATTCGTGATGTACGATGAGCAGAGATAGGTATAAAAAGGTATAGATGTTGGCCCATATTAGATTACAATTCAGTAAGAATGATTTCAAATCAAAATAAAAATACTGTAAAAATTCCCCTTCGCACAGTGTGAAACAGGCAACTTAGGAAGAGCTGTTTGATTACTAAGACCCATTTGAGAATGGGGAACACCAGCTCCATCGAACTTTTAGTGCTATAATATTAAGCACAAATGTAATATGTCTTGTGTATGCTACCTAAAAAATTTGAAAGTGTTGGGCTAAGTGAGAAATCTGCAATTGAAAATTTAATAAAATTGGGAATACCAAAGCATGCCTACTGTGGTCGGGTATGACGTGCAATTCCGTGAAATTACCCCGATTGTCCCACCACAGTACCAGCTTGCCTTCCCCTCCAACAATAATAGCTCCATTAACAATAATGGTCGCTGCCCCGAATGACTAAAGTGGGGACAGAATCAGCATGTTTACATATGCCCAAGTCCCTTTCCAATTTGTTTTGAATAGTAACCTGCTGATTAAAAGCATTTTTAAAATTTGCAGGTTTTCTCCATTACAGACATATTTATAGAAATCATATACTTATACACTGGGGAGGTCTTCCTCTTCTGTTCCTACCTTCGGGTACCTGCTGCAATATAATCTTTGGCATTCTTGTGCAGTCCATTGTTGAAATATGCCCCAGCCATCACATTCTTCCCTGCTTGATAGATGTCGTTATTGGTTAGTCCGCAAAAAGTGAATATAATTCTTCGTTCGTTCTTCTCAAGCCATCTTGTGTTTCTACTCCACCGTAAATCCTCCGCAATACCTTGCTTTCCCACCTTGCCACTCTGTCTTCATTCTTCTTCATTAGGACCTTTGTCTCACTGCCGTAGCTGACCACTGGCATTATCATTGTCTTCTAAATTTTAGTTTCTGTCGATTCCAAATCTCCACCTCGCCGTTACTCTCTATTTCTTCATCATCTTCATCATCTTCCCCATTAGCAGTTATTTCTGTTCCCAGATAGTGGAAGGTTTCCCCTCCTTGAAATTCAAACTGCATTGTCTGTCTCTCTGTAGTCACCTTTAATGAGTCCTTGCTTTCTATCCCAGAGTTAAGGACCATATATTTGGTTTTCTTTTTGTTGCCTTCCAGACCGACCAGTTGGGTCCAGCGCCTCCGAAAAATTTCTTTACACTCATGCTCCGTTCTTGTTAAAATCAGTATGTCATCTGCGACGGCTAAGATTTGGTGGGGTTAGTTAAAGATGTTCTTTTTGGTTTCAATCCTGCTTCTCGCAATAATGCTCTGCAAAACTATAATAAAAAGCAAATAAAAGTATGTACCGTAAGTCACTTTTTAACGTAGTCTGTTTCAGGTACTTACATGCAGAACACAACCATTTCTGTTCCCACAAATATTGTACAAATAGGCAGAGTTCATTCCAAACAAATTGTAATAGTAAACTTCTGCCACATCATCAAAGAACTGATGAATTCAATGTTAAAATGTACTTACCTCTACTTTTTTGCCTATTCACAGCATTTGATTTGATAATTTAAGATACCTAGCTGATAACACCTTGATATTAGAAACTTCTATGGAAGAGATGCAAGAAGTAATGCAATCATTGCTTGATGTTTGCAGAAACTATGTTATAATAAAGTTGACGATAGACACGGCTGTCTAGTTGATAAATAACTAAGAGCACACGGGGATGCAGCCAAAGGATTGAGTAAATGAAACTCCCTTTACCACTTATTCAAGTTTTCGGATTTATTTAAATCCTTCCTCAGGAAATCTAGCAAATATAAACAATGCAAAAGTCAAAAATAAGAACTAACATCAAAAATTGAAAAAGACAGTGATGTGGAAGATCTTACACACATAACGCAAGACCAGCTAAGTTTATCAAGAAAAGACAAGAAAAACGTCCAGATGAAAACATGGACACAAAACTTATAATCCACTAACATCAAGCAGGTGGTAAACTAATGTAACTTCATAAATAATCAACTGTAAACTAGTCAACTAAGACAGTTAGACATTATATTAAACTATGTTATGACCAAATGGTCAAGAAAAGTTAAAAGATTACGATCATTGACAAATAACAGATTGATCACCATAATGTGGATATAGCAGTGGATAAATTTATTATTCTGGGTTGAAACCTAACAAATGAAGGGCATCTGTGGAGCAAGGCAAATAAACAATGTTAAAATATGAGAAGCTTGCTGCAATGTTAATACCCAAACTCAGACTCACAACAGAAACTAATTAATCAAAAGTGCAGACACCTTAAAGAATCGTCACATTCGAGACATACAGAAAACTGTTGATGATGCCCTGAAAACTTTTTTGGTGTTGGAAGAAAAGAACATAAATCCGCTTGGGTCAGACATATCACCATTCTCTATTAAATAGGTTAAATTTGGCCTTCTGCGATCAAAATTAATTTAAGTGAAATATTGTTTGGGTAGTTGAAGAAACAAAAAAGGCATTTTTTTGGAATTTCACTGGCATTTATGGACCATGTTTTTCAGCAAAGGACCAAGCGCCAAATATCAAAATGGGAGAAATTGCACTTTAAAGTTTAAAATGTATACAGGGTGGGCCAATAGTGTGTAGTCGGCCCATATCTCTGGTTCTATTCAAGGTAGCAAAATAAAACTTTACATGTATGTTGAGAACCCCACGAAGCATCCGATAAAATTATTTTGGTGTACGCTGAGCACCAAACCAAAGTTATGTTTTTTTAAATGGAACGCCCCACATTTGTTTACATATTTGAATTCCCAGTAAAATTTTATGAAAGATGGTGTACTACACGATGGGGTTTAGAGTAAGCAATTTTAAGATATTACCATTTTAGTGTCAGTGTGGACCCAACTTTGAGGAACTGCTGACATCTACTGGTCGAAGCTATTTAAGATTTCTTTATTGGACTAGGTTCACAGACTGCTCTATTTGTAAAATTCTTGAGTACTTCTGTCACAAAACTTAATATCATACAGGGTGGACAGCTTACCCAATATGCATTTTTTCTTAAAAATTTTCGAATGGAACACCCCATATATTATTTCCATATTTGATAGACAGTTTACTAAGCTTTTGATTGATGTAGATATTGTTAGGTCTCCGACTGACGGTTTCGGTAGTATTGAAAATTGAACTTTAAAATGTAGTAATTTTACCGGTTCTTTATTCGTTTCTCCCATATTTTAGCGCCCAAAACACAAAATATGATTTCCATTTTGTTTTTGGAAGTTGATTTCACATTGAGACAAAAAATTTCATCGCCAGATTGCTTCTTCATGGTCATATTCTTAAATAATTGGTAACTTATTAAACTTATGTATAAATTGAAACCAGGAGTGCCATGGAAGAAAACCGTTCTTTCAAGAAGTAAACTTACAATGAGATTTCTTGTGCCGGTGTAAACTCTATTCGCTAAATTTTCTGTAAAAACAAAGTGTAAGCATTTTTATGAGTTTTTGGTGGCAAAATGGCGGAAATTCCACAATAATGGTACAAAATTACGGCAAAAATCTCAGTTCTTAAGGTTCAATCTTTATTTCTGTCTAAATTATCAGTCGCAGACCTACCAATATCTGCATCAGCTTAATAAACTGACTATTAAACCTGCAAATAATATACGGGGTGTTCCATTTAACATTTTTAAGAAAAGCTCCATTTTGCGCAAGTTGGCCACTCTGTACAATATGAACTATTTTGAAAAAAGTGTTAATGGATTTTACAAATAGAGTGTCCTCTAAACCTAGTCCAATAAAAAAATCAGAGTTATCTTTGACCAGCAGACGTCAGTAGCACTACAAATTTGTGTTCACACTCGTACTAAAATAGCCATATCTTAACAACGCTTACTCTAAACTCCACCGTGTAGCACATCAACGTTCATAAAATTTTATGGGAAATCCAAATATGCAAACAAATGTGGGGCATTCCATTTGAAAAAACATAACTTTGGTTTGGTACGTAGCACGTGAACATCCTGTATATCTCAAAATAATTTTACCAGAAGCTTCGTGGGGTTCTCCACACACACGTAAAATTTCATGTTGATATCTTGAATAGAATCAGAGATATGGACCGACCACGCACTATTGCCCCACCCTGTATGTATAGTTTTCTTTTAATAAGGGATGTAGGATGTTCTACTTTTAGGGAAATGCGTAGGTTAGCTCAGGATAGAAAAGAATGGAGGTACGCGTCCAACCAGTCTTCGGACTGAGAACCTTATGATGATGAAGGGGTTATGAAAATTTTCTTTTGAATTAAGTTTATGGGCAATATAATAGTGGAATATTCTTTCTTGATAAACATTTGATCGACCAATTTTAGTTTATGAAAAAGGAAAAGTTAGGTAATAGTTATATAAAAACAGCTTAATACCTATAACTCATTATTTTATAATATCCTATTTTTTCAAATTATTATTTTTAAAGAAGTATGTGTAAGAAATGAAACTCAAAAATGTTCGAAAAAAATCAATAAACGGTTGTCATTATTGTCATTATTCATCTTCTGCTTCGAGGTCAAAGTCAAGCTGGTTCATCAAAGGCGGGAACATATTAGAGCGACGCGACGCGATGTGACGCGACGCGACGCGATGTGACGCGACGCGACGCGACGTGAAAATTTCGCGGGTGTTTATATTTAACCGACGCAACGCTACGCTACGCAATGAGAGGTGAGGGTGTGCATCATTTTTGTTGCTGGTTCATTTGAGTTTGTTCGTGCGTGTAGCCATCATGGAAACCTCGTCCTCTGAAGAGTTCGAAGACGAAATTGAAGAATGCGCTACTTACTACGTTATATTCTGCACTGATTTGATTCTTACCTGCTGTGTTAAGTTCTTTGCTAATTTCTTCCCACGCTTCAAGCCTCATTTGCTGATTTCTATAGTGCTTTGATTTTGAATTACATATACATTCATAATTCCTGACGTTTTCTATTAATAAAGTTTCGTCCACTGTTATGTCCGCGTGTTTCGCGTTCACACTTGTCTGATGCAATGCGATGCCACGCTACGCGATGCTACAAAAATCTGGGAGGAAGGGATGTCGACAACGTCGTATCGCGTCGCGTGGCATGGCATCACGTTGCATCAGACAAGTGTGCACGGCGGGAGAGAATATCAACGTTTTCTTATGTAATAGATTTTGATCAGATCTCGGTCTCGGTCACGTCGCGTGGTGTAGCGTCGCGTCGCGTCACGTCGCGTCGCTCTAATATGTTTCCGCCTTAAGTCATCATCAAAATTGATACCTTTTATATTCTTGTAAAAACCCCTTGCTTCGATTAAGGGTATCGACGACTTAATGTCATCTAATTTCTTGTTAGAATAATATTCTACGAATCCTAATGTGTCGTTTGGTCTCTTTAAGCTATTTTTATAAGAATGGTGCTTGGTCCCTTTGTGATAAGCATGGTCCTATGTAGGGTGACTCAGAAATACAAAAGAAATTCGGTTATTTCTGGTGTGACCAGAAGTCATATTAAGCATATTCGAATTCATCCTCAATCGATTTGAAATTAATGTTCTTTATAAACCAGATTGCAAGCATTTCAAGTAAGTAAGTAATAAATTATAGAAGTTGTGTTTGTAGCTCTAAGCCGGCATTGCCATATGGTATAACCCCTTTCACTTATGTTATGTTTTTTTAGAGTCCTGACGGTAAATATATAGCCAGTGGCGCTATAGATGGAATTATAAAAATCTTTGATGTTGCTTCAAATAAACTCTGCCATACTTTAGAAGGTCATGCGATGCCTATTAGATCACTTTGTTTTTCACCTGATTCTCAACTGCTTTTAACTGCATCAGATGATGGTCATATGAAATTGTACAATGTGTAAGTAGTATTCGATGTGCTGTTGCTTCTTTTATTTAGCAACCATTTACAGGCAACACGCAAATGTTGTTGGCACACTATCAGGTCATGCTTCTTGGGTTCTGAGTGTTGCATTCTCTCCAGATGGAACTCATTTTGTATCTGGTAGTTCAGATAGAACTGTAAAAGTGTGGGAACTTGCTACTAAGCAATGTATACATACTTTTAGTGAACATAGCGATCAGGTAAATCGTGTAATGAAGTGCATAAATTATAATAATCTTCCTACTAACCATTTTTTAGGTTTGGGGTGTTAAATACAATCCAGATAGCAATAAAATAATGTCAGTATCAGAGGACAAGAGCATAAATATTTATAATTGCCCTGTGTAATTTTTAAGTAAATTAATAAATTGGTTTTTAACAAAATGAAATACCCATTTTCTTCTTATCCAGTTTTGAAAAAATCGGGTCTGAATCCTGAATGGCGGTTGCTCTTGTGACTGGCAATATGACTCAAAAATTGCCAGTCACAAAAGCAACTACAGAACCAATAACTCCATCTGCGCACTTGTGGTAACTTTAGACGATGTGCTTTTTCGTGCATCTTGATGCATGCGTCGTAGCGCAAACAAGCGCATGGCCGCCTGCATGCGTTACTTTATAGCGCACCAGACATTTTACCGAGAGGCAAGGTGACGCAAGTATGTCCCGAGTCAGATGGGAATCTACTTGCATCATTCGTGCGCTACAATAATAATATTTTAATTTTCCAACCAAGAGGCTGCTTCCATCACTTCAAGAAGTGCCATTGAAGTGAACTTTTGGTTTAGGTTCATGCACGATGGAGCTCCTGCTTATTTTATATCAACTATTTATTATTTGGGAACATTGGGAACACCTAATCAAAACTTGCGAAGAAATTAAGAGAATCGTCATCTAATCTACCAGTGTACGTTTGGTTGCATAGCCAAACGAGGAACATTTTGAGTTTGCCTAATTTTTTCACTAGACAGTTAGCCAAAAGTTAGAAAAGATGACTTAACTTGAAGCCTTTCCAAAATGTAAGACAAATTAAATAGCATTCCTTCCCTTAAGTTTGCTATTGTAGTTCTCAATGTTGCCATCCAAACCGTAAAAATAACAATGAGATATAATAAACCAAAACATTTTTTTAGGTTTTCAAAGATGTCTGTCAATTCTAATTGTTCAAAGTCCTTGGAAGACATTCTGGTGAAATTTTGAAAAAACCAGCCACCATCCATCACCACTTTTTCTAACGAGCAATAGTCGCCTTTGTCTTTTAAAAATTCTCGAGTCCAACATTTTCGTTCGCATTCTTTGTTCTTTGCTATTATAATAAAGGCAATAACAAAACGATCTAGACTTGCTCAAACAACTACTCCCCGGGCAAATACCCCGACAGGCATTGAATTATAGAGCAAGCCCTGACCGACGATGTGTACTAGACGGCGGTGTATGTGCTACTCCAAATAGTAGATCGGAATCCATATTTGCAACTAGCGCAGTGAAACGAACTCCTGTTTAAATACTATGATGCATGAAGAAAAGGGCATGCGTTTTCTGCCTTCCATGGCATGCGCAAATGCATGCAATTACGCATGCATTGCCGCACCAAAAGATGCATCGTCTAAAGCCACCTTTACCAGTCATGTTTTGGACACAGGTCATGCGATGGAATTTGATAATGTCCTCATTTTAGACACAGAACCAAATTATCATAAGATTTTTTTTAGAAATGGTGTATATTAATAACAATAATAGTACATGAACATAAAAATTAGACACAAATAAATAATTTAAACATAATTTACACTAGCTTCAGATAAAAAACCACAAAATTTCGCATTTTGTCATGTCATACACACGTATATGTGTATTTTTATATTAACACAAATTTTATCAACTCATCGTAGTTTGTAAGTAAAACTACAATTGTAAGTGGCGTTTAATGTAACAGTGGCTTTGTAGATCCTGAAGAGGGCATTAAAGAAATTCCGAAAGCTTGAAAGACAGAGTTTTTATTTACCTACCACAACTGCAAAGTTGAATTTTACATATTTATTAAGTGTCAAAACAGTTTTTTTGCCTACAGAACGTAAAAATCTTTTTTCGGCAAATGCCAAAAAAACTGCTTTAGCGACTCTATGAAGGACACTAAACTGTCACTTTTTATGTGCTTAGCAACCAGGAATCAGAAAAAAGTTTTTTTACTGACAAGTCTGTAAAAATTGTAGTTTAATTTCGAACTAAATGTCCAGGGAATGCTTGACACGAAAATTCGTCCAGTTTTTCATGCCTCTGCCCAAGAAAAGAACAGGCCTTCTCTCAACTATTGTCTAGAAAAGGGTCTTAATCTATAGAGCTGATCCCATCTAAGTATCTTGCTAAGATTAAAGAGAGTAAAATTGGGGTCACATCTGATATAAGTACGCAAGACTTTTTTATAAATTGGTATCCATGAAACGGATAGGGACTTTCTGAGGTTCTTTGGATTGACTCTGAAGGCAAGGAAAATATTTTTCGTCATCGCAGAGTTGTTATTGGAGTTACTAGTAGCCCCTTTTTACTTGGGGCAACAATCGAATATCACCTTCGAAGAGTTTGGAAAAATGCGAAACATCTACATCGTTAAACCGCATTTTCACTTTTCGGCAACAATTATTTATTTAGCAAACCAGAGTGATAAGAACAGACTACAGCTATTGCAAAATAGAGCAATGCGTATAATTTTAAAGTGTGACAGATACGAAAATATAACAACAATGTTAAGTAAGTTAAATTGGTGCAATGTGGAGGATTTGTGTGAGATCCAGGCACTGGGTTTTGTACATAGGATTAAGATCGGTCAGATGCCACGGTATTTTAATGCATTGTTAAATGTGTTTGGTGACACTCATCACCATAACACTCGAAATAAAGAAGATTTTATATTAGAACATAAAAATAAAAAAAGTACCCAAAATTCCTTATTCTTTAAAACTCTATTGCGATATAATCAACTGCCAAAGGAAGTAAAAAATATTGAGACTAGTCGTAAGTTTAAGATAGCAGTTACTGAACAAGTGAAACATAAAAACAGAAATAGATGAGCTATTTATGTATTGCTTTTCCTTGCAATTTAGTAGAGTTGGAAGATGCAGGATAGGACGGAAATATGTTAGAATTAAGTCATGGATATGAGATTATAAGTTCATAAGTTCTTAGGTAAGATTTTTTTTTTTGTTTGTCTTATTATACATAGCATTTCGCTAAATAAAGTTCTTTATTATTATTATTATATTCGCCGAACAGTTGAAAAACTGTCACGCAGCGTCTATGTTGACAATTGTAACACTAGCGCCACCTATGAGGAAGAATTGACGGAGTTTATGAAAGAAGCTAGTATCATAGTCTAATCAAGTATAGTCCCGAAACTTCCAGTTTCTCTTACGCGATGGTGGGGAGATCGCGACGCGCTGTTAACTTTGCAGCTGGCAAGACCAGCAACGGCCGTATTTAAAAATTTTACGGGCACCACAGAATTGAATGAAATTTTATTTTTACTTTGGAAATAACGCAATTATAAATAAATAAGCGTTAAATGTATTCTGTTATTAATTGATTATTAATGAAAATAAATAATATCTAACACAGAACTCAAAACATTTTTGGAAGTATGTAAACTAATATTTAACATTTGTACGATGTACAATCTGTTATAATGTAGGTCCAAGTTCACTTACTGCATATAAATCGCACTTAAAAAAGTTACGTATCCACTTACACTCTTATAAGTATACAAATAATAAGATTTTCTGAAATATATTTCAGAAAACAAATCTCCAGATGGGCACTCACAATTTTTTGACCTTATCTACTGCTCGACTGCAAAAATAGTCTGGACAGCCGATTTTCTTAACCTATTATGTTTCTCATTTGCAAACATGCGGCTTTCAAAGTGCATACCCCAAAGATCCTTTTAATAGTCGAGTGCGCTAATAATTGAATTAAATCTTCCCTTCGCGCAGAAATGGCCCATGTGCGTGTTCTATATGAAATTCCATATTAATTTCGAGCATACAGAATGTCTTACATTTATGATTTACCTATTTTTCTCTTTGGGAAAATTAAAAAACTATAGGAACAATTATTATAATAATTGTTTATGCACCCAAGAGCTGCACAACTGTCTTTTCCTTCGCCTATTATTCAAATATAAAAATATCAGTCACTAAAAGTACAGCATTAACAATTGAAACACGGCGGCAACAACTCAACAACCTATAAACCCGCAAAAATCGCACTTAATACGCCCCAGAACCGCTCGTTCTATCTCTTGTCGGCTTCTACTACGAAATGAGTTCTCTTCATTCCGTCTTCAGTCCGCCGGGCCGTCTCGTTACTCGGTGGGGATGGCCGAGTGGCGGAGCTAGAAGAATTTCTTAAGCTATGCTAGTATGTTGATGAGCGAGTTGAAATTCGATTTAAAAGGGTGGAAGTTTACAGGCTCTACTAAAGAAAAAATTCAGATACTTTTGGAATGACTTGGGATCCTATGCAGAACACACTGTAAGGTCTGCGCAATTTTGTAAAAAAGCTTCAATAAAAAGAAAAATCTGCGTAAGTATATGAAGTTCTGTACTGTCAGTTCGGACTCTTGTTCGCTGTGGAGGCGGCTCAAAAGTCTTGATGTTCATCAGCCAAGGAACAAGGTTGATATATAGGTATCTTCAACGTTGCAGAATGTGGATAAAATCAATGTTTTTGAAAGCTTTTGGTGGTGCGGACGTGGATGAGGATTTGATCGCAATGCATCGCAATCATGTTGCATTTAGCTTTAAATTGACTACCGCTGAGCAACTTGACACTTGAGCCTGCGGTTCGAAGTATTAAATCAGACGCAAAGGGCGTTGATGGTGTATCACCCCATATGATTGGATTGTGTATGCTGTATGCTCCTACTAACTGAATATTTGTTGCATTTGATAAATTGTTGCATTGAGACAAGTTATTATCCAGACTCGTAGAAGACTGCTGCTGTGTGCCCTGTTCCAAAAGTGAATGACCCTGATGTGAGCTATAGAATGTTACCTACATGGCTACATGTTGTTCAGGTTTTTTGGTAGAGCCCTCCCTCTTGAATAAGTCACGAGTCGCCATTGCGAACCTCAAATGGTTCAAGACTTTTTAGATATCTTAATAAATCAAACAGTTATGACAAACGTTGGAAAACGTAAATTTCGATTTTTTTTTCGGACCTGACCAACCTGTAGTTCCGTTTATTTTTATTAATTTTCATACCATATACCTCTCTGTCAAAATTTCTTCCATTTCATTCAGCCATTTATACACTCATGGACAAAAACATGGAATATTTTTAAATTTTCATAGTAACAGATTACGAAGATAGAAAATTAAAGAATCAAGTTATCTTTGTCTATTTTAAGAGTAATCTAATATAACAACGGTTCATCAAGTAACTCCTCAATGAACACCAAATAACAAAAACTTAATTAGTTGAATAAAGTTTGAATAATATAACTTGGCGTATGATTGAAATAATCTACGCATCATGTTAGTTTGATGTCTCTCTCGCACGCAACTAGTTGATAAGGCCGCTAATTATTAACGTAAGATGAAATAATCAAGATTTTCCATTGTAACTATTTATTTCACTCATTCTCATTTATAATGTTGGATAACAATATATTTGTACGTCTTTGCTTGTTTCGTATGTTATCATGGAAACTAGTATAGTGTCACAGTAATGTCAATGTCGAAACAAATTAGTTCACATTCATGTGTCAACCCATACGCCAAGTTATTTGATTTAAACTTTATGTATAGAATGGATAAATTACGCAATTACGGTCGGACAAACATTAACACCTAAAGAACGAAACCAGTTACAAAACATGGACTGCTCAATATCGAGTATTGCCTCCCCGAGCGCGGACTGCGGCTTCCATTCTTCTAGGCATGCTGGAGATTAAATTTTGTATACATTCTTGCGGAATTGCATCCCACTGCTGATGTGCGGCAAATCTTAATTGATTTAACGTCATTGGCATAGGACTCCTGGCTCGAATAAGAATTTTTAGTTGATCCCACAAGTGCTCTATTGGGTTTAAGTCTGGACTGTATGGTGGGTGGCCAGTCCAAACTTTGGATTCCCACTTCATTAAGATACCGGTTTACAATTGCAGCAGCATGTGGACATGCATTGTCATGCATTAGGATGAATCTGTTATAACATTCTTCCATTGATCAACCGTCCAGTCACCATATGCTCTAGCAAATTGTAGTCTGCGAACCCTAGCATATTGAGTGAGTTGAGGGACTTTAGCAGGCCGTATCGCTTTCAAATTTGCTTACTTCAACCTTCGCCGAACTGTTTTGGAGCTAACATTAACTTGCTTCGCATTTAAAAGTTGTTTTTTTAAATGAGTTGATGTTAAGGTACGATTTCGTAGTGACTGCAACATTAAAAATCTGTCATCCCGGCGAGTTGTACACCGTCTCCGTCCTTGGCCAGTCCTCTTCTTGAAATTTCCAGTTTGTCTGTGCCTGTTTAAAATTTTTGAAACCGCAGACTGAGTTGTTCCAACAAATTTTGCAATATGGCTTTGTCTCCAACCAACATTTGACAAAGTCACAACCTTTGCTACTTCAACTTCAGTGCAGCATCGAACTGCTGGCATTATCGAAGACAGTAATGCTACAGAATAATCAACAAATGTTAAATTTTACCTCTGTACACCTAGGTTGACGAATAAACTTATCTACTTGGAAAAAAGTCGGGTGCACAAATTAAACACTACAGATAGACAACGCACATAAGTATATTATTTTGGAACTGCTAACAGCGCCTCTGATGTTTGGTAGTAGAATTGGGGGCGGAAAGCGGGAATTTTGAATATCAGATACATCAATAATGGATACACAAGAATTTTAAAACTTATATCATTATGTTATTATTAAATAAAAAATTACTCACATAATATTGGTAAAATAGGGTAGTATTTACTATCCACAACACACTTACTAAAAATTCAAAGACCCTTCCTTGATAAATTAATTCGCCACTGTGAAGAATCCAATGCACAATGCATGTTAAAAATAAGTTCCAAGATAATTTTATGAAACATACACAAAACGCAAAGGGTAGTGTCCAAATTCCAAATCTGTCACTTCATCTGTTATGTCCATGTTAAACAACTTGTCCAAGAAGGATGTAAGAAAATAAAATAACTTATAACGCCTGATCAAACTACAATTTAAATTCAAAGACGTTTGACATTAAATTTTGTGTTTATTGTTTGTTATGTTGCCATGCTACAGCATAAATACATACACCGTATGCTTTTTTATTTTAGAACAGTGTACACAATTTTCAGATCGACTGAGCAGGCTAGTGGACGATTTGACAATGATTTGACATTTTTGTGTTTTATGACTTTTATGCGCCACCCAGCGGCGACTCGATTAAATGGAAAGAGTATACACTGGCATCTCTAGTTTATAAGTTGAATTACTTTTCGTTTAAACGTCATTGCATTTGCGTTAAACGTGTATATAGTGTCTAGTTTATGGTCAGGTGTGAACACGAAGTTTACTCAATTTGATTTTTAGAACACAATGACAGTTTCTGATACTTGCTTGTTATTGCCAGGGGCCAGGCTTACTAGATGCCTCAGTATCTAACATAAAATGTTGCCGCATCAGCTGTTCGTAACAAAGTTTCCCGAGAAATAAATAAAATCAAAAATATTCCATATTTTTGTCCATGAGTGTACAATTTATTACAATTTGTTTTCCCTTGCCAACTTATGCTTTTACTGCCATCATCCTTGAATCTGAGAATATTAATCGATTGAGCATGTATATCAATTCCGGGGACTATTCAGTCTTTTATAATATTAATCACTTCTTCGATATTCATAAAAATATAAATTGAAATCTAGCGGTAACAACGCTCCTGTTCAAATTCTACACAACCTCTATTTGCCACTTTACATAAATTTTACTTATGTACTATTCTTCCGTGTTCCGTTCCTATATTTCATCTCCACATTTTTAAACATTTAATTTCAATTTCATATTATTGAATCCTTTTTCTAAATCTACTCAAATCCTATGCGGGCAACCTTTAGTTGCTATACATAAGGCAGTCTATAAAAACAAAGGATTATAGGCAAGTATTAGGTACGTAAACGCTATTGCAATAAATCTTGTACCTATACACCTAATTTTTGTCACAATAGAGGTTAAAAAATATAACCTGCATTATGTAAGATTTATGCTTTGATATTCTTAAAATGTCTTGAGAAACCCTAGCAGCAAAGTTGCTTTGATGAGATTTATCGCATTAAGAATAATAGGTAGATAGGTACCTACTGAACATCAACAATGCACAAGCAGACATATTTTTAGGGCCCTGAATGCTACGCTTAGGGGACAGCGAGTTTTTTTCTCATGAACATTAGCATAAATTTCATCAAAGTTTACGACTTTCATAAATCCTGAATCTCGAATTCCATCTTGCAAAGGATCTTACAGCCGACCAATGAAAATCGGCCCTATAAATCTTCATCTCACCCCTGCTGTAGATGCATGTTGGGATGCCATTGTAGTTTCATCGCTCGGGTCTCAGAAGTTAGTACTTTTATAGGGGTTGCTTACGACCGTTCCCCTATTTCCATTTTCGTCTTTTATTCAGGAACATTTCAGCTAGCCAATGGAAGTGAAGAATTTCTCATATATCTTTTATTATATGGACGCACATGGTGCACTTACTTTTAGAGAGCGGCAATATCGTCCTGATAATTTTCATCTGATATAACTTTCATTAATTTTACGGTGTGGATCTTGCCATAAAAATGTCGATACTTTGGCGTAATGAAGACTAAAAATAAATTACTACGCTGAAACTGAAGTTTATAACATGGAACCGCACAACTTTAATAGAATAAAATGTAGCTGCATTTTAATTAACAATAAATTATGAAAATAGTTAAGCCCTTATATTTCTCATCACGTATGCACCCAAATTCTTTATTGGTGTGAAGTTGTGTACCTACCTTCTGATAATGTAAAAATCACACCTACCTTATGTACCTACTCTTGTGCATGAAATTTTACCGTTTGTTGTTCTACTTGTACATTTAGGTAAGTTTTTTAGGAAGAAACTTATGAATTCAGTGCAGTTTTTCGCGTTCATTTCATTTTACCCTGCAAATCCCATTACAACTTTGTTTCTCCACAGAAGTTATAAGCATGATTCATATTTTACCTCAATTTATTTCACTTTTATCAAACCCGGGGTTAAAATAGTGAAACATGGTAGGTATGTTTTCTGTCTTGCAAGTTTAAATTCTGTTTCTCATAAAATAATTAAATACACTCCATATACAGTGTGTCCCACAAAGTACGTAACACAGCCAAAATGTCTCTTTTATTATAGTCTAAGATCCCGATTAAAGTCAACCTTCACCCATCTGTATTTTTTATCAAACATAATATATAAACAAACAAATCGCTGATGGGTTGCCTAATTATATAAGGTTAAGACTACCCTAAATTAAAAATAATGTAATAATTTTTTTATAATTCTTCTGTATGTCACTGAACTCCTCCTCACAGAGTTACTTATATACAAATAGAGGGATAATGCCTCCTACCTGCGCGTTGAAAAATGACCAAACTAGGGAGAAATAATTTTGTCAGTTGCGGGGTAGAGGAGCATGCGCTCTGAATTTGTTTGGTCTGTCACTTGTCATCCAATCCAAATGAACTAAACTAAACTAAATGTCATTTGTCACACGTCGTTTGCTATTTTTTGTACGAACGTTTGATTTGCGGTGAAATTGTTGAAATTTATCATACATTGATTGATTCTTTGAATTATTGTTATACGTACATTGCTACAAAAAGTAAATAAAGTTGGAGATGCCACGTATACGCATGGTACCTTTTTGTAGCAGTCGATCACCAGCGCCAGTTGTACGTTTTTTCTTCGGTAAGTATACAGTTTGTTATAATTATTTTGAAGTAATTGCATGATATGTAAAACTAGGATAACTGTCTAATGTTGCTTTCACTGCTTTAAGGCTCATTACTACAAGACGAGAGTCGTGGTTAGCTGCTATAGGAAGGAACACCAATTAACCCTTGAGTGAGCAGAATGCAGTTTGTTCCCCCCACTTTTCAAAAGATGCCTTCTTGAATAATGGAGAACTGAAAAAGGACGCAATTCCAACATTGAGATTGAAACCAAAAAAACCAATATTAATCTCTAGTAAAAGTCGTGTACGTCTTGAGTATGTTTATATATATCGGAATCTGTTACACATGCATTTTTGCAGCTTTGAAATGGATGAACTTCTTCCGCTATCTGGGAAACAAGTCTCACAGCCCTTAAATTCCAGTGATGCATATGTTTATTTTTAATGTCTGTATAATTACTTAACAATAATTGTTTACTGACTATTATAGGCCTTCAACATCTGAAATGAATTTAGAGACTGTTCCGCATGGAGGATGCAGATACGTATTGTAGTTTGTATTTGCAGATCGTCAATTGCAAGTACCATATCACGTAAAACATCCCGTGCTATGTCGAGTGGTGATATGAAAAGGGGAAGAGATGAGGCTGAAGTGCATACTTCTACTAGTGATTCTATAGGTTTGCGAGGATCTGCGAAGAAAAGAAGGCGATTGGTTAGGATGGATCACATGTATTAGTAAGCACTGTATTTTTGTATTAACCAGTAAATAATATGTATCTAATTTATAGTTGGAGTCCAAGGAAAATGAAATCTACAGTAATTGAAGCTCACTCTACCCAAAAGTTGTTACGGCAGAAAGAAAGGACATCAAGACGAAGAATTAAAAGATTTGTAGAGAAAGTGAAGGGTCTTAAGTCACTTACTGCTCATTTGTGGAGCAAAACATTTATTAATGATGAATCACACTCCATTATTAAAAAGTCCTGCTCTGGTGTACTGAAAGTTGTAACTAGGAGTAAAGGATTATTGGTGGCATAATGAGTCAATAAGTATTGTATCTCAAGGGCATTCTCTCCCGAAAAATGTATCGATAGTAATCGAGAGTCAAACGCAGAATCTTCTGTTTGCCAGGTGGAGTTCTGCCTGTTGGAATTTGTGATACCTCAATTTGTAGGGCACCTAACCAACGGAAGATCCTGGGTTCCACTCCTGATCAGCTATCCATAAATTTTTCACGATTGAATACCAAAAATGCCAATAAAAATGCATTAACTATTTATGTAGGTATATACATTGTGTAGAAAGTTTTGCGGTTTCGATTTAAACACAAGTGCGCTCACGTAACACCATTTATTTGCAAACCATACTTTTAGAACAAACAAGACATAATACATGTAGCGCTGTGTCGTTTTTTAAGTGTAACAAACAAACAATAATGACGAGAGCAGTGCGTCGCCATGAACATGACATGACATGATGATGATTCGGCGCGCGCAGCGCACAGACAACAACAAAAACAAGAGTCCAGATAGGACAACAGAAAGTATCAAGACATTCACAGAAAATATCAACATGCCCCCCGCCTTGGAAGACCTGGAGGCTTACAAAATAGCCCTTCTAGCCTTTATACATACAAATAAGTGCAAAGTAAAATACAGGTAAGTATACTTGAGCATACATATAAAAACAACAACAGAAGTGCTCATATAAGAATGCAATGAGCGCTTACACTTAGTGTCCCGCGCACTAATCAATAACACTATTTTTCAATAGGTAAGGGGCAAATTTTAGAATATGCCCGCTTGATGATTCCTCGGGCTGTCTTCAAAGAAGCCACTCTTGAGACACCATCGGTACCTGGATGGAGGTCTATGACTCGGCCAAGCTGCCAGCACAACGGAGGTAAGTTATCTTCTCTTACTAGCACGAGGTCGCCAATGTTGAGCAGACCGGTGGATGCTTTCCATCTCTTACGAACCTGAAGTTCGTTCACATACTCCTTTGACCATCTTTTCCAGATATGGTGCCACATTTGTTGCAAGTGTTGGTATGCGGACAATCGGTTCACAGGCACGTCGCACAGATCAGGGCTAGGCAAGGACACGAGGGGCCGCCCGATCAAGAAGTGGCCAGGTGTTAGAGGAAGGAGATCGTCAGGACAAGAGGAGAGGGGGCAAATTGGCCTGGAGTTCAGAATTGCCTCCACCTGTACTAACAAAGTATAAAATTCCTCGAAGGTAAGGTGAGTATTATTCAAAACACGTTTTAAATGGTGCTTCATGGATTTTACACCCGCCTCCCATAGACCGCCGAAGTGTGGCGAGTGAGGAGGGATAAAAACCCAATCTATGTTATCGATAGCGAAAGACTTCGTCAACTCGCTGGCATTGTTAGCTAAGAACTCGCCGAGCTCCTCTAGAGCAGAATGCGTGCCCACGAAATTAGTCCCATTGTCAGAATATATACGAGAGGGTTTACCCCGGCGAGAGCAGAAGCGCCTCAAGGTCATTATAAAGCCTTCCGTTGACAAATTCGTGACGAGCTCTAAATGAATTGATTTTGTGCTGAAACATACAAAAAGACTCACATAACATTTCGAAATTTTGCAGCCGCGACCCTTTCTGTCAGAAATAAAATACGGTCCGGCGTAGTCAACACCTGAGACTTCAAAAGCGGGCAAAGGTTGCACACGCGGTGCTGGTAAGTTTCCCATAATTAAATTTACGGGCTTCGCGTTAAGTCGGGAACACCGCAAGCAATTGCGGACGGTTGCCTTTGCTAAGCATCGGCCACCGATGGGCCAAAATTTTTCGCGTATAGTAGCTAGTAAAAGCTGAGGGCCGGCATGCAAAAGTCGGCCATGCTCAGATTCAAAGATCAACTTGGTTAAGTGTTGCTTAGAGCAAAGTAATATCGGATGTTTCCTTTCGTAAGAAAACTCCGAGTTTTTTAATCGGCCACCGGCGCGTAAGATGCCGTTAGAGTCCAAAAATGGACTCAAACCTAAAGTGCGATTGGTTACCTTTATTGGCCTTTCTCTCTCCATCTGAGAGATCTCTTCAGCGAACGATTCCCTTTGAGAAAACCGTATCAAATGATCAAGAGCCAAGGTTAGTTCTGTAAGCAAGAGAGGTCCACGTTGTTTGGTATCTTTAGACCGGCAATTTTTTACGAACCTTAGTACGTATGCGGTTGCGCGCTGGGCACGCGATAGCTTAGAAAATCTTTCGAATGGAAACTGCACAGGTGTGGTAAGAAGAGTGAAAGCTTGTACTGTTTTTCTTAGATCAGGTAAGTCATGAGTAGCAGTCTTGGCGGCAGGCCAATGGCTTTCACAATTAGCCAACCAGGGCGGACCGTGCCACCACAATTTATTTTCTCCTATGACACCAGGTTTGATTCCCCTAGAGAGGATATCAGCAGGATTTTCTTTGCTGGGTATATGGCGCCATTCTGCATTTGGCGTCAACTGCTGAGCTTCAGAAACGCGATTGCTTACAAAAGTTTTTAGTTTATTTGGCGCAGTTTTCAGCCAACCGAGAACTACGGTGGAGTCCGACCACAAAATCACGCGATCAAAATCTATATCAAGCGACTTTATGGAGGATGCGGCCAGGCGTGCCAGAACTAGGGCACCGGATAACTCGAGGCGTGGTAGAGAGACCGTCTTTAAAGGCGCTACCTTTGTCTTGGAACACAGAAGTCGAACGCAAACGTCGCCATGTTTGTTTATGGAACGGATATAGAGACATCCGCCAAAGGTGCCTTCGGACGCGTCCGAAAACCCGTGTAGCTGAATAGACCTCGCATTTGTAGATAGAACTTGACGAGGTATGCGAATGCTGTTGAGTGAAGGCAATTCTTTTCTGAATTCCGACCATGTCGTTTGAAGATCATCCGACAAAGGATCATCCCACGCAAGCTTTTCCAGCCAAAGACGCTGCAGCATCACTTTGGCTGTAATAACACAAGGACTAAGCAGCCCTAAAGGATCAAACAAACGAGCTATTTCTGAGAGCATTATGCGCTTAGTTATTTTAGGAGTTTCACAAGGCTGGTTTATGTTGTACATTAGATGATCAGAGGATGGGCACCAAGTGAGACCCAAAGTCTTCGCATTCTCGTTCTCACCGAAGTGAATTACAGTAGAGTCTGAAGAATTATTTGATACGTCTTTCAAAACATTTTGATCATTAGAATAGAACTTTCTTAGTTCGAAACAACCACGTTTGAGAACAGCGGTAGTTTCCCTACAAATTCGCGCAGCTTCTTCAACAGAATCTGCCCCGGTGAGAAGATCGTCTACGTAAAAGTCATCTTCAATGATTTTTGCAATGTTCGGATGGGAAGCCTTGCATTCTTGAGCTAAGTGGTGGAGGCATCCGATCGCGAGAAAAGAGGATGCTGCCTGGCCATAAGTGACCGTGGACAACTCGTATGTGTGAAGAGATTCTACTGGGGATGCACGCCACAAGATCCTTTGCAGCATTCTTTGCTCAGGACATACCAGTACCTGCCGGTACATCTTAGCAATGTCGGCGGAGACTACGTACGTATGCTTTCGAAAGCGCAACAGTATGGAGAAGAGGTCTTGTTGCACGACTGGACCCACCATTTGTAGGTCGTTGAGAGACAAACCAGAGGTTGATTTTGCCGACGCGTTGAATACCACACGGAGCTTAGTTGTGGTACTGTCTTCTCGGAGGACGCCGTGATGCGGCATGTAGTAAGCACATGCCCTCGTTTCAGAGGCATGCTCGATTTTTCTCATATGCCCCAGCGCCTCGTATTCAAGCATAAATTCGGTATACAGCTTTCGCAAACTAGGGTTGAGTTTTAATTTACGTTCTAGAGATAGAAATTGTCTTTGTGCCAACTCGTATGAGTCGCCCAATTTATTTATGTCACCCTTGATAGGGAGTTTTACAATGAAACGGCCATTCCGATTTCGGCTCACGTTTAAGCGAAAATGCTCTGCGCATGCGCTCTCCTCCTCCGACAACATGCGAGCGGGATTAACCTCTTCCATCTCCCAGAAGCGGGTTAATTGATTTTGTATTTCTATGTTTGCTAGATTGCACAAAGAAGACGATAGATTGGTTCCCTTCAAAGGGCCTGTGATGATCCAGCCCAGCAACGTTTCCCTTAATAGGGGCTGATTGGGACCCAGCGATATCTCTCTTCTCAGAAGTAGGTCCCAGAATATCTCTGCCCCAATAAGCATGTCGACATCTGCTGGTTTATAGAAAACCGGATCAGCCAATGCTAAACTTGGAGGAATCTTCATTTCTCTTTCATTCAATCTAAAATTAGGCAATTTTCCTGTGATCTTGGGTAGCACAAGGAACGATAACTTGGTGGAGAACGAGGAATGAAGAGAAGATATGGTAGCTTCGCATCGTCGTGAGGAAGCTGAGGTAACGCAACCTACGCCATCTATCGAGAAGTTTGCCTCTTTGAGTTCCAAATTCAATAACTTGCAAGTGCTCTCCGTTATGAAATTAGATTGAGAACAATTGTCGAGTAGCGTTCGAACCGTGCGGGGTTCTCCTCGTCCATCAATGATTTGAATGAAAGCAGTAGGCAACAAAACTGTATGTGCCGCAGTGCACGAGGACAGAGTTGTGTTCCCCCTGGTGCTTTGCTCGTTGTCAGTCCCGTCTTGCTTGGGCTCGGATTGTTCATTTTCAGGGTGAAGCAGAGAGTGGTGTTTGGCACCGCATTTTTTGCAAACGCCAGAACGACAAGATTTGCTGAGATGACCGATTCGCAAACAGTTTGTGCAAACCTTTGAAGATTTCGCACTGTTGATTCTATCAGAGAGCGACAGTTTAAGAAATTCTTCGCAATTTTGAGCATAGTGTTCGCCTTTGCAAAAACTACATTTTGGAGAGAAAGACCTTTCTGTTGAAACTAAACCGCGAGTGTTTCCGCTTGGTTTGGAACGTTTTTCATTTTGACTGAATTCTAGAGTTTCTAGCAAATCAGCCCTTGCTTTGAGAAATGCTTTGAGATTATCTAAGGTAGGTATTTCGTTATCTGCTTTATGCTTTTCCCACTCCCGATTGGATATGGGATCCAATTTGGTTGCGATCATGTACACGACAAGTGTATCCCACTCTGAAGTGCGTTGACCTAACTGTTCGAGTGAACGAAGATGCTTAGAGACATTGTCGATGAGTTTCCGAATTTTTTCGGCAGATTCGCGATTAATTGGTTCGAGATTGAATAAAGCCTTAACGTGGTTATGCACTAAAAGGCGCGAATTATTGTATCTTTCACTTAGCGTATCCCATGCCAAGCCGTAGCTGTCTGATGTAAATTCTAAAGCAGCGATAACCTGTGCAGCACCTCCCGACAGAGCTGCCCGCAGGTAATGAAATTTTTGTATGTTATTGACGCTAGGATTTAAGTGTATTAAAGATTCGAAAGTATCTCGAAACTCGAGCCACTTTTCAAAGCTTCCGTCAAATTTCGGTAGTTGTATAGTGGGTAGTTTTAAGCCGCTGAACGGTCTACCGTGTTCAGAAACTAATGCGCTAGCTTCCGTGACATTTGATCTTACCGAAGATTTGACCGAAACGTCGTCCGCGATAGTATTATCAAAGTCGCTAACTAACTTTTTAGCTGCCGCGTTATGATCGTGAAACGCCTGCTCAAAGTCCTCTCGTTCTTTTAAATTTGCATCTACATCGGCACTTATGCACTCGATTACCCCTTGTATCTCATCAAACTCGCTAAGAACGCCCTCGAACCTTGACAGTCTTTCGTTTAATTGTATAATGTCTTCTTGACTAAGCCCTAATTGTTTTTTAGCTTTTACGGCATTTAAAAATTTAGCAAAAATAGTTACTTTAGATTTTAAAGTAGCACGTTTGCGTATTAGAGTATTTAAATCATCCATGATGCACCAACACGAGAATACAAAATGGGTATGCGAAATAGCAATTATTGTAATATGTACTTTGTTTTACAGGTAGAAGCGATTGCTTTGAGAGAATAAGCGGAAGGATAAGTATTAAAAGGACTCACCCTTGCAGATTAGAATTGAGTGAATTGTCTGCGAACGTCAATGGGTATGTGCCTGGAATTCTATCTTCGGCTGGTCATGCGGCTCGTTAGGACCATGTAGAAAGTTTTGCGGTTTCGATTTAAACACAAGTGCGCTCACGTAACACCATTTATTTGCAAACCATACTTTTAGAACAAACAAGACATAATACATGTAGCGCTGTGTCGTTTTTTAAGTGTAACAAACAAACAATAATGACGAGAGCAGTGCGTCGCCATGAACATGACATGACATGATGATGATTCGGCGCGCGCAGCGCACAGACAACAACAAAAACAAGAGTCCAGATAGGACAACAGAAAGTATCAAGACATTCACAGAAAATATCAACACATTGTTTGTTTCGTTATCATTACCAATATTTATTTATTTATTGTGTTATTCTGCCCACAGGTAAATAGTGTGGGTTGTGTTCAGGTTGAATATATTCCTAATTATCTTTGTATCAAAATAAAAATAATTTCGTTTTCTTTCTAAGTAACTGAATTTGTTTTAATTATTTACTTTTGTCATCTATTATATCATTATATGCTTCCTACTCACTGTCTTTTTTGAAAGAAAAATTAAAGCCTGGCTTGTCTTAACAACTTGAAGTAATTCAATCCAAGTTTTATTCAATCCCATTTAAATTCAGCCTAGAATCTTTGAATTATTGTCTCATCTCCGAAATAATTATCTTGAGGTGAACTGACATTCTCTCTAAATAGAATGCAAGCAATATTTTACAAAGTTAGTACTTTATTTAATGAACTACTTATAAGTGGCTTTTGCGATATGTAAAAGGGCCTGAAAATTTTATAAGCCGCGCCTGTGCTTTGAATCCAATTTTCTGGTACCTGCTCTGTGTTTGCACTACGCGCATGCTCCCCTTCCCCTTGCGCAGTTTCAATTTGGGTCAACTTCTCAACACGGCATTATCCCTCTATTTCTATATAAGCAACTCTGTGACTCCTCCTAAACGGCTGGACCGATTTTGATGAAATTTTTTGTGTGTGTTTGAGTGGGTCCCTGGATGGTTTACAAACACAATTGGACCCGGTAGGTGGTGCTGAAATCGGGCAGGACAACGTCTGCCGGGCCCATTATTAATACATAAATAATAACAGAGTAAACAGAGTAGGTAGGTGCCTAAATATTTAAAGAAATTAATACAAATTTTAGAAAACGACAACAAATAGTATTAATAACACATTATTGTAGTAAATAAGAATTTTGTTATAAAATTCTGATGTTATTGTACATATAAATACAAAAAGTTATTCAGTATCAGATTCATCAGAAGTTGCAAGATGATACTCAACTTCTGAGGAATTGTCATCAGTGTTTGTCAAGTGTAAGGGCTGGGTCCCCAACGAACCCTGTTGATTTTAAATAGCCATCCATGAACCAACCGCAATTTTCAGGACGTAGTTTGACACAATCAGGATCAGTTGCATTAAGCCACATAGAACTGATGTATATTGCACGTAAAATTTTTTGTTTTAGCGATTCCCAGCTTGGTGGAATCATATTTGAGTCATAACTTTTGATCTTCTTCATAAATTTTTCATTGTCTTTCTTAAGCCGGCTCCAAACGATATATGGTCATTCGTCAAATGTTAGTCAAGTAAAAATGCGTCAAATATTTGTAGACTGTTTGTCGAAAATTTATAGCGCCAAGTCGTTCATACACACGATGTGTTAACGTGGCAATGTGAACACATGACAAATATGCCTCGAAGTATTCGTTACGTTATCCACACTATATGCTCACTTGGCAATTTTTGGCTTGTCTACCCGCTTGTTTTAATTCGCTAAATTTGCAGCGAATATGAGAAGATAATCAATTTCATCAAGTCATCAATCTGGTAGAATGTAAAAATGAAAGTGAATGAAGCAGTTGCTGTAGTAAGTGCCGGGTAATCGTTTTTGCGGGTGCAAATCTAATCAAACAGAAAAGGAAATCTCGAAAAAGGAGATGGCGGATGCTATCTTTAAATAAAAGTAGACAACTTGTTAGACCATTCCATATAGTTTTTGAAAACACTAGGTCGTATAGGTAGGCAGTTCAAAAATCAAAACTTATAAATTAAAATACGTCCTACGAAAAGGCAAACTGTGAATGCTTGCACGTGCTCGGGTTCGATGCACGGAGATTCGTCTGCTTTGATGTGTGCTTATTTACCGCCCTCGGAGCGAACCTTTAACACATCAAGTAAAATACATTCGTCCATGGTCCAAACGATGTGTCGTGTGTAATGCTTTGGCGAATATTTGACGAGTGCACACATCCTCTCGAATGCACATGCATGCATCATCCACACGATGCGGCATTTGTTTGCGCTTGTCAAACATTTGGCGTTTGGACAAATCTACGCACATGACCACATTGGCATACGTCGTCTCGTCCACACGATGCTGCATTTGCTTACACATAGCGAATATCTGTCGAGTGACCACATCGTGACCACATTGTTAAGGAAAGAACAGCCTCAGGGATCAATGTACAGGGCCAAACTATTAACATGCTCAGATTTGCGGATGATATAGCAGTGTTAGCATCTAGCAAAGAAGAATTAGGAGCGGCTTTGAACGAAATGGAAGCAGTTTTGACACAGGGCTTCGGCATGAAAATCAATAAAAAGAAAACTAAAATTTTGGTATGTAGGGGATGTGAAAATAGAACAAAAATGGAAATACAAATTGGAAATGAGAAGATAGAGGAGGTCGCGGATTTCTGCTACTTAGGAAGTAAAATAACTCAAGACGGTAGGAGCACTAAAGATATAAAACAAAGAATGGCGCAGGGCCGAGTTGCGTTTAACAAAAAGAAACAACTGTTATGCTCGAGAACGGTTAATATAGAGACTAGGAAGAGACTCTTAACGTCGTATGTATGGAGTACGGCATTATACGGGTGCGAAACTTGGACAATAGGAGAAGCGGATAGAAAAAGAGTAGAAGCGTTTGAAATGTGGTGCTACAGACGCATGATGAAGATACCGTGGATAGATAAGGTTAGCAATAGGGAAGTATTAGAAAGAGTTGGGGAAAAGCGAAAGGTATGGAAAACAATAAAGAGTAGGAGAGATAGGATGGTAGGACACCTTCTAAGACACGAAGGAATAGTTCGTGACATACTAGAGTCAGAGATAGGAATAAAAAGAGGTAGGGGTAGGCCTAGATTAGACTACTGCTCTCAAATAGTTAGGGATGTAGGATGTTCTACTTTTAGGGAAATGCGTAGGTTAGCTCAGGATAGAAAAGAATGGAGGTACGCGTCCAACCAGTCTTCGGACTGAGAACCTTATGATGATGACCACATCGTTTGGAGCCGGCTTTAGACGAATAATTTTTTGGAAAATGCGATATCTGGCATCATTTACACTAGTGCAGTGCTTGATGCCATACATCAGAGTAGTAAACTCCTGAACAACGTCCATTTTAACGATAAGTTGAGTATCATCTTGCAAAACTTCTGATGAATCTGATGCTGAATAACTTTTTGTATTTATATGTATAATAACATCAGAATTTTATAACAAAATACTTCTTTACTACAATAATGTGTTATTAACTATTTGTTGTCGTTTTCTAAAATTTGTATTAATTTATTTAAGTATTTACTCTGTTTACTCTGTTATTACTTAATATATTACTAGTGGACCCGGCAGACGTTGTCCTGCCCGATTGCAGCGCCACCTACCGGGTCCAATTGTGAATATAAACCATCAAGAGACCCACTCAGCCACACACAAAAAAATTCATTAAAATCGGTCCAGCCGTTTAGGAGGAGTTCAGTGACATACACACGTACAAAAGAATTATAAAAAAATTATTACATTATTTTTAATTAGGGGTAGTCTTGACCTGATATAATTAGGCAACCCATCCGCAATTTATTTGTTTACATAATATGTTTGATAAAAAATACCTTTCATTCGGAAAACAGATGGGTGAAGGTCGACCTTAATCGGGATCTTGTACTATTTATTACTCATCGCATCAATTTTTCGATCAGAGAAAAAATTTTTCTTGTAAAAAGCTCGCCTTGAATACATTCTATCTTATACGACGAGTGTTCAAGACGAGAAAAACTGTTTCATTAAATGGAAAAAAGTGTTCTTATTCTACGTCGAATCCATGAAATTCATTAAGAAAGTTTGCTCAGAATCACAAAATATGGGCTTACCCAAAAAATTGTTGCGATATTCAGTTGTTTATTTTCCTGAACAAATTGTCCCAAAAAGTAGATAAGTATAACAGCCAAATATATCTCTTTTATTACTTACTAGCTGATGATCCGACAGATGTTGTCCTGTCCAAATTTCAATAAATTATTTGTTTGTGATCGTTTTGTGAATTTGTGAAAAGCTATTGGAAATGTGTAAGCAAAGTAAAAATGAGAAAAAAAACGTATTTCTGAGTGACCATTTTACCTATCTATTAACGATTGTGGCCATGGATATTCAATTTGAGGAGGAGTACATTCAGAAGTACACTAATGGGAAATTTTACATGCGCGAGATGAATTCTATCAGCAGTGTGATGTGCAGGGGAAGGTTTTACCGGCCCGGGAAACCATTGGCATCGACCGGCCCAATTTTTTTGAGAAACAGAAAATACCCATTTTTGGAGTTCACTTCTTAAGAATCGATTTTCAGTTATAGCCCGCGGTACGGAAATTTTATGAGTAGTAAAATCAAGCGTTACATTTCGCGTTAACTAATAGTAAGGCGTTACGTTCCTCTGCGCAACGCACCTCGCGTACCTTTCACATTGAAATTATGTATGTATCTATGGATACGTATATTTCTGTACAATAAACAAAATTATCAAGTGATTGAAGTTAAAAAAATACTGAAATATATAAGATATTCCAGTGATAATGAAGAAGAATTCGAAAAACATGTGGATGCGGTTAATTGGTAAGCGTATAATTCATTTAACGAATGATATAAATTGTACATACAAACAGCTATGTCTTTTATTTAGTGTATGTATGTTTGATTAATTGTTTACCGTGTGTCCCGGGAATTCTGAAGCATCCTGTTTAACATGGGAAATTTGAAAATTGCGATTTCTATGTCCCCAAAGTGTTTTAAGGATATTCCGAGTAGCAGGACACATACAGTGTGCACCAGAGAACGTTTTTGTGCAATATTTTTCAAAGTTTAACAAAAAATATCAAAAATATTTCCAAAAATATATCGCGTGGGAATCAACTTCGTTTAAATACAAGTGTAAAGAAGACGACAGCCATATCGCAATGGATTAGTGAGTTCAATCGCACGCCGCCGATATTGAATCCGGCATACGGAGGTTCAAATCCAATGGCGGTTAGTTTTCTTTTTTTACTTTTATCGTTATTTTCAATAAACGGCGATTGATTTCTATCAGTAAAGATGCATAATAATTAAACGGTTTATAATTTTTAATTAATCTGGAAATGGACTTACTAGAAAATTATTTATCAAGTGATTGAAGTTAAAATAATCGTTCGAAAAGGAGTAAACTCCAGAGTCGTGCGTCGGAGCTGACACACACAAGTTATTGTTTATACTTTGTACATGTAATTTTTTTATTTATTTTTTAAAATAAAATATAAATCGGATTTTTTAAGGTTTTTAATACAAAACATTCCAAGAAAGTACAACTAAACTTAAAATCTCGAGAATTTAACGACGAACGACCGGTTGAGACTCGAGATGGGTCGACGAAAGCCGAAAAAACAATAAGCACGCACGCTGTGCGGTGCGGGCGATTACCGATTAGACCGGCCGCTTTCAAGTTCCAAAATAATCGCATTTTCGGCTGCCCGCTTTGCACTGGCCGCCAATTTTTTTATGATGTCATGTTTTTTTCACATCGGTCCGCCCAGACCGGCCCCAAAGCAACCGGCCCTTCGGGAAATCTCCCGAAATCCCCGTTGGCCCACCCGCCCCTGGTGATGTGCCTGGAATGTGATAGACTTGTGGAACCACGCGGTTTTGTTCCAAAATTTAAGTCACAATTGAATGAACTCAGAAGTTCGCATGTCAACCAAATGATTTATTTATTCTTCCATTAAATTTTAAATCGCAATGAATCTCAATTGCAATCTCATTTCGATTTCGATTACAAGATCGATGTTCAAGTAAACAATGTGCGATGCGAAGAGTCAGAATGCAACCGAAAATGGTCAATTGATTCACTTTGTTGTTACTGCATAAACCGATTGTCACTTCAAAACTCACCGTATTTCGTAGGTTAATCTGTAAATTTGTTTGATATTAAACGACGAAACTTAATTCATTTCATGAAACGATTGCGATGAACTTACAACAGAATCACAATTCAATTGAAAATAAACAACTGAATAAATTTTTCGTCGCTATGTAACCGATTGGCTTGATTCACAATTTGACAATCAGCTGTCAAACGACATTTGAAAATAGTATACCATCTGTATCTGTAAAAGTAGAACATCTTACATCCCCAACTATTTGAGAGCAGTTGTCTAATCTGGGCCTAAGTACCCCTAACCTCTGATGCTTATTCTTCTCTGACTCTAGTTTCGCCAAGTTTCGCACCCGTACAATGCCGTGCTCCACACATACGTCTTTAAGAGTTTCTACATTAACCGTTCCCGACCGTAACAGTTGTGCCTTTTTGTTAAACGTTAAACGTTAAACGTTTGTTAAACGTAACATGCGCTATTTTTTTGTTTTATATCTTTAGTGCTCCATAGCAACTATTACTCAACCGTTAACTTTAACGGAATATCATAGCAGCTTTGCCAAAAAGGAAAGGGGCGGATAGGTGTAAAAATTTTAGAACGATCAGTTTAACTTTCCACGCGCCAAAAATTTTAACTATAATTGTGCAAAGAAGGATGGAGAAAATGGAGGAAGAAATATTAGGAGAAGATCAGTTTGGATTTAGAAGAAATAGCGGAACGCGCGAGGCCATTCTAGCTTTACGAGTAATAATATAAAAACAATAGAAAAGAGAAAGTGCGCCTATAGGATTTGTAGATTTGGAAAAAACCTTCGACAATGTAAAATGGAAGATGTTCGAAGTGATGCAGGGATAAAGTATAGGGATAGTTGTCTTCCAATAATATAATTTTTTGCAAAGTTTGGGTACTACAGATGAATATGTAAATTATAAATGGCATTGGGGATACAGGCGATGGATTGGGTGAGCGTTTTTGTGTGGAATCAATTTGATAGCTGGGACTATTTGGATGAATTTTTGGCATTTGTAATTTTCAAAATTTTACTAAATTATTCTAAATATGGGGCTCACGGCTCGCTGAATAAATGGTTCACTGTTCTATTGTAAAACTAATAAATAAATAAATCAATTAAAAAATCTATACCTAATCGCCGTACAAAGAGCAAACGGTAGTTGTAGAATTTGAGCAGGGACATAGAGAAGTAGATATCCGAAAGAGAGTGACGCAGGCATGTGCGTTGTCGCCTCTAGTTTTCAATTTATATAGGTATCGAAGATGCTATTAATATTATTAAAGACAATAGCCGCTGAAATTAATATACATGGCCAAGCTATTAATATATGCTCAGATTCGCAGATGATGATATAGCAGTAAAGTCTGTAAAGTTAAAGACTGGGCTGTCACGTGATCAGCGCAATAGACCTGTTTTCGTCCGAAGGCGGAACTCGTAAATCCAGTGGCGCCGTCAAGAACTTCAAGATTACTGTGCGTCCATTGTTGTTTTATTGACTCATGTTTGAGTGTGCTTTTTTTAGTGGATATTCTGTTTTATTTTGCGTTTTTATTGTGAGTGTTGCTTAAAAGACTAAAAAACTATCATCTTTATTCGAA
Source organism: Xestobium rufovillosum (assembly GCA_963966045.1). Classification (NCBI taxonomy): domain Eukaryota; kingdom Metazoa; phylum Arthropoda; class Insecta; order Coleoptera; family Ptinidae; genus Xestobium; species Xestobium rufovillosum. The sequence continues at coordinate 14,767,562 of OZ014496.1, forward strand.
AAACGGAGTTCGAGGTAATTAATACTACAAATTCTTGTAACTGAATTGAAGGTTAAAATTTTTTGTGTTTGCAGATTATTCTGCTTATTTTGTGATCTCGGTGTTATTTAAAAGACTTTTGAAAAATCGTCGATAGTATTTGTTATCCAGGTAATACTACAATCAAAGTAATTTTACACATTAAATCCAAGTTGAAATTTTTGACGTTTGTAGGTTAGAAATGTCTTCCAAAAAAATTGGCAAACCCGGCATGGTAATTCATAGCCAAGGCCGTGAAATTATCAGTAACGTGATAAAGTTTATGCGGGAAGAAGCGCAAAATGGAATTAGGATTCCTTTAAAGAATTACAGGTATGTACGTACCCACTTCATAATGAGCTTGATTATTGTTAAGATCCAATTGTGTGTTTAAGGCAAAGAGTTATAGAAGCAACAGGTGTTTCGAGAAACACAGTAGCGAAGATTTTGAAGGAATCGAAAAGCGTAGAAGCTGAGCCTAGCACCTCCTTTGCTACACCACATAAGGAACGACCGCGAAAGAAGCGTAAGCTCGGCCTGATTTCTGTGGGAGAAACGGAAACAATACGGGAAATTATACATAATTTTTTTATTTTGGAGAAAAGGAATCCCTCTCTCAATTGTAAGTACATAATTACCATTATAAAAAAGAAAACTTCGTTAAGGTGTGTTTTCATTGCAACTGCTGGCAGTTGTTACTTGTCAAATACGGGGTGATTCATTGTAAAGTCTGCTGAACTTCTTTTTTCATAAATAGAGGGAACGTGGTAATAAGAAAGTTCAAGATATTTTCGTGTATTTTTTGGATATAATATCAAAAAACCAATTGGGTGCTGCTGTTGCGTAGCCAAGTTATGAAAGTATGAATCGCACTTGCATTTTAGTAAATGGAATGCTTTGGATATTTAACTTCCTGGATTCCGTCTTCGATTGTAGATAAATTTCAAGAAACTTACTTTCTGTTGAAACCCAATGATTTTTCAGACAATTATATTTCACAATGTGTTTTCAATGTGTATAATGTATTTTTCATCGAAACATGAATGAAATATGCAATGACGGAAAGTGATCCCAATAATCAGGGGCTATTTGAACAAATTATTCTAGGAACAAATGGCAATTACTGCTTTTTCGTTAAATAACAAATGCTACACTTAAATACCTACCTATCGCATCATCTAGCCTAATATCACCTTGTATTCCAGGTATTCTACAGAAGATTAAAGATTCTGAACTTTCTTTTTCTGGCTCGAGGCAGTCGCTATGGGTTTTTCTGAAATCTATTGAATTCAGGTATGGCTGCTTTTGTATATCCAAAGTCAAAATATTTCGGATGCCGTTACTACATGCATATTCAAATTTCTGTTTCATTAAATGCTTATGTTTTGAAAATACTTTTATAACAACAGATAGCAAAAGTGAGCCTGCTTGAGTGGGACACCTCGTTTACTTCTATTTCCATTTAAGGTGGCGAAAGACAGAAGACAACCGTAAGATTTTAATGGAAAGCCATGACATTCGCCTGAAAAGGGTGAAATACTTGAAACAAATTCTGCAATACCGGGAAGAAGGCCGAACCATTATATATACGGATGAAACGTATATACACAGCAGCCATGTCCAGCCGAAAGGGTGGTATGATGAGTCTACTAAAAACTTAAAGAAGCCGATTTCTAAAGGCCAAAGGCTGATTATTGTACATGCCGGAGGTGAAAATGGTTTCATTCCCAATGCGTTGCTCATTTTTCGGTCAGGTAACACATACGTAAGTAATTTTAATATCAAAATGTAACCAAACATTGTCTCTAGGTTCTAAATCAGGAGATTACCACGATGACATGAATAATGCCAATTTCATGACATGGGTGCAGAAACAATTACTGCCCAACATGCCGCCTAATTGTGTACTTGTGATTGATAATGCATCATATCACAATGTCCTGGTGGAAAAAAACCTGACATCTGCGAGCCGAAAAGGCGAGATGGTGAAGTGGCTTGAAGAACGTCAAATACATTTTGATGGCTCAAATACAAAACCTGAGCTTTATGGTCTTATCAAACAAAATTTGTATCGATTCCCAAAGAAATACAAATTGGATGAGCTTCTTGAAGCCCATGGTCACCGAGTGTTACGGCTTCCTCCTTATCACCCGGAATTGAACCCCATAGAGAAGATATGGGCCACTGTAAAGAACTGGGTAGCTAGCAGAAACGTTACTTTTAAATTAGGTGATGTGGAGGAATTAGCACGTGGAAAATTTTCCATTATTAGCTCAGAAGAGTGGAAAGATGTATGTGGCCATGTGCAAAAAGTGGAAAAAACTTTCTTTGAGAAAGAGCATCTGATGGACGATGCATTGGATTCGTTGAAGTTCACTGTGAACACAGGATCATCTGATGATGAGAGTGAAGATAAATATCAAGTCACAACTGAAGATGATGGTGGTGATGATGATGATGATGATGATGATGATGATGATGATGAAGACGACGAAGACGAGGATTTAGGAGTACAACCACTACCAAGTGATTAACCCTTAGTTGATAGAGTGTCCAAGCGTCCTTCCAGCAGCACGTATTTTCGACCCTATTGTTTTCAGTACATTTGCGTCACCATATGAGAACGTAACCACCACCATCGGATTTGTCGTAAAATTTTGCCTATCTAAAGTGTAAGTTTCATCTCGTTCAGACCAGTAGGAGGCAAGCTACGGAGAAGGAGACAACTCTTGAAAAAAATCTCGCACGAACAGTGGCTTGCACGCTAATTATGCCGCGGGTTTTTCAAAAGCAAAGAATTTTGATAAAAAACCAGATTTTAAATGGTGTATGTCCGCGTTTGGAGACAATTATTTGAGCGCCGTATGCAACGGAAGAGTAACTAAAATCTCTGGGTCTCTGGGTCTTGTGACAGTTCTGCGAGACTTGAACAATACAAAAACGAAAATTAGTGCTGAGTTATTACAAAAGAATGGCAAGTGTTTAATTATACTATAGGTAATAAATTAGATTAAAATTTCCTATTTTACGCAGATTTAGGAAACAATCAGCATCGCAGGCGCAGTGTTATTTTTTAATGTTTTCCAAGTTATTTTGTACGAGAATAAATAAAAATGTTTCTCAGCAGATGTTTTATTTAATAAATAGCAAAATTGTTACGGCGCCTATGAAATTTGGGTCCGTACTGCCGAAAGCTGCGCACGTACTGCCGGCAGGACAATCACATTTAAAAATAATGTCCTGCTGGTAGGACTAGCGGCTCTGTCCAGCTGTCCCGCCCGAAGCTCCTTCCCGCAGGACAAATGCCTGGACGTTCTATCATTAGACCTTGTGCGACATGACATACCTCAAGCACCAAGGATTCTTATTTTTTGAAAGGTCAACAAGGCGTTTAGTTCTTAATATATGTGAATTCCACTTATTTATTTTTGGTAGTTAATAGAACTCTCTAAATTTTTAATTACAGAATAATAAGTTTATTTTGCAATTCTTTAACTCTTCAGTGCTGAAAAATAGTAAATTGGATTATTCGGCTTCCTTTATGATTTATTCTAATTTTCTTTTGTCACATAAGTAAACAACTTGTTCAAAAACCTGTTTTCAACTATAACAATTATGGAATTGAGATTATTTGCACATAAACATGCCGATTTCGTAATTGACATAACCTCACACCAAACGTCACATTTATAATTTATCTGTACTTATGACGAAATCCCCTTTTCTTAAGTTCTTCTTAATGTGTTTCTCGATTTTTTCATGCCTTAAAATGCTAATTTTCCTGTTTTGAATGTAACTTTTATGAATTCATTGTTAAAATAATAATAAATTTCACATATACGCCGGTACGGCACTGTTTCTGTCAAAATCATATTTCCCGCTACATTTTCGCGCAGCCACCATCTTGTCCGGGCCCAGTCTCTAACTTTACAGACTCTATTAGCATCCAACAAAGAAAAATTAGGAAGGGCTCTGAACGAAATGGAAGCGGTTTTGAAGATCGATAAAAAGAAAATTAAAATCTTGGGGTGTAGGGGGCGTGAAAGTAGGATTAAAACGAAAATATATACAAATTGGAAACGAGAAGATAGGTAGGTAAGTTTCAGATTTCTGCTATTTAGGAAGTCAAATAACTCGCGATGGTAGGAGCTCTAGAGATATAAAACAAAAGAATAGTGCAGGGCCGAATTGCATTTAATAAAAAGAAATAACTAATATTATGCTCGGGAATGATAAATGTAGAAACTTGTAAGAGGCTCCTCGCTCCTAAAACGCATGTCTGGAGTACGGCATTGTATGGGTGCGAAACTTGGACCATAGGAGAAGCGGATAGGTAAAAATTAGAAGTATTTGAAATATTGTGCTAATAGATGGATGATAATATGAAGATACCGTGGATAGATAAGGTTAGCAATAGAGAGGTATTAGAAAGAGTTGGAGAAAAGCGAAATTTGTGGAAGACATCAGTAAGGAATAGGATAGGTAGGACACCTTCTGAGGCACGAAGGCTTAGTTCGCGACATAGGTACTAGAGTCAGAGATAGGAATAAAAATAGGTACTGGTATAAGGCCACTACCGTCTGTGTTGAGGTCCTCAGTCTAAACATTTCCACCAACGCATTCTGCGCATGTGAACAATGGAGATTTATAAATTATAAATCAACAATAAGAGTCAAATGAGTGGTAGGCCCAGATTAGACTACTACTGTCAAATAGTTGGGGATGCAGGATGTTCAATTTATGGGGAAATGCGTAGATTATTTCAGGATAGGAAAAGATGGAGGTACGCGTCCAACCAGTCTTCGGACTGAAAACTTTATGATGAACTTTAAAAGCGCCATCTACACTATGATTCAGATGCAACTTTGCTATATCCATATTTTTGTTCCTCATGTTTCATACATTATCTAAGGTTAATAACGTCTGTGGCACGATACAACATACAGCAATAATTTATCATTGCGGCTCCCTAAACTAAGTAAGTAGGTATTAGGTTAGATATATATGATATGTTTTTATAAGATTCCAAATAAGTATTTACGTAAAACAGAATAAGCCGACCTACTGGTCGTATCCATAGGTCCAAATTTATTATTCTACCCTCGTTTCACGTACTCACTAAACGTAAAAATAACATAAGCGCCAACGAGATGCGTTTCGTTCAAGTGGTAAAGTTTTAGAGCTATGCATTCTCGTTAAAATTTCTTATCGGTACATTGCTTGTGTATACAAAATGTAACATGCATTAACTGACATTGACGCACCAGTTCTAAATACATTATACAGGGTAGTTCACTACGCGTGCGTCAGTCAGTAGTCGCTAAACCATGGGAAATTTTTTAAATAAAACTTGTAACGTTTCATCTTTGCTGCAACTGAAAATTATTTTCAAGTATACAGGCTGTCCCATTTCTTCTGTACGGCACCTAACTTGGCTTTTTAAATGAAACACCCTATATTACCTACCTACATAGCATTTTGGAATTCTTTGTTGAATTTAAGTGTCACTTTGTTAACCATACATTGGGTCTAAGTCCCACAATTTCGGAGTTATTTGATGTTAGAAATCGTCATTTCCCAAGTTTCGCCATTTATAACGTGTAAAAGATTCGATATAAAGAAAAATGGCTTACGTGTCCCTATCTTAGTTTTTAATCCTCTATCTAATGGGGCCGGAAAATACTGCTTCCTGATTGGTTAAAAAATTGCAAAAAAGTGACCTATCAGGAAGCAGTATTTTCCAGCCCCATTAGATAGAGAATTAAAACTAATATAGGGACACGTAAGTCATTTTTCTTTATCTCGAACCTTTTACAAGTTATAAATATGGCGAAACTTGAAAAATGACGATTTCTAACATCAAATAACTTTGAAACTGTGGGACTTAGACCCAATATTTTTCCATACGTCCAGCGATTTAGCGATTATTGACCGATGCGCGCGTTTTGGACTACCCTGTATACCTACATGAACAACAGTGTTGCAAGTGGCATACTCTAATTCAATTGAAAGTTCATGAAAATATATAGAATTATTTTTGTAGATATGTATTAATATTTCAATTGGCAGTTTTAAGCAAACAATTTCATTTTGAGTCATTTAAGAAGTAATGTTTTATATTTCTATTTTGAATTTCTGCCTTATTTGTAGGGCTCCCTTAAATTTTACCTCTAGTGTACAACCTGAAAATGCTTCTTCTGGAGTAGACCAATAGTAGACAAGAATGAACTGAAGCAACCATTCTGAAATAGGCGTGTTAGATAAACGCATGCTCTGTGGCCTCCTAATATAGAATATTGATTTGGTTTTACACTGAGAGCTGTAAGTTTTGAAAATTTATGCTTTGTTTTCAAACGTCCTCACTGATTGATTACAAAGTTTTCTAGTCGCAGAAGGGAACAGCATTTATTGTTAGGTACTTAGATGCAGTCAGAATACGGAGTTTCTTAAAAATTTTGGAAAATTCTTTAAGATTTCTTGTTCTTGTTCAGAATGAAAACAATGATTCTACTAACAAAACTCATTGCCTAGATATTCCGAATTCCGACGTATGTTTACTGGGGTAACTATTGCGGACTTCTAATTTCCAGGTAACCTAACCTACAGATTGACCGATAAAGCTTTTCTATAAATTTGGAGAATGATAATAACACGCAGGTTATTTAAACTCTGAAAGTTGCAATAGAACACAAAATGGTGTCTTGTTAGTTTTCGTATTTTCAGCCATTTTGAGAAAGATCTCTTATAAAAACTTAGGTACAAAAAATGACCTATAGAGGTAGGTATAAGTACTTAGGAACTTGGGATAAATAGTTAACCATTTTTACCGAAATTTTATTCTGAAATGACCCATTCTTATTCTAATGTCATATTTACAATGAAAGTACCTACTCTCGCCCTATAATAAATTACACGCACTGCAGTGGAACGGGGCCCCCTTAAAGTAGTTTGTCCCTAACTCGTTAAATAATAGACCAAAAGCAAATTAAAAATACTTCGATTTTAATTCTCAAAAATATGGTAATCAAATACAAAAAAACTGAAACAATTTTCTGAAAACAACATAAAATAATTCTTGCAGAAGTTTGAAATAAGTGACTAATACGGCCGCCATTGCCCATGGTATTTACCTCTCACCTCTATGAATTAATAAGTCTTTTAAGTTAAGAAGTGTTACAGAAGTCACTGTGTAAGATCTCAGTTTTTCACAACCGTGCCATAGCTTAAAAATGTATAGCTTCGACACTTGCCCATGGTCTCCTGATAACGAGATGGCCAGGCGGAATGAAGCGTGAGTGAAGCGAAGTCATGTGGCAGACACGGCTCTGCAGTTGGTATAGCAAAATATAGAAAAAGCTGGAACCAGCGGCCTCCCCGCCATCGTGTAAGCGAGCTGGCTTCCAAATATCAAAGGAGCTAAGAGCCACGCGCGTGTGACGGAGTTATATGCATGGGCGTCGCCATGCCCCCCTGGCTTTTTGTACATAATGGAATATGGTAGGTACTATATTATTATAATGAAAACCAATCAATTATATGCTAAGAAAATTTTGCTTCGCCCCCCTCCCCCCCTGGAAATTTTGAAGGCGACGCTGATGGTTATACGTATTTATATGACCTTGCGCTCTTGATTCGCTCATTTTCCGTATGATTAGGTAATGGCACTCAGACTGCAATAAATGTACCTAATGTAGTCTCTTACTGTGACGTCACGCTAGCTGCTGAGGCAACTGGAAGTGCTCTACTAGGTGCAGCACGACTTAACTGGAGTATAGGCGTTAGTTAGTCATGTGACTGGACAGAACCCAAACAGGTGAACACAGGATTTTCAAGCTTAGACCCTGGGAAAACAAGAGATGCGTTATGGAAGACCCCAGAAGAGATGGCTAGATGACGTCAATGAAACAGTCGAAAAGGATTGGTATTGGATGGCCCAAACCCGATCAACTTGGAAAGACAAGGAAGAGGCTAAAGAAGTAGAAGAAGACATCTTGACCTCGAGAAACTAGAAGATTATACGTTACGCGTGATAAGTTCGAGAAAAGGACAATCGAGTCACTAGAAAGATGAAGAGGCGTTAGAAGCAGAACGAAATTGCATTACCTACGTAGGTATGTACTTAGTTTTCTGCATGGATAGAGGTAGGTAGGGCATCAACAGAATGAAAGTTAAAAATACTGTATAACAAAAAATATTGTGAGAGGAGAGGCGTAATCACATATATAAAACAGTCTATAGATGAAGGAAGGAAAGAAAATACATAAAGCGGGAAATTATTGGGAAATGGAAAACGAAAGAATGGTAGATTAATAAGTGTAAAGAAGTGGAGGATAAGTTAAGGATATATAGCAGAGATTGACGAAGCATATAAAGTATAATTATGGGATTCTGTATAGAACCTTGTGTTTTGTAGAATCTGAATTTTGTATAATAAATAAATAAAAAATTAGGAGGAATTTCAAGCGAATCAGACCTACTAATAGGTATAGCCAAATCCACTTTTAGAATTCAGTATGGTATACACGAGACAATGTAATTATCTGTAGTATGTTATATTAGGTACAAGAGAGTGAGAATAAATTGAAAATAATTGGACAGTTTTCCGAAAACTCCTCGTCAGGCAATAGTCACGAGGTCACGACAACCGCAGGGCTGGAGACGGGTTTGCCGAATGGCAATGAGTTTAAGAAACAAAACTGGACAATTGTTTTATACTTATCGAACTCTTTTGAGTGATATGTAAGAGGATTATTTTTTTTCAAACTTTTGATGGAACGGCAAAAATTACATTTCTGATAGGTAAATCATTGATTTTCATCCACTTTATCAGTTGCAAATTATTATTATTGATTGAGATACAATCGAGAACAAAAAGCCATCAGCTACAGACACTATCTCGGGAATAATCCCTGTAGTCAGGAAGCCGCTGGTAAATGATTGCTGAATTTTCTACCATAGGTATGCCAGACGTACGAAACAAGAATATTGCATATCTGAGTTAAATTGGAAGTTGCTACAGACGGGTTCTCTATCAACAGATTTTTATTTTATTGACTATAGAGTGTCGAGGACCATCGGGCTTTCAATTATACCCTTATTATTGTCTAAATAATAACCTCGATTATGGAACCTTTCAACAATTTTACCCAATGCACACAAGTGCCAAAAGTGACTATTTATTAACAACGCTACAGGATATCGAAGTTTCCCTAAAAAGTTAGTCTCGTTTTATTATCTCGAAAACTATACGAAAACTCAAATTGAAAGTTTTGAAATTTTATGGTCGATTTTCATTTATAAAGACATCTACTGTTCCAAAAAGTTTTGCTCTCGTACTGCTTCTAGTGGTAGGCCGTCTACTTACTTTCCCTAATGTTACGCCAATGGTCTATGCAGGTAACTGGTAGGTACATAATATCAGCATTCAATTCGGAAGAGAATCAGCATTAAGTATAACGTTTGAATTTTAGATAGACACCGCATAAGATACAGTAGTTCTAGGGGATTGCATTTTAGAGATATCTCACCACGTAGGTAGGTATATTTCACTTAAAAATTCGAGATTATGTCTGAAATGGTTTCACTTGGAAAAAACTATTTTTCAGTCAACGTGATATACCTACCTAAAATTTTACGTATGTAATTCAAAAATCTAATAAAAAAATAGCGTTCCATTTAACATTAGAATGTAATTTTGGACAAAAAATTTGCACACACCCTGTAAATGTCTTATCGGAAAATCTAGCATGTCTTCTTAGCCAATTATGAATAGTAAGTCGTATGTGAGTGAATTCAATTAATTATTGTAGAGTTTCCAAAATAATAGTAATTTGTTAGAGCGCAGCATCTGCATGGGTACACATTTTTTTCATAAAAATACAAATAGGTACAATAGGTACTATAAATTCCAAAAGTGGTGTTCCACTTTGTAAAGGGAATCGCAAGGGAATCGTTTGTGCCGGACGTTGCTATGTTTTCGTTAGTCCCGCCCCCCCCATAGATGATGTGATTTTCCGTTATCTGATCTGGATACTTTGAGTTTGTGATGCACTTAAAATAATTAACAATGATTATAATAAGAAATTATTGTAATAAGTACTTAACATTTAAAACTACAAACATTGAGCAAAGTTAACAGTCAGAGAAAAAGAATAAATAATAACGTTCTAATGTATTTGAAGTTTTTCCTGAAAGTCAAAAATTCGCCAACTATGTTTAAAGAATATGATTATTTATCTATTTTTTGCTGCCCTTTGTTTACTGTTGCAAGACTAACATATTTTGATGTCATTCAAATAAAATCGTTTAGATCCGCCTTCAAAACTTTAATTGGCGGACAGTTGCTAAGGTTTTTTACCTCAGAACGTAATTGGATATGGCATTTTAAGCGGAATTGAACCGTAAAGTGGAAGACCAGTTTTGGCACTGATAGTACCTACCTATAAGCATCTCTGAAATTCATCAACCTAGAAATTCATTATTATTTCATGCTATGTCAATCTAAAATCCACAATAGAATTTAAAGATGCAGTTAAAACTATAGTATTCCATTTAAAATAAATGAGTAAAGCTTCATTCACAACAAGGAAATTAACAAGGTAAATTAGCAAACCCAATTATTCATGAAGTTAACGCAATTCATTTCTACAAGATCGTTCACAATCAAAATTAGTGAAATCAATTAACAATAAAGTTTGGTAGCTTTTAACTTTACGTACTAATTATAATTCATTTTAGTGCTGGGCAAGCGCACAGCTTTTCTAAGTTATGTGTTGTGCTCAAAACGAGCTCAAAAATGTAAAATATTAAAATGACCATATGTATTTTTATTACACGATAAAAGAATTACCCCCGATACAAGAATTAGGCCGATAAATCAGACCAATTAACTAGCTTGTTGTGAATGGATGCAAATTGGAAGGAATAATTGAAATTGGAAGTGTAAATTATTTTTGCTAATTATTTTGTTGTGAATGGAGCTTTACCTATACAGGGTGTCCAGTTAAGAATGGGCCATACTTCAAACCTAGCTTCCTTGGGTCAAGAGAAACCGATCTGAACCAATTTATCTTAGTACAATTCGGCTTCCTTAAAAAGTTATGGGCCTTCGAAGAACAATTTTTTTTTATTTTTTCCTTATTTCTCGTGCACTTTTAAAGTTATTCAGTGAAATTTGGTACAGGGAGGTTTTTTTGGGTAATAATACTTAATATGTACTTATCTACATTTGAGTAAAACATAGAGGGCGCCAACTTTCATCCCGGGCCTTCTTTTGTTTTTGTCGTATTCTTTTTGCTGGTACAAATTTTGAAACAATTACTAGTTTTTTGGCGTCAAATATACAGAAACAAGAGACAGCCAACAATTTTCTTTTGTAAAATTAGAAATAAAAAAATGTTCGGAAACCCATAAGGAAGCAAAATCTCTAATATACAGGGTAGTCCACTACGCGCGCGTCGGTCAATAGTCGCTAAACCGTTGAACTTATGGGAAATTTTTTTAAATAAAACTTGTAAGGTTCCATCTTTGCTGCAACTGAAAATTATTTTCAATTATACAGGTTGTCCCATTTCTTCTGCGCAGTGCCTAACTCTGTTTTTTTAAATGGAACACCTGTATTTGATCGCATTTTGGAGTTCTTTGTTGAATTTAAGTGCCACTTTGTTAACCGTACATTGGGTCTAAGTCCCACAGTTTCAAAGTTATTTGATGTTAGAAATCGCCATTTTTCAAGTTTCGCCATTTATAACTTTTAAAAGGTTCAAGATAAAGAAAAATGACTTACATGTCCCTATCTTAGTTTTTAATCCTCTATCTAATGGGGTTCGAAAATACTGCTTCCTGATAGGTCATTTTTTGCCATTTTTTGACCAATCAGGAAGCACCATTTTTCAACCCCATGAGATAGAGGATTAAAAACTAAAATTGGAACACGTAAGTCATTTTTCTTTATCTCGAACCTTTTAAAAGTTATAAATGGCGAAACTTGAAAAATGACGATTTCTAACATCAAATAACTTTTAAACTGTGGGACTTAGACCCAATGTACGGTTAACAAAGTGGCACTTAAATTCAACAAAGAACTCCAAAATGCGATCAAATACAGGGTGTTCCATTTAAAAAAACTGAGTTAGGCACTGCGCAGAAGAAATGGGACAACCTGTATAATTGAAAATAATTTTCAGTTGCAGCAAAGGTGGAACCTTACAAGTTTTATTTAAAAAAATTCCCATAAGTCCAACGGTTTAGCGACTATTGACCGACGCGCGCGTAGTGAACTACCCTGTATAAAAATCTCGTGTCACGGTGTTCGTGGTCGCACTCCTCCGAAACGGCTCGACCGATTTTTATGACATTTTTTTGTACATTTGGTAGGTATGAGAATAGGTCGTAAAGTATTTTTCACCCTCCTACCCCCACCCCCCATTTTGTAATCTCGATTTTAGTATTTTTGTATGAGCAATATCCAAATAATTGAATTTTTTTTGTACATTTGGTAGGTATGAAAATAGGTCGTAAAGTATTTTCACCCTCCTACCCCCACCCCCCATTTTGTAACCTCGATTTTAGTATTTTTGTATGAGCAATATCCAAATAATTGAATTTTTTTGTACATTTGGTATGTATGAGAATAGGTCGTAAAGTATTTTTCACCCTCCTTCCCCCACCCCCATTTTTTAATCGCGATTTTAGTATTTTTGTATGAACAATCTATATATAAAAAAAATTAATCGCTATTTCCCTTGGTCACGCCATAACTTGAGAACGACTTAACCGATTTCATTCATTTTTTTTATGGTTTCTAATACTCTGTAGAAGGTTCTTACGGAACGAAAAATTAAGAAAATTGGAAAATTTGAGAAAACGTAACGACTATTTTAACTTCGCGCGTTTGACAGTCTGTACGTGTGTATGTCACCGAATTCCTCCTAAATGGCTGGACCGATTTTGATGAAATTTTTTGTGTGTGTTGGAGTGGGTCCCTGGATGGTTTACATTCACAATTGGACCTGGTAGGTGGCTATGCAGTCGGGTTCTAGAAATTTTTTTGAACGGCTGGAGCGATTTTGATGAAATTTTTTTTGCGTGTTGGAGTGGGTCCCTAGATGGTTTACATTCACAATTGTACCCGGTAGGTGGCGCTGCAATCGGGTTCCAGGAGTTTTTTTAACGGCTGGACCGATTTTGATGAAATTTTTTGTATTTGTTGGAGTGGGTCCCTGGATGGTTTACATTCACAGTTGGACCCGGTAGGTGGCGCTGCAATCGGGTTCTAGGAATTTTTTTGACGAAAATTTTTTTAATGTATGAATTTTTTTGTGTATGTTGGAGTGGGTCCCTGGATGGTTTACAATCACAATTGGAGCCGGTAGGTGGCGCTGCAATCGGGTTCTAGGATTTTTTTACGATTTTCTTTTTAATGTCGGGCAGGACAACGTCTGCCGGGCCCGCTAGTAGTAGATAAAAATAGATAAATTGGTTCAGACGGGTTTTCGAAAACATTTTCATTTCATTTTTTCAAATGGAAATTGTTGACTATCCCATTAATTAGTGGTACTGGACAGTTCGAACAACTACTCCTCGGGCAAATACCAAGCCAGGCATTGAATTATAGAACTAAATCCAGATTTTTTGTACTTATACTTACTACGAGACGTTTCAGACTGCTACCCTACCTAAGGTGGCTTTGAAACAATCCTAATTTGTCTCCATGTACGTACGTGCTTTTAATCTATCCCATGTTTAATATCTACCATGATTAGGTAATGTGCAGAATTCTGATCAGAGTCATTGGTATACCAAAGCAGCATTTCTGCATATTATTGCATATCATTGTTTAGCTACCCAAAAATCCTCCCTATAACAAATTTCACTGAAATAATTTTAAAAGTACACGAGAAATAATGAAAAAATAAATAAAAAATTGTTCTTAAAAGGCCCATAACTTTTTAAGGAAGCAGAATATTGTACTAAGATAAATTGGTTCAGTTCGGTTTCTCTTGACCCAAGGAAGCTAGATTTGAAGCATAGCCCATTCTTAACTAGACACCTTGTGTGTATAGTATCAACTTCTGTTATAACCGGAAATAAAGCAGGAATGAAAATATTTTCGTTAAACTTGCAGGTAGATGTGAAAATTTTGGGAACCAGTATTTGCTTTATTAGCCGAGATGGTCTAACATAAGCTTAAAATTGAAAAACCTGTAGGTATGCTGATATGCTGGTAAGCATCGTATTCATATATAAATGATACAGATACCGGATCTGCCTGTAAAGAACTAGATATTTACCTAGTATAAATAAAAAGTGCGAATAGGACAGTGAAATTCTGAGAGATGCACATGTTCTTACTGACGACATACCTAAGCCTTGAAATGAAAAGAAGGTACCTACCTACCTACTTTTTACGTGCAGATTCATTATTTTGTTCATTACGCACCCGTTTTCGGCATATAAATATACCTACCTAAGCCTTTTATTGTTCTTAAATAACCGGAGCACAAAAATTAATCCTTGCTAGAAGTTCCACGATTGTAATCTTTGAAATCGTAAGCATAACCGTTAATATTCCCAAGACCTGCTCGTACTTTCGTTATGGTTTTTACCTGGCATTGTACACTTCCTACAAATCAAATTTGACACTTGAAACGCCTCTAAACTCTTCTCACGGTTAATTTATTTTTTGGTTTTCGTAATGATTTATGCATTTCTCGTCGTGATTTGTTATGGTAATGTTTTATTCATATGCTTGATGGCTCGCTGATCCATGAATTTAAATTACGTGTTAATTTCCTTGATTTTAATTAAAAAATAAACGATTTTCACGGTTTCGTTAACTTAATGCGCGGCACTGCCGAGTCGGGGTTTACTTCCGCGGTGCAACTGACGAGCTTTTTCAAAATTCAATTTATTTAGCTCTTTTCAGTGCGTGCAAGGTTAAAAGGCACAATACAGTCGAACCAGGAAATACCTCTGGATCACGTAAGACTGTAAAAACGGTCATATAATTCACATTAACTGCAACAACAGTTAGGCATATGAAATACGGGTTCACAATGAAGTTTGTCGTAGTTAAAAAATGCGAGGCCGTAGTGCTCGTAAAATTGCTATTTCAAAGGGTTTTATCGCACGAGGGAATTGGTTCGGGCAGATGGACGATCGCTAACCCACAACTTTAGGTCGGTCTTCCCGCATAATGAAAGACTGGATATACGTTTTTTGCGAAACGACGCAAGGAATTACAGTCTTGACCAAGTTCTTTTTGTAACTCAAACTAATGCGCATTTATTATGTTATATAGGTACATATTATATGTATAATGTATAGGTTCTGAAAAGTTTCAACATTTTTAACTGTTCTAATTTAGGTACGTTTTTGCATGTTTTTGATTTTTTATTGCAAACAAAAGAATTGACGTCCATAAGAAGACAAGAAGTTAGTAGTCCAAGCTTGGAAATTAAAAGACATTGAAAATAATGACAAGACCACCAAACGTGTCTTTAAAAAGTCCCAGTAAAATAAAATAAATAATAAAAAAATATCGATGAAACAAGAAAATAGGTAAGTACCTAACAATTTTTGTTTTCTTCAGATATCTCAAAAACCAAAAAGGATTTTTTGCTTGTAGATTTGGAGTGGTCGTAAGATTCTGATAAACTTTCCCCATTTAACCATCTTTGTATCTTTAATAATATCTAACCAAGTTGCCCATGCTGACGCCTCTATATCGGGACACTGGGTATACTAATATGTAATATAATATTGATTGGAAAGAGAACTTACATCATCTAATAATATGATCTATCGAAATCAGCAAAGAAAAATAATATGGATCGCTGTTTAAGAAAAGGAGGGTTTCTGATGCCACAACTCCAAAATATGTGAATGCAAAATGCTATAAGAACAAAGCAGTAAGTATATACGGTAAATTAAATAACATAATTGTCAACAGTAATTTGACGAGTACTTTTTATTTTGCCGGATAAATTTCTGTTTTGAACGACATTTTGTTGCCAGGCAATTTGACGAATAAAACTGACAGTCAGTAAGAGCGCGAAGGCAAAGAAGATTTTATACACATGAATTCAATTATCATAGGTACGTAATACAGTTAATATCATAAAAGTTTAGATTTTACAGCCAAAATTTTTCGATTGGAACGAGAGGCTGCTTAGCAATTTTACGAGTGACATTGCACAAATATTACGAGACGTCAGTCGACAGTCGAGTAATTTTCCATCAATGTCACGAGCAAAATTGGGCACCTCGAGTCTACAGTCGACAAATTTTGCCAGGTAAAATCTAAACTCAAATGATACTCGTCATGACTATTTCACAAAAGAGACTACAAAACAGAAACATAAACATAAACATAAACATAAACAGAAACATGGAATTTAATATATTAGTAACGATGTCAAATGCTGATTTGGTTTACCTATGTATGAATTGAGTTGCTATGCAGCAGGCTGGTAACCAAGGGAACTTTAAATTTTTTAGCCCCAAAATCATGTGGCTTGCCGAATCCTAACAGCCCATTGGCCGAATACCCCCGATAAAATTTTTAGCACGTACTTTTTCCGCCGAAATACATCAACATATTCAGAAATGACGAACTTTGATTGGTTTAAAATTCGAAGAGTGGATTAATCACCAAATGCTTTATTATCAAACGCAATCCCATAAATAACTAACTTAATGGGCGACATAAGTGGCGCGTCACAAACGTCAGATTTTTATTCCAAACAAAACAAAGCCATGTGCTTATAGTTGTTTTCAAGTTTTTACACGTAAGCCCAACACACAAATTGAAAATAAACTGTTTTCACTGCATAACGTCTATAATTTATATTGCAAAAAACTAGTTTAAGACGTTGAAAATAATATCGATAAACGTCAAATGGCACGTGCTTTTGTTTTGTTTGGAATGAAAATCTGGCGTATGACGGAGGCACTTATGTCCCCTATATCAGAAATTCATTTTTATCTCAGATTGACTGAACTGTTCCTTCAAACCTTTTTTGCCCAGTTCGATATCGGTTCTGTAGCTAATGTGTCCCTGAAATTGCTGATTTATCACCAAATAAAATATTTTCAGCGCCTGGTTTGCAACATGTTTTATTTTCTTACGGTCATCATCATAGTTGTAGCAACAATAATTGTTTATTATTAATTTACCTACTTATATTTATAGTTATCAAAAAATAGGAAGTGCGGAAATTTCATATACTTTTTATTCGCAAATTAAATGAAAAATGCTTAGAAAATAACGGAGACAATGCGGGGCCAGCGCCAGTTGACGGATTTTACGGTTGAGTTGACTAGCAATATTTATATTAGTTGCTAGGAATTAAAAGTGTATTTTTGTTGTTCGAGTTATTTCCGCGGCTTAACTATTAGAAAATATGAAATTCAAGCAGTTGTGTGGGTCGCAACTCTATCGACAAGTTCAGCCAAAGACATAAAAAATTTACCTAGCGTTCGTATACGAACACCAGTTTGTTTGAGAAGCCGATATAGTTTGGGCCGACGCCCAAATTTCTTAATTCAAAATAAACATTTTATTTTTCAAATTGTTTTGTTCCTTTCTAATCGTCTCCCTAAGGACCATCTACCCGATAAACCTCTTCTTCCGGTAATTTTTTCCAACTTACGAACTCAATTCCATGTACGTTTTAAAACACTTTGTTCCTTCACCATGAAACTTCAAACACTTTGTCTGGAAGCTTCCGAAATCAAGCCCATAGACAGTCCAGTCAATTTCGATGTTTAAGATCCTTTCCATGCTTTGGATTCCATAGCAATTATTATCAAACAACTTGCAGATTCTTCAGCACGCTTGAAATCTTTATTGTTGAGCTCTCATGTTCGTACACTTCCTGTTTTCGTGAACAGCTTTACGAGTAGGTATAACAAGTATCTGATGCTGCCATGGGTTCTCTCTTGTTCGTTGTTCGTTGGGTCTGTTACCATCTTCATTTTCTGTGCATAACTTGACGGTCGAAAAGTCTATAGGTATAATAGTCTTTGTTTATTTCCTTGCAATGACATCAGTGTCGCGTTGCTTAAATTGTACCGGTCAACTGCTGACCGGTACAATTTAGGATACCCTCGGTACAATTTGAGACCCTTATGGCATTTTCTCTAATATAGGATTAATTCTGCGAATCCAAAAAAGAAAAACTGCAGTCAGGCTGTGGAGAGATGGATGCGAAAACACTCTCGTTTATAGCTGTGACACAGTTCCAGGCATCGGAACTGCTAGCTGAAGCATATGGAAAAGCAGCAACTGTTTCGAACTCAATGAACGGATTTATAAAATGCAGAACATGGCCTGTCAACAGAGACGTTTTTACAGAAGTGCATGTGCCCTGTTAATTAATGAAGAACCGTCTGCACAAACAGTGCAGACCAGTCATCAGAATGGGACAGGATGGAAATGTTCCTCTTGTTTTTGTTACGCCCCCACCTACGAGTTTCTCCAGTTCCAAAGTCAAATGTTTCTAACCAGGACGTGTTGCCTCTTCCGACTTGCCCCAAATCGAATCAAAGCCGTCGAAGTAAAGGTACAAAAAAGGCACAGGTTCTCACCATAACGCCCCCTAAGGAGGGCCTGGAAGCTAAGAAGAGGGCAATAGACGCAAAAAAAGAAGTGTATCGAAAATTAGACTGTGAAGAAATAAGGCTCTCAAAATCTAAGGAGAAGAAATTAGGAAAACCAGGATAGAAATAAGAAGATTATTAAGGCAAACGAGCGCAGTGGTTTTGTGCAGTCTGTAAAGAATATCGCGTAGAAAATGTCAGTAGCGGATACACCATTTATGTACAGAAAAATACCGGTGGTGTAAATTTGAAAAATTACATTTGTGATAATTGTTTACCTTAAAATGCAACTACTTACCAAATTTATCAAAGTTGCCAAATGGAAATTAATGGTAAAGAATTTCAGTTTGTTTTGTTATAGGAGTATTTTTTGTTTTTTACGTAAATAAATCTTTTACAAATAGTTTCTTATTATTTTGCACTTTCAGCATGCGGTACAATTAGGAAACCATTTGGTATAATTTTGGTAACCGGTATTCTAAAACGAACCATTTGTAGATATTTTATTAATTGCATTTTTCATTATTAAATCAATGTGGTCGTTCGGTGTTACAGAATTTCATACCGTCACCATATACTTATACAGTTTATGACATTTAAGATATACATACGTAGGTACATACGTAATAAAATCAAAATATTTTTACATATTTAGGAGACAATATTAATTTTAGGGCACTTACATTTTAAATATAGTCCGTGCGAAATTGCCAATAAAATTATTCCCTTGCGTACCTATGCTCCACACCCATTGCGAAAGCGACTTAAAAATTCCGTATTACAGCCTCAGTAAAATCGGGTAATTTTTACATGGAGAATACAAAAAAGCAATGAAAAATAACATATTCTTAAAAAAATAAAGTTACATATCGTACCATAGAACACGAGCACCCTGTAATACTTCTAAATAATTTTGGGAAATAGAGAAGTTAAATCTAAGCAACTTCTGTATACAACAAATTTTCGTAACTCTGCAAACAGAGGCCCTATTCAATAAGGGCAGAACGTGTGGTCACCCTGCTTAAGCCGGTTTTAGAAAATGTTGAATGACCACATTATTAAAATTACCAAAATTTTACAGCTGAAGTCAACATACCCCAGTATATTGCCAAGTCTACGAAAAGTTTTGGCTGATGGTATTATACTTGTATAATATAATATATACTATAATATTTATATTGTCCTAATTAATATTTAGTAAATAGAAAAAAGAAAACTAAAATTTTGGTATGTAGGGGATGTGAAAATAGAACTAAAATGGAAATACAAATTGGAAATGAGAAGATAGAGGAGGTCGCGGATTTCTGCTACTTAGGAAGTAAAATAACTCAAGACGGTAGGAGCACTAAAGATATAAAACAAAGAATGGCGCAGGGCCGAGTTGCGTTTAACAAAAAGAAACAACTGTTATGCTCGAGAACGGTTAATATAGAGACTAGGAAGAGACTCTTAACGTCGTATGTGTGGAGTACGGCATTATACGGGTGCGAAACTTGGACAATAGGAGAAGCGGATAGAAAAAGAGTAGAAGCGTTTGAAATGTGGTGCTACAGACGCATGATGAAGATACCGTGGATAGATAAGGTTAGCAATAGGGAAGTATTAGAAAGAGTTGGAGAAAAGCGAAAGGTATGGAAAACAATAAAGAGTAGGAGAGATAGGATGGTAGGACACCTTCTAAGACACGAAGGAATAGTTCGTGACATACTAGAGTCAGAGATAGGAATAAAAAGAGGTAGGGGTAGGCCTAGATTAGACTACTGCTCTCAAATAGTTAGGGATGTAGGATGTTCTACTTTTAGGGAAATGCGTAGGTTAGCTCAGGATAGAAAAGAATGGAGGTACGCGTCCAACCAGTCTTCGGACTGAGAACCTTATGATGATGATGATGATGAAATAGTAAAAAATTATGGAATTGTCGTTATTTAAGATACAAGTATATAGTAATAGTTCATGTTATGATACAAGATTGGAAAACTCCGCCTTTGGCCTCGTTTGATAACCCATCGTGCATTATCATAATATGTTACGATAAGAGTATCTTACAACGTTTTATCTACTATCAGCGTGACCGTACGACCATAATATTTGCTTAATAAATAATTAGTAAACGAGAAATAGGTACTAATTATGCACAAACTAGTAGCAGGTCGGTACGTATATATTTTAACTTCCGTTAACCGTCAGTACTCTTTTGACATCTCTGCGAATGAGAAGTTTTTCCTCGGATATCGAGATAGTAGCAATGTGGCTGTGAAATGTCTTCCTTCAACATCTCCTGGTGTTGGGTTAATATATTAAATTGCCCAAATTTTGTAATGAACGTTTACAAGTTTCATTTGATTTTAGTATTAGTTTGAAGTGCAATTTACTTCACAAAATGCGTGCGCTAAAGAATGTCTATTTGGCATTCTTTAGCGCACAAGAGCGCTAAAGTATGTCATTAGAACATTCAAATAAATGTCATAAAAATTTATGTTATGTATTGATAGTAGATAATAGTTATTTATGATGTTAGTGTTAAAAGTGTGGGAAGGGAAATTAGATCACGAGCGTAGCGAGCGATCTCACCCTTCGAACAGAGTAAAACCACTTTTAACACATACATCATACAATTTCTTTTCTACAAACACTAAAACAAGGCACTAAAGAGATCAAAACATATTTTATTAAATTCGAGATTTAAACAAAAACGATTTGAAATCTAGTGATTTATGCTCAAATCTTTGTTGTTAGTTACGTAGCAACCAATGTTAAAAGTAAATCACTTTTAACACTAGTGTTAAAAGCAAATGACTTTTAAAACTGGTTTCTTAAATTTACGTTTTTGACACTGACAATAGACTTTAAAAATTGTAGGTACTTTTAACGTGTTTGTAGAAAAAAATATTTGAAGTCATAAAATGCAACGAATTTTTTCATTACATTTTGCCCGCCTAAATTTAAATTTACAGAAAGTTAATTCGGCGTTTACAACCCCTGGTAACCCACAGGTAACTGACATTTGCAAAGTCGGATGCAAATGCGTAGCTATAGTGTCTTTGAGAAACGAGATGGTTCCTCAATTGAAAAAGTCATAATGAATCGAATAAGTTTGTTATGTTATTGTTCGTAATTGAAAACTTTCTGGGCACAATTGACTGATAAGTTTTAAACAAAAGATCGTGGAGGGGGGTTACCTGCTTAAAAATGATCTATCTGTTTCTATCATTCGCCTGATGCAACATTTCTTCTCATCCATGATAACTGAAAACCGCCTGCCTTTATACAATTTAATTTATTTTAGTGTTTACAGCAGGTAGGTACTCACATTAGGTAAAGTTATGTTATGTAGGTATTCCAGCCATCTACAGTTTCCTATATGCTTGCAGAACGGTAAACTAGTTTGGAGCTGCATTCGGCTATAAATTTTTATGTCCTTAGTAATGGCAGAAGAGTGCTATGGGCCCCTGCTGTTTCTCCCCAGCTCGCAGTTTTAAGGAAGCAACCCTAGGCGAAGACCACCCCTTTTCTTTAATATCAGATGCTTTTTAGGGAACAAGTAATAAAATAATGATTTAGTACTCCCAGGCATTTGCCACCCAAGAAAATAAATTCCAAGATCAGGTATAGGCACAGAATATTTTTTGAGCAAAACAGTGAATATTGGCTAAACCGTTTGCGGTATCAAAAAAACTATATCTAACAAAACTTTTGTTGATTCATGATTCATCCGAACTGCTCTAGCCTAAAATTATTTTCAGATACACGACTAGATATAAATACATAAATGTGGCGGGCCGAAGTAATGTTTTCTCGTATATTTGACTGCATCAGTTTCAAACTCTGGATAATTCTGCATACAGTTTTGTAACATTATAACACTAAATTCAAACTGAAATTAGGTTCTCCACTTGTTACTTGTCTAATTAGGGCGTATACCTACATTAGAAAGACTAGCTTTGCTGGTTGCGTCCCTGGGTTTTTGGTTACCCTCGGTGTTCGGTGAAGCTGTGACAGTTTTCGAACTCTGGGGAATTTCGCTAGTGACTGTCAAGACCCCTCACCCTATTCATTTTCCAAAATTCTGGAAGCTTGACCCTGAGCGATATTCGCGCTGGTTTTCTCGATTGTGCTGAGCGCGGTTTTGGATTATCAAATTTATTATACGTGTTGGGCTTCCTACGGGGATTATTTTGTTTGGGCCTTTTCTGGGAACATTCGATTGGGCAGAGCAATTTTTTTATCTAGTGGACACGAAAGTACGGGACTTTGGGGTTTGTCGGCTGGAGTGAATTTGGATTCATATATTGTTGTCAAATACCTAACCTTTTTTTGTTAACCATTTCGGCTGACTATTGGATTAGTTTGAAAAACTAAATAAATCCCCAAGATTTTGTCTATTTATCTTTTACCATAATAAGCTTCAACCAGTAAAAAAAAATCAGTTTCATCTGAATCTCTTTAAGGGCTTGTAACTCCCTAAGTATATATGGTTACGTTTTAGGCCAAATGTTTATACAAAATTTTTAACTTATTTTAATACAGTAGTATTTCTTTAACACCCCGGCGCATAGAATTCTCTGTCCTCTTTTCGATTTCACATAAAGTTGATTTTGAACATATTGTGTTTTTGAAAATGTGGACCAAAATTAAGACTATTTCTGAATTTTGAACTTGCTGTCTTAACTACATAACACTAAATCGGTAAAATTTTAACCTGATAGATAATATTTTTTATTTATTTTGAAAATCTTAGCGTCTCTTCCTCTTTAACTAGAGCGACCTCAGTAATTTCGGATTATAGGTAAAATGTGCAGTCCTTTGCAGAAACCCACAAGAAAGTCCTACTTTTTATTCCTAGGCGAACTCTAAAAAATCATTCGAAACAAAGACATCGAATTTTTAATCTGACACTACAATCATCAAAATCTCCAGAAAACCTTGAATATTCTATTGTTACGGTTTTATTTTGCACTAAGCATTTTATTTGTTAGATTATACATTTTATTACTATTGTAGTTTCGAGTGATAGTACAGTCATTTGGTTCTAAAAAATGAGGTTACTTGGAAAGTTTACCGGGAGTTTTGAAAACGGGTAATTTTATAGATTTCGATGTGCTCTTTCCGAATTTCAACTTTGCCACCTCGTATCTTTGCCGCTCACGCCGCCATATTGGAAAAATGGCGCCTAAAAGCAGTTTTTTGACAATATCTAATTTCCGACTCATTCCACGTTAAAAACATTTATATACAAAATGAAACTAGAGAAAATTTCCTACAATTTATGTAATAACTTTTTTTTCGTAAAATCAATAGTTTTGGCGTACGAGCACCGCAAATTGTAGTTCAACACGCGTTTTTGCCAAAAAAACTCATTTCCACACCACCTTGAGGTAGAGCAAGCGGCGCGTTTTTTTATCGCGGTATCCCCAGTAGGCCTAATCCACATGCAATTCACTATTCCAAAATTTAGCGCATTCTCCTTCGCTTCGCTCTTCTTGATGGACCAGGTGTTGCGAGTTCATTGTCTTTAGTACCGATCGAAACGTCGCAGACCAAAATTTCTTCCACATCATCCGCGATGGGATTATCAGTTTCATCGCAATCCTCTTCGTTTTCGATTTCATCATACGTTTGCTCTAGAATAGTCCCCGTTTCTTCCTCTTCATCGCTATCTTGTGATGGAACTTGCGAGTTATCACAGGTACCACTACAATTCGTGCATATAACGGAGCACTTTAACCCAGCCTTTCTGCATCCGCAGGCTTTCTGACATCTCTTTTTGCATTTGCAAAAAATAAGTTTTAAGAAGCTTTCCGGAGGATACCTACTTATTACACCGAGTCATTTGGCATCGCGGTGAATCGTTTTCATCCATTTGCAATAAATACGTTACCTACGTTCGATCGAACTACGAGGATAAATCCAATGCCATTCTCGTATTTGACGGATATCCTGAAGATGTAGCAAACCGTAGTACCAAAACCAAATATGCGGAACGATCCCGACGATCACGAAAAACTGCTTCAGTAGACTTACTTTTTTACGAGACAATGATCCCAACTGTGTCAGAAAATAAATTCCTAGGCAATGATGCAAACAAGAACCGCCTCATTGGAATGCTGAAGACAAAATTTGAAGCTGAGAACTTCATGGTCAAACAAGCCATCACGGAAGATGCGGATACGGATACGCTAATAATCAATACCGCAATAAGCGTTTCATCGGCATTTGATTTCGTAATAGTTGTCGGCGAAGATGTAGATCTTCTTATTCTTTTGACGGCTCTATCTATGCGTTAAAACATATACACATCATCAGAAAATGTAAAATTGTAAATGATTTATACTTCGTTTGTTTCGATCGGGTTCTCTCTCTTCTCTTTCTAACTTATATTCTCAAACCAGGAAAAGGAAAAATTTCGCAACGAATTTATTCAACAAAAAGTATCATAGATAAAACAGCCGCAGATCATTATTTTATTCTTGCATGCCTCCAGTGGCCGTGACACAACATCTGTATTATTTAATCAAGGAAAAATGAAATTTATTCATGTACTCCGAAAAAATTCAGAGATCATTGCTAAAGCTGGAGATCGCTTCCTTCTTGAATTATACAGTTACAGTAATGTGAAAAGTAAGAATGTCTTTAAACAACTATAGATATGCATGCTTCACTACATCAGCATATAAAAGTAAATTTAATATTGCGTCGCTACCACCAACAGAAGTAGCAGCACGACAACATTCGTTCCGAGCCTATCACCAGGTTCAGCAGTGGTATGGGAATGAACAAAATGCAGAGCAATGGGGATGGAAAAGAAACAAGAACGGGCTAATTCCTGTCACCACACTCGAGCCCCCAGCTCCGGAAAGCTTGTTAAAATTTATTTCTTGCAAATACAAAAAGAGATGTCAGAAAGCATGTGGATGCAGAAAGGCTGGGTTAAAGCGCTCCGTTATATGCACGAATTGTAGTGGTAAGTACCTGTGATAACTCGCAAGTTCCATCACAAGATAGCGATGAAGAGGAAGAAACGGAGACTATTTTAGAGCAAACGTATTATGAAATCGAGAACGAAGAGGATTGCCATGAAACTGATAATCCCATCGCGGATGATGTGGAAGAAATTTCGGTCTGTGATGTTTCGATCGGTACTAAAAACAATGAACTCGCAACACCTGGTCCATCAAGAATAGCGAAGCGAAGGAGAATGCGCTAAATTTTGGAATAGTGAATTGCATGTGGATTAGGCCTACTGGGGATACCACGTTAAAAAAACGCGCCGCTTAGTCTACCTCAAGGTGGTGTGGAAATGGGTTTTTGGCCAAATCGCGTGTTGAACTATCTACACTTTGCGGCGCTCGTACGCCAATACTATTGATTTTACGAAAAAAAGGTTATTACATAAATTGTAGGAAAGTTTCTCTAGTTTCATTTTGTATATAAATGTTTTTATCGTGAAACGAGTCGGAAAGGAAATATTGTCAAAAAACTGCTTTTAGGCGCCATTTTTCCAGGCAAAACTACCAAATGACTGTACTATGAGGCCGCATTGTGTTTATAGTCGGCGGGTTTTTTGGTAATACATTATTTGACCTTTCGTGTTTTCAAGAGCGGTTACATCAGAAGACTTCTGTAACCGGACAGGTAGAACTTTCAAGAATAAGACCATCTAAGTAGTACGTAATTACGTTTTTCTATGAATTGCCGGATTTAATCCGTGTAAATATGTAGTTAATACTTAATACAAGGTCACTTGTTAGGTACGATGTTACAAACGATGTTGGAAATGAGCTCGAAACTGCTCAGAGAGAAATGAGCTCATGATTAGAAATATAGTTCAAGGGGAAACACGAGCAGCCCCAACATGAAGTGCCCTCAAGAGGAAACACGAACAGATAGAAATGTATGAAGAAATATGCTCAAAGGTGGAGTCCTTGGTAGATTGCTCAATACAAGAAATTTGGAGCTGTAGGTAAGAACTGAAATTGCCAAAAAGAAAGCTGAATTGGTAGAAGTGCAGAGAGAAGTTTAAAGTAAAATGGAGTTGATAGACAAAGAGTTGTTGCGACTAACAATAAACCACTAACATTCTATGGGAAGTTACCATAGGGTGTTCGAGACTACAGTAGCTAGTAGATGAAGCGCTGGGAATATGACTGCGGTAGTCTCGCTAAAAGGGGAGAACCTAAATGTCTTGCACTCGGTAAGTAAGGCGACTAGTGTACTGATGCAGTTGGAAATGCGATCAACGTCTAAAGCTGCTGTTGTGAGGTAAAGTCCAAACTCCAAACATCATCTGGAACCTTGCAACAGTAGACGTTGTAATATATCGATAGGAACTTTGATATAGAAAGCAATTTTGGTATAAAAATTTTAAATTATGGATCTTTGAAATTTATTAATTTGGTTTTGTACTTGTTCATTCTTTGTACCTAATAATATTTTTAACTTTTCAATACCCTAGCACTTACTCCTAGATGCTGCTTTCGTTCCACTAAAGTATCACCCTACATTCCTATTTCACTCAAAGTCATTGGTTTTTATAATATCCTTTATACACCTGTCAAAATCTTCAAACTATTCCGGTAGTACAAGAAATATGTAGTTTAGACAAATGTATTTTATACAACCTTACAGTAAAATCATCTAAGAGATCCCAAAATGCAATCAAATACCTACGGGGCATTCCATTAAAGAGAATCAAAGTTAGGTGTTATACGAGTTAGATGTCTCTTTTTCGATGTTTATAGCCCCGAAATTTTACAAGGTTTCGGGGAAAAAATTATTTCCCCTAGCAACCCCCGTGCGATTTTGCCGATTTTCGGATATTTTCGGTCCGATCGACGGGGCTTTCGGAATCCGCCTTCAAAATTATCCGCGGCGACCCCCCGTTCGGCCGGTATAAAAAACTACCCTTATTTTGAGGGCTCCGTAACTCGCTCGTCGTTTGATCTGGAGGTTCGAAATTCTCCTAAAACACACAACTCTGGTGGGCGAAAAAGCTGGCGGCACCGGTTTTTCCGCACCGCTTACCGGTTCTTCTGGCCACGATGGAATAGTTTCGACCCGTTCCGGTACCCCGACCTCGTCATCGCTTGGAAACGCGGTGTTGCGAGGAATTTTGAAAAATCTCGAGGTTACCCGGGGATCCGGGAAAGATCCCCCCGCTCCCTCGCCATTTGACTAGCTTGTCTAGTACAAAATTGGCTAAAAATAAACTTGTAAAGTTTTGCATTATTATGTGTTTAATAATTAAAATAAACATTTACTTAATTGGAAAACAATACATTGTGTATTAAAATAAAAGTGTATTTCTGATAACATTAATTTTTTTAAACTTGTACTTAATTCGATGTATTGCGTCCTCGGGCATTAATGACTGCCCGGCACCTCCTAGGCATACTTAAAATCAGCCTATCCATTGCATTTTGTGGCAAAAGGGCCCACTGCTCTCTCAGTGCATTTTCAAATGCAAAACGGCCTTGAATGTTTGCCTTAGCTGGAAGAAGTTGTCTCTGCAACATGTCCCATATGCACAATGGGGTTGAGGTCGGGAGACTGAGGAGGCCATTGCAATAGGGCAATGCTCTCTTCTTCAAACCAATTTTGTACCTGATGTGCAATGTGAAAACGAGAATTGTCTGGACCAACAGCATATGAATATTGTTGCACAACAGATACAAGAACTTGTTCAATATAGCGCCCCTGGTTCATGGCTCCATCCAGACAAACAAGGTCCGTTCTATGGTGCAAATCGATTCCAGCCCATACCATCACAGACCCTCATCGGTAATTGTGAACTTCCTGATGGACGTACCTGGTCCTCTCCAAGGCTCCGCTCCTTCGTCACACTCTCGTTCTTCTTATATCAGGTTGAAATCCGAACCGAGATTCGTCGGTAAACAGAACATTGGACCATTCTACTTCACGCCATTGAGCATGCTCTTCAGCCCATTCAAGAGACGAGCTTCGCGATTGACGTGGCGAAGTGCAGGTTCTCTAATTAGTCGACGAGAATGAAGGCCAGCTTCATAGATACGATTTCTCAAAAATGAAGGGATGACGTATAGGGATAGAAAAATAATTCATAATCTATACAAAGAACAAACTGCAGTTATAGTATATTGGAGCAGGAACAAAGAGAAATAGATATTCGAAAGGGAGTGAGGCAGGGATACGCACATCCCTGCCTCTAGTTTTCAATTTATATATTGAAGATGCGATTAATATTATTAAAGACAGAATAGCTGCTGGGCCAAACTATTAATATGCTCATATTCGCGGATGATATAGCAGTATTAGCATCCAGCAAAGAAGAATTAGGAAGGGCTCTGAACAAAATGGAAGCTGTTGTGACGGAGGTCTATGGTATGAAGATGAATAAAAAGAAAACCAAAATGTTGGTGTGTAAGGGGCGTGAGAATAGGACTAAAATACAAATTGGAAACGAGAAGGTAGAGGAAGTCTCAGATTTCTCCTATTTAGGAAGTCAATAAATCGCGATGGTAGGAGCTCTAGAGATATAAAACAAAGAATAGCGCAGGGCCGAGTTGCATTTAATAAAAAGAAACAACTATTATGCTCGGGAATGATAAATGTAGAAACTCGGAAGAGTCTCTTAAAACCGTATGTATGGAGTACGGCGTTGTATGGGTGCGAAACTTGAACGATAGGAGAAGCGGATAGGAAAAGATTAGAAGCATTTGAAATGTGGTGCTATAGACGCATGATGAAGATACCGTAGATAGCAACAGAGAGGTATCAGAAAGAGTTGGAGAAAAGCGAAATTTATGGAAGACAGTAAGGAATAGAAGAGATAGGATGGTAGAACACCTTCTGAGGCAGAGATAGGAATAAAAAGAGGTAGGGATAGGCCCAGATTAGACTACTGCTCTCAAATAGTTAGGTATTTAGGATGTTCAGCTTTTGGGGAAATACGTAGGTTAACTCAGGATAGGAAAGGATGGAGACGCGTCCAACCAGTCTTCGGACTTATTACAAAATCTCGATTTTCTTTTTCAGTGCACATATTAAAATAAGAATACTCTCCATATAACCTAAGCGGTCTTTTCTTTTGCCTCACCTAAGAAATAATGGTTTCGACTGGTGCGACGATGTCGATGTCCAAGAGAACTTTATAGGTGCGTCGTATAAGTATACTTAGTATGTTTGCAAAGGTAAGCGACTGTTACATAGATTTTGGGACAATTTCATTAGGAAAATAAGAAATTTAATATCTGACAAATATTTTGCAGACCCGTTTGCAGGAAATATATTTTGTTTCGACGAAAATTTGATGTGATATTTGGGTGTTACGTACTTCTTGGTACACGCAGTGCCTATATTTTCGGAAACTAAAATTAAATCCAATTAAATAAAAATTATGTATGGGCAAGTGTAAAACTGCAAATGCTGAAATATACGTGGCCGTAACTTGGCGAGCACATTATATGATTCAGAATGTCGCAAATTATTAATATCTATCGTTCATTATTTAAAATAACATACCTACTGTAAAGATGATTATTTTTTAAGGAAGATTTAGTGAGAGACAAAAAAGGAAAACTGTAGCGCCTTTAGTGTTGGTCAGACTATTCGTCGTAAGAGTACGCTACCCTATATTTATTTATTTTCAACTGAGTTCTAATAATTATAAGTTCTGACTTTAAGTGGACTGTTAAAGACCAAATGGCAAACATAAAAATACAAAAATGGTTTGCTTTTAAAATTAGCGCGATCACAAAATTAATGCACTAGATTATTTCCTACATTACCACTGCCGTGACAGAAAACTACTAACAGAGTAAAACGCCGGTAGTATGTAACAAGATTGCCTAGATGGCAGTAAAAAAAAGCTGCTACTCGTTTTTATTTTATTTTGCTGTTAATTTTAACTAGCTGCTTAAATGGTAAATATGCTCTAGGCTGTATACATATTTGCTCGATAAAAACAGAGTATGCATTATCCCTCTAGCTATATTTTTTATTTATTGCATCTATTAAAGGTAGTAAAGTCGGCAGATGATCATGCTTATAGCACGCCTTAAAGTAAATCCGAATTATTTGCTCTCAAGTTTCACCACAAGAGTCAATAACACGCTTTACTGCACTAACGCTTGTAAAACTTGATTTATTAATTCTAAATTCCTATTTATTACTATTTTATATGTTGGGCTATTCTACATAAATTCATTCAGAGATTTATTCGTAAAACAGGTTAAAATTGATGACATTAACAATCACTGTAAGAACACAATAACATTTTTAGTGCTGTTTATTTCACATAAAAATAAAATTATATGCAAAATACTTGAAATTTATGACCTCATGGTCACTATGCGTAGTACTACAAAGTAAATAAAGCTTATGAATCATTAAATTGCAATTAACATTAACAACTTAACGAACGACTTCCGATGCTATAAGCAAATGTTTTATGCTTTGTTTTATATACTTATGCAACTTGAGCATTTCAGAGCATAAATGAGTCCATAACTCACTATTTTATTAACATAGCGTATAGGTAGGTACCCTTTGTATCTTCACACTTTCATTGGTGTATTTTTTGGAGTTTACTCCCTAAGAATCGATTTTCAGTTATAGCCCGCGGTACGGAAATTTTATGAGTAGTAAAATCAAGTGTTACATTCCGCGTCAACAGCGTTAATTAAAAGTGAGGCGTTACGTTCCTCTGCGCAACGCACCTTTCACATTGAAATTATGTGTGTATCTATGGATACGTATATTTCCGTACAATAAACAAAATTGTCAAGTGATTGAAGTAAAGAAAATACTGACAGATATAGAAAAAACCTATTCCAGATAATGAAGAAGAATCCGAAAAACACATGGATGCGCGGTTAATTGGTAAGCTATAATTCATGTTAACGAATTATATAAATTGAACATACGAACAGTTATGTCTTTTATTTAGTGTATGTATGTTTGATTAATTGTTTACCGTGTGTCCCGGGAATCCTGAAGCATCCTGTTTAACATGGGAAATTTGAAAATTGCGATTTCTATGTCCCCAAAGTGTTTTAAGGATATTCCGAGTATCATGACACATACAATGTGCACCAGAGAACGTTTTTGTGCAATATTTTTCAAAGTTTAACAAAAAATTTTCGAAAATTTGAATTTGCTTATTTATTAAGCTCAAAGAACTGCACTTCTTTCCTCATTTAACCTACCTTCTATCTCTGATGGTTTCCAAGATCCCTGTAGTGAAAATAAAAAAAAAAAACTCATCCTGTATTTTATTATTTTATATACAGGATGAGTCAATAGTGCGGGATTCTTCACTAGCACCTCTAGCGTACATTTTAGAGAAAAATATTATATAATAGACCCCCTTTAATTTTGTGATTCTCTTGCACATAAAATTATTAAATAATAAATAAATTATTAAATTAGTTTTTTTAAATGGAACAACCTGTACTTCACTCAGTGGCGTAACGAAGGGTATGCCCTGTTATGCGGTGCATACGGGCCCAACACCTAAGGGGGCCCTTGACCAGACCGTACCTCTAAAAGAGCCTCGAATCGAATTTCTCCTGGGCTCGATCCTGGGTTTGATTGGTTGTAATATAATAATTATACATTTAACTATGTTCTTTTTTGCTTCTAATTGTATCCCTTTTTGTCGTGTCCTGTTATGATTTTAATTGTTTTGCGTCCTTCTTATCAAAGACGCCGACTATGGTATTCAAATCGTGGGACCTCATCGCTTTTTGGCTCCCCACTCCCTATACTTTTTCTAACTCCAGAAATGCTGTTTAAGGATTAAGGTTAATGGTTCTATTTAACAACTGACGTAGTCATCCAGCAACTTGAAAACAGTTTCAAAAGTTTCCATGGAATTACAAATGGCTATTATTTAAAGGGGCGGTACTATATTACAGTTTTGGTCAGTGTAAAAATACAAATTGTATGGTCAATAACAGATTGAGTGGTAAAATATGAGCAGTAAAAAAAGTGGAAACGAGGAGTAACATATCTTCAAATGAGTAGCTCAATAAATATTTGAACGCGTGAAAATTCAATTGGGCAGTAAAATAAATAAAGGAGCAGTAACGCGTGTGCAGTCATGAAATCAGAATGGGTCTGTTAGAAATTGTGGGACAAGTAGTTCTATAAATACTTACGCAGTACAAAATATGATCGGCCTGTTAAATTTAAGTTGGGCAGCGAAATAAAAAATAACAATTAACAATAATATAGATATTAAGAAAAAAATTAAATTTATTGCACAATTAAAATTATTCAATGCTTACTACTGAGACTTACAACGCTCCGCTCGCTTCGTTTCGCTCTGCTTGACCTTAACTTCACGGATTTTTGGACAAAAAGGTCAGATGTAATCGTTTATAATATTATTCTCTTCAAAGGTGCACATTTTCATGTGAATAATATTTGAAAAGAATAATATAAACGCTAACGACCGACACTTTTTAATATAAAAGTCTGTCAGGTTAAGGTCAAGCGGGGAGGGGGAGGGGTGCGTTGAATAAATTAAATGGTGCAATGCTAGTGTAATAGATCCAAGCACTCGCAACTCAGTGATAAGGTAATGAGCGAAACGACTTAATATTTATAGGCAAATCTCTTCCAATTGGCCGCCCACAGTGCACTGTCGCGTAAGCTGCGCCCCTTTTAGCGGAAGTGTGCTGCTCTTTTCAATGAAAATGACGATTTTGCCAAACGTCGAGAACTGGCGAACTATTTATCTAACTGCCCATTAATACATTATACTGCCCGTTCAATCATTTTACAGCTCAAATAATAATTGCACTGGACATTTATTTAATTTGCCGCTCGAGTAAGTCTTGAACTGCCGTTGTAGGATTAAATAACCGACCAAATTCTTTTATATTACTGGCCACGTTCTACTGCCACATTAAGTTAATTACCGCCAAAAAAGTTTAATACCGCCCGCGTGAATTTTTAACTGCCCGATGAAACTGCCTGGATGTTAAAACAACCGCTCAAATAATTACTTCCCATTACAAATATATTTGGATTTCTACAACCCAAATATTTTCTTAGTATGAAAGACAGCGAAATTGTAGATTGCTGTGACAGAGGATACAATTAAAATATTCGGAAGCACTTAGTAAAAAATGTTAATTTCAATTTGTTAATGCGGTTTCAATGGTGAAAGACCTTATCAATTAAAACATGTGAGAGACTTAACAAATACATTGCTTCAAAAATACGGCTTTCTAGAAAGTGACTTTCCAGAAGTGCTAATCTGTTTACTTTTATTTTTGACTGTTCCCGTTACAACTGCAACCACAGAAAGGTCATTTAGTAAACTTAAAATTATCAAAAATTACTTGAGAAATTCGACTAGTCAAATTCGCCTACATGACCTTTCTGTTCTAGCAATTGAGCATACAGCTGCATCGGCAAAGAATACCAAAAATAGTTGAGGGCTTTGCTAATAGTAAGGCCAGAAGAAAATAGTATTTTAGTTATTAAGATGGTTATAGTTTGAAAATAATTTTAATACATACGTTGGTTTTTATCTGGGTTTTATTTTATTTGTATTTAGCAGTGAAATAAAAAAAAAGTTTTTAACTTTTATGTTGCTCCCAATTTTGAAACCTCGCATTCAAAATATTTTTATAACACGGGGGGAGGGGGCATACTAAGCAGTTTTGCATACGGGCCCTGTCATCCTTTGTTACGCCACTGACTTCACTTCATTTTCGAATTCCTTGATCGATTTGACTATCAGGTTGTATAAAGTCATTTTTGTCTAAACATTATATTTTTTAAGTTGCGGGCATTTTTTGCGAATATTGACAGATGTAGAGCAATTTTTAAATTTCATAATTTACACATTGAATGAAATTGTGGCAGTAATAATATGTTAGTTGGAGTGAAAGCAATATGTATTAGGAACAACTTCTGCTGTAAGAAAAATTGAAACTTTTATACAGGGTATTAGCAATTGGATAACCAAATTAGAAAACTTAAGAACACCATAACTTTGTAATTTCAAATAGAACCCTATTGTTTTTAGGTCATTGTTGGATTTCCCATAATATTGTCTTTCATTTTGCTATACGCTTCCCTATACCTACCCAAAATCAACCGTTTTTGTCAAATTTGCAATTCCTTGAAAAAAGTGTCAAATTAGACAACTTAATAAAAACAAACCATAGCAATATTTAATTAAACAGTAACAATTACATAAAAGGTCAACAATTAGCGAATAAATAAAATAATATTATAAGGCATAGAACAAAAACAATAGAAAGTTAAATAGAAATTACTAAGAATTTAAGAAAAATAATAGGTAGAGGCATTCAGATACTTAAAAGACGTGCTAAACATGCTGACCGTTTTGTTGTATGCGCAACTGAATTCTCTGCTGAAATGAATTTTTAACTCTTCTCAAGCCTTCAAGCCTTAGAAATGCATCACATATTCTTTCCATCATGTCATACACCTGATCTTTAACAAAACCCCAAAAATAAAAATCTAGCTTCATCAAATCAGGGGACCTAGCTGACCAATTTACAGGGCCGCCTCAACCAATCCATCTGTTAAGAAACTGATTATCCAGATAGATTCTTACCTACGCACTGTAGTGTGCAGGGGCACCATCGTGTTGTATCCGTAACCTTCGTGTTACGCCTAATGGCAACTCGTCCAACATATTTTCCAAATCATTTTGCAGAAAGTGGAAGTAGGTGTTTCCATCCACATTACCAAAAAAATAAGAACCAACAACAAGTGTACCAACAATACCACCCCAAACGTTAATGAACCATCTTTATGGAAAACCGCAGACCAACTGATTTCGTCCTTCTGGGACTCATCAGTACGGTGCTTCCCCTACACACTCAATCCATGCAATTTAACTTGCTATAAATGCTGCCGCACTCTGGACAGATATCAGCAAGTGACAATTACTTTGAGTAATTATCTGGGAGTAATCAGTGGTACTGGACCGTTCGAACAACTACTCCTCTGACAAAGACCCCGCCAGGCATTGAATTATAGAACTAATCCAGATTTTTGAACTACGAGACGTCACAGATTGCGGAAATGTGTGAATGTGTCATTGCCAAAATGTATGTTTCGGTGAAAACAAATAATAATATGCATACCTATATGTAAACTCATTTATTGATTACATACTAATTTTGAAAAACATAAGTTTTACATTTTAAATTTGGTTAAGTTTACTTTATTTTTAATTTTTTTTAAATCATTAACATTTTTTACATTTTACAGTGCTTATCCTCTGGATGTA
The DNA here is from genome assembly GCA_963966045.1 of Xestobium rufovillosum. NCBI lineage: Eukaryota > Metazoa > Arthropoda > Insecta > Coleoptera > Ptinidae > Xestobium > Xestobium rufovillosum. The sequence continues at coordinate 14,803,440 of OZ014496.1, forward strand.
AGACAAAATAAAAGTTTTTCAGAATTAAATTTACATTTACTAGGTACCTTTTCCAATTAAAAAAAATACAGAAAGAATCGGTAAAAAAATAAAAATTAGGATTTTGTTTTTCTCTTCATTTTTTTAATGTAGCACCTCCTATACGTGTAAATATTTTTGTCCACGACTATCCTACAACAAACTTATACTTGTGTTTCTTCAATCATAATTAGATACATTATTCACTGCAGTGATTAATGAATATTATTCACTAAACCAATAGGAACATCGCTTTGACCCTTTTTTACATTTATTTAGTAGGCCGTGATCGCGATGTGTCAGTTCAAATTGAAACGTCAAATCAGCATGGTTTGCTTTTAATTTGAAATGCATATTCTAAAAAAGAAGATATAATGAGTAGTGAGAGTGAAAACGAGGTTTCTTTAACAGCACCAGCAATAAAAGAAGCTGCAGAACTTGCCTCATTAGATTCATTGCCCAAAAAACCAAGAAAATTATACTTGAGAGCGTATGTATGAATCTTTCTTACACGAGAGAAGGGAAATGAAGGTAAATTCTTTCTGGGAATCTGTTTTGATAGTCGTGGACAAAGTATAGTATACAACTCGTTATAATGATGCTATTATTGCCTCGGATGATTACAAAACTCGCTCGTTTCACTCGCTCGTGTTGTAAATTTCATCCTCGGTAATAATAGCACTCTATATCTATTTTCCTCTTATTTTTCTTCCGTGGTTAGATGGAAGAACAGCTGGGTGCATGAATCCTTGTATCCACTCAAGCTGAATCTCGCCATGGGCGATTACGTTTCAATTTGTAATATAATTTTCTGTCTACTAAACTTAAATAAAGGCCATTTATTATTAATGTTATTATTATTATTATTATATTGTACACGAGCTTATAATGAATGCTATTATTACCTCGGATGATTACAAAACTCGCTCGTTTCACTCGCTCGTGTTGTAAACTTCATCCTCGGTAATAATAGCATTCATTATAAGCTCGTGTACAATATAATAATAATAATAATAATAAATGGCATTTATTTAAGTTTAGTAGACAGAAAATTATATTACAAATTGAAACGTAATCGCCCATGGCGAGATTCAGCTTGAGTGGATACAAGGATTCATGCACCCAGCTGTTCTTCCATCTAACCACGGAAGAAAAATAAGAGGAAAATAGATATAGAGTAGTGGATAGAGAAGCGAAACAAACAGTAGAAGATAGATAGACAGAAAAGAAAGGTTTTAAGACGTATTCCAAAACACAATACCAAATAAACCCAAGTTGCTGCACATCGATCCGAGGTTCAGTCACTGCCCACCCAACAACAAGGTGAACATCTTGCTCGAAAAACTTTTTATAGTACGAACAATTCTGATGGACACAGGTACAGAATTCAGAATTTTTGTAATGTTGTAGGAAAATGAGCGCTTAAATATTTGCGTGTGATGCAAAGGAATTGTCAAGGTTCTCCTGAATCTCACGTTCAAGTTGTGCACATCGGTTCTAAATGTAATACGCTCAGACAAATAGGGAGGATGCTTATGCAAAACAATGTCAAAAAATTTACGGGCCGAGTGTAACAAGCGCCTGTTCTTCATACTCAACCATTTGATCTCTTTAAGTTTATGACTAACGTGCTGATATCGACGAATGCCAAAAATTAATCTTATACAGGAATTTTGAAGTTTTTGTAATCTGTTGCAATCAAAGGCAGTTAGGCAAGAACTGTACACTGTATCACAGTAATTTACCTGAGACAGAACAAGAGATTCACAAAGCATCATCTTTATCCGTCGATCAAGTACATGCCTGCTTTGATATATTAATCGCAAGTTAGCGTAGGCCTTCTGCAAACAACTACTTAAATGAGAAGAAAATCTTAAATTATCATCTGATAAAAGACCCAGACTTTTTACTTTGCTATTGAACAGTATAACTGAATTATTGACTGCTATTTTTTCTCCATATTTGTGAAGGAAATTTAAACGTTTACCTTTTGGACCAAAAATTATTGCAACAGATTTACTAGGATTAAGATTAAGGCAATGCTTCAACGAGAAAGAAAGCAAATTAGCTAGGTCGTAATTAATGGCAGCCACTGCCTGAGATCACTCATCCGGATCAAATGATAAATACAACTGAGTATCGTCGGCATAGAAGTGTTGATTGCAAGACATAAAAGCTGAGGGAATGTCACAAGCGTATATCGTGAACAGAATGGGGCCCAGCAGTGAGCCCTGAGGGACACCGGCAGTCACGGATAATTGATCGGATGACAAACCCCCATGCGTCACCAGTTGACCTCTATTATTCAGGAAATTGTTCACTAGTGCAACTGAGGAAGGACCCAAACCAATATAACGTAAAATGGAGCTCAAGAGACGGTGATTCAAAGTGTCGAAGGCTCTGGAGAAGTCCAGCAGCACCAAAACAGAGAGTTTTCCTTCATCCCAGGATTTAAAAATATCGTCTGTAACATTTAACATCGCCGTACTACAGCTATAACCTTTTCTAAAACCGGACTGGTACTTGGGTAAAATATTGTATTTTCTTATGTGAAATTCAATTTGATTCTCCAAAACTCTCTCCAGAACCTTCCACATAGTAGGTAAAATACTAATAGGACGAAGGTGACTAAAACTGGTGGGATTTGTAATCTTAGGGATAGGAACGACTCCAGCAACCTTCCACGAGGAGGGAAATACAGAATTAATAATACAAAAATTTATTATATGAGTAATGTAAGGCAGTAAAAAGGGCAAACATAGCTTTATTGTTGCAATATTAATACCGTCAAGGCCCATAGCCTTACTCTTAATATGCGATATTATATTAAGTACCTCAATATCACTCACAGGAGAGAAGATTAGTTGAGAACAAACGCCATCCCCAACATGATCACTATAAAATTTCATGGTAGATTCATCTGGGGAAACACTGGGAATGGAATTGACAAAGTAATCATTAATGGCATTCACATCAGATATAGAATTTGGGAACTTGCTATTATTACTGTTACATTTACGAGACTGAAAATTGAGAGTTCTCAAAATCTGCCAAGACTCGCTCAGGGTACTGCCTTTAAACTTAGTCGAATAGTAAGCTTTTTCTCCCTTCGTATTAGGGACGTTGCCATGTTTCTAAGGCACTTATACCCCCGCCAGTCCGAAGGATTTCTTGTGTATTTAAATTTAGTAAGCATATTATCTCTATCCCTCGTAATTGCTCGAACGGAATCCGTTCTCCATGGCGCGTACGGCCTAGTTATCTTGACAGTTCTAAGAGGTGCATTAATGTCCAGCAACGCGACTATATTACTGTTCAGAAAATCAACCTTAGCATCAACATCGTCCATGTCGAAAATGTTTCTCCATGGGACAGAACGCAGTTGTGAATCAAATTGTGAGTAATTAAAGTTTCTAAAATCTCTGTATGTTTTGAATAACGGAGTTTCTTTTACTTTTTTGACATTAATACTACAGAATATTAGTTCGTGATCACTAATCTGCGATGCTGGACAAACACCAACCTCCTGAACTCGTACACCTCGGGACGTCAAAATAACGTCAAGAAGGGTAGCCGTCGTTTCTGTCAATCTGGTGGGTTGTGTTACAATTTGTTTTAAGCCCAAACCGTCACAAATTTCCATAAAGTTGGAAGCAGCACAAGAATCACAATTCAGAAGATCAACATTGAAATCACCCACACACAGCAACGTCTCCGCCTCAGGGAGAATGCATAACATTCCAGCCTCCAAAACACTTAAGAAGTTCATATAGTGAAAATTTGGAGGTCTATATGCAACACCAAATGAAATATCAACATCCCCAACTGTTACCTTTAGCCACACTTGTTCAATTTCATTACTTGTTACATAAGATGTGTAACTTAAATGTGATTTAATGTATATAGCCACTCCTCCCCCTCTCTCCACTCGATCATTCCGCAAGAGATCATATCCGTCTATGCCCACGCTACTATCAGGTATATCAGAACTCAGCCACGTTTCACACACCCCCACGATGTCAAAACCTCCATCACGAACGGCAGTCCTAAATTCATCAAAGTGGACAGACAACGACCTCACATTCAACTGTGCAACCCTAAAAAAATTCATAAAATGTTTAGAACATAAAATAAGAAAGAAAAGAAGAAAAGAAAAAAAAAGAAAATGTAGAAAGGAATTAAGCGTAAGATTAGACAAAAAAATAAACTTAACAGTAACTTAAGCAGAACAAGAGCAAGAGCAGGCCCCCGTCAGCTGAGCAACAGTACCAGACAAAAAAAAATGCTACAAAATTTGTAATAATAAAAACAAACCACAATAATTTCTTTTTAATTTACTCCTTTACATCATAACTTCACTTAATTCACTTCGCGCAGACTCCTCTTCATCGAATGAGTGATTCCTATTTACTATACTATTTTAAATTCATCTTTATACTTCGGTGAAGCTTCATTTAAATTTTCACCAATTCTACTATTTTTCCGGATTTTGGTGTTATTTTGGCTTGGGTGAAAGGGCTGCGATGGAATTTAATTTAATTTATATTGATTCCGAGATTTTCCATTTCTCGAAGCGTTTAATTTTCGAAAAAGTTTTCACAGCTTATTTATGGGATTATCTCTTTAGGAATGCCATCTTCAATTGACGTGGTCATCTGCATCGGCTTTCAAAGATTTTCGGGATAACTTGCACACGCAAATTCAAAATGTGTGCAAAACATGTAAAATGTACCAAATATAATATGTTGCGTTCAAAATGATTATAGAAAACTGCAGACCACTGATGGTTTGGCCCTGGCGGGACTTGTCAGTGCAGTGTCTTCTGCATTCATTTTATATTCAGATCAGCACACAAGCAAGTTAGTTGCTTATAAAATGAATGCAGAAAGCAATTCACTGACGCATCCCACAAGAACGAAACCAGTGATTTGCAGTTTTCTGTAATAATTTTGAATGCAACATATTTGGTACCTACAACCTGCAAAACGATCTTGTTCGTTGAAATACTGTACTTAGAAACACGTAAAGGTGGGTCCGCATAGACTCGTGCCTCGTGGTCGTGTTCTACTCTTTGTCAACATTCACCGTTCGTAAAATTGCATTTATTGTTTGTCGTTCATGGTGTTCGCTCTGTTGATTGGACAGATTTATTTTATTGCACTTTCCTTGTGCATTACTTGCTTCCAATCAGGTCGAATGCCAAATGTCAACCATACCGTCCATAAGGTTCCCAAACATCGCGATGTATCGACGCAAGCTCGATGCTCGATCTCGACGAGCAGGTGTTTCCAGTGATTACGAGCATCACAAACGCCGCAAGCACTCAAATCAAGCTGTACACACTGCTCGATATGTTCGTCACGCTTTCGGTGTTCACTGTGTTCGTTCGACCTACTTGCGAGTTGTATGTGGACGCACCTTAATACATTACGGTGAGTTGGGTTAGACATGCGATTTTATTCTGTTGCGTAAACCTGCTTTTCGGAAAACGATGAATTTAACATGATTGTTGTTGGTAGATATATAATTAGATTTATTGTTTCCCATCTGGGACTACAATATATTAAACCATTGCTTAACCTATACAATATATAGAAAACTAAGATACTTCATGTACTCTCTCTTTCTCTCTCTCTCTCTCTCTGCACAAGCATCATCCACTCCTTCCCTCCACTACTCTCTTCCAGGATCTTCTCCACTGTATGCCATATGGCGTTCTCCTTCCATCCACACCTTTCCAACACATGTTCCAATATCTTCCTCTTCTCATTTCATTCCCCAATGTAAACCTTGACACTCTTATCATCTTCTCTTCCTTTCCCCTCCTCAGCAAATACCTAGGCAGGCAGCCCTATTGCCCTTATTTCTCTGTAGTGGCTATTGTATTTTCAATTTTTTATCTTCCCTTCTTTGTCCTGTTCTTGAATTCCTCAATTTCACTCCTTCCCATTATTCTTCTGTTCTCTATTTTTATAGTCGCATATACGCTCTTTCCCGGTGAAACCTTTCCGTGTTGTTAGTAGTAAAATGTAAAAGCTAATTTTGCAAATTTTCAACTTGAAGGTAAATTAAAAGTAAAGAATTGGCAGATTTCAAGCTCATAACGCGAGTTATTGTTCCAAGGATAGGTAGGTGCCCATTTACTACTTTTTTCTCAGTGAACAACCTCTCATTTTATGTTGTTAAGTATAGGGACGCAATTTTACCTAGTATACCTATTTGCCCAAAGCGACGTATTCTTGGTTATTTTTTTTAAATTAAAGATTATATAAGCAAGCCATTAAAACATTTAACATTCAGCTCTGCTGCCGGAAGTGGTAATAAATCACAGTTTATTTCCCATAGAAAAAATAGAAGGAATATAATGGACAGTAAGTTGGTCAAACAAGAAATACTACAAAAGAGTTAGTAATTAGTAATGTCGCTTATTTGAAAAGATAGAAACGAACCCCTGGGGCTCTTCGCCGAACAACCAGAGGCAGGGCGAACACGAGCCTTTAGAAGCCGGTATTACGGTATATCAAAGAGAATTCGTACTTAGCCTGATTGGAGAACATACCTACTTCAGATTTAGCTCGAAACAGTACTTTTTACCTCGTCTTGCTATACGTTCACGTTGATCATCAGATGTATACTCAGCACTCAGCAACTCAGCTTAATACTGGCTCGTGTTCGTGTTCTCTTTCGGTAAATAGAGCAAAACTGTTCTTTTCGTGGTCCTAGCAAAGTCCACGTCTGAGTATTCGTTGGGCATCTGTGCCAATTTATGAATGTGAATACCCAAATGCCACTCCATTAGAAATTTCGCGCTCGACTGGCGCTCTTGTTCGTCGATAGATATGCGATAACTTTACGTATTTTGCTGCCCTAAACCCTATTACTCTATACATATTCTATGTTTTTTAATGTGTGCATTGTTGAGCAATATCCTCGGATACGTCGATTTTATTGTTTTCTTCCGCATATTTTGATGTACAAATTAGGGCCTCGCCACATAGGCCATGCTATGCTATGTCAATGTAAAACACAGAAGTAGAGACAATGGAATTCAAATGGAAGTGTCCACATTGTTCATGTTTAAAGTAATTTGCATAGCAACGAATTCTACTTCTATGCTGTTTCTATGGAAATAAAATAGTAATTGGAGTAAAATGAACCCCAAAGCAACGTTATGAACATCATTCTTTATTTAAATTTATAAATATTGACAGCTGCCAATTGACAAAAATAAGGGGCTCGCCACATATGCCATGTCATGCCATGCTAAATTAAATTTAGCGTGGCACAGCACAGAGCTGTCCACATAGGACATGCTATGTACATTTGGGTAACCATAGTTATTTGTTTGAAAACTTATTTTTGGCAATTGGCAGCTGTCAATATTCATAAATGTAAATAATGGATAACGTTCATAATGTTGTTTTGGGGTTCATTTTACTCCAATTAAGGCCTCGCCACATAGGCCATGCCATGCTATGCTAAATTAAATTTAGCATGGCACAGCACAGAGCTGTCCACATAGGACGTGCTATGTAAATTTAGGTAACCATAGTTATTTGTTTGAAAACTTATTTTTGTCAATTGGCAGCTGTCAATATTCATAAATTTAAATAATGGATGATATTCATAACGTTGCTTTGGGGTTCATTTTACTCCAATTACTATTATTGTGTCCATGGGAACGTATCCATAGCAACAGCATAGAAGTCAACTTCGTTGCTATGTAAATTACTTTAAACATGAACAATGTGGACACTTCCATTTGATTTCCATTGTCTCTACTTCTGTGTTTTAGATTGGCATAGCATAGCATGGCCTATGTGGCGAGGCCTTTACTATTTTATTTCCATGGAAACGTATCCATAGAAACAGCATAGAAGTCGAGTTCGTTGCTATGTAAATTACTTAAAACATGAACAATGTGGACACTTCCATTTGAATTCCATTGTCTCTACTTCTGTGTTTTAATAAAGAAGGTGTAACAGAAATCCGATTATCCTCGACACTCTTTAATTTGTAATGGTGACCGGTTTCGGGGTCCTCAACTAACACCCCATCTTCAGACCAATCAAGAGCTACACAGATCACAATAGATAGACCACATGAACTAATTATACTCTAAAAATATACTTACAGTGATAAAATCAACTAAATAAGGAAAAACCACATGCGCCTTCCAACGAAGAGCAAATGAAACACTATATATCGGGACTTATGCGAAGTCCCTGGCAAAATAGTGGGTAAAAAACTGTTTTTTACCCACTATTTTGCCAGGGACTTCGCATAAGTCCCGATATATAGTGTTTCATTTGCTCTTCGTTGGAAGGCGCATGTGGTTTTTCCTTATTTAGTTGATTTTATCACTGTAAGTATATTTTTAGAGTATAATTAGTTCATGTGGTCTATCTATTGTGATCTGTGTAGCTCTTGATTGGTCTGAAGATGGGGTGTTAGTTGAGGACCCCGAAACCGGTCACCATTACAAATTAAAGAGTGTCGAGGATAATCGGATTTCTGTTACACCTTCTTTATTAAAACACAGAAGTAGAGACAATGGAATTCAAATGGAAGTGTCCACATTGTTCATGTTTTAAGTAATTTACATAGCAACGAACTCGACTTATGCGAAGTCCCTGGCAAAATAGTGGGTAAAAAACTGTTTTTTACCCACTATTTTGCCAGGGACTTCGCATAAGTCCCGATATATAGTGTTTCATTTGCTCTTCGTTGGAAGGCGCATGTGGTTTTTCCTTATTTAGTTGATTTTATCACTGTAAGTATATTTTTAGAGTATAATTAGTTCATGTGGTCTATCTATTGTGATCTGTGTAGCTCTTGATTGGTCTGAAGATGGGGTGTTAGTTGAGGACCCCGAAACCGGTCACCATTACAAATTAAAGAGTGTCGAGGATAATCGGATTTCTGTTACACCTTCTTTATTCAAATAACCTCGATTATGGAACACTTCAACAATTTTATCTGTGTTTTACATTGGCATAGCATAGCATGGCCGATGTGGCGAGGCCACAAATAACTATGGTTACCCAAATGTCCTATGTGGACAGCTCTGTGCTGTGCCATGCTAAATTTAATTTAGCATGACATAGCATGGACTATGTGGCGAGCCCTTAACACAGATGGCCCTATTCAAATTTCGGATATGGCGTCATTCATGATTTTTCAAATACCATCAAACGTGGATAGACTACTAGATAGGTAGATAAATATGAATCAATTCATAATGAATTCTCGATAGGCAGAAAAAAGACAATAAGAGTACACATACATACATTTTCTTTATTTAATGAACAAACAAAATGTAACTTGAACTTTGTGGAAACAGCTCAAACACGAGCTCAAACATTAGTAAACGAGTACCGGAAACACCTCTAACAGCGTATGTTTGGTTGCATACAACAACATTCTATATTAATAGACACCAAGAACCCATGTATTCGGCATTATGTACCTACTTTATTTCTAACACTTTTTCACCTAATTTTGTCGTGTTAATTTAGTTTCTCTTTTGACAAAAAGTCAAAATGATCTTTTTTGGAGTAGCGCGCTAATTAAATTGCATGAAATTTAAACGTCAAACCAGTTTGCCAATTGAATTTTCATTTTGCGTACGCGAGTAAACTTATCGATTATCGCTACTCAAGATTTGCCTATCAATTATTGCTGTTCCTTTATACTACTTTAATAGCTACTTGACTAAAGAAACTAGACGTACATATTTTAAAATATTCCTAAGAATTTTTTATTAACTTGCCTGCTCGATGCTCACTCTCCTAAAAGATTTAATTTTCTCGTTTCTAATTTGACAACACTGACAACTCGGAAACTTGTAAAATGAGGGATACCCAGTTAATCTCAGATTTGACTTTTTCTCTTAATATAGATGCAAAATCCATTTTTTCGTGATTCAAATTAGGACGGCAAATATTTTCTTTTCGCACGCTTATTTTCAGCGATATTAAAGTGTATCTTGGCACCTACAGAAATAGAACGTTTTTGGTTGCACAACTAGCAACTGAGCGTAATATTTAGCAATATTTTGGGCGTGATAGATTAATAGGGCGTTCCTAGTTTTGGATATTTTAGAAAATTAAAAATTCCCTCTACAGCTGCCCTTTTGAGAAAAAGCTGTATGAGAATCGCCATGTATTTTCACGGATGTGCCATTTCTTCTGATACAGCATACTTTACTTTGTTGTCTTTTATATGAGCATATTTTTGAAGTCCTTAATTGATTGTAAAATAAGATTATAGACAAGAGACATTTGTTGAGCAAATTGTATATTTTTATGGTGTTATCGGCAACATAGCTTTGAATATATTGACGGATATACAAGAATTTTGAGAATTAAAAACCTATGTCTTGCGAATATTATACAGGGGATGAGCAATTGCATCACCAAATTATAAAACTCTAAAACCAGACACCTAATTTTATTTTATTTATTTTAAATATTTCTAATACTTAGGCACATATTTTTGTGCCATTTTGAAAATCACTGTGCTCGCACTAAGCGTATAAAAGTAAATTTCTTGTTTACGAATAAGCGGTGGGAAAATATTTGATTATCTCTGAAACTGTTAAGTTTTGAGATAGCTATCGTTTTCAAAATGTCTCTACAACTGTAAAAATTTTCGAAATGATCATATGTAGTGTAAGTTAAATCTATCTCATAAGTACATACTTACCTACAACCTCACAGAAAATTTGATCAAGGAATCTAAAAGTGCATGAATTATGTGTATGGTACCTATATTCCACTTAAAAATCGAATTTTGGTTGTGCAGAAGAAACAGGACATAGGGAGGGCAGCCTGGTATATAGTCATGTCTTTAATTTACGCAGTCGATAGAAAGAGTAATAAATTGATTTAACTTCTTTATCTAAAATGATTAATAAAAGAGCTTATGTCATATACAGACATTTATATTCTTAACTTCAAAATTTATTATCTTCTTAGTGCTGGCCGCTGGTGGCCCTATACTCAGCTCGCCCTTCTCCCGCAGCCGCGGGGTTTGCGCCTGTGTTTATGTCACTGCATTACGTACACAGAAATATTCCAGATATGTACCTAACGGTTGTTTGCAGTCTATATAAATATATGATCTTGGCTAAAAAATATATTTTTTTGCAAAATTAAGACGACCAAAAAAAGCAACAAAAAAAACAAAAAATGTCAAATATTTTATATATTTTTACACGTTTTTAATAAATCTTGACAAAGCTCCCGAACGGGGACGAAACGTCGATATTATTATACCGGGTGTCAACGAGAGCATGTAACATCCCGCCATTTGTTTACTTTTTGAAGTACACTTTGGCAATCCGCTGTAAGTATTATACTCCTAAAACCTCACATTTTTATCATATTTGACATATCTAATTACTTCAGGTTAAACCGGAAGTGACATCAACTTTATTATGTTAAATAGCAATATATCATTTTTTTAAGATAGTTCGATAGGCCTTTTTATTCTCTTGACAACCATGTATCACACATACCCAACAACTTTATATTTGTGACGTCAGAGGGCGTTAAATGAAAAAGTCACGTTTTCTGTGAATTTAACGATATGAGCCTAATTTTAAACGTTTTAATGAATTAAACTTTTAATTCTAACAGACTGTTTTAATGTCCATGGAAAATTTTTCGAATTTGAAGAAGTACATCCGTTATTTTTTTAAAAAATAAGGTTAACATAGTCGATTTAAGTGTTTGGAAAAATGGAATTTAAATTAGTAATTGATAATTGAATTGCACTTTTTATGCACAAATTGTGAGGACAATAAACTGACGTTCGAAAAACAAGACAAATATTAGCACCTTGCTATTTAGAATTTCAGGAAAAACTCGGTTTCAAAAACAAATATTTAAAATTTCAAAATTTCAAATAGTTTTTGAAACCGAGTTGTTCCTGAAATTCTAAATAGCAAGGTGCTAATATTTGTCTTGTTTTTCGAACTTCAGTTTATTGTCCTCACAATTTGTGCATAAAAAGTGCAATTCAATTATCCATTACTAATTTAAATTCTATTTTTCAAAACACTTAAAACGACTATGTTAAACTTATCTTTTAAAAAAAATAAAGGATGTACTGCTTCAAATCCGAAAATATTTCCGGGACATTAAGACAGTCTGTTAGAATGAATAGTTTAATTCATTAAAACGTTTAAAATTAGGCTCATATCGTCAAATTCACAGCCAACGTGACTTTTTCATTTAACGCCCTCTGACGTGAAAAATATAAAGTTTTTGGGTATGTATGATACATGGTTGTCAAGAGAATAAAAAGGCCTATCGAACTATCTTAAAAAAATGATATATTGCTATTTAACATAATAAAGTTGATGTCACTTCCGGTTTAACCGGAAGTAATTAGATATGTCAAATATGATAAAAATATGAAGTTTGAGGAGTATAATACTTACAGTGGATTGCCAAAGTATATTTCAAAAAGTAAACAAATGGCGGGATGTTACATGCTCTCGTTATTTATTTACTACATGCCAGAAATTCACAAAATTAAAAAAATAAAATTTGAACTGGCACAAATTAAGCAAGACTATTTTAAACGTTTATTCTAATTTTCCTAACACTGGAATATACTCATTAACTTATAGACTATCAATCGCACTTCGAATACACAAAAAAATCGATAATAAATATTGTCCTTATCAAAATAATAATTATGAAAAAAATAAATCGAATTTTAATGCTTCTAACCAAGCGCTTTGTGGTATCACAAGAACTGAAACGCTGTGTCCTCGCCTTACTGACGCTTGCCTGAGAGAAACAGTGCGAAGCATGAGACAGAGCGTAGCTAAAGAGTTGGGAGTTCGATATTCCTTTTCTCCTCTGCCCGTCTTCTCAGACTGCTCCCCTCCATTCGTTTCACTTTTCGTGACGCGCGCATTTGATAACACAGGAACTTACTCTACCGAGACAAAAGAAGTTTCACCATTGCTTCACTAAGGTTTCATCCTATTATCCCACAAAAGCAAAATGTAAAACACTTGCCTGATAGAAATGTAAATAACCTCCATGCAGCCATTTAAGCAAGATTATAACAAAACCACCAATTGCACTAATGTAGTTTATTTAAAGACGAAAAATATCTTGCGGCTACAACACAAACTGAAATAAGTGCAATGGATTAGCCTTATTGAATACTTCGCCATATTGTTGGGAGCGAGGTATGAAATGATCAGAATAGTAATAATTCTCTTACTGGCAATTTTAACATTATTTTGTAAGCCTCCCATAAAATATATCTTCCTTAGTTTGAAAATTGAAATTGAGAATCTTGACCAAGGAGACTGAGAACTAGTATTTTAAATTATGAATTATTGTTGGCGTTGTATATAGGACAGTGTTCTGAAACACCAAGTTTCGTAAATGTGTTAAACACCATATATTGCAGTATTACTAAGTATGTATATGAAAGCCATTATTAAATTATATGCAAGCCCGAGTGCAAGGCCCTTATGGCTGCCTCCATTTCTCCATTAGCTAGAAACTTTCAACCTGTCTGAATTTGGTAAAGTGCTTGAAGGATAAAATATAGTAACGAGTAAAATACATTATGTGTCCGTGCACATATAACCATAAATTTAAATTTATAACAATGAGCTCTTCGTATTCAGGCTCGTAAAATGTCAGATACGTGCACTGAAATATCCCTTATAAAAGTATGCAAGCGCACAAGTTTAGTCGATAAATTTTTCCATAGTTATTATGCTTTAAATTAAGTTTAGATTTTTATCTTAATATGTATAAATGATTTGTTTTGCATGAGTTATTTCTAATAAATAGGATTTTATAATAATAAATTTATATACCTACCTACCTGGATGTATATAACCATTCAGGCATCAAATCGTGAATAATGCTCATAGGTATTAGTTTCAGCATGTAGCACTGTTCCATAAATCATGGGATGAATAAACGTTCCCATAAGAAGAGGAGGCAAAATTATAAACCAGAAAATTATTTGCTATATAGAACATCTGAACATTTCTATAAGATAGTTTTATTAAGCTATTACATTTAACAAATTCTGTTCGAAAAAAACTTCACTCGCAACCATTTCTTGAATCGAATTTGGTTTCTTAATGGTATTGAGACCCGGTTTTAAAGTGAATTTGGAATTACAGAGAAGGTGCATAATTGATTCTTTACGAAATTGCTTATTTTCTTGAATGGAATTAGCCTGTACAGATCTTCTTTAAAACAGAGCGTTACATGTTATTATTACCTGCTTATTATCTTTGTGTACAGTACAGGAAACATTAAACTAGCGCCACGATTATTCATAACATAATTTCAGTTGCTCTGTTACTTTCTTTAATCTGACACTGACACCGTGTCACGTGATACCTCTTCTGTATTGGCAAACTGGAACAAAGAAGAATGAGAACTGGCTGAAATGATCCTTTCCATTTTTGTAATATCTCCCTCATTTTATTCAGTACGTGTGTCTGATTCAGTTCGTATTTTTTATTCCCGTTCTTAACATAGGTATTGGGGGGCAGACCACGAGAATATAATAATTATTGCCCATATCTTCCTCCGTTGCAACTTGCAACTTGAAAATGCAACTGACAGTCCTCTAGCCAAACAAGTTTTAACTTATGGTTATGTGTTAAATGACCTGACCGTCATTTTGGATTGTGACATTACCGTGACGATGGTCATGACCTGTAAGATAACTACAAACTGTTATTGTTAGGTGTAGGTAAGTCAGGGTCTGGGTGGGTATGGGACACATAATTTTTGTTTATAGCTGAACATTCTTCAATCGAATCCCATGCATTTCAGTTCAGCTGAGTATGTATGTTATTCGATAAATTTCTACTTGCAGGTATCATAACTTGTAGTATGGACAAAATGTATTATTCATATATTAATGTTATTATTATTATTATTATTGTTGCATGACTTTTTAAACACGACATAATTATGATTTCTATTGGTTTAGAACTTAGAAGTGTTCTCATTATATGACATATGCTAAGGACGACTCTTTTCTGCACATTGGAATGGATATATTATACACAGTGTCCCAAATTCGAGCAGTCAGTTATGTGTAACTGGTTAGTATTGAAGATACAAATATAGTTAAATGGAGAAAGTTTATCAGAATTTTATGACCACCCCAAATATACATTCAAATATTGAATACCTTTTTTGGTTTTTGAGATATCTGATCAATGTTTTCTACGAGTATCTCTTTTTACTTCCGAGACTACTACAACTTGTCTGTGCTGTTCTTCATCACGTTCTGTGGTGTATTTGTAAGCTGATGAAAATTGGTGAAGGGGCTTGTGGTGCATGACTAGTTCGGGGCCTTGCTACATTGTCATGTCTTCTCGTATATTCTGTGCTTACCTATGTATTGCATCTGCCTGTTGCTTACACGACCAGCAGTTGTATTGGGGTCTTTGCTCGTAATGTTTACCATAATAACAATAACTGCGATGTAGATTACTTAATCCTGAATTGCTGTGATAAATCCTCATGTTTCACTGTATATATTGCGCCATGATTTGGATGCTTGTTGATCCATGTTATTGGATGTGGTGTCGATGCTTGCCCTGTAGTTTTTTTATTTCCACTTTTATTTACTCCCTTCTATCATTCTGTCTGTTGGGTCATTATGTATGGTGCACGAATTGTAAAGGAGGGACTGATGCGACCCTGTGTGTGATATTGTTTTATGTTTTCTGTTATTCCATGAAATATTTCCTTAGCTTAACTACGTGTAGTTCATGATACTGATGAATACTCTTCCTCCGTCTCTCCTGCCTAATATGAATCTTTCAACTGCTGACAGTATATGATGTAGGTACTTATGCTGTATTTGTAACATTGTGATTGTGTTAGTATGTTTACTGCCCCAGATCAGTCCCGCTTCGATATAGTCCCATTTCGTGCGTTCCCGTTTCGTGCGCCGATGAAATTTTCCCGTTTCGTGCGTCGTCCCAAACCTCTACCTGGTTTGAGTGCCGTTTCGTGCGCTGACCTGCTGATAATGCAGAAAGCCACTAATTCGAGTTTATCTTTACAACACAACGCTGTTAATAACTAGACTTCAATGCGGAAGTGTATGTTGATTTCTCTCCTATTGTTTTCAAATGTTAATGATTTTGTTTTTGGGGGAAGACTTAAACGCTATGCTCGCTTCGCTCGCGAAGCTTGCCCACATACTGGAAATAGTGGGCCGTGGAACCACTTTTTTGGCCGTATTCAGTGACGGGCAACTATAAAACAAAGCAGTACGTTTTGTATGCCTTTATTGCAACAGGTACAACATGTTCAAAGTAAAGGATATCGTTGTGCAACGCACGAACTGGCACTATTTAATTACTCAGTAAATTCTTGACGCTCGAATCGGCACGAAAACAGGTAGACACCCAAAAACGTACGAAACGGGATACCCCCCCCCCGCTTCACCTCACTAGTCGAAATAAGCAGGTACAATGAAACCTCTGTAAAATGGACACTGACAGGATCAAATAAAATGTCCTCTATAAGTAGGTGTTCGTAGTTTAGACGGCAAAAAAACAAAAACAACATTTTGGTGAATTACAATCTGCCCACTAAATAGAGGTGTCCGTTAAGAGAAGTTTTACAATACCTACATATTTGTTAGTACCTTATCTACTGGTTATAGCAAATGTGTTTATTGCCTTCATTTTATTTCGTGCTGTTAATTTGGTTCTTAATATTCTCGTTAACATCCGTTTATATTTCTTTTAAGATCTTCTTGCTTGTTCTTTTCCAATTCTTTGATTATTAGTCCATAACTTCCATTCCTCGTGATTCTTTCGTTATTAGGCGTGTAGCTTTTCTGTTTCTGTTACTTTTTTTAAACAAATGTCGTAACCTATACATCTGTAGTGAATGTGGTTATTAATTTATTATTCTTATCACCTATATTTGCAAGCTACTTTTAGAGAGTTTTAACTTTATTACTCAATTTCTTTGTGTAGATAAGCGGCCTGGTTGCCGAAAAATTCAATTACAGCTGTAAATAGTTTGACAATCATTTTGCAACACACTGTATATTTAAGTATGCAAAATATTATTCAGTTTTAATTCACAAATTTCAGTGAATTCTGAGAAATATGAAGAGCGTGGGAGCTCTAACAAACAGTAACCCACACACATACATATGTTGAGAAAACGTTACGTAAACTGTACACAACCTATACGTAAGCAAATCCCATTTTTGCCTCAAAAAATCTGCTTGGGTTCGATTTCAAAGAATAAGTGAAACGCGCTTCTATTTGTGTTTGACTTGTTTTCTGTAACACAGCCGTAAGCTACTTGGGAAAGATTCAGTATAAAATTTCTTATTTACCTCTGTTGATGTTTAAGTGTTAATTTGTTAGGCAAATGTTTATCTTGTATAGTATAGACTTTAGGTGTTTTTATTTTAAAGTTTTGAAGAAACCGCTATGCACACGGTGTGTGTCATCTGGCTGTGTTTACCTGATTAGCATTCTTCCACAAATGACAAAATCATATTTTCTTGGTGCCCTAACTTTTAGTAATTGATGTTTTTGGCAAATTGGGTGGATACCACACAGAATCTTTTACAATTAGGTTTTCAGAATCCCTAACAATACCCAGATACCTATTTTTATGCATGTGTTCAGTTCCCTCTATGGGAAATAATCATTAAAGGACCTTTAAAAACTTAGCTTCTTCGGAAGAAAACCTACATTTTTTCAGACTGCGCTTCGGTTTTCCGTTTGCATTTGAAAAAATCAATATTTAATTTGACATAGGTACCTACTAACAATAAGAACGTAAGTTATGCACGTTATGAATGATCCAATGTCAACTTGGTTGAGGGAGAATTATGTGGCATCTTCTAGTACAAAAATTCTGGATTGACGATACTATAATACTTGGAACGTGGAATAGGTAACTAGTTGCTCGAACTGTCCAGCATACCAACTTACCAACTTTTTAGTTCCAGATAATTAATGAAGTACCTAATTATCTCATTCTGATATCTGACCCAAGCGTGTCAGTAAACAGTAAGTTATATTACATTTTTCAAGTCTACAAGGGAGTCACAGTACTGATGATTACTCCCACAAGGCTGCAATATGCAATATTTAATTTGACACATCTGATAATAAGCTCCAAACACGTATAAATATATACGCAGACACTTTCTAATGTTAACTTAGCTAATGCTGTTCAGTACTACTCATTACATTTCTCTTGTGCTGATGTTCATACTTGTGCATGTGCAGGTTCACGTCGCCGTTGCTTTTGATCGTGGATTCGTCGGTCCATAAAATTCTATGCGCGAAATTGGCATCTTCGCGAATTTTGTTCAGCGCCCACCTACAGAACCTCATTCTGTTGGTAAAGTCTTCTCCATGATGTAGCTCCTGGTGCAGAGACAAATGGTGTGGATGTAAGCGGTTTTCGTGCAGCACCCTCCAAATGCTTGCAGTTGACATGTCTGCATCTCTGGCAATATTTCTTAGGCTTGTGGTAGGATTCACCAGAACTACCGCCAACACATCAACCGCTCTTCTATTTCTTACAGGTCTTGCAATAGCATTTCCTTTGTTATGTTGACACTGAACCTTTCCACTTCTTATAATACGCTCTGCCATAGTCGTTTGAATACCAATCTTGACTGCAATCTACGATTTGGATAGCGTGCTGCTTACAGGCGTCCAGCTGCAGCCATGTTTTCTTTGGCATTCACCTAATCATTATAAATGATTAACTTATGCATAGTGTTGTAAACTGTACTTACCCATAATCATCGACATATCAAAAGCTTCTTCATTAGAATAAGGCATTTTAAAAAATATAGAAACAACGTAAAAAATCAAAAATCGAAAAAAAATTGCAACAACACGGAATACTAAACAAAACGGAACAGGGTTAATGAGGAATTCCAGCAACACAGAAACGAAAACAAGACGAACAAGAACAAAAACAACAACCAGAAAATCTAACAGAAATTCTCATTCAGCGCAAAGAACTACAGATCTAAAATGGCAGCTCAATGACACATGCCAACTCCTTTATTTTTGGCCGTTTTTTGGCTATTTTAGCAGTTTTTTAAAATTCGGCAATCCCTCAAATATGTGACTTGTTTTAGAGGGATAACTTTCAGACAAAAGTTGGCAGAATGAGATGGAAATCAACCCCTTCTGCTATTTGAGTTTTTCGAGAAAACCGCCCCTGAATGATCCTTAATTTTAGCGGTGTGGGGATAATACTAATTTTGGCAAAATAACATTGTGTAATACTTGATACGAAAAGCAAACCCTTGTACAATCATAAAATAGTTTCGTTTTCGTTCTTAATCGTTGAGGTTGATCACAAAAAAAGTTGTTAGCAACCCCCAATTTTTTTTGAAAATTGGCCGTCATTTTGACGGTTGGAATAATTGAAAAAATGTTTAGATGAAAAATGCTTCTTTTTCTAATTCCTTCTTAATGATGTATCACACGACACTCCATCCTATTCGATATTCTTGAGAAACACACCCCACCCCCTATTATCTCGGAAGGGGTGACTTCGAGAAAAATTAAAATATTTTCATGAAATTCTTCACGGGCAATTTACTTAACAGGATTTTTTCCCCAAGTCCGTAGCTCTGATACTTTCCCCGTAAAAGACAGTGTACGGGTGGTCTGAATCACCCTGTATATATGGAACACATGATATGTTAAACTGAGGTATGTTAACTTAACCCTCGCACTGTTTTTCGAGCGAATAATCTTTGAAGAGAATAATATTATAAACGCTAACGACTGAGACTTGCAACGTTCCGCTCGCTTCGCTTCCCTCCGTTTGACTTTCACCTGACCTGACGGGAATCACCTAATTTTTTAATTTGATTAATTTGATTAATATGACTAATATGAATATGCAAAATTTATGTTGTCCGCAAGTGCCACGACACCGTTTAAGAGATGATTGTTCATTCAAAGTCTTGAATATTCAAGGCAACGTTTTGGTTGACTGTAATGGGCAGAAGGCCATTAAGTTAAGAATTTCTAAAGCCTGTGAAGCGTATGTATAAACTACTATCGTTACCCTATTTACTGTTTCTTGCAGAGGCAATTAATTCGCTCTGCCTTAAACGAAATATAATTAAAATATCAACAAGCGTTATAAAACTTAATAATCCACCGTTATCGCAGCAATGGTATTAGAACAAAGTAATAATTGCATATTTCAGTAGGGAAATCAAAATGTTCTAAGATTCCCGGTAAAACTTTAAGTTTTAAAGCTGGACACTATTAAGGTAAATTTAGTGTTTCTTTTGGAAATTTGGGCTTGCTTCATGAAGTGAGGTTAAAACTAGTTCAGTAGTGCACTGAACGTCAGAAGATTCATAGTCACCCCACGGATCAAATACGGCAGTTGGTACTTTTTGTTAGAAAATTATGAATGCACATAACGTAGGTATTGAAAATATGCAAAATTATAGTATCGTCAAAATACTTCAACAAAAGTTAGACTAGAATGATCTTATTAGGTATAATGACGTAGGTATAATAACTGAGAATATTAGAGTGAGTTGACAGTTTCTCCAGGTTGCCGCATTTGTTTCCAGCGGGCAGATCTGTGTAGAAAATCGAAAAAGCATCCAAAAATCTATATGGAACACTAACCTAGTAATGCACAGTGCACAACATGCATTATTGGTCTGGTGAGAACCCTCGCTGGACAATGGAGATGGACAATCAAAATGTCTGGAGTCTCAACACTTGGTGCGGCATACTCGGAAATAAAATCATAGGTATTTAATTGTGCCTAATATTTTAGGAAAAAGGTGCATGACCTATCTTTTTCAGGTCCCTACTTTTTGACGATGTTTTAAACGGACACAATTATCGAAGATTTCTGTTAGACACTTTACCGGCTTTGTTGGAAGATGTCCCTCTAGAAACTAGGCAGTTGATGGGTGCCCTGCTCACTTCTCTAGACATGCCAGGGAAATATTTAATGAAGCATACCCAAGGAAATGGATTGGGAGAGGTGGTTCAGTAACCTGGCCAGCTAGGTCACCGGATCTCACTTGTATGGAATTTTATTTATTTATTTGGAAAATTGAAAGGGGAAGTGTATAAAGATCGTCCAAGTGATAGGCAGGATATGATGCGGCGGATAGTGGAAGCATGCAGGAGTATTTCTGAAGAAGAACGTCGTCGCGTTCATGTTTCTTCTGAAAACAGACTACAGAAGTGTTTGGAGAACAATGGACAACAATTTGAATTTCTTAGGTGACCCTTTAGTTTGCTTCGTTAGTAACACTGTCAATACAGACATAAAATGACAGCTCAATGACACCAGCCAACTCTTTTTCATAGTTTTGGGCTATTTTAGCAGTTTTTTTTAAATTAAGCAATCCCTCAAGTGCGACTCGTTTTAGAGGGATAACTTTCAGACAAAAGTTGTCAGGCTTGAAAGAGTCTTTTAGATGAAATGAAAATCAACCCCTACTGCTATTTGAATTTTTCGAGAAAACCTCCCCTGAATGATCCTTAATTTTAGCGGTGTGGGGATGATACTAATTTTGGCAAAATGCTATTTACTTTTCCTCCTGAACTTATTTTTCTTTGTGTACGCAAATGCCACAAAATTTGCTTTTTTACTTAAGTGCCATACATTCCTTTAGCGTCGTCCATCCGATCGTATCCTGAAGTATGTCCGGAGCTGATAGAATATTTTTCCGAGGTAGGTACAACTGCTACTTTTGTGAAGTAAATCTTGTTAGCATTTTTAACAGACACTTACTTGCAAGTACCTACCTGATACTTACTTTTGCTTTTAATTCCACTTATTTTTCTTGTATTATTACCATGGGAGAAAGGTAATCTTTATTTCTGTTTCCGGCATAAAGGCGCTAAAGGGCTGAAATTCGCAACGAACCTGCTTTAGCAAAACTATTTCGCAGAGTTGAATTATTCTCCGGGCAGTAGAATGTATATACCTTGAAGGGCGATAAAATTTCGCTGATGAAGAGGGATCAACTGTCATAAAGAAGTTGATGGGCCAAACGTTTTACCGTCTAAAACGGCCACTTCGTTCGAGCGCTGTGTTTATTTTATAGAACGTTTATTCCAACGCATAAATTTTGCAATTTTCTTTGTTTGCAGGGGCGCTTTCTAATACCAGCGAACCATCAGAGACAAGAAATAAACGTACACAAAGCTTTTAATACAAAGAAACATTATTTCAACTTGGCCGAGAAAAGGCCAATCCGAAATACACATTGGTCTTATTCTCTTTTCTGTGTGGTAGGTAGGAACATTAGAAGTAAAAAAAATTCTCGATCGGAGGTAGTTTGTCCATTTTGAAGCTCAGCAGACCTCGGAATACTTTAATTGGTTCAAATTTATTATTGTCGACGAAAAATTGTCCCAGCAGCTAACAGTCTATCCCCTACAATCCCACACCATACGTAAGATAAATCTTTGAAAATTACTTTCCACAATAACGTGGAGATTGCCTTGGGACCATAAAATATCTTTGATTTCTTCTAATGAAAATTCATTTTTTTCCGAAATTGCATTCGTCGGAATATAGTATATTTTACAACAAGAGATGAAAATGCTTTTTTTTCGTGAGGTGAGAATTTGCCCACGAGCGAAGCGAGTGGGGCAATCTCACTAAATGAAAGTGTTTCTTTTATCCATTATTAAAACTATGAATTTGACATTTTCATTTTCACTTTCACTTTCATACGGAGTCGACAGTTGAAAAATTGCTATTTTAATATACGGGGTGATTTTTTTAAGTGGTGCTAACATGGCTATCTTTTTAATCTTAATAGATACAGATTCTGTTAAATGGGAGAAAAGTTGCGTCTATTCAAGCATAAAGAAGTTCCGTTTGCAGAAGTTGATTATCTCTTTTCGTTTTTGCGATAATCGAGAAAAATTATAATTTTGGATTTTACATTTGTGTTCATATTTTCTTTATTTGGCATTCAATCTTCAATCTGCAAAAACTTTCTTGGGACGACTTTTCATCCTCTTTCTATTTGTGGTAGCAGAAAGTACCTACCACGTTTCGTTTTTTCGGAATCATCATCAGATTCATTTTTTCTTATGGCGCCATCTTAAATTTTTTCAACATGTAATAGCCCATTTTTTTCTGAATAAAATTATATAACATATTTGTATGTTTAAATCGCATTTAGGCCCAGAATTTTAATAAAACATGATACAAACGGTTTTTCCATCTAAACACAATTGCTGTGAAAACAAAAGTTTATCTACTTTGTCAACTCAAACGTCAAGAAACATTTTAATACGATTGTGTTTTAGTGGGTTCCAATGGATTACTCTAATGACGAAAAGGTTGACATGTTATTTGTTTATGCTACTGTCAGACGAAATGCTGAAAACGTGGCTGCAATGTATGGCGAATCGTCTTTAAAAAAGTTTCTTGACGATTGACGTTTGAGTTGACAAAGTAGATAAACTTTTGTTTTCACGGCAATTGTGATTAGATGGAAAAAACATTTTTATCATGTTTTATCGTTGATTGACTAATCAATCAAATCAATCAACGGTTTTATTAAAATTCTGGGCCTTATAGTGATATTGAACATGTGCTAGATTTTGTGAGAGGGCACGAAAATTTAATAATTATAGGAGATTTCAATGCAGTCGTAGGCACAGGGCGAGAGGGCGGAATAGTTGGTCCCTTTGGATTAGGCAATAGGAACGATAGGGGAGTGAGACTGATAGAGTTCTGCGATAAATATAACTTAACGGTCGCGAACACTCTATTTCACCATCATGTTAGGAGACGCTACACGTGGAAGATGCCAGGAGACCTAGGGAGATATCAAATAGATTACATTCTTGTTAGGCAAAGATTTAGAAATCAAGTTAGGGATTGTAGAAGTTATCCAGGAGCAGATATAGATAGTGATCACAATATAGTCGTTATGAAGGCCAATCTTAAATTTAAGATTTTGAAAAAAGGAAGCGGAAGAAGGTATCTTGACCCAGAGAAACTAAAAGATGATGATACGCGCGATAAGTTCGAGAAAAAAGACAAACGAAGTACTAAAGGGCGCGGGCGAAAATATTGTTAGGGACATAGAGGAAGAATGGAATTGCATTAAAAATAGTTTAGTTTCCTCAGCTAGGGATATTTTGGGTCATAAACAGAATGAAAGTAGGAAACCCTGGATAACAAAACATATTATGAGTCTAATAGAGGAAAGGCGCAAATATAAAAATAGGTTAGATGAAATAGGGAAACAAAGATATAAGGCGATCAAGTGGGAAATTATTCGGAAATGTAGGAAAGCGAAAGAGCAATGGATCGATGATAAGTGCAAAGAAGTGGAAAATAAGTTCGAAATAGGAAAGACTGATGAAGCATATAAAATAATTAGGAGAAATTTTAGAGAAATTGGATCTAGTACCAAAAGCATTAGGAATGAGGCAGGAGATATCCTAATCGAAAGCGGGGAGAAGGCAGATAGGTGGAAAGAATATTTAGGAAACTTATATGCGGGACAGGAAGTGCAAGATATATTAGAAAGTGAAAGCAGTGTAGAAGGGGATAACCTAGGGAGTCCTATAATGAGAGAAGAGTTTGAGCTAGCACTAAAAAGTTTAAGGAATAATAAAGCACCAGGTATAGATGGCTTGCAGGCAGAAATCTTAAAGTGCGCAGGTCAAGAGGTAATAGATCGTTTATTTAAATTAGTTAGTCGCATATACCTGACAGGCGAGATTCCAGAGGATTACAAACTGAACATCATGGTAGCTTTGCCAAAAAGGAAAGGCGCGGATAGATGCGAAAATTTTAGAACTATCAGTTTAACTTCCCATGCGTCAAAAATTTTAACTAGAATTGTGCAAAGAAGGATGGAGAAAAAGGCGGAAGAAATATTAGGAGAAGATCAGTTCGGATTTAGACGAAATAGAGGAACGCGCGAGGCCATTCTAGCTTTACGAGTAATTATAGAAAAAACGATAGAAAAGAGAAAGAGCGTATATATAGGATTTGTAGATTTAGAAAAAGCCTTCGACAACGTAAAATGGGGGAAGATGTTCGAAGTGCTGAGAAAGGTAGGGATGAAATACAGGGACAGAAGAATAATACATAATCTCTACAAAGAGCAAAAGGCAGTTATAGAATGTGAGCAGGAACGAAGGGAAGTAGATATCCGGAAGGGAGTGAGACAGGGATGTGCATTGTCACCTCTAGTTTTCAACTTATATATCGAAGATGCGATTAATATTGTTAAGGAAAGAACAGCCTCAGGGATCAATGTACAGGGCCAAACTATTAACATGCTCAGATTTGCGGATGATATAGCAGTGTTAGCATCTAGCAAAGAAGAATTAGGAGCGGCTTTGAATGAAATGGAAGCAGTTTTGACACAGGGCTACGGCATGAAAATCAATAAAAAGAAAACTAAAATTTTGGTATGTAGATGGAGTGAAAATAGAACTAAAATTGAAATACAAATAGGAAATGAGAAGATAGAGGAGGTCGCGGATTTCTGCTACTTAGGAAGTAAAATAACCCAAGACGGTAGGAGCACTAAAGATATAAAACAAAGAATGGCGCAGGGACGAGTTGCGTTTAACAAAAAGAAACAACTGTTATGTTCGAGAACGGTTAATATAGAGACTAGGAAGAGACTCTTAAAGTCGTATGTATGGAGTACGGCATTATACGGGTGCGAAACTTGGACAATAGGAGAAGCGGATAGAAAAAGAGTAGAAGCGTTTGAACTGTGGTGTTACAGACGCATGATGAAGATACCGTGGATAGATAAGGTTAGCAATAGGGAAGTATTAGAAAGAGTTGGGGAAAGGCGAAAGGTATGGAAAACAATAAAGAGTAGGAGAGATAGGATGGTAGGACACCTTCTAAGACACGAAGGAATAGTTCGTGACATACTAGAGTCAGAGATAGGAATAAAAAGAGGTAGGGGTAGGCCTAGATTAGACTACTGCTCTCAAATAGTTAGGGATGTAGGATGTTCTACTTTTAGGGAAATGCGTAGGTTAGCTCAGGATAGAAAAGAATGGAGGTACGCGTCCAACCAGTCTTCGGACTGAGAACCTTATGATGATGAAATCCGATTTAAACCTACAAATATGTTATATCATTTTATTCAGAAAACAATGGGTTATTTCATGGTGAAAAAATCTAAGATGGCGCCATAAGAAAAAATGAACCTGATGATGATTCTGAAGAAACGAAACGTGGTAGGTACTTTCTGCTAAGACAAATGGAAAGAGGATGAAAAGTCGTCCCAAGAAAGTTTTTGCAGATTGAAGATTGAATGCCAAATAAGGAAAATATGAATACAAATGTAAAAGTCAAAATTTTTTTTTCGATTATCTCGAAAACAAAAAGAGATAATCAACTTCTGCAAATGGCACTTCTTTATGCTTGAATAGACGCAACTTTTCTCCCATTTAACCGAATCTGTATCTATTAAGATTAAAAAGATAGCCATGTTAGCACTACATAAAGGAATCACCCTGTTTAGAGGAAACGAAGCAAAAATGGGCCAGTCTTGTAATATGGGTTAGGTGGGTTTTTCAGCTGTCCGATGCAGTTCTCTGCATCCGACTGTCGCAAATCGTAAATGGCGAAGTTAAATTTTCACAGTAGAGATGGCGCCAGCATAACCTCTTTTGTTGTATAGACCTAGCATTTTTGCAATATGGGCTACCAGTGTGTTTCTATTATGGGCTGGTGACCCATATTTAGAACTATGTACCTAAGTCTGGAATTTTTCCAGGATGTCAAGAAAACAGAGGAAAGAAGCTAAGAAAAGAAAAACATGGGATGAAGGAGATATGGAACGCGCAATAATAGACGTCAGGCAGCACGAAATGGGG
Organism: Xestobium rufovillosum; assembly: GCA_963966045.1. Lineage (NCBI taxonomy): Eukaryota > Metazoa > Arthropoda > Insecta > Coleoptera > Ptinidae > Xestobium > Xestobium rufovillosum. The sequence goes on from OZ014496.1 coordinate 14,830,363, forward strand.
TACGCTAAAAGCTGCAAAAACATTTAATGTTCCACGTTGTACATTGCAACGTTATGCAAGAAAACTTACACTACAGCCAATTGAAGCAGCCAGAGTAAAGCTAGGGCGTAAAGCTGTCTTAGGAGATGATCTAGAGGACGGGTTAGTTCGTTATATTTTGGAGATGGAAGCTAAATTTCATGGATTAACAAGAAAAGACGTAAGGGGGATGCCGTACACCTTAGCTACCAGGAACCACATAAAACATCCGTTTGGAGGTAACATGGCGGGTAGAGCCTGGTTGAGGCTTTTCCTGCAACGCCATAAAGAGCTATCAGTACGACGACCAACGGAAACATCATTTTTGCTCGCGCAAGAGGCTTCAACAAGGAAAATGTCGCATCCTTCTTTAATGTTCTGGAAAAAGAATACGACAAGAGATTTTACCCCCCTGAACGTATCTTCAATGTTGATGAGACAAGTCTAACGATTGTATAAAACAAGATTTCACACGTTATAGGCCGAAAAGGGAAACGACAAATTACATCGTTAACTTCCGCTGAAAGGGGTTCCCTGATAACTCTCGTAGCTTCAATGAGCGCTGCTGGCCAATTCATCCCACAATGATGATATTCCCCCGCAAAAATATTAACCAGCAACTAATGAAAGAAGCTCCTCCAGGTGCCATTATGGCGGTACACCCTAGTGGATGGATACAAAGTAATATTTTCACAAGATAGTTCCAACATTTCATTGACAGAGTGAAAGCCACAGAGTAGTCACCAGTCCTGCTTATTTTGGATGGCCATTACAGCCATACTCGTAATATAGAAATCATAGATATAGCTAGAGATAATCAATAATCATGTAACTATAATTGTCTTGCCTCCCTATTGTACCCATAAACTTCAGCCTTTGGATAAAACTTTCACGGGAGTTCTTAAGACGTACTACAGCGAGGAAATCAGGGTCTGGTTACGCCACTATAATCGCCCACTAATTGCATTTGACGTATCAGAGCTCTTTGGGAGAGCCTATTTGAAATGCCAGACTGGAGAGATTGCCGTTAATGGTTTCCGAGCTACAGGTATTTATCCCATGAATAAAAACATATTTTCAGATGCCGATTTCATTGCTGCTGAGATTGAAGCAGAAAAGACTTCGAGTGCTGCACCTGATACTACTGATGAAGAAGATGAGATGCTGATGGCTTCAAACGCTGCTGTCAATTCGAATGAACCTGAAAATTCTGACATTCCAACTTACGATAATTCTACCAATTCTCAATCAACACCTGACTGTCGCTCAAACCACATCAATTCATCATCTAATTCTCCCACTTCTCCATCTGGATCTAATACACAGCCTGTTGCTATTCCATTTATCATTCCTACAAGAAGCTTTTATAAAACGTCTGCCACGCCTTTCACAGGACCTTGCTCACAGTCTGCGAATTAAATATGCTCAGTTGAGACAAATCCAACGCATAGTCTATCTAAAGCTGGGCTCTCACGCCAGCAAGACAAACCTGGCGTAAAAAGAAATTTATTTGAGAAGTGTAGCCCATCAACTCCTTCCACATCTGGGTCTCCACGAACATTTTTGCTAACACCATATCAACTTTCTCCTGTGCCTCGTTTGCAGAAAAAACCTTCAATCGTGGGAGTAAGCCAAGTAAGTGTTCGGTGATAGCCTCTTCACCTTACAAAAATGATTTGATCCAGTCCCTCAACAAGGTCAGAGATAAGGGAAAAGGCAAAGGAAAAAGAACAGGAAAAGGAATAGAAAAATGAAAACGCAAACAGGTTCCAAAAGCCACAAAGAATCGGAAGAAACAGAATCGAAACTAGGCTTCTAGTTCTAGCAGCGAGGATGAAGAGGATTATGTGCCTGCAGATGATGATAGCGATTACAACGAGTTTCCTGATTCCCAGACTCCACAAGATGCAGCTGACGTAACTTGTATGTTTTGCGATGCACTTTTTGCAGAAGATAACCATGGTGAAATATGGATCAAGTGCCTCATGTGTAATTCGTGGGCCCATAACGAGTGCGCTGGGCCCGAAAATGAAGATTATGTGTGCGATTTTTGCAAGTAGTCGACCTAAGATCACAATAAAGTTATGAGTTATTTGATTTATTGTTTCATTTTTGATAAAACTTTTACTTTTAAATAATCACGACCAATACAATTGACTATACCACTTCACATCTATTATTTATCACACATTTTTGAAGGTAGCCCATATTTAGTGTCAATATTTAAATGATACAAAAGTGCACATTTTCACGAAATAATGAATTCATATTTTTTTAATGAATGTGAAATTATGACAGGTTGTAACTAACTAATATGTAGCTATTGTTAGGTACGTTTGGTATTGAAACTGAAGTTTTATTTTCTTTTTGATAAAAAAAAAGGGTAGCCCATATTTACTTCTTTTCCTCTATGTGTAGAAAAAACTATTTTCTTATGAAATGTAAGATTGTGGAATCATAGATGTTGACTTCTTTAAGGCAACAAATTGTCACAAATTAGCGTCTAAGCTGCAAAACTTTTTGATGAGTATCGATTTGGATATCTCTGGCGGTACCCGCGGGCAGCCTCGTGGAAATTTCTCGGATGTTCAAAATGAATCTGTAACATGTATCAAAAAATTAAATTATTCTAAACACCGACATTTGGCTGTCTATCAAAATACTGTTATGATTGTAACCCCCGCTCGGCGCATATGGTTGTTTACAAAGTGTGATTCAATGTTTGTAAACAAGTCGACAGATGTTTTTATGACCTTATTTACCTATTATGAATCAAATTTGTGCAGAAATTTCGGTGACGAGAAGAGAGCGTGTAAGTGACTGCGATGGACAGTCAGTTCTTTTAGGAAGTGATTGGGAAAAGAACGGTAAAAGCAGTTGTTCTGTTGTTGTGTTTCGACACTGTCGTGAAACCAACTAATTATTATGTATGAATAATAATTATTTCATCAATATTTAAATTGAAGGCAAGCAGCACACCTCCGTTAACTGTTGGACCTGAACGATAAACTACCTATTTTTTGTTTTCGTTTTCGTTTTCTTTTTTTCTTTATTTTTTTGTGCGTAATTTTTCTGTACATACACGGTGTACCAACGAAAACTTGAACCCCCGTAAAACTCGGCAAAATGAACGTTTTGACAAAAATCCAAAAACACGTCGATTTTTATATTAAAGGGGACCAATTTTTATGTAATAATCATTCTTGCAACTCTGGCCCTGTGCGGGGGGCTAGCGAACCCCCAAAATTTTTAAATGGGATGGGGTTCAAATTATCAGTACTTTGGGAGGGTTTTTCATTACTTACACAACTGTATTTGTTTTATTCAATTCGATCAATTTGTTTCCGAGAAATTGCTTCCAGAACTTTCCAAATTAAAAAATTAATAAAAGCACAAAAAGGTTTAAACTATCGAATGTATTGCTCGAAATGGCCTCCACCAATTGTCATACAATAATACCTACATTCTGGATTCAAATCCAGATCTTACATTTCTCAAGACCTCAGGAGTAAACCATTTTGATTTAGTAAATAAACACGATTTTATACTGTGGCGAATAAGTTTATTTTGACATTTGTTCTGATGTTCTTTTATTCTTACTTTTTATTCTTCCAAAGTAGGGATCATTTGATCCCCCGTCCCATTTAAAAATCTTGGGGGGTCGCTACCCCCCCCCCCCGCACAGGGCTAGAATTGCAAGAATGATTATTGCATAAAAATTGGTCCCCTTTGATATAAAAAACGACGTGTTTTTGGATTATTGTCAAAACATTTATTTTGCCGAGTTTTACGGGGGTATAAGTTTTCGTTGGGACACCGTGTATATATTTTCTCCGCATTGTGTTTTTAGTCAGGATTAATTTGATTTCTGATGCAAAACCATAATGCCCATTGGCATTAATTAACCAACATTAATAAACCTTTAGCTTGAGTCAACTCAGTTATTATCTTTTTCTGCTATAAACCTTGTGAACCGTGGTACACCTGGGAAATTATTTCGAATTATTTGTTTTCAAGTATACGTTTACAGAAAATATAGGTATTAGGTACTTCTAGTAGTTGGAATACTTGCTTTTAGAGTCTATTCTTTTTGCTTTTGTTAATTTAGATTGTCACTAAATTGAGCATTTTTGATTATTGTTGAGCGGATACCAATTAGGTACTTATATTCACATTTTGGTTTTGACTTTATTGGTTGTATTCACGAGTTTGCACAGTATCGACGAGTATATTGTTGTGTGTATTAAATTGTTATTTCAGTTGTTTCATTTTTTGTTCTTTTTCTTTATCTTTCGTTATTTATGTATTTTTACAAGTGCTTAACATCTCTGGCAGATTTCTGTATGAACTTGACTTTCATTTATTTGTTTGAACTGCACACCAGCTCCGCTGGGTAGGTTTGGCTCAGAGTCTTTCCGAGCGATGGTAACTTTGGGGAAAAAAATTTTTATTGTTTCTTTTGTTTTTGCCATAAGTGGACGTCGAAGTTATTTAGAACAGTCAATTTGGAAAAGTGTGACCTGTTAGATTGTGTACCTATTGTTGAATTATTTAGTGTTTGTTAACTGATTATTTACTGTTTAAATGTTTATTATACTTATTGTAAATTTATTTATTCAAATTCAAATCGCTTATAAATTGTAAATAGTCACTTGCAGCTAAAATTGTTACAATACGCTGATCCATAGCTTACTTCATGATTGCATTCCATTGATGATTTAATGTCATTATACGAAGTTTTGAACTCATCTTATTAATTTTTGCAACGGTTCATAAAAATATGATATTATTACACCGTTGTGTTCAAAAAGAAGGGATCGATCAGAAAAGAAAATAATAAATGCATGTCACTATTTGAAAAAAAAGTTTTCTATCGTCCCTATACGTGTAAGAAGATATCAATAAGCATTTTGAGTTCACAGTTCATTATTCTACTAATTTTAACAAAAAGTATTGTACGCTATTTCACGTAGACAGTATTATCTTTTATTACCCATAATTATTGTCCTGCAGAAGTCTATACTTTAGAATCGCCCTAACCGTAAATGAGTATTATACAATTATTACTGTATATATAAACTGGTATTTATTTCAAGAGCAATTTGTTCGTATGAGAACTTGATATAAATGAGCTACCTAAGTAGGTAGTTAGATTGAAAAATTCGCGATAAATGTTTATATTCGAAAACTCTCTAGATACTTATTTTCCCCTCTGTAATAATGAAATGTATAAAAGAAATGATATTAGCATGAGAATGCATTTGGCAGATACGAAGTAGCTATATTTACAGCTATTTTACACCTCAGTTACGACCTCGTCATGCCATATAACGTTCCATGAATACGAGATCACTTTTCGTATGCCCGCTCTTTTTCATTTTTTAGTGTCACATTTCACACGTCATATCATTAATCTACATATTTGTGGAAAACCATCAATATCTGCTTAAACACCGAACATCCCCATGACATATGGTCAGAAGAGTAAGATATAAAAATTTTATTAATAATCTGGTCATTAGATTTATATGGGCATACTCTTTCACTTGATTATTTGTGTTCAGCATAACTCTTAATAAAGTGCAATTGGTATGAACACATTTCTTTCAATAGTCAAAGTATTGGTTCCCTCAATTTAAGTAAACAGTTATTGTCAGAATAATGATGGCTTTTACCTTAATGAAACATTGGGAAGCCAAAATTAGAATTGTATTTGTTTTTCCGATTAGTAATAAGTGTAAGGAAGTATCATTACGTCAATATCTTATTTTTATACCTACAATTAGCATCGTTTTTACCAATAAGTTAAAGTTCAGTCAGTGCGTATGTTCTCATGCAGCACAATGTAATGTATACTCTGCACTTTGCGTAACTTACCTTATCTAACAGCTTCTCGTCTAACGATAAAAAAAAATTAGGAATAGCACCATACAACAATCTAGCAATCTGAGAATGAACGACAAACCTATTAAATTGAGAATATCTTGTACAATTCTTTGTTATCATCAAACAAAAAATTTAAAACATAAGCGAATATAAATAAAGCATATAACAGTGAGGTTTCAAAGACTGTCGAAACTCAAGTTGGATACAGGATATTGCAGTATTCCGGTAGGACATTATTCAGAATAAGAAATTGAACAATCATCATAATATTAAAAGCGAACTGGCACAACACTTGAAATACGGGTGGGAATATCGGTCGCTCGGTCTCTTTTCAACTGGCGGAGATCGTATGGGTGATGTCTTGCACTCGATCAGGTGTTTCTTTAACGCAAATAAGAAAATTGCATCGGCATCATTTCGATGGACGCTTGGATCTGCTGAGCGCTGTTCGCAGTAGTAGTTCAACGTCGCACCCGTAGGTAGAATGGTTTTTTGCAATTAATTACTTAAGAATATTCTATTGGAATATTCTGTGGTGCACCTATATACGTTTTAAGCATAATTACTACACCGATTCATCACTACGTAAAAATCGTGGAGCGTAGCCCACGGGTTCATCTAGTATTTATATATTTCCTGTCTCGCCCAAAGGTGCAACTAAGGTACCCCTTCACGTACAGTTATTTGCCTGCGCGCCTGGACTGAATGCCCGACGCGTGCTCCCGGACTGACGCTAGTGTTCAACCTACACGTTCAGTCCGAAACTGTAGGCTGTTTGGCACTTTTCCTTTCATTTCGAAAAGTGGCGGTTTGTAGACATGTAAAAATATTAAGCAGAATTGTTTTCAATTTATTACGAAAACAAGGAAGGCAATTGCCTTTCTATTATTAGAAGGAACCGACGAAGGAGCAAAACATGAAAAACGAAGCGAAAAATGTACAACCTCTGTATATTTCAATAAATTCTGTTAAAAACTAAATAGACAGAGGAGGTGCCATGTTATCTCTGCAATTATTATACAATATAATATAACAACATATAATTAATAATGCCCACTACCAAATTAAGCAAGCAAAATGCACGGCTGATTGTGTACGAAACTGAGAACGTAGCACATGTCTCTCTTTCATTCACATAAATCACTGTCGCCGCTCTCTTACTAATCGCCAACCGAGAACTGAAGCGCAGCTACACGCTCAGATCTTGCGTCTCAGGCAGCCCCAAATCTTTTGTCCGATTGGATTTCTTCAGTCCGCGTCGGGACTGAGACGCGCCGGGAATGTTGCATCCCTACACGTTCAGTTTTGGACTGACCTGAAGGACTGTCAGTCCAAAACTGACGAAAAACTGAACGTGAAGGGGTACCTTAAGAGGGTTTTAACTTTTATCTTTTGGAGATTGTCTCTGCATCCAAATCACTGAACCGATAGCAATAAAAATTTGCAGTCATTATCCATTTTCACTTAATAGGTAATTTTTGTGTCGCTCGCAGCCCAGGATTCCAAAGTCATCAGGGCAGAACTCCGCCGATGGACCACACCCAGTCGAAGTCACCGTGTTTCTAACCTGCCATTCTGGATTTAAGAGCCAAGTCTCCCTGCTGCATTTTCGAGCGATTCAGACGTTCCCGACTTTACAAACTGTACTGTTATTTATTAATATTTTGCTTTCTAATTTTGCAAGCATATACAGAAAACATTTCTTAAGAGTCGTCTCATCGGCGATTTCTAAAAAAATAATAGAAGTTTGTCTTTTTCGGCTCCAAATATACCCTAATTTTGTGTACTTATAACTTACTAAAAAATTACTCTTTTAAAAATCCGAGATGAGAGGCCGATTTCCACAAGTTTCTTCTTTCAAATAAAACAAACAACTTCAAAATCGGTTCATAAATAAGGAAGTAATTTGTAAAGAGAGCTGCCCTTGCAAACGCGATTTAATGCCCTGCGTTGTAACGCCCTCTGCTTGTTCATTGCGCAACACTTGGTAAACTGCTAGTACGAACTCAGTGATTTTTGTATGGGGCCCACTTCAATAATTGTATCGCCATACATTACATATTTTAATCGTATATACGCGAACATAGAATTTTGGTCTTGCGAATTAATGTATTTGTCCTTAATTGCAGCGCTCTGCCATGGATCCCACATGTTTATTATAATTCTGTTCAATTTAGAGTCGATTTTATCTGAAAGTAAATTTACACAATTTGAACACGTTTGTTATTGAAAGTAATGAACATATAGCAAGATATAAAATAATTCAAATTTCACCTTAAATAATGTTCTCTTTATAACCAAATAACAACAACTTAAAAGCTGCCAACAGCTAGAATAAACAAAAACTCATGTATCAACACGACCCGCAAAATTTGTTTATGTTATTTATAAGTGTAACACTATCATAAGTACTTGCTGATAGAACATCATAGAATCCTAGAATCAGACCTGACGTGACCTTAACTGACCGAATCTGCCCGGGAGAATCAATAAACGAATAATAATCGATAGAGAATGGACCTTTAGAAAATTGCGTTAAAACTTCTCTTAATTGTGTGTATGTCACAGTTAAAGTGTACAATTCAGTTATTCCACGAAGTAACTAATTATTTCAAGAATTACCGGACGTCATCCGTTAAAGTCAAAAATTCAATACTTTAACTAGTTATTTTATGAAATAAATAATATTTTATGAAATACCTAACTAGTTAAACTATAAAATAACGATCACAAGTTTCTCTTTCTTTCTCAGTGGTCAGGTCAGGGTCCACCATTATTCTTTTTATACAATAACCACACAAATTTTATTCCTCACTTTAACGGATCGTCTTAGTTATTTCATAGATTGACGGATTTCGTACTTTAACTATAACATGTATATGTCACAGTTAGTGTATAATTCAGTTATTCCATGAACTAACTAGTTATTTCATGAATTACCGGGCGTTATCCGTTAAGTATAAAATGCAATACTTTAGCTAAGTAGTTATTTTATGAAATGTTTGACTATAGGTCCCCATTAAAGGAAAACGAGTGCAAGCATTATAAACATTACATACAGGAGGTCCAGTTTTTAATCGACAAACTTCGGGAGTAGATAAAATTCATCAAAACAGTGGGTCTTTATCATTATGAACCAAAACGTTTTCTGGATCAAAAAATTATCAATTTGAAAGTCGGTATTGTAACCAAAGAAAAAATAAGTACGTGCGAAGCTAAGCGCACGATATTTGAAAATATACTTAGTTGGAGGACTTAGAAAATCGTCGTATTCCAAGTACGAATGGTTATTCAACCAAACTTTGTGGGTGCTACGTTTTACTTTCATTTTGTCCCCATAAAGTCACGAGCTGCCACTGTCGTGAGACCAGATATTTATCGGTGCAGTTCTGAAATGCAGTTCAAAGTTAGAAAGCTGGTATCTAACATAAATTCATGGTTTCGACTTGTTGTTGTGCTGTTTCATACCTATGTAGATAATTTATTTCTAGTTCAATATTATTATTATTATTATTGCTTATCATGAAGTTAAACTGAACATAGGTGTATTGTTAAAGCAATTATAGATGCACTAAGCATTTTGTTTTCAGTGTGCTTATATGTTTAGTGCCGATTTTATGAAAGACAAGGAGAAAAAAAATACTGTGAGCAAATCATGCCAGTAGAAAATAAAAGTTATGGACTCTTAAACACATCATGGCTGTTAGCACAGTGAATATTGTAATTTGTGGTTATTTACTGATGAACATAAAAATGAAAGATGTAACAACGATTAATGGCAGCTTTTCAAGCAACTTCTGTAGCTGCAAACAAAGAAAAACTTACCACGACAAACCGACAGAGCAATGGTACCTATAACCTACTTGATTCATGAACTAAGTGAGTTAGAGAACACATAGAAATTTATAGTTGTGAATATGTTAGAAATAGGGATAGGGGACAGCCATACCATATAGTTGAGTGCCACTTCCTTAGTGACATCAGATGTAAAAATTTCAAAAGTAATAACTTAAAGTTCTTATGCCTACTGAATTTTGTTCGACGTGTAGACACTCGCTCCAACTTTACCGAATATTGTAGATGATTTACCCTGTAAAAATAATTTAGAAGTATTAAATTATATATGCAATGCGCTTTGCTCCTATAACGATCTTGACTTACAATAATTAAACGTGCCTTTTGGGAATATAGTACGTAAGCTTTGCTACATTAATTTTCTTGGTAATTCTATTCTTTTGAGCCGGAGCAATAGCTATTCTCTTGGATATGAAATTCAGCAGAGCGAACCCTAATGATGATGGAGCAGAGCGAGGGTGGGATTGGCAACCTACAGAGGAAGTAGTAAAAGACAGTTTCAACTTCATCCCTTTCCAGAATACCGAAATTGCCTGAATTCAGAATGTGATCGTTCTTGACTGTCGGTACCTATATAAAGCAACCGAGACAAACGCATTTGGAATAAAATTAATTACCGGGAAACTGTGATAATGCAGGAATCATCACTTAGCAGTGAATTATAGAACTACATCATGAATCATTTAAAATCGCACGTCAGACGTGTAAGAAAAAATTTCTTAATTGTGCACGTCATTATGCTTTTTATAACAACAAGAAGTCAAATGTTTGTTAAATAAATAATAATTGTCTGAGTAGGCTCCCTAAAATATGTTTAATTTGTTGTAAAATCTATACTGATTTATTATTTTATTGTAGGACCTGGTGCAGGGAGCTATTTAACGATTCACATTCTAAGGGCACTGGAATTGCTTCACGTCTAGCAAAGAAAACAGGAAAGACGATATCCGAAACGCAAACGACATCGCAGGGGACGCCTGTCGTAAACTAGGAAATTGAAAGAGCTTATACGTGTTCCACAGAGCTCAGCTAAAAATAACAAAAAAAATCCCCGAATAACAGTTTTATGCCCTTCTAAACTGAAACAATTATCTTTGTTTTTAAGGCCCGAATAAAGAAAATTTTAATTAAAAATGCACCGAAAACTTCGAACCCTAAAATTCGAATTATCGTCTTATTAAAATATTTTATAGTTGAAGTTTGAAAACAACACCGTATATAAATGCAAATCGCAAGTTTATCTTGGTTTATGAGAACATTTAAACTTTTAATAGGGTATAAGTAAGTTTATAGATCAATAACGAAGGTTTATATCCGTTAATGCAGCTCCCAAATGGATTATTTGAGTTATTCTTTTCTATTGGAAAGTGACCAGTGATGCCAAATTCTAAAAAGAATCAATGCATGTATAAGAATGAAGAAAACGTGAGAAAATATTTAATACACATTGCCATCAAGACAAACTCTGAACTTATTAACGTAAGAAACCGTGCACTCGATCATCTTTAGTAAAAAAATTCCTTCCAAGGACGAATTTCAGTTCTATTATATTTTTATTATGAACATGGTTTCTGTATGGTATCTTCCCGTTTCGTGCGTTTTTGGGTTTCTACCTGTTTTCGTGCCGATTCGGGCGTCAAGAATTTACTGGGTAATTAAGTATTGCCAGTTCGTGCGTTGCACAACGATATCCCTTACTTTGAACGTGTTGTACTAGTTGCAATAAAGGCATACAAAACGAACTGCTTTGTTTTACAGTTGCCCGTCACTGAATACGGCCAAAAAAGTGGTTCCACGGCCCACTATTTCCGGTCTGTGGGCAAGCGGAGCGTTTAAGTCTCCCCACCACCAAAACAAAAACATTAACATTTAAAAACAATAGGAGAGAAATCAACATATGCACTTCCGCATTGAAGTCTAGTTATTAACAGCGTTGTGTTGTAAAGATTAGTGGCTTACTGCATTATCAGCAGGTCAGCGAACGAAACGGCACTCAAACCAGGTAGAGGTTTGGGACGACGCACGAAACGGTAAAATTTTCATCGACGCACGAAACGGGAACGCACGAAATGGGACTAAGCCTTTTGTAGTGTGATTAAATTTAGTGTTATGCTTGGTTTAGGGTAGGCAAAAGAAGCATTATTTTATTGAAAGAAGTATCTACTTGTCGCCACAATATTTGAAACTTGAAAATGTAAATTTCTTATATCCTCGACATTTTCATTTTCGGACAGACCTTATGAAAAATTATAAGATGTTTTGTGGACTGAAAGTGGGGGAAAATACAGAGGAGACAACATCATAATTTCAATATTAATTGCGGTGCCAAAGTTATTATTGTATCAAGACATTAATAACTACGCGAGAACAATCAACAAACAGTCAGAGAAGTTTTTGATGGAATAATAAGACGGATTACGCTTACGACAAAGTAATATTTTGGGCCCGATATTATTTCTAATCCTTAATCGGTTATTACGGAAGTATTGAAAAAATTTCTGCATGTTGCGCTTCTGCATCAATCTTATTGTATGTGCTAAAAGGAGCATCTTCAAGACGTCTTTTAAATATGTTTTAGCGTAGTTGCTGCGTCAGCTAGCACTCGTAACAGATAGATATATATCTGCTAATGATTATGCAGATAGATATACTCAGGTTCCTGAGTGGTGCAATACTCTTTTGAGTGAGTGAGTGGAAGTTTCTGCACAAGGCGATTGCTGTATAAAAGTTAGTATGCTTCAGACAATATATTAAGGAGCGTTTGTGCTATCTCCGAGATGATGTGGCTCCAATTTCAAACATATAGTGAGTGCCCATCATCCAATTTCAGGTTCGCTCTGCATCCTAACATATATTACCATGGTAGAATAGGTATTAGAAACTTGGAAAATGTGTTGAATAAAGGTGACAATAGAATAAATACTCTAAATGGGAAGCAAGTAGAGCAAACACTTTCAGATGCCCGTTAATCAGGTTTACATCCTGATATATACGAAATATTATCAATAGCCGCATGATCTTAATTTTAATGTCCCAGTAAAACGCCACGACAAAGGGAAGGTAAAACATGTACCTGGCTAATCCGGGGCGGTGATTGTGGACTTAAAAGGTAGGAGATTGTCCCTTAATTAGGCGAGCACTTAGATGTGTATCTTCCGAATAACTATTTGCTCCAACGGCGGTACGCCTAGCCTAACGACAGAGTGCATTTTTTTTCCTCGACGATTCTACTACGACGCTTCTTCCATCTTAGCGGGAGTTGCTCTCTTACAGGGCGCACTCATGGTTGCCATCAGCGCGCACAAACATATGAATGGGATAGAATTTAAAAAACGTAGCCTGGTGCGAACATAAATAAGATACAACGTGTGCAAAATTCTTTATGAGAATGGTGATTGGTGTTCGGAAGTATGCTCAAGGTGATCACACAAGCTGACAGAATTCGGCTGACTGAACATGGGGAGCAGGCAATAACTTACAACTTCTTGTTTATTTCATTGAATCATATTGGCTCCGTTCGAACTTCTGATTAGGCAAACAGAATTATAGAGGAGTGAGATAAAGATATCAACGATGGGGCTGATTGTTGGGTTTCCTCATGCTTTGTGTGTAGCTTTGGGCTGTGAATGTTTCTTGATATGTTGCATGGGGATACGCAGTGTAAGGCTTATACATCCCCATAAGTGGAGGTCGAGCATCCACGAGTGAATGAGTTAAGGTTAAGACTAATAAAGAAGAAGAAAAATTAGGATGAAGCGATGAGGGTTAAAAAGTCAAACGGAATGAGGCGACAAGGGAAGGATTAGTGGTAAAACGAGATTAAGAATCATAGAGCACGGTAATTGCTGCGGTTTGGACATTTAGTCGCTTAACGATGGAAGAGAAACCAATAAAGAAAATTTGGGTGGCAAAACGAAGAACAGCAGAAACATGGAATTGCTTGATAGAGAAGTTAGCTGTGAGCACCACATACAGCCACAAGCAAAGTAAATTAACTGCTTTGTAAGTGATTATTGGCAGTGCGGCCGTCTGGTACTTGGGGTTTATTGATTATACTAACAATAATTTACGATTAGATATCCTTAACACATCATGACTCTTATCTAACTCTCAAATATCGAAGTTACTTCTTAAGCCCTCCCAAGCAGAATGCTAATCTAGACATTTTCATACTCGCCTATTATAAGCTTCAAAGGAAATCTGTATAACCTTCAAGTCCAGAAACATTTAGAATCATTCTGAGAGATAAAAAGAAAGGCTAAATTTTTAAGACTAATTTTATAGGTAGGTAGGTACTGCACGCAGCGTGTCCGAAAAGTATGGAAATTAGGAAGTTCACTCATTTATTATTTTAATAACGTGAGAAGATGGGGAAACTCAAATCGAAATAAAATGATTGGAGAGCGAAGAAAACGTAAGGAATAATTTACGGCTGGGCAATTCTTAAACTAATGCCAGGATTATTTTGATTTATGAATGCAAATAAACCTACTAACTTGTCACTCATTAATTCAAATCTGTTTATGGCAACATTTTCATTCAACAGGGGTCACCTCGACAAATCTGTTTGGCCCAATCTTTCATTCAGAAATTTATATGACATGCATATTTTTCGTCTGGCTCTTTCATGAGAATTATAGTTCGCACAGCAGCACGCAAATGTATTTCATGCAATAAATGCATCCCACAGAAGAATAAAATCACATTGCTGGTGAATATATAAACCATTTCGGCGGTTTCAACAGTGTAGCCGCAACTAGAAGTTTAAAATTTTTATAACAACAATAAAATCGTCATAAATTATTCTTCAGATTATGAATTCAGTAATAAAATTTTACCTCTTTCGTCTGGTTGTGGTGAAAATCGCCTCGTACTGCAACAGTGCCAATTTTAGCATTGTCAGTCGTTGTAGTTGTGTACTTATCCTTTCACATTTATTACTTAACGAACCTTAAAGATCGTGCATAAGATGCCGTTGCATTACGTATTTCTGAGTTAGGTACCTACCGCTCTAGGGCCAAATGAAGTGTAGAATTCAGCGTAAGTGGATAAACGCAGTGTTAAAATCAGACACATTTGTTGCAGTATGTATACAATCATACACATGATTCGCTGTGGGCTTTGAGGAAAGAATTTACATCTTGAATTGTAAGTGTAGAAAAGAAGTGGCAGCATCCTTTAGGAAGAAATGGATCATCCATTCGTTACCTTCCGGCATATATCTGTCACTCTTCGGTCTGATATTGCGAGAGTTATAAATTGCACGATGCTTCGTAAATCCAAAATCTCTAAACCTGAATTCCTCGTGTTGAAGAATACCTATAAAACTAATTTCTGACTTCGGGAATACCTTCTGCAAAATCATCAGGTCTTCAGTTCTGAATAGACTCGTTCCTCTATTAGGTACACGGCTCTATGGTTCATAAGTCCATAGTCATCACCCCCCAATATTTGTTTCACCATGGAAGTTAAAATTGATGGAAATTTGCAAGTTGATGTTTTGGTCAGTCGTCATCCTAATGAAAGTCTTGACCATTCGGCCTGTAAGAAACCCAGTCACACCAAAATTCTTACCTCGATGCCACTGTTTTGGCATGTGGGGTAAACCTTTAAATAATTCATAGTCAATGCCTTAAACATGTACTATCGCCATCCTTCTCAAAAAGGCCAGTCATGAACTCGTTTTTACGCCATACGGTCTTCATATCCGAAGCCTCTTTCCGGCGAGCTTCAACGTATTACACATTGATCATTGACAATATTACAGTCCCCATGACACTAGATGGACTATCTCTAAAAATCCATTTCCCCATAGGCCAAAGTCGGGAGATATACCACCACCTGTACAGTTTTCACCAAGGTTTTCACATACCTTCCAAACACTTACAGTGTAACTGATCATAGGTATAAGGAAGCATCTTTGTAGTCGTAATTATGTATCAAGGCCGTCTTCACACCTCATAACAACACACAGTGGTTGGATCAAGAACTTTGACGTAAATTCACTATGAATTCTTAATGAGTTAACCCCACACGCCAAAAGACAGTGACACAGTAATTAAACTCGACACATGTTTCGCTGACAACGTCAGCATCCTCAGGACGATTAATCTAAATCTAATCTTACATTACATTGCTATAAATACCCAACCCCCACTCCTTAAGTGAAAGGGAATATTTTGAACATAATAAAATTGGTTTCTTAGAGCTGAAAGGTAAGTATTAATGGCTACTCTTAATTCTATCTACCTGATAAATCTTTACAGGGTTGAGTTCGGAATCGGACCATAATTACTGTTAAGCCAACTACGTTTATTTTTATATATCGCTATACTTTCCAAGGAGTTTAAATCAAATTTATTATTTCCCGGCGGTTTTAAGAGTTGAGATTATCGATATTGAATTTATGGCCCGTTTCCAACGCGTGCGACGCCATGCTAGACTTATCTGTACGGTCGTATTTGTAATGGGCTTGATGCTTCTTGAAGCGAGTTAAAATAGACCGAATTGCCTGCTATTTCGTAAATTCCCGCTTTATGAATGGATTCCGTTTTATCTTTCGCATTTCCAAGTAGATTTTGTAAATTGTTGCTCGAAGTGTGAACCACTTTGAAGCCTGCTTTCCCGAAAATGGTATTCATACCTCTAGTTATCTGCGGTACATATGGTATTTTTATAACTTTAGTAATTTTATTATCCTCATTTCAAGTGGTGGAATTTCTGAATAGCATTTTAAATTTTCGTTTCCTAATTAACCTATTGACTTTTGGGTTGGACACATGTAGCTTACGTTTGATATCCGCGGTAATGAGGTTACTAGATAGTTTAAATGTTTTCTGAGTATCTGAAATCATTTTAGACAACGGATCTTTGTTAATTTTCACGTATGGACCGTTTTCTATTAAATTATCTACTCCTTCGTAATAGTCACATTTATCCAATACATATAACAACCTTGTTACCCTTCTGCTTTAAGATGCAAACAATTTTTCCCTCTCAGTCCTTTGATAGTTTTAGAGTGGTTTGTGTGACGGGGAAGAAAACTATGATATTTAATAATATTTTCAGATATCTTTTGTGCAACCGTTCCTCTAATCATACTTTTTTGGATTCGTTTAAAGTATTGAATGGAGGATTCAATATTAGCTATTACATTTTCGGTGCTTACCCGACCAGATTCTGGCAACCTAAACTTCAAGCCTTTATTTAATAAGTTTAGGTAGGCTTTATCAAAGGTTTGAGAAGATTGATTTTCTACAATATCGATCTTTTTCTGAAGAAACTTAGACACTGTCTTTTGGTGTGCGGGGTTAACTTATTTAGAGTTCATAGTGACCTCATAACAAAATCTCAAATTTTCTGTTATCGGCCAAAAATTTCTTACCCTTCTGAAGTAGTGGCGGCATATCAAATCATGCGATAGGTGCTTTGCTGCTGTGTATGAGTTGCGGTTATTCTGTTTGTGTGGGTACCATCAGGTAGGAGGTACTGTCCCACCAGTCAAAGAACGTCTGAGGGAAAAGGGAATTTTGTGATGTCATAGATGCAATTTCACGTGATAATTTATCTACATAACTATATATAACACAAAACGTGAACAAGGCATATTGCGGAAGCAGACATAATGCGCTACCTAGTAAAATTATGATAATAAAAATAACACAAATAAAATATGAACTAAATAAAATAAAGTAACATAACTACGGAAGTTCTGAAAGAAGCTACGATCACATATTATGTAGTTACAGATTGCTTACCCGGTAGTGAGGTCTGTTATCATCAATCAATATCTGGGAACCTGCAACCTGGTGCAGTTTGTGTGCATTTAGTTTTAACACCCTAATCGAGCGATTGCTTTGTTTAGTAACAATATGTACCGAATTGCTTCTGGATGCTCAAAGAGATGCCAACATTACAGCAAATATTTTTTCCCTTATGTAATTAACAAGACTTATTTCTAGTTCAAATTTTACATTTAGCTGGCTTTGCACAACTGGACATGCTGCTTCCTGGCTGATCACTCGTTTGACGTAACAGTAAGAATTTGTTTACATTGTCGCAAGTTGGAACGACACAGGTTTTTGCTTTAATCGTAATTTCCTGAAGTCACTAATTACAATGAATGGAAGGATCGTTCGAACAATTACTCCTCGAGCAAATACCCCGCCAGGCATTGAAGTATAGAACGAATCCAATTTCTTTTTGTACTAGGTATACGAGATATGACAACAAGCGGAATTGTAGTTGTGTTACATTGAAGGTAGTGACGTCATTTTATTGTTAAAATTTCAAGAATTGATTTTCGCGTTATTAAAGGTTGAATCGAAAAAATACGGAACACGGGCCAACTTATTTACCTACTAGGCTAGAGAGGGTGAACGACCCCATCATAGTCAATATTTTAAATCGATTCCGCGTCCTAAGTGTGCAATACATAGGCACATTACTTCTGAATACATTCTTTAACTGGTCGGATAATACATCCAGAATTCTTAGAAAATGGTAGTGAAGAATTTAACTGTTTCTTCAAACTTACTCATCTGCTGAGGTAGGTAGGTAGCTGAACTAAAATTGTGAATTTCAATAAAATTTTCATCAAGAATATAATGAGCGCAAACTTAATTTGCCTACCAGTATTATTATACGAACGAATGTTGTGATTGCTATACCCTCCAATACTGAGCACCATAATGAGGTTTGTGACTCTATATAATTATACGACCTTTAATGTTTTTCTACCAATTAAGTTTTTTTATTGCTTACAACTTTATTTACAGGCAGAGCAATAACATAGCTAGACTTCTGTTAAGACCGCTCTAGTAGCATTTTTCAAACAAAGCAGTTTTTTTTGCTTGATATTACGTTCAATTAAAAAGCCATATCTTAAGTCGTATAAAGGAGAACAGGTAAAAAACAAACCATTACAAGTTTTCGAATAGCCCTGATTGGTGAACAGAAATAAAATCGTGGGATATAATGTCCACTAAATGTCGCAGGCTCCAAGAAGATCAGATAACATAATACATACCTATAACGATATAGGAAAAATATGTGTTTATTAAAAATAAAAATACAAACCAGATAGTCGCTGAGATACGATCTTTAATTTATGTTAAAGCCTCTTTGGAATACTTGATAGAATTAATTTATGTGCAAGATATCCCGGCATGAAATAGAAAAATAAGGAGTGTTATATGTCCAAGAAGGCGTATTCGACAGGCAGTTATATCGAGTGATAGTTTTATACCCTGACATGTCGCTTTTAGAACATAAAATACGAACCAACGCAAAAGCATTTACATAAGAAAGCTTTATCAAGCTCTTCAGCCATATCCAAAAGCAACGAGCAGACAAACCGACATTCCTTTGAAAATACTTATTTGATCGTTCTTCGAAATGTGTTTGTTCTTTTTTCAGCAAGTAGATGGCGATCCTGCTTTCAAATGACTTACATAAACTTAATTAAAATCACTGGGTCGATTTTTCCACAGTTTTTTACCTGAACAAACAAAACCTTTAATCTTCGACGCCGAGGTATTTTTTTACGGTTTTTATGCCCTAATGTCGTAAAATATTAACATGCAAGCAAGGCACTTTGGGTTAATGTGTTTATTTACGTTTAATAAGTGCTAAATCCTGAAAATGTGACTCCTGTGTGCATTTGATAGCGGCGAATTTTCGTTCATACTTATTTTAATTAATAAATTTTAGAAAGTTAATGGGTACATTTTATTTGCTTATCTAGTTAGTATTGTTTTTACATATTTGATTTTTCTTTAATATTTTACCGCTTACATTGTTCTTGATAGTTTTTTATTGCAAGTATTCAAAGGATTCTGCACAAACAAAAGAAATTCACAAATGGATGGCAACCTGCAATAAAATCTTTTCATTGAAACGGTCCTTTTAAATTTAAACAAAGAAAGTGGTGTGCAGGTGGCAAGCATTCACCGGTTTTATGGAACACATCTACTACCGTTCAGTTTGAAAAAATCTGGTCGACATCCATGGAAGATATTTTCGTAGTTGTTCTGGTTCGAGTCATACTTTCAATGTACCTATAGATAATAAATTTTCAGAAATAATACAAAGGTTATACCTTTGCAAATTATTTGTGTCCATAATTCATGACTTATTTAATTTTGGGTAGTAAAATACCTTTTTATATGCAGCAATTTCTGATTCACCAGGAAAACTGTAAGTGCCCTAATTCTTATTCTTTCAACTGTTCATTTTAGAAGTCAAAAGGTTTGGTCATCTTTTTCAAGATATTTCTGAGGACATGTGGACAACTTGTCTCATAAATAGGAATCTTTGCAAGTGTTAAAAGGCTAATGTGTTAAAGTGTTAATGTGGTCAAAATTTATAATCACTGATAACCTTAAAACAAAATTACTTTATATAGAAAATTTTTGAAATAAGCTGAAAAACTGAAAGCTTCTAACCCCCATATAACTTTCTTTGTGCATTGAGAAGCAAAAATAAAATTTGATATTATAACTTAGTACCTAACAGCTGTAAGGCAGGAACGCAATGGAGACAGACCCAAAAAAGTTTAAGACATCTAAATATGAAGTAGCGAAGTAAGTACAGGTAATCAAAATCGTTTATATTTCATATCTCATAAAATGTGATTTTATAGATCCTACCTAATTAAAGTCACATTTAAATATTTACCCATTTTTATCTATTATCAATACATAATATAAATTTTTATGACATTCATTTGAATGTTCTAATGCCAAATTGACATCTTTAGCACACGCATTTTGTGAAGTTGTAACAATGCACAAAAGTAATGCCTAAGATCTCTTAGAGATGACATTCCGTAACTGTTCGAAGAGACCGCTACCTCCAAATCAACGCATGCACCGATGAAAGAGACGAGCAAGTCCCAGATGCGACCGATGTCACGGGAGAGAATAGGAATTCCCGAATTAATCTCTGCGCGCGGCCCTAAACTGACGTAGACCACCTTTCCGAAATATCAAGAATGCGAGATGAATCTCTGCACACGATACTAAGCTGATGACCAGTGCTTCCAGCATCCGAGATGTTGCTGGCCGCCGACATCCGAACTATTAGTACCTGATGGACCGTTCCGACTACGCCGTGTGATCAACTGATAGTAACCGTCCTGTAAACATTGAGTAAGAAATTTTGAATAAATGTCCGGTGTTTACTTGCGGTTGTTGTGAAATATCCACAATTAAACACTAACCGGTCACAACCTGGCTGGCCTACCTTGTCCGTAACCAATAAATAGTGACGTGTTCGAATCCGGGAATCGGGGGCGCTTGCTGGTGAAGGTTAGATAGATTTGGCAATCTCGTGTGGTACTTGTACCTGTAACTGAGACGACATACCGGCAGAAACCGATCGCATCTCTTGTAACTGGCCACCCCTGAGTCAGAAGTCGAACGCCCGCGTGAGCGTCGGGGCCGTCTGCCAGCGCCAGGAGAGATGCGGCGTGATGGACGTTAATCTTGTCATTTTGTCATCTTGTTCATCTCTTCTGATTGGTCCCGCGCTCCTCATTTGCCTCATTTGACTCCGTCCCCTTGGCTCTTATTGGTCACTGGCCCCGCCCCCTTGGCGCTGATTGGTCACTAGCTCCGCTCCTCGACTCCCATTCGTTGCGCGAAGGCAGCCGCGCATGCGCATTCAGCTGTGCAAGGCCTCCTCACTGTTGGTCCCCCATCTTGAGTTAGTATTGTCATATCCTAACTACTCATTCTACCACTTGACCGCCATGCCTCTATTTTTCAATATTAGTAGACGGACTGCAGAAAGAAATTTTGTAGATATAAAAAAGGACTTCGACAGCGTAAAATAGTGAAAGATATTTGAAGTGCTCAGAAAGGTAGGAATGAAATATAGGGACAGAAGAATAATAAATATAATCTCTACAAAGAGCAAATGACATTTATAGAATTTGAGCAGGAACGAAGAGAAGTAGATATCCGTAAGGGAGTGAGACAGGAATTCGTGTTGTCAGCTCTAGTTTTCAACTTATTTATCGAAGATGCGATTAATATTGTTGTTATTAAGGACAGAACAGCCTCAGGGACCAAACTATTAGCATGCTCAGATTCGCAGATGATATAACTGTAAAGACAAATTAGAAATAGCTCTGAACGAAATGGAAGCAGTTTTGATAGAGGGATACGTCATAAAGTTCAATAAGAAGAAAACCAAACTGTTGGTACGTAGAGGGTGTGAAAATAGAACTAAAACTAAAATACAAGTATAGGAAATGAGAAGATAGAGAGGAAGTCGCGGATTTCTGCTATTTAGGAAGTCAAATAACCCGTGAGGATAGGAGCACTAGAGATATAAAACAAATAATAGCGCAGGGCCGGGTTGCGTTTAACAAAAAGAAACAACTGTTATGCTCTGGAACGTTTAATGTAGAAACTCGGAAGAGATTTTTAAAGACGTATGTATGGAGTACGGCACTGTAAGGGTGCGAAAGTTGGACAATGGAAAAAGATTAGAAGGATTTGAAATTTGGTGCTACATACGCATGATGAAGATACCGTGGAAGAACGTGTTAGCAATAGGGAGGTATTAAAAAGAGTTGGGGAAAAGCGAAAGGTATGGAAGACAATAAAGAATAGGAGGAATAGGATGGTAGGACACCTTTTGAGACACGAAGGAATAGTTCGAGATATACTAGAGTCGGAGATAGGGATAAAAAGAGGTAGGGGTAGGCCCAGGATTAGACGACTGGTTTCAAATAGTTGGGGATGTAGAATGTTCTACTTTTAGGGAAATGCGTAGGTTAGCTCAGGATAGGAAAGGATGGAGGTGTACGTCAAACCAGTCGTCGGACTGAGAACTTGATGATGATGTGCAATTTAGGTTTTATTTACCTATTTTAATAAATATCTATATTTATAGGTTTTGTTTCCAAAGTAGATTTCAGAAAGGAAACAAATTAAACGTGCAGTATAAATATAATAAATGTTCAGTAAAATACTTTGTAATTTTGTACAAAACCCAAAATAAATTGAATATGTCTGGTGGGAAGATCACGTCAGGTTTAATTAAAATAATGAAAATATTTGTTAAAAAAAGAGCTTAGAGCACAATATTAAGCAATTTAAAATTATTTACAGTTCATTTATTATATTTTACTTTGTAAATTATGTCAAAATACTTACTAATCAGTTTATTACAAGCCTTTCAGAAATTACAACGTTATACGCAAACAGATACATGAATTATTCAAAAACTTTAATTGAGAATGTTGAAAGAGGTATTGTGATATAGAACTCCCGAGAGTTGGGGCGCTGCGAAAAATATTTTGGTCAAACCACTCTTTCCTAGTTTTCAATTTTCTCAGTATCCTATAGCAATTATGGGAGTTGTACAACCTGAGAAACTATAAATGAAAACCATAAAAACATAATTATTATACAGACTACGGCTAAATACTACTTACTATCAATATCAAAAAATATAAACTGCACGAATGTGTTAATCAAATAATAATTAATGCGGAAATAAAACGCATATAGAATTAATAAAATAAATGCGTTTATTTTGTTGGGTGATTATAAGGAATAAACACAAATGCATCGTAAAACTTATTAACTCCAACACATAAACTTTATATTTTATTTCATGGGCAGCTACGTTTGAACCATCCGGATTTTCTATCTCGTGCAAACAGACTGTGCACATACGCCTTATTTGCTGATATAAATGAGATCTGCTAGAGGAGATTCAATTAAATGTGTAGGTTGAAGGGGGTTACGGCTGGGCTTGGGTCTAGGGAAACTTGATTAAATATTGCATTAGCTAACGTTCTCGAGTTATCAGTTGATTACTTAGGAATTTCATGGCTCCGAAACGTTTTAGTAGGAGTGGTTTCGAAAATTCTACCGATAGTAATGTTGACTTATTGAAATCGTACGTAAACAATATGTACTGGTGCATACCATACGTTGCAAAATTGCGTATAATACGTGGAATTTGATAAAGTTTATGTTTTGAATTATCACTGTCGTAAAAAGTTTCTGCAAATATAAAAACGAACTTAATATTGACGAAAAAAACACATTTACCCAATTCTTTCAGTCTGATTGGGAAAAATAAGGAAATTGAGTCTTTTTGTATTATGCACAAATCTATTGCGAATTTATTTATATCTATTTAAACAACAAAATGTTAACATCAATGATAGATGAGTAAGTATAAGTATAAATGAAAAACTAGCGATGCCTCAATTTTAGTTTGCTTTAGGGATAGCTCTGTGAATCTTTTATAGCTATATTATTTCCGTTTCCTTTCTTTATTTCACTGTTTATTATAGGAACTTTTACGTGCATCGATTTTTGTCTGGAAGCTGAAGGTAAACATTAAATGGTCTGAATTCAGGCTGAAGAGAAATCAGTATCCTTAAAACTGCTCCCAAGAAAATCTTCTTTTTAGATGCTTATCCACCGAATAATGGAAGAATTAGATAGTGGCAAACAAGAAGAATTGTCTGCTTCCGGTGGTGATAAGTTTTGCATTTCTGTGTACGTTCTAGGTGTTACTAATTATCATGTACTTACATAACCCATCATACAGGTATTTTAATTGTTGAGGTACCGTCATTTGGGATAATTTCGGAACATTCGAACACTCATTTCTGTTTTGGAAAGGGTAGATTTGCAATTAATGGTAGTGACTTATACGCAGCTATATGTATGGTAAAGTCGCCCATGTTGAACCGGCTCCCAAATTGAACCTTCACTTGTTTGAGCTGTTGCAAAGAAATTAGCGTCATCTGCATGCCAGCTTTAAAAAGAGCCCTTTTAGTGAACCTAAGTTCGGTAGTACCCTGGATGATGCGCTTCCCAATTTCTATTTGCCGCGCAACAGTTTTGACAGACCTCTTCCACTCTAATATTTTGTGTGTTTAGCTAAGGAATTACCAGACGCTAAGCAAGGTATGATAAGTTTGACGTTGCCATTAAAAAGTACAATGTTTGCACTATTTATTAAACTAGGAGCAATACTTTACAACGTTTTCGATTTTTAGTTTGGATGTTATAATGTGAAATCACTGTCCGTTGCTCAAACTGAACCTCCAAAGGTTGCTCATATTAAACTGGGGTTCAATTGAAGCAACCGCGGTTCAATTTATGAGATAACTAGCATATTATCTTTTATTCAGATGCCAAAAAGGAAAAATTACGGAAAGTGGTAGACGGAGGATAGGGAAATGACCTTAATAGCGTATAACAGTGGTGAAAAGGGGTTGAATATTTCAAAATCAACGCTTTTTCGACATATTCGAAACACAAATAAAATAGCTACAGGCACAAGAAAGCCGTTTGTGAAATGGCTGCAACATTTTATAGATGTTGTTCATCCTACAAAGGACAAAAAAGTGCTGCTCCTATTGGATGGCCATACTACACATTATAAGAACTTAGAAGCCCTTTTTCTAGCAAGAGAAAATGGAGTGGTTTTATTGCAGCTGCCTGGTCACACGACCCATCGCCCGCAACCTCTAGATAGGTTTTTCTTTAAACCATTGGAAGTCTACTGCACCCAAGCAGCGGAGAAATGGTTAAGGAGTAATGTGGGACGCATAGTCACCCAAATTATCAAGTCGCAGAGCTTTTGGGCGAAGAATAGGTATGGAAGGGCAGCCACCATCGAAACTGAAACTGTTTCAGAGCATCTGGTGTTTGGCCTGTTAATAGGCACGTGTTTAAAGACTCTGATTTTGCTGCGTATGAAGCCTTAACACCCAAGAATATTCAGACGGTCACGGTTAACAATAATGCCAGTAAAGATAGAAATCAAAATAGTAGTGATGAGTTTAGGAAAGATGACAACATTCCTTTAAGAGTACCAAGAGGCTGCACAACGCCTTTGATAGATGAACCAGCAATTGACTTGTCTGTGGCATCAATAAGCAACGCAACGACATTCTTAGCGACCAGTTTAGATGAAATAGCACCCTTGCCTACGTCATTAGAGGCCGTGCCAGCCAAGAGAACCAGAGGTGTTCAAAAGGCCATGGAGATTACAGGCACTCCTTTATAAAGATACTCTTGAAGCCAACGCAGAAAAACAGAACAGAAAGAAAGTCAAGGTGTCCTTAAAAGGTTTAGGAAATAGAAAGAAATAGTTTGTACTGTACGGAATGTGGAGTGGATGAACATAGTGACATGCCTGCGGTGTAAGGTGTGGATGCACTGCAAGTGTCTGGGTGTAGGTGCACGCAAAAAGAAATTTTATTTTGCATCATGTATTGAATAGGTAACTGTAGGTACAGTATTTGCTTTTCTGCCCATATTTTGATTTTGTTTTAGTTATTATTGACAGCAATATTGTTTTGTTTCATGAATTATATGTCATTTATTTAATGAAAATGGAGCACTAACAGTTTTCTCATTTCAAAACCACCCAAGTATTCATTTTTGCACGCCACAAAGCAAAGGTTCAATTTAGGATACCGAAGGTTCAATTTGAGCAATCGGTTTCCCAAATTGAACCATTTGCACATTCCCAAAAAAATTCGCCCTGGGGTGGAAAATTTCTGAAAAGGCTGCAAACTACCGGGGAATGTGTTTCCCAATGTGAAGCACATATTTTGCCTCCGTCGCGTCGCACGGAACCGCTCATCGATTTTTCTCAAGTTACAGTGATTTTTTCGAAAATTGGTTCAATATGGGCGGCTTTACCCTAAGTAATTTTGCAAAACACTGAAAGTAACTCGGAAAATAAACTCCTGCCAAAAAAATCTACAAAATATTATTTTTCTAAAGCTATTTCCTTTTATTTTTACTTTTACTTTAACGTAAATGTGTGCGCAGGTGGGGTGTAATCGGACAAGGTGGTACGGACGTGTAAGAGGAAAATTGGCATTGCGCTTATGAATTATTCGGAGGAAAGTCTCCACAGAAAAAGAAAAAGAATCACAATAAGATGCGCAGCGGAAAAGTATGGTATAGGTACCAAAATCTACCCTCTTTGATAAAATTGCCTCGTCCATTTTTTAAATAAATGGCCTTCCTCTAAATTAGAAGATTATTTCATTTATCCTACTGTAAAAGACGAGAGCATCATCGAAGCAAATCATATTGTTGAGATGCTCCATTCGGTTCAAGAACTCAGGAGGCAGATATCCAGTTTCCGCCTATTTCTTAAAAAATAATAGAGCAACTAGGTACCTATAAAATTTTTTGTCCTATATTTTACTGTATTGTTTATAGATCATTTATGAAAATAAAACCTTGTCCGAATTTACCCCACACATAGTGATGAATACAGACAAAATTAAACTAAAAAAATAATACTCGGAATTATTTAATGGAAAACAATTTTGAGTATTCTATGTTCAAAAACGTGCGGCAATCGTCCGAATTCACCCCATTTTTTGTGATATATTTTCATTTTTCGAATACATTAGGTATGTATAATTTTGAAATAAAATCAGCTCTTCATCCTTTCATTTTCAGGTCTTACTATAAGAAGAAACTGCGTGTAATTTTTCAAAAATAGTTAAAGATGTGATTTGAATTTTCTTAATCAAAGAAACTAGGCCACGCTAGAATGCTTTAAACCACAAAGGCAATAGGCAATTGTTTAGGGGATTATTCGCAATGTGTCAAAACTTGAAATTAACTGAAATTAAATGCCGTTACCTGCGTTTCAGTGATTATAATAAACCCCAGTACGATTTCCACCCCTTTTCCATTTTCTCAAGGCCTACCCGCAGTAGCTTAGTTCATTTCCCCTGGCTATGCTATGCTATGCTATGCTATGCTGTGCTATGCTGTGCCATGCTATGCTATGCTATGCTATGCTATGCTATCTCTAGGTTCTATATGAATCACGTACAACCTTTTAATGTTTTAATACTATTTTACAAATGATTTTAAGTAATGTAATAGTTATATATGTTATTAAACAAAGTTCTATGTATTCAAAGTATTCTTGAAGGTATGTATAGGTATGTATGTAAGTATGTATATGATATATTTAGAACCTAGTGAGTTCGAATTTAGATAGTTAAGCAGAAGGGGCAGAGTTAAAAGGCTGCATGTGAACTTGATAAGGCGGTTGAAGAATTTATTTATGAATCACATTTTGACAGTTTCTAAATTTAAAAAGATTATTGACAGAACTGCTTAATATGACCAGAAATCAAACTCAGGTACCTATGAGTTTCCTCGAAAAACACAGCTAACACGCTGTATTACACTTTCAATATTTTTATCCAGTTATAGCTAAGCCTAGAGATTAAGTATATATTTTTAGAATTATTCTGCATCTGTTAAAATCTTCTAATGAAATCCAATAATTCAAAAATTATCTAGTTCAAATATTGTAGGCACCTAATCCTGTATAGCAAAACCGGTTAAATAATACAAAACTGTATAATAATGTAATGTATAAGACGGGATGCTCTGTTTGAGAGAATGGAGTTGATGTGCAGATGAAATTTTACCTTTATAATATAGAGAATCAGAAATTAATAAACCGGCTATCTAAATAACTTTTTCTATAAAATATAATTATGAATAATAAAGGCGTAATCTAAGAAATACATCACGTTAGTACGACCTGCACATACAAATTTGCATACTCCCTGGATATTACCTTTTTTATCATAATAAAACGAAAGCGACTTCTTGGTAGACCTCAGCAAGGATAATATTTCAGTGTAGATCTGAAACAAACCAGAAATGCAGTCACCACAGGCAGCTGTCACATAATTTATCCAGCCCCTCCTGAATCAGACCCACCATGCAATTCTAGACTCTTTCATTTGTGCTCGGCTCTTGTTAATGGTGAAAATCATTCGGCCATGAATTCTGAGCTCCATGTTGGATATCCCGCAAAAGATTTCGGTTCCATTAACTTCGAGAAGCTATAAAAAGAAAATGTTATGTGTGAGATATATCATTAGTGTTAAGTAGATTATGGTGTATTTGGTATTTGGATAAAGAAAGCCCACGTATATGTGGAAAGTAATTTAAGTGTTAAGAAGATTAACGTAAAAGGATTGGCTTAAATTACTGAATTTGAATTTTAAATAGGCATATTCTTTGACTATTCTTCGGCGACAGTTTATAATTTCTTATTCCTGTCAGTTAATTTATAGAGGTTTCTACTACGATAAATGCTTATCGCATTACAATATTTCATTTGGCTCTCCGTCTCATGTGACGCATACCTACACATCCATGAATCTTCCTGAAGTAATCAAAATATATTTCCATATTATTTATGGTTGATATCCACCTTTATAAGTGCTTTCGTATTAAAATTACCTAAAAAATATAGAGAGCTAAATTAAGTCTACCTATCTAACTATTCCCTACTTTTTATTTTGTTTTATTCTTATAGATATTATAAATTTTGTTTTATTCATTTTGCAGCTTTGAAACAGTCGAGATGACTAGTGTGAACTTACTTGATGTGAAAATATGAAAAGCAATCATGGGCAAATATCACCAGCATTGAACCATTTGTAAAAAAATTAAAATGATAAACTTTTCTCGAAATCGGAACAATGACTGACGTCCGCACACTGCAACAAACAAAACAGTGGGGACGGTGTTTTTAATTTTTTTTAAATTTGTACCTACTGATGTAAACAAATTCATTATTAATGTAATTATTATTATTGTTCTTTTTTCATCCGGAGTTCACACATTTACCCATTCCAGATGGAAATTTGAAATTATGACATTTACTAACATAACAAATCATTAAATAAAGTTACTGTTTTATGAATATTTTACTTTCTTAAGGGGCCATGGGAAAAATAGTGTGCATAACGCGTATTTCATACACTCGTATAATTTCTACAGTCGAAATTTATTTATTATTATTATTATTTACAAATGTATGAGATGTAGCAGCACCAAACACTTAAAATTTTTTACAAACGTAGCTCAACTTTACACCCCTAAATATCGCCCCCGTGCATCTCATATTCCAAAAACCAACCCATATGATGTTCGCTGGTTCATCCTCTTTCCAACTAGCTTAAAATCAACATTGGATGTTGCACAAAGTATGCCATATAACAACACCGAACGCGTCCGTGTCCAAAAAGTCGTTTTGACCTCTGTATTTTCGCCACTTCGAATCTAATATTTTATATCACTCCCTCCAAAGTTCGAATTTGACGAGATTTTTAAAATGACACCAAAAACATTGACCTAGCATATCTAGAATTTGCAAAAATTCGCAAAAACTACGAAATTTGCAGGCGTCGCAGAAATCGCTACCGGGACCCCCGTATACTGTCACACTTCCAATTCTTCTGCACTAGGCTGCGCATCGTGCATAAATTTATTTATTATTATTTTTATTTGCACACGTACCTATGCGATGTAACAGCACCAGATGCTTAAAATTTGCTAAGAAACGTAGCTCAACTTTACACCCCTAAATATCGCCCCCTGGCATCTCAAACCACAAAAACCAACACACACGATGTTGGCTGGTTCATACTATTTTCAACTAGCTCAAAATCAAAATTGGATGTTTCACAAAATATGCGATGTAACAGCATCGAACGCTCCCGCATTTTCGCCCCCTCGAATCTTACATTTTCTATCCATCCCCCAAAGTTCCCCTTTTTTCAATATCTTCAAAATGACACCAGAAACATTGACCTAGCATACGTAGAACGTGCAAAAATCGCTACTGGAACCCCCGTATATTATCACACTTCTAATTCTTCTAATTTATAATTATAATTATTATTATCATTATTTACAAACGTATGCCATGTAACAGCACCAAACGATTCAAACTTTCTAAAAACATAACTCAACTTTGTACCCCTAAATATTGCACCCGTGCATTGCAGACCCCAAACACCAACCCGTACGATGTGTTCTGGTTCATACTCTTTCCGACTAGTCCAAAGTTAAATTTGAATGCTACATAAATATGCGATATAACAATATCGAACGTTTAAAGTTTGCTAACAGCGTATCTCAACTTTACACCCCCTATGATTTCGCCATCGTGCATCACAGATGATGTTGGTTGGTTCATCCTGGTTTCCAATTAGGTACCCCAAAATGAAAGTTGGATGTAATAGCACCGAACGCTTCCGTGTCCAACAAATAGTTTTAACCTCCGTATTTTCGCCCCCTCGAATCTTACATTTTCTATCCCTCCCCCAAAGTTCGCATTTGACGAGATCTTCAAAAATTGCACCAAATGGCATAGATTCGTAGAACTTGTAAAATTCGCAAAAACTGTGAAATCGCTACTGGGGCCCCCTTATACTGTCATACTTTCAATATCTTCTTCACTCGGCTGCGCCTCGTGCATACATTTATTTGTTATTATTTTTACAAACGTATGCGATGTAACAGCACCAAACGCTTAAAATTTGCTAAAAACGTAGACCAACTTTACTCTTTACAGCCCTAAATATCGCCCCTCTGCATTGCAGACCCCAAAATCCAACCCATACGATGTGCTCTGGTTCCTCCTCTTTCCAACTAGCCCAAAATTAAATTTGAATGTTACAGAGGTATCCAATATAACAATATCCGCACGTTTACTAAAAACGTACCTACCTCAACTTTGCAGCCCTATAATCTCGCCTTCGCGCATGGCAGACAGCAAAAATCGACCCATTCGATGTTGACTGGTTCATCCTCTTTCTAACTAGCCCAAAATAAAAGTTGGATGTTTCACAAAATATGCGATGTAACAGCACCGAACGCTTCCGTGCCGAAAAAATCGTTTTAACCCCCGTATTTTCGCTCCCTCAAATCTTACATTTTCTGAAGTTCGCATTTGACGAAATCTTCAGAATGACACCAAATTTTCAGGTGTCGCAGAATCGCAGAAATCGCTACTGAAACCCCCGTATACCGTCACACTTCCAATTCGTTAAACATTTTCAATGTTAATAGTAGATTTCAAATGCGCATAACTTTTAGGAAACTTTTTGGAGTTTATGAATCGATTTTCAGTTATAGCCCGCGGTACGGAAATTTTATGAGGAGTAAAATCAAGCGTTAATTAGTGAGCGTTACGTTACCTGTCACATTGAAATTATGTACATATCTATGGATATACGGCTGTTTATGTCTGAGTGCATAGAGCAAGGAAATAGTGAAAATAGAGTGGCATAAAGTAGATATGACAGTTGGCGTTGTAAAGTCAGCATTTGCAGTGTTTGTTCGTTCCTAAATTTGTTGAATCTTTTGATTTAATGTGGAAAAACCTAATATTAAATACTCCAAATATTGCTTAGTGCCGAAATGTGAATCAACGCCTATTCGAACACCAGGAAAAGTATTTATTTCATTGCCAGTGGGATCGACGTTTAGCAGATTGTCACTTAATTACTGAATTTATAAACAATTTATATTTTGACGTAGTTGGACGTTTTCGAACATAATCCATCTGATAAATACACATTTGGGTATAAAACTGACATTCGCGTGTACCCTATCATCAAGTGATTGAAGTTAAAATAATCGTTCTTATGGAGTAGGTACTTAAACTGCAGTCATGCGTCGGAGCTGACATACACACAAGTTTTTTTCATTATTTTGGTTAGTAGAATAAACCTACAAAGTTTGAACAGAGTCAACACCATGTATATCCTATTTTACAGAAAACTTATAGAGGTAACTTAATCAACACTCAAAATAATTTCTATTATAGGTCTTCATTGATATTTACAGCAATGTTTTGAATATAGGTCCTATGTTATACGTTTTTTAAAGATGTTGCACTGAAATTTCGCTTTTCAACGAATGTGCATATTAGAAACCCAGTGGTACTTTCAAAACATACTATCGCCGTTATGTGATTTCGAAACATCGACCCAATTTGCTTATGGGCGCCACCTTAAATATCTGCATAAACATTCTGGCAGAGGTTGCTCTTTCTATAAAAGTCTGCACTGCAAAAATAATATGTTCTTAAAATAGTATCTAAACACCAAAAGAGTGTTAACAAATTAATTCGCGATTCAATCTAAAAAGCAAATAAGAATTGATTGGTCAAGACAACCATGCACGCAAGGAAAATATTGAAAGATTTGTAACTGTCCTAGATTTATATAGGGGTGGCAATTATTCACTCCTCTGGTTAAACCTGATTTGTTTTCGCATGCGCAAATTTTTACACGAAACAACGTAAGTTGCCGGAAGCGACACGCTTCTCAAAAATGTGAATAGGCCTGTAAAATGTTTTGATTGTTTTGCACGCTCTCCAAACTAAAAATGACACTAGGTATTAAGTATAAAACATATACCTATTACATTAATACAAACAACTCCCCATTCCTTGCATGTGCAAAAAGCGTGACAGAGAAAAGGCGATAGAAATATAGTATATTCTAACTTCGTCGTTTATATTTGTTAGATGCATACCAAGCATGCGCACGTAAGTACGTTCGGTGGACGGTTGCGACTTATGCAGATTTTGTATACATCTGTCTCTTAATGTCTGGTACGCTTTCGGAGCGTAATGCAGACCCACTGGTATAAAATTAATCACAAACTTCTTGTCACGATACTGTTACAGTTAGGCAAAACGGTTTCGGCAACAGTAAAACTGGAATAATTGCTCATTAAAGGCACCAAAGAATGTAGCTAAAAACAAACCAGTTGGCTGTATACATACCTACATGTTTTAATTATTAATGCAATTCATTCGCTTGCAATGACCAATCAGTTAAGCTGTTATGCTAATCAAACAAAACAGTTTCGCAATAACGTTTAATGCAAATCGTCCATTTTCATGGAACTACGGACCATGTTCAGGAATTTTCCACACAGTTCAATGCAATTTCTTGTTTTGCTTGCAACATAAGAAGAGAAACAAAATAAAACATAGGCTATAAATTTAAATCGACAACCTGAAACATTCAGCCTTGTTGGTAACGTAAGTTTACGAGGCTAAGGCACTTAGGAATTATTGCAAGTTTAATTATAAAAGTAGGGGTGACGCCAGTAAACAGGTCTACTTTATGGCTTATAGATCATCGCCAACGTGATGGCTCTTGTGTTACATACTATACGTCTATAATTGGCCACAATGTAACAAACTTCAGGTTACCTTAGTTGGCGGTATTTGCTGGCCTTTCATTTCGCTAAGCACTGCTATAACTAATCTTACCCTGCCGACGCTGTTTCTGCATAATATTTAATGGCACATGTGAATTACTTGTTATTATATTCTCTATACGTTCGCTGATAGAACCTGGCAATTTCCTAATATGATTTTCTAACAGGATTGAACATCGGGTAAAGCTGGGGGCAAAACAAAAACTAATAGGTACTTAGAATGTGATACACACCAAAGATGGAAAAAGGCATCTAAACAGAGGGGCTGGCATTTAGGAATTACTTACGTTGTACACACTAACACTTTTTCGACTAGATACCTACCTGTTAAAAAACAACTAGAATGGAATCAATGGATCTGCTTAGATCGTCCAGTGTCTAGTGCTGCCAACTGGAGTTTGTACCTACTTAGTATCTGCTGATGTTAGGATAATGAAAAACTGCATATTTCTGAAGAAAATCACTTATAATAAAAAATAATACTTAAAAGTAGTATAGGTAAACTGAAAATTGAAATCTAAACCATGCGCCGCCCCCTGGGGTTTCCCTTTTAACTTGTAAGCAAATAGGTAGGTACTTCAAATAAAATAAGTAAAAAAATCATTTTTAAGTTAAA
The DNA here is from genome assembly GCA_963966045.1 of Xestobium rufovillosum. Lineage (NCBI taxonomy): Eukaryota > Metazoa > Arthropoda > Insecta > Coleoptera > Ptinidae > Xestobium > Xestobium rufovillosum. The sequence continues at coordinate 14,864,812 of OZ014496.1, forward strand.
CGGTTTTATTGTAAATAAACATAATAATGATGCAGATAATGTACTAAAAGCTAAAAAATAATTAGGTAGGTACCAGGTACCAGTCATCACACCACTCTCCTCAACAATCTAGAGCATTGATCAGACTAAAATAAATCGTGGGGCGAGTCGAATTTCTATTATCTACAGTCAACCGCTCATATCATTATAGGTGCCTATGCTTTGGATGCATCTTTTCAATAGACAACATCGCAGAACGATCATTTACATATTTACTCAGAGGTTACGCTACGCCCCACGATTTTATTTTAGTCTGATCAATGCTCTAGATTGATGAGGAGAGCAGTGTGATGACTGGTACCTGGTACTTACCTAATTATTTTTTAACTTTTATTACTTTTATTATCTGCATCATTATTATGTTTCTTTACAATAAAACCGTTTAACTTAATAATGTTTTTTTACTTATTTTATTTTCAAGTTTTTAGTTTTTTTTTGTTTGTTTTTGTTTTGTTATTATTTTTTACCATTTTGTTCCCACGAGTAACGGACATTATAACGGTCGACCCCCCAGAGGTGCAATAGAGGGGCAAGGCTTTTATACAACAAGATGTGCCCAAGTCTTGAGGGGAAAACGCTAACGACAAGATACGAAATCTTCATGCTTGAATCACGATTCTAAGTTGACAAAGTCCTTTGTTTTGATTAGATAAGTACCTAGATTTCAGTTTTAATATATCGACTGTCTAAATTCAATGATCCGCCATTTTGTTTCGGACGCCATTTTGAATTAGGAATTATTTTCTAAAGTGTACTGTGTTCTACTTGTCAAGCCCTTTCATTTGATACTCATATTGACGGGGTTGAAAAAAATATCTAATCCGCCATTTTGTGGCGGCGGCCATCTTTGATTTACAATGATACAGAATAACATAATTGCATTGTCATCACAACTAAAGGTGTGTACCAAATTTCAGATCATCAATCGGTCAACAGGAAGGGGGTAAAATTTCAATTACTAGATTTGACCTACACAAACAAACAAACAAACAAACAAAAACAAAGCAAGCTAAATAAAACCTTTTAAAAAATTGAAAACTTTGGTTCAACGCTTGCATCAAATTACAGGTAACTGAAATTTTTATTAGGGAATTCCAGTCACCTCATTTCCAATGTTACAGCAAACGATAAACGGGTAGGAATGTATTTTCTTGTTCTTCGCGATCCATAATTTTTGTCGAAACCTTCTTCATCCTAAATTAAAAATACAAGTGGAATCCGTGGGCTACGCCACACGTCTTCTCAGAATGCTCCATATTCAAAAATCATTAATATTTATTTTTTCGCAGTCCTTCTGGATTGCAAGAGTGCCTTGGTTTGTTTTTTGAAGTTTCTACTGATGACTGATGGAAAATGTCTCCACCAATTTGTTTGTTGCTAAGTTACACCAAACAAAAAACTGTAAATTTTCTGCCTCATACTCCGACGAAGTAATGAACTTTAAACTGCAAAAAGACACTATTTAAAGCTTTTTAAACCCCGAGAACCCCGAAAAGGCACATCTACAGCATTAGAGCTTTCCGTAGAGCCCACAATTGTTGAAATCGATGGAGTCCTCGATGAGATATCTGGCTAACAAAGTTTCAATGTAAAATCACTTTCGCTATTAATATATAAGGATGTATGTAAAGCAAAACCTAGGGATATTATAAACATTACATTAAATTTCCAGAAGTCAATTTAGCTAAAATTCTGTCTACATTTTGTAACGTTTTCTATATCACTGTAGACTTCTTCAGTTGACGATTGGGTATAAAAGTTTTCAGATAATCTGAAGAAAAAGCACTGAAATAAACTGACAAAACTACAAAAAAGCTTATTGTTTGCTGTCATTTTTGAATCTGTAAAAAGATATGAGTAGAATTTTTGTTATTAGCACAATCGCATAGTACTTGTTGGTATAGTCTATGTACAATTGTACATAACTGAGTCTTCATACTATTATTCTTTGTACCATATGATTATTTAACCTATAAAGTCACTTTATTGCATTTTCTGGAAATTGTTTCCCATCTTCAATAGAAAATTGTTTCTGTTCTTCTTCAAAGTGACTTTATACTTTATAGTAGTGACTCAATTAGAATTCTAGTGTTATAAGCAAGTACATGAATGTAATTTAAATATAAAACAACAGACAAGTAGTTCAGAAAAGGACAGTTCGTTAGCACAACAAATAGGATAAGGAGCAGTATTATAAGGAGCACCATAGTCAGTACGTTTTGGGTACAGTGGCGGCGCTAGGGGGGTGCTGGGGTGGGCGGGAGCCCAACCTACAAATCCAAGCGCCGGTCGCCGCCCACCCTGGCCGCCCGCAGCTGGCTTGAGGCACCACCGGCACATCTCTACGTTAAGAGTCCGGCAAACCCCTTTAAAATGAACCTGAAAACTGACTTCGTAGTACTATGCTCATTTCTAAACGGCGAAAATTGAAGTGTTGAATTTTGGACAGTTTATAAACGAAACTTTATTTTATGTTTCTATAGAAAGAAAAGTTAAAAATTTTGTGTCAGTTCACTCATGAAATTGACCAACTTCGCGCGTGCATAGCGCCAAGAGATTTACAGTTTTCGAAAAATTGTTTGAATAGAGACATAAAATATACCTTCTTCTACCATAATCAGGCTTTCGTGTTGCTAAATTTACTAGGATGAAGGTTTAATCATGGTACAGCGAGAGCACTGCAAACGCAAAATATACGTTGGTATGTGCTGCCGCTGCGTAGCGAGTGAGCGTAAACTCAGAGCGGTGTTGTCACATTCACTAGGTACCGAAAGCGCGGACTTTGAATGTGCATTGTTCTTGTGTCCATAAATGTGTTTAGCGCAACGGTGTTGCAACACAGCTGATAGTTTGCTCCGATTTCTAACGGATACCTCACCGACCCGATGCCCCGCAGGTGTAACTTTTGACCTGCTTTGTCAGACTCTTAAGGGCGAATCTTCGGCATCGTCGGCGCGGCGCGCCGGCACCCGGCAGCCTTGTTAATGTCTGTATGTTTATATAATCTGTGGTTACGTGTGCTACAAACTAGTAAAGCACTTATACAGTTTTGCCGTTTATAAAATAAGAATAAATTATATTTTATTTTGTTAACCCTGTAAACCCTGCCTATAAGCTATTACTTATATAACTATAGTTAAGTTAAGTACATACACGAAAACTTGTACCCCCGTAAAACTCGGCAAAATAGACGTTTTGACAAAAATCCACAAACACGTCAATTTTTATGCAACAATCATTCTTGCAACTCTAGCCCAGTGCGGGGAGTAGCGACCCCAGCAAATTTTTAAATGGGACGGGGGGTCAAATGATCTCTACTTTGGAATGGTTTTTCATTACTTACACAACCGTATTTGTTTTATTCAATTCGATCAATTTGTTACCAAGAAATTGCTTCTTGAAGTTTAAAAGTTAAATAATTAATAAAGCACAAAAAGGTTTAAACCTTTAAACTATCGAATGTATTAGAATGGAAAAGTAAGAAAATCAAGTAAACTAATAAGAATAAAAAGTAAGAACAAAAGAACATCAGAACAAATGTCAAAATAAACTTATTCGCCACAGTATAAAATCCTGTTTATTTACTAAATCAAAATGGTTTATTCCAAAGAAGAATGCCGGCTAATAACTACTGAGGTCTTGAGAAATGTAAGATCTGGATTTGAATCCAGAATGTATTATTGTATGACAATTGGTGGAGGTCATTTCGAGCAATACATTCTATAGTTTAAACCTTTTTGCGCTTTTATTAATTTTTTAACTTGGAAAATTCAAGAAGCAATTTCTCGGTAACAAATTGATCGAATTGAATAAAACAAAGACGGTTGTGTAAGTAATGAAAAACCCTTCCAAAGTAGGGATCATTTGACCCCTGTCTCATTTAAAAATTTTATTTTGGGGATAAAAATCGACGTGTTTTTGGATTTTTGTCAAAACGTTTATTTTGCCGAGTTTTACGTTGGTACAAGTTTTCGTTGGGACACCGTGTATATGATGTATGAATGATGTGTATGATGCAGGATAATATAATTTTAATGAATGTTTAGTAGGTACTGCATGTGTTTTAATTTGTTGGTAGGTAAATGGTAAATGCATAATTTGTGTTTTTGACAACTTCGTCCACTGCCCGCCCCCAAATTATTTTCTTTTGCCGGCATCCGCCCAACCATTTTAAAAGTCTAGCGCCGCCACTGTTTGGGTAGGTGGGTGAGACCCACCCTGGGGTGATGCAACAGATGGAAGAAGACGTCCCGTAACCTGTCTGAGGGTAATAAATTGTTGGGAGTCGTTTTTGAAGCAGGAGGGTTTTGGTTATAGTAGGCTTGAGTTTTTACTCGAAAATACTGGTGGTTGATTTGGTGGATATTGAACTTGTTGGTGGTAAATCCATTGTGGATGGTATTGGTTTCGATATTGCTCTTGATGATAGGCCTTGTGGAGCTTAAGGTTGTCTATAAGCACGCCGTTGTTGACGACTGAAGTTATTCAAGTGTTGTTGATCATGGTAGGTGGTTGTCCACCAAATTCATGTGGAGGACCTACTGGTGGTGCGTCACTCATCTTGTGTCTCTCCTTTACTGTGATGATCTTGAATTGTTTGAACGGTAGGATCATTTTTGTCTATAGCTGAATTTGGCGAGAACAGCATTAACCAAAAGTGAGGAACAAACTAGGTAATCATTGAAATGACTTGTCAATTTGAACTATACGTAAAAGTGTAATAGACTAATAGATTAGTTCCTAGTTGCCATAGGTATTTAAATAAGAATAATTTATACCTACTTAAATAATTCGTTCCCAGTTAGTAATTTGCAATGCTTACCTACCTACCAATAAAACATTTTACAGTTGTGTTAGTTTTATATTGTGTCACTTAACTCAAATGAGTCGTTGGGACTAGGAACTTTAACACCTACATAAAAATTGATAACTAATAAAATCGCATGTTAACACCATCTTCCATAAATTGCAGTGCCAAACAACTTTCTCACTAGGTATCTCCAAGTTATTATTTCGGAAATGCTGGCTTCCCTCGCGAAACTTTTTAATTAAAATCTTCCCGCAAACGTTGTTAAAACTTAACCCAAATTTAACAAAATTATTGCCTGCCCGTAGACCTTTCCAGAATTCGTAGAAGTATTAAAATTTTACAAGAGTGGATGCAACCCTTTGCGGCAAAACCTTTATTTTATGCGAACGTAAAGGAGTATAATTTATTTTTACAACCCTTCGGGCCCTGTTCTTGTATATACAATGCTTTATATGCCTGCAGTGTGTGTCCAAACAATGATTGCTGAAACTTTCCCTTTTAGATTTGGTCGGATTTTTTGTGGCAGTTTTTGCGTCCAGAACTTGGAATATTTCCGCATTCTGGATTTTTTGCCAGCTTCCTTATTATTGTACGGCCGGTTTACTGGCCTAGTAGTGAAAAACTGGTAGCTGGTTTACCTACACTTGCCTAATAAATGCCGAGGGAATTGGCACCCCTCGTAAATATTTGTTCAGTATCGTCTTAACACCGTGCAAATAGAAGAAATAGAAGCAAATATATATAAAAAGGATTCAACTAGGTAGGTATATACATTAGTGTATGGCGAAAAAATATTTATATTTTTCAGTTTTTTAATATTCATTTAAAAAACTGGATTTATATTTTTAATTTATGCTAATTATTAGATAGGTACCTATTTGTTAAGAAATTCCAGTTTTGAGTTCATAACATACATAATACATTTATAAAGAGGCTTAGAACTAATGACGAAAAGTATATAAAAGAGTTTAATAAAAAAATATTAATTTTCTAAAATGCTCGGATCTTTAAATAACTTTCATAAAATGGAAATAAAATATACCTGTCGCCTTAATAAGTATTTGTCATCAAACAAAATCCTGCGGTTATTAAATTCAATCCCAGAAATTCATTTTTATCTCAAAATAATGGATCTGTCACCAAATAAATTGTATCAGAACCTTATTATAATGTACTCGTATGTTTTATTCTGTTGTCGTCGCCAACATAGTAGCAACAATTAATTAGTTCAGTTATGAAAATAATAGGATTTGTCAATACCTTAATAGTTTTCTTTTCGAAATTAATGAAAAAGCATCTAATAGGAGGTGGGTCCAAAGTATTACGATTCCGATTTACACAAAAATCTGTTAGGTTAAGGCCAATCGGAGCGTTGTAAGTCTCAGTCGTTAGCGTTTACAATATTATTGTCTTCAAAGATATTTTGTGGTAGGTGGCAAGTTAATGCTCAATTTTTATTATTTGTTAACTAATTATGTTTTCGGGAGGCGTAATAAATTGGTGGCCAATAAAATCACACCCTGGTATAAAATTGCTTCAAAATATTACCTAAAAGGCTCTAAATACCTAAATCATATTAATCATCAAGTTTTGCGTACCTCGGCAGTTGACAATTTTCTTCATAGTTAACTTATTTGACAGTATAACCTATAGAAATGACAGTTCAAGAAATTTATCGCTTCCATGTTTCCTTTGTTGGTTGATATCATCGTTTTGCTTTCAAATTCTTAAAATCCTTCAGCCTATTAAGTTGCCAATTGTTTCAAGAACAAATTTGAATTGGACTGTTCCTTGAATGATTAGAAAGTCTGAAAAAAAGGTTTATAATGATTGACCTTCTGCAAAATTCTCTTTCTAAATCTAAAGTGATTTCAGTGTTCAAATATAGCTAACTTCTGACCTAATTGAGAAGAAACTGTATTATACCTATGTACCTGCACCTAATAGGCAGGTTCGGTAATTTTCAAATTTCATTAAAATTGATAGAGTTTATTATACTGAAGGCAGCTATGTTGTTAATTTTTGTTAAAAAAAATTCCTTCGCCTGTGAAGCCGTTGCAAAGTTTTCCGTCGGTGCGAGGCTAGAAATCGTACCTTGCAGCGAGAGTAGGCCGCGTGACGTCAGAACTTAGTATAACATACAAGTCCCAGCTTCAGCGCGCAGCAGTCCCATAAGTATTATGCATATGAATGTGTAGTTAAATTGTTAAATATTATTAACTGGATCTAACTGGTGTTTTCTGTTTTGTACCCAGACTAATACATCGTACAGCACACCAATAAAACGGAAAAAGTGGTTCGTTGGAGCCAGAAGGAAAATCGGTCAGCATTATCGATATTTTCGCGAGTTAGTTGCAAAAGTTTATAAAATTATCGGCTGCCCCATTGCAGCCACTCTAAATAAAATCGAACATAATGTAATTTATCGACAGTTCTCTAGGACCCCTTGGTACTTGGTAACGTGTTACTTATACTGAATTATAAAAGGCATGTACAGTTAATAAATTATTGACTTTGTTTTATTTATACCGGTCTGCCTTTACACTACTGTTCTGATGTTGAATGAAATTAGGGTTAGATGCAAGAATCACACACCATTTCCACATCTACCGGGATATTTACCTACTACATAAATATGGCAAATTATGTGAATCGTACTTTTGATACCCTTGTTGCATCATTGTATCGATTATGTTGTCTTTGTTTTATGTTTCCTTGACAGCTTACTTTAAAAATTCACGCTCGAAATAGTCCCAATAAGTATGTTATGAGATAGGTGCCGCTTCACGGGCACTTCAAGAGAAGTGGGAGGAGCGCTTTACGAATCTCTGACGTCAAACCAATAACAAAGCGAACTAGCATGTGGGCGTGATAAGCTAATTTCTTTCGCTTATTACGCCGCAAATAAAATTTTTTAGAAAAAAAAATTCGCCGTAAATCAATTACAATAACAATTTTCTGTCATTTTCATGTCAAAAATAGATATCTTATTTTTCTCTGAACCTCCCTATTAACTTATTTCGTCACCCTCCTCACGTACTGGCGTAACTGACAATTTTGTGAAAATTGAGTTACGTTGTATAATATGCATATCTCTTGTGTCTGCACCACCTCACGAAGTGGCGTAACTGTAGCACCAATCTACATAAAAAAGACAACCCGTAGGTTATGTTACTGTGTTTAATGCAGTCCTGCAAGTGTAAGCGAATTACGTTTTTTTGTTCGCCTGAAAAATTTACCAATTGTCAGTTACGCCAGTACGTGAGAAGGGCGACGATTTGACAGTATAACCTGTAGAAACGACAGTTCAAGAAATTTATCGCTTCGATATTTTTTTTGTTGGCTGATATCATCGTTGCTGTCAAATTCTTAAAATCCTTCAGCCTATTTAGTTGCCAATTGTTTCAAGAACAAATTTGAATTAGAGTGTTCCTTGAATGATTAGAAAGTCTGAAAAAAAACGTTTATAATGATTGACCTTCTGCAAAATTATCTTTCTAAAGTGATTTCAGTGTTTAAATATACCTAACATCTGACCTATCGAGAAAAAACTGTACATTATACCTATATGTACCTACACTTAAGTAATTCTCATTCTGGGGTCGAACTTTCAAAATACATTATCCTCTATTGACTAATCTCCGTGGAGCCCATAAAATACCACAAAAAAATAGAAAGCATAGAAAATCGCTAAGGAATGTTACAATAATTTAAAATTTATCAAGATCAAGTAAAAGAAAGTAGATAACACATTATAAAGAAACATCTTATCTACAAACTGTAAGTTTCTATATTTCCTGTTGAGCTGGAACTTTACCTTTTTTAAATATTGTGATATATTTTTGTGGAAACCACGACCAATCAATCGCCAAGAGGAGTTATGCTTCAATTTCTTCCAGATCATACTCTTCTACAGTAACCGCCAGTTTCTGCGCTGCCCTATAAAGACTGGCTCGACAAAAATCCAAAGTTTCAGAATTTTGCAGATGTTCAAGCCAGTTCCAACTAAAGGTTCGGGCGGATCCATAACACATACTTGAGCGGTACCTAGCGTTCGCTATTCCATATAAGTACACAACATCGAAAGCTTTATAAAAATTAATGTTCTAGTAAAAACATGTATTTCAAAGAAGTGTTAGTGCTTTTGTAGACTGTTTTCATGAAGAAGCATCTACGTATTCGTGATCTTCCGGCAATTTTGTCCTTTTTTGTAGAGTATTTGATATTTTTACAAATCGGTAATGAAATTTTATGTGATTTTTGTTTTCTGTATTTACAAGGTTATCTATCGTTCGAATTCATAGGTCAAATGCACCTTGGGATTCATACTCAGCTAAGATCCTCCAGGGAACACTCAGTTACAAAAGTTAAAATTTGTTTTTGTAAACAACGTCTGATCGCCACCGGTACTGCAATCATCATCGCCATAATTTTATTCTGGTTTTAAGCAATAAACGGAATCTTCTGAACGCAGAGGCATAAGTACATTTTTTAAACCATTCTGTTTTCTACCTGTTAATGGAATAGATAATAGAGGATTTAATATATAATATGTATGCGGTGATTGGCTCATATTTTTTTTAGAAAAGTGCAAAATATTTCCGCCTACCTATATGGTGCTTTACCATTATCATTCTCTTTTGACCCAAGGTAAATTATCATATAATTGTAGATAAAGTAAAATACTTAATGGCTTTGTATCCATTTTCGGCTTCATATAATCTCTCATAAGCAAATATAACAGCCAATAAATAATTTTACTACCATCATAAATACGACGTCCAACTAATAATGACACTGTTCTTTAGATGATTAATTTAAAAATTATTCCTTATGAAACACAGGCCATTTTAAATTCTCTCTTGGACTAACCAAACCCCTCGAATATAAAATACGCTTGGATGAACCTCCGGACCTTTTTCTGTTGCCCCGCCGCAGCGACTGGAAATGCTATACAAATGTCACTTCTCTTAAAATATCTTTTTGGTTTATGTCTTCATCTCCATGTATAATGTGTCGATAAATCATTTCAGTTCAATGGCTGTTTATACCGACAACATTCAATATGGAGAGCGACTGCCATTATGATGGAACACACAGGGAGTGCATTCTGAAATTTGTACTTATTTGTGGCTTATTTGTAGTTTACAGGTAATTTTGTTTCGTTCCGTTGGTATCATAAAAGTACCAGTTTACCCATTTTCTGAACCGTAATGATAAATCATCAATTTAGAGCCAACAATGTGCACTCACCCTTTTCGGCTGTGCTTATATAGGGGTGCCCATTTCAGTTAGATATGTACCTAAAAAGGAATGGCTCGCTCTTAAAACGGATAGGTACCATACCACAATAATTATTAAACACAAATTGAGATACGGTTATCTAAAAAACTTGTGTGTGTGTCAGCTCCGACGCACGACTGGAGTTTACTCCTTACGAACGATTATTTTAACTTCAATCACTTTATAAATAATTTTCTAGTAAGTCGATTTCCAGTTTAATTAAAAATTATAAAACGTTTAATTATGCATCTTTACTGATAGAAATGAATCGCCGTTTATTCAAAATAACGATAAAAGTAAAAAAAAAACTAACCGCCATTGGATTTGAACCTCAGTATGCCGGATTCAATATCGGCAACATGCGATTGAACTCACTAATCCATTGCGACATGGCTGTCGTCTTCTTTACACTTGTATTTAAACGAAGTTGATTCCCACGCGATAAGTATATTTTTGGAAATATTTTTGGTATTTTTTGTTAAACTTTATAAAATATTGCACAAAAACGAAAAACGTTCTCTGGTGCACAGTGCATGTATGTGTTCTGATACTCGGAATATCCTTAAAACACTTTGGGGACATACGTTATAATAATTTCTTTTATATTTCATTGTGTGAATTAGGCGATCGATTTCAACAAAGTCAAAAACACTTTCCACCTGACCTGACCTGTGAATTCAAAGATCTTTCATAAGTTACAATTTTTGGAGGAGGTGGTGCAAATCTGGAAACGCAGTTTGTTTTTAATTTGTAAAAAAATCAGTGAATCGTTATTTTAACCTGGAAAATTGCCTTAAAATACCTTATGTTAGAAATAGGGAACCATAAGTCACAAGTGCAAAAACCATGTACATAGGTACTTAAAAAATTAAAAAATATTTGGTTAACTTACATTATTCGATTTTTGAAAAAAGTGCTGGTAATGTGGAAACACCCTAAAATTACAGTAAATCAATGTGTAAACACATAAAGATGCTGAAATATTGAACTTTAAGCATTATATTCTTTTTATAATAGATATGTTTTTACTCATAGAAAACATTATTCGTTGATAAAAGATACAACAAATTTTTTCAATTGATTACAAAGTTACAAAAGTTAAAAAGATTCCCTCATCCACATGTTTCCAAGTTACCCGCACTTTAGCCAAACTGGATTTTACGAGTTAAGTCAAGAAAACGTTAGCTTATGATTCATTGAAATCCAACAATACCTTCCCTATAACTCCTTTTCCCAATACTCTGATACACATTACGCTACCTCTATGATAAGTTAGACTAAATAATACCACAAACTTACCTCCAAAAACTTCACGAAAATCACGAAACAGAAATCGACGTACCACCATTACCTACAAAGCCCGACTGATTCCTAGCGCTGCGCCATGACGAATAGGAACGAGAGTGACTGTTTACGGCAATCGCTGCTAGAGTGAAGCTCTCTGCAGTCGAAATACTTGCCGTTTCCACATTACCCTCATGTTTCCGCATTTGCACCCCCTCCTCTACATAATGCCCAAATAGGTCTCGATGGTCAGATTTCCAGATTTCTTTAAGTTAAATTTTCAACTTGTAAAACAAGGCCTCAAACTTTCAGTTTCTCAATGTGAAATGCAGCAATCCATCAGATACGAAATCGAAAAATCTTCCAGAAGTAGGTACTCAGACATTTTTTATTGTTGGAAGCGCAGCATCCAGCATCCAGTCCATATTTTATTCCCAAAGCAACGGACGAGCTTGCAGAATCTGCACTGACAATTTATTTATATACCTAGTGGTATTACTTAATAATCGGTGTGCAACATTGTTTCAAACTCTCGGCCTTATAAATTCTGGGGACACATTTCCATTTTCAACAAAGTATTCTCGATTCAGTTAATAAAATTTAAGACTCGCCGAGAGTAGTTTTATTTTTCTCGTCTTTCCCTGATTTCAGAATGTAAATTTCCATTCCAGACGGCGTTTTACCATTTTATGGCTGGTGACGAGAACGAATTTCCAGTTTATTACTCTCGCTGAGTTGCGTACCTATTTAGAATTTTTACCCGTCGTGCTACTTGTGCTAGAACCATTTAGAAATGCTGTAAAACAAAAGGAACTGTGCCACACTTTTTTTAATTAAGAATCTTTAACACTGTTTTAATTTTAATGCCTTAAAAAGTAAACTTGCGTTTATTAAAAGTAATACAGTGTGATGGGATGACCAGGACGTGGTGACAAGGTCGAAGAGGGAAACAAGAACCTCCAAAACAACAAGAAATTTATTGAAATAAAATTATGACAATACAGGGGGGGGGGTTGTTTAGAGGGAAGAAAGGGGAAAGTTTAAATTTGTACCTACATACATATTTTGTTAAGGAAATAATACTGAGTACCAACAAACAGCTGAAATGCAAATGCATGATTAATTTTCGTGTGAATCATTATCATTTTAATCACGCACGTAGTCATTAAATCACTTACGCATAACTACACAGACGTCACGATTCTGTAATCTTTTGTAGGAACGTCGTTTGTTATTTTATTTCCCAATGGGCAGAGAAAATAATATGTTTTGATAGCACGAAAGCAATGCAATCTTTATATTTCTACGTCTTTGGCCTCGTGCGACATGACGTTTCATACTTAAGTGTATGATACGGCACAAAATCGTTAATTTGTATAGGTACTACTTATTTTGGTTGCAGCTGTTTTTTTCATTTTTAACATCGATCCACAAATAAGTAGGTAGCCATCAAAACCCTCAATTCCTTGACAACGTCAGAAAACTATGTGGAATCTTCTTTTAGGTATACCTACATGAATATTTTGATCTCTTAGAAAAAGTTATACAAAATATTTTAATTGTTGCTTACTGAAAATAATAAATTACTAATTTACTTTTACTATACATAACGATAAAATTAATTAGGTACTGGAATATAACTCTGAATTACAAAATTAAGTATTTAAATAATTCACGGGCTGAAATTTCTAAAATCAGTCAAATTGCCATCGTTAGACATTGTATTGCCTTAGTAGACATTAAGTAATTAATTTAATGACAAGTTCATGAACACATTTAATTAAATTGTAATTAAAACGCTGTTTCAAATGAATCATGAGTAGGATTGAAACTGTTCTTGTAATGACTCTAAAGCACGCGTATTTGCACTAAATGCTTAATAAATGTTAATTACAAAATTACAATACGAAAGCAAAAGTAACCTAACTACTCTAATAAAGGCATTGTTAGTGGAAAGACCTACGCTAGCTGCCTGAATAATACCTACCTGTTTCTATTGCTTTACCTAAATTGGCACTAGCACGCGTCCTTTGTCTTATTAACAAAAAGTAATTACTCCAAATTTGGCCAGAGAATAAAGCAAGGTAAAAGCATAAGTTAAGTAGGTTAGACAGTTTTCGTTTCAAGTTCATAATTATGAGATTGTTAAGGATGAAAATTGTGTTGCCTTTCTTCTACAATGAGGAAAAAAATGTGTATGTAGGTGTACGAGTGCTACTAGACAATTCGAACAACTATTCCTCGGGTAACTACTTAAGATAAATTAGCATTAATGTATTCATAACGTGTCTCTATACTGGTGTATGTTTGGTTGCATAACCAAGCTTTAGGAGTGCACGTTGGGTTGCCTCTCACTTTCCGTTAGATCGATAGATAAAAGCGAAGAAAGGGTTAGGTACACTGAGAAAAATGGGTAGTTCCCAACAAATAAATATGACTGTAGAATAACTGTGACTTGTTAAAAACTAAAAATTACTTCTTCTAGATAAACCTTATTTACCGCAACTTTTTTGGTATATCTCCCATTATGAAATGCTTGATTTGGTATCTTTATTTGTGGAAAATAGATATTATTTCTCATGATTATTCGCAATTTAATTCAAGCTAATTCTATGATTTCGCCTAAATAAATATTTCCTTTGAAACAGGATCTGTAGGAGGAAATTCGAGAGTAGGAATTGTTATGCGGAAAAAAGTAGGACAGAGTGTAGAAAATTTCTTACAGCAAAGTGACAGGGTAGTTATGGTTAGGTTAGATTCGAAACCTGTAAAAACAGTAATAATACAGGTATATATGCCCACTTCTAACTACAGTGATGAGGCCGTAGAGGCAGTTTATAGTGATATTGAATATGTGCTAGATTTTGTGAGAGGGCACGAAAATATAATAATTACAGGAGATTTCAATGCAGTCGTAGGCACAGGGCGAGAGGACGGAATAGTTGGCCCCTTTGGATTAGGCAATAGGAACGATAGGGGAGTTAGACTGATAGAGTTCTGCGATAAACATAACTTAACGGTCGCGAACACTCTATTTCACCATCATGTTAGGAGATGCTATACGTGGAAGATGCCAGGAGACTTAGGGAGATATCAAATAGATTACATTCTCGTTAGGCAAAGATTTAGAAATCAAGTTAGGGATTGTAGAAGTTATCCAGGAGCAGATATAGATAGTGATCACAACATAGTCGTTATGAAAGCCAATCTTAAATTTAAGATTTTGAAAAAAAGAAGCGGAAGAAGGTATCTTGACCCAGAGAAACTAAAAGATGATGATATGCGCAATAAGTTCGAGAAAAAGACAAACGAAGCACTAAAGGGCACGGGTGGAAATATTGTTAGGGACATAGAGGCAGAATGGAATTGCATTAAAAATAGTTTAGTTTCCTCAGCTAGGGATATTTTGGGTCATAACCAGAATGAAAGTAGGAAACCCTGGATACCAAAACATATTGTGAGTCTAATAGAGGAAAGGCGAAAATATAAAAATAGGTTAGATGAAACAGGGAAACAAAGATATAAGGCGATCAAGTGGGAAATTATTCGGGAATGTAGGAAAGCGAAAGAGCAATGGATCGATAATAAATGCAAAGAAGTGGAAGATAAATTCGAAGTAGGAAAGACTGATGAAGCATATAAAATAATTAGGAGAAATTTTAGAGAAATTGGATCTAGTACCAAAAACATTAGAAATGAGGCAGGAGATATCCTAATCGGAAGTGGGGAGAAGGCAGATAGGTGGAAAGAATATTTAGGAAACTTATATGCGGGACAGGAAGTGCAAGATATATTAGAAAGCGAAAGCAGTGTAGAGGGGGATAACCTAGGGAGTCCTATAATGAGAGAAGAGTTTGAGATAGCACTAAAAAGTTTAAGGAATAATAAAGCACCAGGTATAGATGGCTTGCAGGCAGAAATCTTAAAGTGCGCAGGTCAAGAGGTAATAGATCGTTTATTTAAACTAGTTAGTCGCATATACCTGACAGGCGAGATTCCAGAAGATTACAAACGGAACATCATAGTAGCTTTGCCAAAAAGAAAAGGTGCGGATAGATGCGAAAATTTTAGAACTATCAGTTTAACTTCCCATGCGTCAAAAATTTTAACTAGAATTGTGCAAAGAAGGATGGAGAAAAAGGCGGAAGAAATATTAGGAGAAGATCAGTTCGGATTTAGACGAAATAGAGGAACGCGCGAGGCCATTCTAGCTTTACGAGTAATTATAGAAAAAACGATAGAAAAGAGAAAGAGCGTCTATATATTATTTGTAGATTTAGAAAAAGCCTTCGACAACGTAAAATGGGGGAAGATGTTCGAAGTGCTGAGAAAGGTAGGGATGAAATACAGGGACAGAAGAATAATACATAATCTCTACAAAGAGCAAAAGGCAGTTATAGAATGTGAGCAGGAACAAAGGGAAGTAGATATCCGGAAGGGAGTGAGACAGGGATGTGCATTGTCACCTCTAGTTTTCAACTTATATATCGAAGATGCGATTAATATTGTTAAGGAAAGAACAGCCTCAGGGATCAATGTACAGGGCCAAACTATTAACATGCTCAGATTTGCGGATGATATAGCAGTGTTAGCATCTAGCAAAGAAGAATTAGGAGCGGCTTTGAATGAAATGGAAGCAGTTTTGACACAGGGCTTCGGCATGAAAATCAATAAAAAGAAAACTAAAATTTTGGTATGTAGGGGATGTGAAAATAGAACTAAAATGGAAATACAAATTGGAAATAAGAAGATAGAGGAGGTCGCGGATTTCTGCTACTTAGGAAGTAAAATAACTCAAGACGGTAGGAGCACTAAAGATATAAAACAAAGAATGGCGCAGGGCCGAGTTGCGTTTAACAAAAAGAAACAACTGTTATGCTCGAGAACGGTTAATATAGAGACTAGGAAGAGACTCTTAACGTCGTATGTATGGAGTACGGCATTATACGGGTGCGAAACTTGGACAATAGGAGAAGCGGATAGAAAAAGAGTAGAAGCGTTTGAAATGTGGTGCTACAGACGCATGATGAAGATACCGTGGATAGATAAGGTTAGCAATAGGGAAGTATTAGAAAGAGTTGGGGAAAAGCGAAAGGTATGGAAAACAATAAAGAGTAGGAGAGATAGGATGGTAGGACACCTTCTAAGACACGAAGGAATAGTTCGTGACATACTAGAGTCAGAGATAGGAATAAAAAGAGGTAGGGGTAGGCCTAGATTAGACTACTGCTCTCAAATAGTTCGGGATGTAGGATGTTCTACTTTTAGGGAAATGCGTAGGTTAGCTCAGGATAGAAAAGAATGGAGGTACGCGTCCAACCAGTCTTCGGACTGAGAACCTTATGATGATGAAACAAAAGCCATGATGTATTTGTAACAAATAAACACTTATGTTTGGCTGTGGCTAATGTCATTTTAGACTTTTAGAGGAAGAGCTGAACATTGTGAGAAAGGTATATTTATATTATCTACTTAACCAGCCGCCCCAGCGCATCAAGTAGTGAGCGCTACCCGACGCTAGATGGCGCGGGCCAAGCTCTCGCTGATATCTGTTAAGCCACTCCATACAAAAGGACCCTGGATTTCAGCCAAAACCAAGAAGAAATAAAATATACGTTTTTTATATTATTTCGGATATTATTGTTGTTTTACTTTTGTTAATTATTAATAAAAGTTTGAATTGAACATCATCACAACAATCTTACAATGTGTATTTGATTTCTGTCGAATAAATAATGGCTGACCTGCCACCTGCAAGGTATACAATGAAATAAAAACAAGTCAGTTCAATTAAGTAAGTAAATATATCCGTTACTTGGAGATTTTATTTCATAATTTATTTGAGAGAAAGAAATGATAGAGTTTGTTAAAATACATTATTTATTTGCGGCAAATAATTAATTTGGTAGCTACAAATATATAATTTACTTGTCACAAATAAGTAATATATTTTAACAAACTCTGTGGTTTATTTCTATCAAATAAATTATGAAATTAATTGAAATAAAATCTCGAAGTAGATGATTTAGTTAATGGAACTGACATATTCATTTCGCTGTATACAGGTCTACCATTTATTTCACAGAAATAAAATTCACATTGATATAAATAAACCTTTCTCTCAGTGTACTTAGACACTGAACTTCACTTGAAGTTAAATAGGGTTTTCCCAAAATATAAGAGAAATTCAAAAGATTTTCCCTTTGGGCGGTGAGATCTCCCAGAGAGTGCCTGTTTTAACTATTTTATACTTAATGTAATTTATTCTCCCTGCAATATAAGCATTTAAGATGTGGAGATAGGTTGACCCAATAAACATGAATACCGATTAAAATCCAAGAATGCATTTCCTGTGTTATTATGATAGTGATAGTCTTGAAGGAAAACGCCAAATAGTGAATACGAAATGACGATAAATCTATAGGAAAACGCCTTTAAATTATAAAAAAAAACAAAACATTAATGACGTCTGTTTGATTGTTGTCAGTCATAAAATAACAAATACATCTTGCATCTTTATAGAGAGTACTAAACACTTTTTGTTATTATGATTAATGCAGATGGTAACCAATCTAATTTTGTACCAAAAATGATTAACGATAATTTAATAATACTTTGAGAGATCTGAATAAATCTTGTTTTCTTCATGTTATTTGTGTTTATTATTAACGTCCTCGCTTGTGGTCTATAATGCCATACGTAATGCATAACATAGGTAAAAGGCGATCAGTGGTCACTTCGTCATAGGTTTTTCAAGTTCTGATGAAGCTTCAATGTAGCGAAACAATTGTTAACTGCCCCTTCGCCAACCTTTAACTTGAAAATATTGGTGGAGTAAAATATTTATTTAAAATATAAACCTTCAACTCAATATAGCCTCTTCTTAATTACAAATACAGTAAACTATAATGGTCTAATAATAAATCCCATTAATACCAAACGCACCAATCAACTATCCAAATCGCATTATCAAACAGTAGGTACTCTTTCTTGCAATCGCTTGTCAAAAACGAAACTGTCACCGTGACTTTTGTCCGCATTGGGTTCTCCTTTACTCCATTTTTAAAAAGGCTGATTCAACTATTTTGTAAACAAAATTCGCCAGCGGGTCGTTCTAGTGCAGAGGTTCTCAAACTTATTTCGTCTACCGCCCACTTTGAAAATCAATTATTTTTCAGTGCCCCCCAATTTTTTTTTTACTTTACCACATCTTAAAAATGCCAATGGCATTCATTTTTAATTCAATTTATTATAGTGTGCTATATAAGTGTGGAATTTAAACTTACATTGTAAACGAGACTTTTTTACCAGTGAGAGCAATTAAAACGCAACTTTATAATATTAAGAGTATCTTTTATTGTTATTCAAATTAAAACAAACAATCAATTTTAATTTTAAAACTAATCTAATGAAAATAAAAGAAATATTAGGTGCTTTTATATATTATTGAAATACAGAACGCACCGACAGGAATAAGACAAACTTCGCAAACTCGTTTATCTCATTCGACGCTCCATCGTACTGAGCAAGTAATGGAGCGTTTACATTAGACGAGCACAAGCGAACGAATTCGTTCGGTCGCTTATGCTCGGCTAATGTAAACGGATAAAAAAACCATGACCGAACAAATTCGTTCGCTTTCGCTCTTGTTCCGCGGCGGGTCGGTAAAGCTGCGAATCATCAAAGGAAATTCGTGCTCAGTGTGGAAGCGAAACGAGCGCGAAACGAACGTCACTGCGAATATCGAGGCGAGCATTTATTCTGGGGGTAGGTAAATATTAAGTAAAATAAATTATTCTGTAATGGTGCAGGTTATTTGGAATTATGTCACTGAGAATTAGAAATGAATAACAGAATACAATATTTAATTTATTTTAATTTTTAAATTGTCGGCAATCTTCTCTTCCTAAATCGGAGAGTAATCTGGTTCCGCCACATTCATTCCTTGATTTCATCAGAGATGCTTCCCACCAACGCAGACGTTTCCGTTTTCTTTATCACGTTTTTGCATAAAAAGAGGAATGCCGCGCTGTAAATTATAAGCTCGTCGTCTGAATCGTCCATGTTCGTATTCACAACTGGCTCATGAGCGAACGCAAATGTTTGTGCAGGTGTAAACGGGTGTACGAATTTTACAAGCGAACGAAGGAATGTTCGTTCGTTAATGGTCGTTCGCTCGTGCTCGTTTAATGTAAACGCACCTTAAGAACAAGTATCGATGAACCAGCCGATCGATACAGGATTGCACAAACGTATTATTTAACAAAAACTTGTTAAAACTTGATTGCTCACAGGCTATCCCCACGGAAGCTATATTAAATATTTTTAATTTTTGTACAATCAAACAGGGCAGAAATATGAACTAAATACTAAATAATCGTTGTTGTGTAGTAGGTAGGTTTTATATCAGTGAATTTTAAAATATTAAGTAGATGAAATTACAAATCAGAAATCGCCCCCCTAAACCACTTCAACACCCCCCAATTTTTTCTGGGCCCTTTACCGCCCCCCTCTAGGCCTCCAGCGCTCACAAGGGCACTGCAATAGAATAATAGGTATGGAAGAAGAAAATTTACGTTAAGGTACCTAGATACAAAAGGAAAGAGAAACCATGCCGTTTTGAGAACTAGGTACTAATTCTACATAGATCTCTGTGTACCTATAGTCTCCTGCCAAATGGACGCATTTGGCCGGTTCATGCTTAACCCTCATAATGCCCTTTCTGCCGAAGTTCATATATTTTGACACTATCCATGAAGTCAGCTCAGTTTATTAGCTGTTGTCTTCTTCGAAATACATTTTGCGAAATGGTGAGCTTTGAATTTCCAGAACAAAGCCCAGTTAAGGCACTTTTGATGTCTCTGGCAAGGTATTTGTGCGTCGACGCTAAGTCATGTTGCAGAGAAGCACTGTTTTTCGCAGTCATACATGGCGTTTGATCTTGATTTAGTCCCTCAGTTTGGTCAGAAGGTCGCAGTTGATGGTACAGCCATTGCCAAGAAAGTTGATAAGCAGGACGGTTTCATCTTTAATTTCCTTGGAAACGGGGAGTTGGAATTCCGTTAGAATGATAGAGATAAACCCGATTTTCACTGTCCAATTCTGTCAATATTCGAGACCCCGTCTGACTAAGATCTTATTCATATGCCAAATATCATTCAGTATCGATTTAACCCACTTCTCATCAATCTATATACAGTCTTGGCTATCGTTTTGATAGTAATTCGTCTATCATCCATCACCCACTTCTCCACTTTAGGGTTCTGTGCAGTTGCAGTTCCTGCGCTCCTTTCATCATTTTCGATGCTGTCTCTGCAACACTTTTTAAACTCATATTTACCCATCGGCAGACTATCGATTTTGTTGGGGAAGCATCCTGGTGAACTGTTTTCAACCTTTTAACCATTTCAGTAAAATGAATACGCTTCATAGCCAAGAATTTTATTGTCGCCGAGTGTTCAATTTTCTCAATTTCCAGAAACACAACACGCCATATTAAGACTACTAAAGAATCTAAAGTTCGTATCAAATATTTAGAATTCCCGAGCAGTATCAACACAATTCATCCGTAATTCTAAGGCCCTGATGAATGTACTACCCTTATTGATTGTCTTGCTTTTATGACACTCTTAATGTACACTATACATTTTCAAGAATTTTCGTCTGATGATGGAGTAAAGATATAACAATGAATGTTTATTCCTAAAAAAGAAAAGGTCTGAATTTCGGAACGCCAAGGCGATTCAAAGAAAGCTTCGTCACCCGACAAGACAAATTACAGAAAACGCTGGTCCGAAAGAGGTATCGCGGCTTACAGAACTAATTAGCACCTCTATACGAAATTCCAACGCCAGCTGCGCCCGAAGTAAACTTAGTGTGTAAAGTTATATGGCTTTATGGGCACTCAGCTGTTTGAATGCATTTTAAGACAGTCCCCGTCTAAAGATGTATTCTATATCAGACAAACGCGATAAGCCTGAAAGAAAAGACGTGTTATTATTTTTAGTGCAAGTGTTTTTCAATGACGTTGAGGGTTCTGTTTTGTACAACTCTGAACAGTGGGAATACGAGTACGCCGACTGTGCCATGACCGGGATGGTGTAAATAAAGTGAAACAGGAAAGTACGTGGAATTTATTTTCTTGGAATATTCTCAGCTGGTGCATATGTCTGCGCAGCTGAATTCTCGCACATGTGCAGGGTGATATGTGAGGGTGTAAAAAATTGTGCTTCCACATCTCGGGCTTTGTCCCTTGTTTCGAAAACGTAAACAAATTTAAACTGGTTTATATACACTGAGAAGTTACTGGCTTTCGGTTGAAATTTTTATTTACAGTATTTTATTTAGTAGTCTGTTCTATAAATTGAGTCGAAACGATAAAATACCAATACCAAAGTTATAAATTTAATTAGACACTGAAATCGTTAATTGTTTATCGGACGCCTCCCACGTCCAATTGAGCTTTTTAAGTGATTATGATCCTCAGCTCGTGTCGCATAAGAAACTGTCATCTTTGATGTCATTTTTCAAGGAAATTCTAGAGTGTGTCCACGGATCGAGTTGCAAAGAGGAAAAACTTTTTTATTTTTCATTTTACAAGAAAAATGTATTCTTGATAAGTTTTTGCATGTCCTAAAACGGCCAATTCAGTTTTAACATTTTCAAATTTTCTTTTAGTTTCAGAGAAAATTCGAAAATAGGTCGATTTAGTCCGTCGCGTCGGCGCAATTGCGTTGGCGGAAAGTTCTTAAAAACCTGGGCTTAATGCTATGGCAAAGGTAAAGCGATCCCTAGAGTTGTCGAAGAATTTAATCAAAAGTTTCCAGATATTTACATCTCACATGTAGGCGCACGAAAACTGGTCAAAAAATTCCTGGCTCCATACTGGATGTAAAAAAACCAAGATAGTACGCGATGAAGATGACGCCATACTCTTCTTGTAATGGACTCAGTAGAAAACGTGGCCTCATCAGAGAAAATAATATTTCGGTAAAAGTATTGATTATCCATGATTTGAGCGCCCATCCACAGACAAAAATCCAAACGTTTCGCAGGATCTCCGGGTTCTAATGCATGATTGAAAATGGGCTTGTAGGGATGGAACTTCCATTGTTTCAAATCTTTTGAATGATTTATTAATTCCCAAGTGAAGCGATCTTCGCCGCAAAGAAATTTTTTGATAGTTCAGTACCGAGTCCATTATAAGAACAAGAAGAGTGGCGGCGTCATCTTCATCGCGTACTATCTTGGTTTTTTTTACATCCAGTATAGAGCCAATTGATAGGAATTTTTTGGCCAATTTTCTTGCACCTACATTTGACATGTAAATAGCCGGAAACTTTTGATTACATTCTTCGACAACTCTAGGGATCGCTTTACCTCTGCCAGTCAATGAAAATAAATAAATAAATAACATCAATTGCTATGACAACGCGAACTTATTTTTTGGGACTTAGAAAAATTTTCAACTAAATCCACCTATTTTCGAATTTTCCCTGAAACTGAAAGAAAATTTGAAAAGGTTAAAACTGAATTGGACGTTTTGGAACAAGCAAAAACTTTTATCAAGAATACATTTTTCTTGTAAAATGAAAAATAAAAAAGTTTTTCCTCTTTGCAACTCGATCCGTTTAGTTTAGGTTTTCTTTCGAGAGACTGGCCCATAGCTAAACAATAAAACGTATATTTTTGGTGAAATCAAAGATGTAGGATTTAAGAAATCTTACTTTGGCAGGGAAGCGGTTCATTTGGTAAGATAAAAAAGAAAACATACCACATTGTCTTCAAGCAAAAAACAGGTATTCAAGTAGGTAACATAACCATTTTCCAGTTTTTGCAGCCGAAGAAAATTTTCATTTGCGATTTTTCCTTTTTCTCTCCTATCTGCGTAACTGACGGTGGTGACCTTGAAAAGAGAGTGGGTTGATCTCAAAAAAGCACGAGAAAAACCCGAGAGAAAACCGAAAAAGTCGATCGAAATATTTTTAATAATTCGGTATTAATTAACCCTTGCTGATATCTGACGCGCGCCCGTCAGCATATACAGGGCGTTTCAGAAGAAATGGTACATACTTCAGTATGTTATAGTATCGCTCATTTTGAACAAAAAAGTTCATATGAACACGTGTCCAATTCTCAATGGTTACTGAGTTACAGCCAGCTGAATTACTGCATAAACGAATTTATTATTTCATTAATTCTGACAACTAACTTTTATTGTGTTCAGATATTCCAAATGTGTTAAAATTTGAGAATCTAAGACAGAAGTTATTGCTAATGCAAACGAATCGATCGACAGCATTAAATTTTTAATTTCTGTTTTAGATTTTCGGCAATAAATGTGATAAGTAATTGAAGTTGCGAAATTCGATTTCTGTCAGTCTGTTAAATTGATTTTTCCACAAATCTTTTAATTTTCTTTTAAATATTTAAAACATGACCAGTAGAAGAGACGGTAGCTACCGGAGTTTGTAAATATCAATGAAACCGCGATACCCGCATATCAGTATCTTTTACCTACACATAATTAAATAAAAGTAAAGTTATTTTACCATTAAGTCACGGAGTTTGCGACAATCCTCTTAAGCTAAATCTTTTGTACTATTTTGGAAAGAAAAATTTAAATAAATACGGACCCCAAATGAAAAGAGACTTGAACACTGCCTAAATAACCTAAAATGCGACGATATCCTCGATTTATAATGCACAAACCGCCTTTGTCTGTAAAAATTGTGCTGACCAAATTAAGTAGGTACCTAGGCACTTTGCACATTCTCTGGCACATTGTAAACATTATATTTCTTATTTAAAAGTTTTATGTACATTTAATTAAGCGAGATTTTTTAATCAATTTGAATTTGTCTCTCTGATTTATTGTACTACAACACAAAGTAATTAAGTAAAATTTACGAGCTTATAAATTTAATTATGTAATGAAATATTTAATTAGTTTCCTCGTATAACTATCCGACACTTTTTGCATTTTAAAATAAAATCGTTTTTTGATTTGCGTTAGATAAGCAAATTCTCTTGAAGCAAAGTTGAGGCACAAAGCTATAAATTCTATCTTAATAAAATTGACCTAATTCACTGTTCTCTTGTTGGTTATTATGACTATAAGATAAAAATTCATCTTCTTCAGTCAAATTAAAAGTACCTAATGGGGAAAATACTACTTTTAGTACTAAGTAAAGGGTGAGTTTCCTGCGTCGCTTTTCCATATTTTTTTCTCGCCAGAGTTGTTTGTAATGTGAAATAATATTGTTATCTTGATCTTCTTCTTCCACTTCTGAGCACCTCTCCTTTTCTCTTCCACCCTACCCTTCTTTGTGGTACCTGCATATACTTAAGTTCTTCCAGCAGTCTATGTAATCTTGGTCTTTATCTTGAAAATTTTGTCACTCCTTGCATTGCCATGTGTCCTGCCCAGCTCCATACTTCGACTTCGCAATTCTCTCTGCACCCTGTACCCCGTCCATTTCCTGATCTCTTCATTCCGATTTCGGTCTCTGAGGCTTACCCCAAGCAGAGTACGCGCGTTAGGTTGTTCTTAGTTTATTAGCTGATTTAATAGTTGTGGACGCAGTCTACATATGTACCATATTTCTGGATCTTTTAGAACGAATTCCAACTTTCCTCCAGCTGACCAGGTCATTCTAATACGTACATTTTGGCTCTTTGGTTTTCTTTGCCAAGCTTCACTGTGCGACCTGTGTACTCTTCTACTTTTTATAAACTTTCATTTCCAACTGTAAGTACACTATCTTCTAACGTAATGACCTTAGCTTTTCCCATGTTCATAGTGAGACATATTTCCTCCACACTTTGTGTTGAGTTTCCCTCTATATCTCTTGCAGTTCTTCTATATTTATACTGATCAGAACAATGTCATCTGAGAAGGTGATTTCTGATCCCAGTTTAGCCTCTTAAATACGTCTTGGAGAGCAAGGGTGAAGAGTCTCCCTGACCTGAACCTGACCTGAATTTAACATTGCAAATCTTCTTTTAAGTACAAAACTATATTTTTGACGTTTCAATAATTTATATTTGTACTGTAACGGTTACTACTAGAAATTGTAAATTGCAATAAAAGTTTTGTTTTGACAGTTGGCCCTTTCTGCTGGTCCACGCGCATTGTTGCTTCTGATTATTTCCTGAAAGTTACTGAAATTATGGATAAAAAACTAAGCTGATGAAGGAGGAACCACTGTACTTTTCGTTCCATATTTATGTTCCAGTTTTATGTTCGTGCATGCACTGCCTTCAGTATTTTTCAGTCCTAATTTCAATCTAGAGCGTGAACGTTTGAGGCGTATATTAATTTTATTTCAGGGCCGATTGTAGCGTGTGTGCGTCCGGGTTATAGTGCTTCAGATTTATTCAATTACCCGCAGGGACTCTGTATAATAACAGAAATGGAATTAAACTTGATTTTATATTATGGTTACGGCGTTTATAATTAGATGGTTTTCCGGTATAAATATTACTGGTTAATGGGCGGATAACAATCTAAGCAGAATTATAATAATCCAAAAAGTGTGTCGATTTCATACGTATGTCTGCAAAAGTTATAAGGCTATTTTACTTATTACGTAGGGTAAAGTCGCCTATATCGAAACATATTGAACCAATTTTAACCCATCTCACGATTTTAATCTGAAAACTCATACGATTTCCCCACTGCAGTCTCACGCATTGTATTTTTTCTATCGATTGTAGGAACTATTCGAGGCTACCGTCAATTTGACGGTAGTCAAACTGTGTTTTTACCAGGAAAGTTGTGGGGTAGTTTTGATTTCTTCCATTCTGTATATTTTTTGGGGTGCTGAATCCGAATCTGAGGTTTGCTAACAAAATTTCGTGACGCAACATTGAAAAAAAAATCCAAAAAAGGTAAAAAATGTCATATTTTTTCGGTTTTTTTCTTATAACTCGAAAACTTTCAACTTTTCGTAAATAACCTCCCTATTCAAAATAAAAGTAGGTACATAAAATTTCCTACAAATTTTACTATTTAGGTTTTGTCTCCCAGGTATCTGCATATACCTTATTTGTTATTTTTAGACCGTATATGTAAAGGTACAGGTCATTTTTCAAAAATTACATAATGTCCAAGTTATTTAACGAAGTCCGAAATTGTACAAATTCAGTTACAAAAAAATTGAAATTCCAACAAAAAACCTTGAAAAAGTATTACATATTATTATATTATATTACATATTATTATATATTACATTATTATACTTATGAGCAAAAATTATATGAGCCGTTGTCGTTTAGAGGGTCCTGGCTGAGGTTCTTCGAAGGCGGCGGGTCCTGGCACAAGTTCGGGTTGTTCTTTTGTCAACGTCGGGGCTTGTTCATCTGGGAAATGAAAGAGGTGGTGAGAAAACAACAACTTGTGACCATATTTCAAGGAGATATGAATGATTACGAAATAGATTGTGAGATTAGACATACCTTCCGCATCGTGTAAGCGTTTTTCTTCAGTCTGTTCCCGGTCTCTTTCTTCGGCCTCTTCTTCGTCCATGTCAATGCTGTCTTCCGGGGGCTCGACGATTTCACACAGCCCTTCGCGCGATGTGCAGATCGGGGAGCAATGGAGGCCTGCCTTTCTGCATCCACAATTGCGTTGGCGTCTCATGCCAGTGCCAACCACTTTGAACCCTGCACCGGACTCGATACTCCGGCACATTTCTTGTAAATGAAAAACAGGCTGCCAACGCAATTGTGGATGCAGAAAGGCAGGCCTCCATTGCTCCCCGATCTGCGCATCGTGCGAAGGGCTGTGTGAAAACGTCGAGTCCCTGGAAGACAGCATTGAACAGACTGAAGAAAGACGCTTACAAGATGCAGAAGGTGTGTCTATTCTCACAATCTATTTCGTAATCATTCATCTCTCCTTGAGATATGGTCACAAGTTGTTTTTTTCTCACCACCTCTTTCATTTTCCAGATGAACAATCCCCAACGTTGACGATAGAACAACCCGAACCTGTGCCAGGACCCGCCGCCTTCAAAGAACCTCAGCCAGGACCCTCTAAACGACAACAGGTCATATAATTTTTGCTCATATAATAATGTAATATATAACCATATGTAATATAATATATAATAATATGTAATACCTTTTCAAGATTTTTCGTTGGAATTTCCTGTTTTTTGTAGGTAACTGAATTTGTACAATTTCGGACTTCGTTAAATAACTTGAACATTATGTAATTTTTAAAAAATGACCTGTACCTACCTTTACATATACGATCTAAATAAGGTATATGTAGAGAACTGGGAGGAATTCACTAATTGACAGCCTTTAATACTAAATTAGAATTTTGGAGTGGAGTGGAAAAAGTGGGTTTTTGCGAAGACCTACAAAATACGCCAATTTTCAACTAGCGCTTGAGCCCGAACGGTTCATCGGAGACAAAACCTAAATAGTGAAGTTTGTAGGAAATTTTATGTACTTTCATTTTGAATAGGGAGGTTATTTACGAAAAGTTGAAAGTTTTCGAGTTATAAGCAAAAAACCGAAAAAATGAGATTTTTTACCTTTCTTGCATTTTTTTTCAATGTTGCGTCACGAAATTTTGTTAGCAAACCTCAGATTCGGATTTAGCGCCCCAAGAAACATACAGAAATCAAAACTACCCCACAACTTTCCCGCTAGGGGTTCTTTTGAGCAGAAATTGACTGCATCTCTTCTTGGGTTTTAAGTCTGATTCAGAAATTGAACAGATTTCAAATTAAATGTGATTTACCATTTGCATAATTAAATTGTTTTACTGTTTTCCCAAATTTTTTCTCGGTTTTGTGCGCATATATAAGTAGTCAAAGGACATGAAATAGCATAGGAAAGCTGGTGTCACTGTCACTGTCACAGAGCACATAGCCCTCTCTGTCTCTGATGCTCCGCCTCTACTGCCACCAACATGCGGTGTTCTGTCTAATAATTATTAAATGTGCTGCCCTATGCTGGACTGTGCTTTGCTGTGCTGTGTTCAATATGCAGCCGGCCTTAAAGCTAACTTTGTCGCCCTTGCCAAGACCATTTCAACAGTTTTTTAAAGCAAAATACTTACTGTCAAATCAAGATTCGCAAAACGCTTTCTAAACAACCAAGAGTACCCAAGGGAACGAATACCAAATTCTTTCCGTTCTTGACTAACGGTAAAAATCATAAAACTTAATAAGGAATACCATAAGTTTTCTGTGGTTTCCGACAATTACCGATCAAAACGGTCAAGTCACATTTATTATAGTCCCCTAGCACCCAACTGTGATTTATACCAAGAGAAATATAAAAGGAAATGCCTTATGGATTACTGGATTTTTACGTTCATTTTAAGAATTACGTCCAATGTGACTTGGCACCAACTTATGCAATCTGCCTAATTGTAGTAGTTTTAAAGCTTATACACGCAAGCACAACGCACACAAACTGAAAATAAGCTGTTTTCACTGCGGAACTACCTACTATAATTATGTTGCAAAAGTTAGGTTAAGTGTTCTGTATCTGACACTGACAGAAGTCAGGAGCACGCCACACGTCACACTTGTGACGTCACTTGGGTTTCTAGAGACTATGAGGCAAGCAGAATTTTTCATCAAGACGATTTTTTTTTTCGTAAAATACACTTTAAAGAAGAGCTTCCTCTTCCTTGGTCTTGGACCCACAGCATAATAATAAAAACTCTGTAACCGAGCACTCAAAGCAATTTTGAAGTTCCGGTGCTTGTGGTTTAAGTCCTTTGTTAGTTGGCAACAGCATCAGTAGGTAGGGAGGTACCTATCGCACGGAGTTGGTAATCTGATGTCCTGGGGCTGAAGGAGTTATTTAATTTTTTGAAATAAAAAAAGATCTGGCAACTTTTAAAGAGAAATGTAAATGTTTCAAAAACTGTTTGTTTTAGGTATAGAGGGAAGTGTAAAATAGCATGGAAGTAAATTTTATGGGAATCCAGTAATGGTTTAAAAATGTATGCTTCTAAGTATTTGAAATAGCAAGTTACATCAGGCTTTCTAAATTTTCTGATTTGGTCATGTACCTCTAATTGCCCAAAAACCATGCATAATATTTTCTGGTTTTTCTGATGGCGGTAGATTCCTACATATTGCTTTCACTCCCCTAAAATATTATCCAAAGATATTCAATTTTCAAAAGTGCTCTGCATCTGTCAAAATGTGAAGAAAAATTGTAATAACTTAAAAAATATGAAATTTAGACAAAAATCACTTTATATAACCTCAACCTCGTAGTAAAATATACTGATAATAAGGCCAAATACATGTACCATTTAAAATAAAGAAGTTGATTTTCATATATTTCAATTTTCCAGAGCATTGAATTATCCTGAGTACAGAGTGTCCTAGAATTGAACCACGAAATTTTTATTGGAATTATGAGAAAGTCCCAGTACCTAATCTTACACCCGTCAGACGTCTTTTGTAAAAGGATGGTTATAGAGGGTTTTTCAACAATAACTTTCAAACCATTTAAGAAACCGGAATAGTTAGCAAACGAGAAATAAGAATGATACACAAAAAGTAATGTACCAGATATATCTTTTTACTCTTGACTGCGCGATGGCAATTTGGGCATCTTTATCGGATACCTAAGTATGGTAATGGCGATTCATTTAATTTGTGATCAAAAGGACAATAACGTTTGTGTTGTGATGGGTACCAGATACAAAGTACGGAACTACGGATGCTTTGTAGGTAACTACCTAAAAGTATCCGAATACCGATTTGAATGCAGAATCGGAATAGAAAAGTATAGGTACTTGGATAACTCCCAGCTCTGTGCTGTTAGCAATTAAATTATAAAAACTAATTACTTAATCAGTTGTGTTTTCACCATATTCTTAGAAAAAAAAAATGATAACGATATTCAATAATTACTTTATGACTTAGGTGTATTTTTTCTAACAATTTATTGCTTCTTAGTGAATAAAGTAAGTAGATAAGTTTACGTTAGAGAATCAAATTTGTACTAGGTACGTGAGACGCGTAAAACGAAAAATTTCGCGCAGTAGGTGTTCGCGTGTTTTCTTTATTTAAAATTTAAATTTATGCCAGATTCATTCAAAAGATGAGCCGAAATCTCTGAACATCAACCAGTTTATTTGGTTTTCACTTTTTTTCTGTTGATTTTTCTCGCCGTGTTTAAACTAGCTTGTGCCAAAGTAAACAAGTATCTATGCATACCCTAGAGTCAATGTTTATAAAGTAGTTAGTTATATACAAACATTCCGTTATTTCTGCAGAATCACGTATTATCCTGAAGGATTGTTTACTGCATTTGCCATGTGTTTTCTTCTGGCGATTAATTTCAAATTTATCTGATAAAATTGAGGTGGTTACATACGGCGTTATCCGAGACACACCTGCGCTTGAGCCATTTTTTCAACATATTTTATAGGAGTCCTGTTTTAGAACAGGTTTTACCGACGCTTTTTAAATCCAGGTACTATATCAGTCGTGACAGGTTGTTGTGCGGCGGACCAATAAGCATTGGGAATCAGTATTGACCGCCAAGTTGCCTGGGAAAGCGCGGGTTTGTCTGCCAGCCTCTGCCTTTTCCTCTGCTTCTTTCTTTATAAACTTTATCATTCACATCAAATCAGACGAAACTGCCTCTTTGAATAACTAACACAAATTTTTATTGCCACTTAATATACATAAGCATAAATAAGAAATGTAAATGCCCATTCAATAATTGAATGCCTGGAGCTTGCATCTTGCCCCTATTTCTACATTTCCACATATCGACTTTGAATAAATACTTATATTTTTATTTCATCATCATAAGGTTCTCAGTCCGAAGACTGGTTGGACGCGTACCTCCATTCTTTTCTATCCTGAGCTAACCTACGCATTTCCCTAAAAGTAGAACATCCTACATCCCTAACTATTTGAGAGCAGTAGTCTAATCTAGGCCTACCCCTACCTCTTTTTATTCCTATCTCTGACTCTAGTATGTCACGAACTATTCCTTCGTGTCTTAGAAGGTGTCCTACCATCCTATCTCTCCTACTCTTTATTGTTTTCCATACCTTTCGCTTTTCCCCAACTCTTTCTAATACTTCCCTATTGCTAACCTTATCTATCCACGGTATCTTCATCATGCGTCTGTAGCACCACATTTCAAACGCTTCTACTCTTTTTCTATCCGCTTCTCCTATTGTCCAAGTTTCGCACCCGTATAATGCCGTACTCCATACATACGACGTTAAGAGTCTCTTCCTAGTCTCTATATTAACCGTTCTCGAGCATAACAGTTGTTTCTTTTTGTTAAACGCAACTCGGCCCTGCGCCATTCTTTGTTTTATATATTTAGTGCTCCTACCGTCTTGAGTTAGTTTACTTCCTAAGTAGCAGAAATCCGCGACCTCCTCTATCTTCTCATTTCCAATTTGTATTTCCATTTTAGTTCTATTTTCACATCCCCTAGATACCAAAATTTTAGTTTTCTTTTTATTGATTTTCATGCCGAAGCCCTGTGTCAAAACTGCTTCCATTTCATTCAAAGCCGCTCCTAATTCTTCTTTGCTAGATGCTAACACTGCTATATCATCCGCAAATCTGAGCATGTTAATAGTTTGGCCCTGTACATTGATCCCTGAGGCTGTTCTTTCCTTAACAATATTAATCGCATCTTCGATATATAAGTTGAAAACTAGAGGTGACAATGCACATCCCTGTCTCACTCCCTTCCGGATATCTACTTCCCTTCGTTCCTGCTCACATTCTATAATTGCCTTTTGCTCTTTGTAGAGATTATGTATTATTCTTCTGTCCCTGTATTTCATCCCTACCTTTCTCAGCACTTCGAACATCTTCGCCCATTTTACGTTGTCGAAGGCTTTTTCTAAATCTACAAATCCTATATATACGCTCTTTCTCTTTTCTATCGTTTTTTCTATAATTACTCGTAAAGCTAGAATGGCCTCGCGCGTTCCTCTATTTCGTCTAAATCCGAACTGATCTTCTCCTAATATTTCTTCCGCCTTTTTCTCCATCCTTCTTTGCACAATTCTAGTTAACATTTTTGACGCATGGGAAGTTAAACTGATAGTTCTAAAATTTTCGCATCTATCCGCGCCTTTCCTTTTTGGCAAAGCTACCATGATGTTCAGTTTGTAATCCTCTGGAATCTCGCCTGTCAGGTATATGCGACTAACTAATTTAAATAAACGATCTATTACCTCTTGACCTGCGCACTTTAAGATTTCTGCCTGCAAGCCATCTATACCTGGTGCTTTATTATTCCTTAAACTTTTTAGTGCTAGCTCAAACTCTTCTCTCATTATAGGACTCCCTAGGTTATCCCCTTCTACACTGCTTTCACTTTCTAATATATCTTGCACTTCCTGTCCCGCATATAAGTTTCCTAAATATTCTTTCCACCTATCTGCCTTCTCCCCGCTTTCGATTAGGATATCTCCTGCCTCATTCCTAATGCTTTTGGTACTAGATCCAATTTCTCTAAAATTTCTCCTAATTATTTTATTTCAGTTCAACATTATTTCGGAAAGCAATTCACTAAATACATAGTAAGAACAGGTACTGAAAAATCTTCCTTTTCAAGAAACATCTTTCATGATAGGTTGATGTTTTTACCCAGTTTTAAAGAATTTAATGGACGAACGTTTTATTCAAATACGTTCCAAAGTTCTTATAGTGAGGAATGTAATAACCTATAGCAGTTATTACAATAAAACATATTTTACAGATAAAAATTTCGGAGTAATGTAAATATAGATACTACTAGCATAGCGTGAAGATGTAGCTCCCTCGTTGATGGTTACGTATTAGGTAATTGATAGTCAGTTCGCTTACCTTACGTTACCGCTCCTTTGAGTTCTTTCTATCTCCCACTATTCCAACTACAGAGTCTTGTGTGTCAAATGAGTTCGCTTCACTCACGCTTCATTCTGCATGGCCGTCTCGTTACTCAGCGGCGATGGATGAGTGTCGGAACTATTATTTTTTTAAACTTGCAGTAATACCAATCACTTTGACCTGTTTTTACTAATAACTATATACGTTAAATTTCTTGGTGTTCGGAATAAAAAGTTTGCTATTATAGAAGCTTTTGAAATGTGGTGATACAGACGCATGATGAAGATACTGTGGATAGATAAGGTTAGTAACAGGAAGGTATTAGAAAGAGTTGGGGAAAAGCGAAAGGTATGGAAGACAGTAAAGAATAGGAGAGATAGTATGGTAGGACACCTTCTAAGACACGAAGGAATAGTTCGCTACATACTAGTCAGAGATAGGAATATAAAGAGGTAGGGCTAGGCCTAGATTAGATTACTCTTCTCAAATAGTTAGGGATGCAGGATGTTCTACTTTTAGGGAAATGTGTAGGTTAGCTCAGGTTAGAAAAGAATGGAGAGGTACACGTTTAACCAGTCTTCGGACTGAGAACCTTATGATGATATAGAAGCAGAGCACCCGACTAGAAGTCTTTAAATTCATAGGTTCGATTTCAGCAAGCTTACATACAGCCATAATTTTTACATGAACCTTATTTACATACTTCATAAGGAAATGAAAGTATGTATTGTGGTAGTATTAAAAATTCCTGTTCAGCTTCTTATTGTACTACCCCTAAAACGTAAAGAAAAGTGGTTTTTAGCAAGAGGCATCTCTGTGCGTTTGTCTTTATTTATGTCCCTCCGGATTTCTTTTGCACGATAATTTTAATTTTTTTAAACGTTTCCTTCAATGAGAACTCTGCATGTATTATTTTGTAAATAAGTAAATTCAGCGTTCTCTTGTTATAAACAATGGACCTTGGAAGTTATGTATGGTTCTTCTCAAATTTTTGTACGATTTGATTATATTTCGACTGAAGTAAACCGTGGCGTCTCGTGACTTACTCAAGAGGGAGGGCTCTGCCAAAAACCTGTACTTTTAATTGCTGTTTTAGCTGCGAAAATTTCTACCTAAAAGTATGCATTTCCCAAAAATTTCGAAAAAATGGGAATAACTTCAGAATTTTCGAGATTGATTTTCCTTACAATGCTTGATGTTTATAATTCAGCATGGCATTCAAAAACAAATAGCATAAGGGATCTTCCATTTAAAAAACTTCACTGTCTGCCACTTTTAAATGGGACAAGCTGTATGCTGTATAACTGAAAATAGCTTCCATTTGTATAGAGCAGGTCGAACCTAACAATTTTTGCTTAAAACATTTTTTCGTAAACTTTCTCCGTTTCCCATATAAACTTGCCTATGCGTTTTGCGAGAACACCCTGTGTAGAGTAATTGTGTCTCTAAAAATGTGACTCGACCAGGAACCTTTGGCTATTATATACGATATTTAACTCAGGTAATAGTATAGGTA
Organism: Xestobium rufovillosum; assembly: GCA_963966045.1. Classification (NCBI taxonomy): domain Eukaryota; kingdom Metazoa; phylum Arthropoda; class Insecta; order Coleoptera; family Ptinidae; genus Xestobium; species Xestobium rufovillosum. Next base: position 14,899,586 of record OZ014496.1, read on the forward strand.
TTGAATTAATAATACATATTGTACTTTGCGTACTACCAATGGAAATCGTTTATTAGAATATTGACCGGTTTCAAGATTAAAAATCTCGTCTTCAGAATATGTTTACGTAAAGTAAAATTATAAACATATTCTGATGACGAGATTTTTAATCTTGAAGCCGGGCAATAGGTACCTATTCTAATAAATTATTTCCATTGGTAGGTAGTAGGTACGTGAAGTAGGTATATTATTAATTCAACATGAATTACTACCAAGAAGTAAATGTAGAAAATATAAACATATTTATTGTGTTTCTACTGTTTTTTATTATCTGAATGTATATTTTATTCGGTTTAGTCCCATTTCGTGCGTTCCCGTTTCGTGCGTCGATGAAAATTTTCCCGTTTCGTGCGTCATCCCAAACCTCTACCTGGTTTGAGTGCGCCGTTTCGTGCGCTGACCTGCTGATAATGCAGTAAGCCACTAATTCGAATTTATCTTTACAACACAACGCTGTTAATAACTATAGGCTTCAAAGCGGAAGTGTATATTGATTTCTCTTCTATTGTTTTCAAATGTTAATGTTTTTGTTTTGGGGGGGGAGGCATAAACGCTCTGCTCGCTTCGCTCACTCAGCTTGCCCACAGACCGGAAATAGTGGGCCGTGCAACCACTTTCTTGACAGTATTTAGTAACGGGCAACACCACTTTTTTGGCCGTATTCAGTGACGGGTAACTATAAAACAAAGCAGTCCGGTTTGTATGCCTTTATTGCCACAGGTACAACATGTTCAAAGTAAAGGATATCGTTGTGCAACGCACGAACTGGCACTAGGTACTTAATTACCCAGTAAATTCTTGACGCTCGAATCGGCACGAAAACAGGTAGAAACCCAAAAACGCACGAAACGGGAATATACCATTTTATTCGGGGATGCAGTCTTGTAGATAAATGAAAACCTAATATTATAATTTTGAACTTGAGATAATGAAACTAATCGTTCTAAAATTCTCGCATCAGTCAGCGCCTCCTTTTTAACAGAGCCACTATGATGTTCCGTTTGTAATCTTCCGGAATCTTGGCTTAAGAAAATACCTTTATTAACTGTCCCAATCCCCATGTCAAAAACTGTTAAGCGAGCTTCCTCTGTGAAATCACGATCCATATTATGACTTGCTATTTTCGCATTTCACTAAACTACACTCCAAAATGTTTTGTCCACGACTATCTTATAATATAGGTACTCTTTATACTTGTGTTTCTTATTCAATCATAATTAGATACATTAATCACTGCAGTGATTAATGAATATTATTCACTACACCAATAGAAACATCGCTTTGACCCTTTTTTACATTTATTTAGTAGGCCGCGATCGCGATGTGTCAGTTCAAATTGAAACGTCAAATCAACATGGTTTGCTTTTAATTTGAAATGCATATTCTAAAAAAGAAGATATAATGAGTAGTGAGAGTGAAAACGAGGTTTCTTTAACAGCACCAGATTACAAAACTCGCTCGTTTCACTCACTCGTGTTGTAAACTTCATCCTCGGTAATAATAGCATTCATTATAAACTTGTGTATAATATACTATTAGAGGACATGACACTTATAATTTTGGAACTAATAAATAATTGTATATTCAGGGTGTCACATTTATGCTTCAAAGAAAATTGTGGGCAAGCTAATTATGCAAAAAATGATGATTTGCACCACTCGTCTTCTGCTCGTTGGCTCAAAGATCTTCTTCGTGAATAATGGCTGTCATTATCGCTCATATAATAATATACCTACTTACTATTTTAAGGGGAAAACTTTATATGGCAAACTCCCTTTTTTGGCATGATTAACTTGTCCACGGTTTTTTGAAGCATAGATGGGACACCCTGAATATTGTACATGGGTACATACCTAAAATATATCTACCCATCAAAAATGCATAGATTGTCTGTAAAGTTGTTACACCTTTTACCTCGAGTTACAAAGAAAACGAAAATGTCCTAGATTATTCTGAGCAGATTGTCGCATATGTAGGTAAATAGGTACCTAAGTATAAATTACAATATTTATGACGGCAACCTAATAGGTAGGTGTTACGTAAACGTAATTCTATGCCTAGGCTCATTATATTAATTTGTAGTAAAGTAATTTATATTTTCATTAAAATTCCTCGTGTAATGGAATGGACCTGAGAATTCGAGAGTTTCTGCTGTTAACTTTTAACTCGCATTTCCAAAACTGTAATTTGCAGGTACACATTTGTAGGCAGGTATTTTCGTCAAAGCTATTTACGTAAAGGTAGTGTCTACTTCTACTTCCACGCCAGCGAGGACGCAAAACTAAAAAATTATACAAGCGAAACGTCATCATAAGTTATACTTTCGTTTAAGTACTTCGTTAGTTGCAAATGTAACCAGCACCTCCTGTAGGTGGGTAGGTGTCGCATAGAACTGGTAGTTTGGTATTCTCGGGCCGGGTGGGATCGGCTCCCGTAGAGGTTACTTTTTTCTCACGTTTTTACATTATCTTTCTTGCAAAAATGCGTGTGTCTGGTGGCCCGTCATCTAAGGGGCTTGTTTTAAATGCGTGTGTCAGGTCTGGGGTCTCTTTATAAATGCGTTCTGTCAGGTTTCCGTCAGCAAAGTGGTCTGTTTCGTAATCACGTGGAAGGATAAATATTACATTGCGTTCGCGTGGAAGCAGACGCGGTCTTACGTAAAAGCTGTTTTCTGTTCTCAATGAATTTTCCATTTAACCCAAAATTTTTATACCCGTTTAAAACGCATCAAGGTAGGTATATTCGTTATATTGTGCATGCCTTATCTTAAGTACCTATGTTACATTTCATCGACACTTATTCTAAAAAAACTAATTATTGAATTATTGTATAATGGCCTGAAGAAACGCAAAGCTTCTTCTACCTACTTCCCAAAGTTTTCACAAGTTCGTATACCTACCTACGTTAAAATAAGCGCTAAAGCAGGGTTCTCGTTATCCTCTACGTTATAGCTAAATTACCAAAATATTTAAAATATTTTTGTGGAGTAGGTACCTGTAGGAACAAGAGTGCCCGCTTTCTTACATTGCTCATAGAAGAACAAATAGGTGTGCGTATATTGATCGCGTCCACCCCCCTGCGTTCTTATATGTATATGTTTCCTCTAGTACCCACTTCCCGAGATACGTATCCGTTTGGTATAATTTATTCCGGTAAACACTAAATAGGCAATTCATTTTTACAAATAAAACAATCAATAAAAAATCGCAATCAACATACTTACCCTATTTTTCTTTTACAGTTTTACCTATCACAAACAAAATGAAGGAAGTAACCAGACTATATAAATCAAGGCATTCTTCAACAACTAAGTACCATGCTTCCGCACTATTGAATTGCCTGCACAAGAAAGAAAATGCAAGAAGTGAAACATCCAGAATGAAGCAATCTCATAGACATTAATAACAGGTGTCGCGTCTGGAAACGATAAATCAAAAATAACTAATGAATCCAGAAATACTACCTACCTAACATTCCTTGAAACATATATTAATCCAAATGTTAGCTGTAAAATATCATAAACCCCTGAATAATGGCTGAAAGAAATACTATGTAAGTTTAAGAGGGTGAGAATAGCAAGATCGATTCAAGAGCCGGCAGATGAAGAAAGACGGCGAATTCAATGGCGCGCATGTGTCCGACAAGCGGCACCGATTAGCCTGCCATTATCAAGGAACCTTTGGCGTCGTGCTCACACCGCATAGCGCAAGCGCTTTCAAGTTTAGATACGAGCTTTTCTTGGCGGGCGTAACCACTCTGAATTAAGCTACGGCTGGCTGCCATGGCTGCGGAACTTGCTTGATTTGTGCAATTTGTGAATGTGAATTAGTTTTATATGTGAAATTTAAAGTTAACGGACTTTCTGGTGAACTACCGCGTACCTTCAGTGAAGATCTGCCCGAGAGAAAAGAAAGCTCCGACTGACACCGACTTGTAAGTTAATTTTGTACATATTTGTGCCGCTGTTTTGAACTATTTAAAGATGCATAATGTTGTTTACCACCCACCGCAAGAGAGCACTGGTAAACATGCCTGTTTAAAGAAAAATTGATTTATTTTGTAAACTGTAATGTTAGACTAGTAAATAAGTGGAAATGAGGGTACAATCGTCATCATAATCAGTAAATTGAAAATGCATACGACGGAAAAACGCGGCATTGTCATTAGTATGCTAGAAAAATGTTTATGATGTGTAAATTTATCTTTTGTAATGAGAAAAATCAGCAGCGAAGTTCATGTAAACAAAATTTGGCACATCCTTGAGAACATTATACAAACATCGAATTTTATTTACAATACAAAGGCAGTATCATAATTATTTATAGAAGACCACACCGAATGTTAAATTGCTGAGCTATAAAGTGAACAAAAAGTCTCAGTACCTACCTACCTACTTATTTCTCAGACGTTGGGGCACGAATGCTTTTATTGAATCTATTTACAACTGTGCCTAATTAGTGCCATTCTTGCTGTTCTTAGAGATTGGCGCCATAATAAGATAGGTACCCTATACCCAATAAGAAAGCAGCAATCAAGCTAGACCACGAGTCATCATCTAATACCTACCTAGGGTACTTATCTTTGAAAATAAAATTGAAGCATATTCAAATAGAAGGAAAACAATTTAGGACTAGGTAGATAATGTCGGAAATGTTGTACCTAGGTACCTAAGTAGGCCTATGACCGAGCTAGAAAATTTCAAAATCAAAAAAGGTAGGTAACTTATGAACATGGACCTTTATAAGTAGTTTTTGAGACAATCTGCTTCAGTTACTTGCACCTATCAAATTATAATCGCCGATTTATTCAAGAGATAGGTAGGTCTATGTGCATTGTGAATATAACCTCATACGAAAATCGCATACGGAATAGAAAAATGTAATAATTTCCAGTGGTAGGTAGATATTTCATTTATAAAACAAAGTGCAATAGAAATGGAACATCTGTAGGTGAAAATAAGTTTTACATGTTTAGATCGAAAACAAACCTAAGAAGGTATTAGGTACCTATAGGAACTCCTACGTATAGGTACTGCTTGAAAGTTTTCTCTAAAACGCATACCTATATAGGTAATAAAGGGGTAGGTAGGTAATCTAAAATCCACATATCTATGTAGGTATAGGTATACCTAGGTATCCATTTGTACCTAGGCATTTTTATTAGTACCTCCCTGCCTGCGCAAATCAGGGGAATCTTAAGATTACCAGTGATAGATAATCGACCAATCTTGAGTAATCGGTTAGCTTGTGGGATAGAAGACATTGATTGGCCAAGGGTTATATTTACCTATAGGTAACCTCCAAAAGTTATATAGGTAGTGCTAAGTGGTCGGATCGTTTCCAGCAACCTTTCATTGTCAAATAGGTACTTAATTACCTATGCCGAGCCAGGTATACATTATTGTTCAGCTTTTTCCGCTACTAATTGTTCCCAAAGTTTTTCAGTTTTGTGAAGGTAGCCCCCGCAAAAGCATGCATAAAGAAATTGATGTGAGCCCTGTTGGTTGTCAGTATTTCTAACTGGGTACCTACCGTAATTTACCTAAACTTTTATTAATTGTCATACTTGTTAGTGACAGTTCTTTTAGTTAAAGCTTGCGAAAAATTAGTATTGAGATGGTTCTATCGGTTTCTATGCTTATAACATGCAGTTTGGTCTATTAATCTGTTGAACTCTCAGTAGGTAGGTACGATAGATATCCCGCTCTTGTGAGAGTTTGCCGATATATAACCATTTATCCTTAACCTGGTATGCTAGAGCCTCCGACTCCACCACGATGTTTATCGGTGAGAGATCAAGTGCCATGTTACTGTGGGGACTACTGTTCTGGAGTATATTCAGAAAACTATTGCTGGCCTTACTCCAGACGCACGACCATACATTTTCCTATCATGTACCTTTGCAGTCCCAAAATGAGAAGATGGGCACCTGGAATACTGATTTCTATATGTCTCCACCAAGAATGTACCTATACAGAGACATTCGAAAGCTAAACAGAAATATTTGAGAACATGGAAGATTTCAGATAGGTTGTTCAATTTAGTTTAGGTATGAAGAGTTCTGCAAAATGTTTATAGTTGTTGATTATAAGCGAGCCAGCGCGGAAGTAAAGCATTCGGTCTGTGTCCATTTTGAAAGCAATACCAACTTGTCGGTTCTCGAACCCTGTTGTCGTGGATGAAACTTGGATTGGTACTCTGCTATGCCCCACAGAGGCGAAACTACCTACCTACTCGATGGAATGGAAGCAGTCTATCTCTCCAAGGCTCTAAGCATCAGCTTCGTGTCTGCAGGAAAAGTTATTGTCTCGTTTTCTTGACTAACTACGATTGACAGTCAGTTTAAGTTTAACAGTAACTTTGCAATAAAGAAAGTAATTATGGCCAAATGCGCCTAGTTCTTGGTTTTCAAAACTAAACGTGCCTGCACATAAATCTCACATTGCATGGCACAGGGTTCGAATGACTTGAACATCATCCCCCAAATGAAAAAGAACTTGGAAGTTCTCAAATACCTAATAAAAGCTATAGTCGGTTCGCAGGGAAGGAAAAAATATTTGTTAATCTTTTCCTTCCCTGCGAACCAACTATAGCTTCTATTAGGTTTTTGAGAACTTCCAAGCTCTTTTTCATTTGGGGGATGATGTTCAAGTCATTCAAACCCCGTACCTATAAACTTTTTTTTAAATTGGGCAAATAAACCCGCAAACTTCGCAAGCGTCATCGGCTTTCCATAAAAACCCCTTTCAAGAAAAATGTTGACATACCTATCCTAAAAATATCTAAATCTACAGGCTCACCCATAATTCGACCAGATTCCGCGACTAAAAATATGGAGAAAATTCTGTAACCATAAACCCGATTCCCCATCAAAGAGGAGCTGGATCTCGTAGGCCGCGGCTGGGTATACCCTAGTTTATTGAAGAAGGGCTGCGTCCGAAAGTTTCTCTACACTAACTTAACTATTCAAGGTACAACAACCAAATTTATCTGGAATTATAAAGATAGATAGGTACTGCATAGGTACTTATATACCCTTACATTTTTTGTGAGAATACGTCATGGGAAAAGAAGAAATTCACCAGCACTCTTAATCTATTTTTTTGATTGTATTTGACTAAAATCGTCTCTGTTCAACTTTTTAGATGCCCTTTCAATTTTTAAAACACGCAGATGTCTTGAAATTTTTCGATTTTAGGCAAAAATTTCGAATAATATGTAATAATTTGTAGTAAGGCAAAAATGTAGAGTAGGGGTGGTGAAAAGTGCTGTGGCATTAACACAAAGTTGCACAAGTTACCTACTTCTAAAACATCATTTTGGTTTTCGTCTGGAAAGGACTGAACTATTTTAGTCCCAGAAGTAGAAAAAAACGTTTTAATTTACTAGAAATCAATACTGATGCAGGTGTCAGTGGAGAAGGTACACAATTAGGCCATAGGTGATCGCCTCGCCTGTCCGTAAAGGTGATGAGAGAGTAAAGCTAGGGACACATTTCTCTGACGTGTTGTGTTGTGACGCAACGTTGTATGGATCATACAGCATAAATCGCATGTAATTAAACGGGGCGCGTGCACATTGCTCTGACGCTACGCGTTGTGTTGTGTTGTGTTGTGACGCGACGCGATCCCTTCTTTCCAGATTTTCGTTGCATCGCGACACAACACATCAGAGCGTCAGAGAAGTGTGCACGGGTCATTTCGCTTAAAACATATGGATGAAGCTGTCTTAATTGAAAAAGTTATAAATTACGAATGTTTATTCAACGTGAATTCGAAGAATTACCGCAATGAGTGTATGCGGCAAGAGACGTGGGAGGAGATAGGCAGGGAAATGAATTCTACAGGTAAAACAACAGAATTTTTACTTCACTTGTACTTACATACAGTGTGGAAAAAAGTATAGAAACAGTTCTATAAAAAGTTCCCGGTTAATCGGGGACGAAAACGCTCGGTGTGTACATACTGGAGCTTTTGAGAAATGGGGTAGCACCAGTTTATCAAACGTTGCGTCACAACACGACAGAAACATGTGCACACGGCGAGTCACAACACAACACAACACGACACGACACAACACAACACATCAGAGAAATGTGTTCCCAGCTTAACCCTATCTCCTTCAGAGGGTTCATTCAACACTTGAAATCGTTAAGACTTTCGTAGCCTTCGTATTTAGATTTACTATAGAGGTACTATGTCTCATAGAGCAGACGACTCTAGATGAAACATATATTTTTCCAAAAATCTACTATCTTCACGATTTTTGTGATCTATTACTTGTAATTACTAATTTACTAATTATACAATTTGTGTAAGTGGATACTAAGTAGACCATTGGATCAATGAGTTCCAATGTGGTGTACGGTTTTATGACAGCTTGCGTAACATGCAAGATACATAAAATTAGTACATTTTTGTTCCAAACTCCATTCATAATAAATTTTTCATTCATAAAACAACATCATCAGCGGTGCTGTGAATGAATTCTCACTGGCGTTATAATTATTATTAACATATCCATAACATACTTCTCGAGCAGCTGTGAATTAAAATAATTAATATAACTATAATAAATATACGATATGTTTAGTTAGTAAGGTTAGGAACGTAAATATGATGGAGCATAAAACGTTGTAATTATTTCATTATAAAATGTAACGGTCACTTAACTTCAGTGGTCATAATTTTTACAAGCTGTTATCACAGCAATGATCATGTTACGTTATGGTGTTTGTATCCTTCGAAACTAATCGACGCGTGCTTTTTATTGCACGTTTGTCAAGGTACATTCCCATAGATGATAGATTGTTTCAAATTTGGCAGGTACCTAACTGCAATAAAAGATAGCAATAAAATTCACGTAAATAGAGAACTGGTCGTGCGAGGAAACTTTCAGTACTTTTCCATTCCGGTTGGTTTGGAGAAATGCAGGGTATCGTACCTACCTATTTCGTTCCAAAACTCAATTTCGGTAGGTATACTATACGATGGTTCCAGTAGCGATTTCTGTGACTTGGAAATTTCCCAGTGTTTCCGAATTGTTGCAAGTTACGCCAGGTGCAACTTTTTTCTCATTTTCCATTATTTAATTTAAACTGAAGTGGCCAGTATAAAATATGTAATAATTTAGGCAGAGAAATTTCCAGGATATAATAGGTATGTTTAAAAAATTAATAAATGTTTATTGATGAAAATTCTGTGGTTACTACTCGAAAGATGCTACTATACTTGGGCCGCCCAACAGACGGAGTGATCACCCTGAAAGCATGAGCTCTAGACGGGACCACTATCAATTTAGGACGACAGAACCGCAGTGATGCGCTTTCTTTAGACCCAACGAAGTCGCATCACTCCAATTCGGTCGTCATAAATTAATATTGACCCCGCTAGAGCACGTTCTTGCATGGTTATCACTCCGTCTGTTGGGCGGCCCAAGTATAAGTATACTTTAAAAATAACAATTTGAAATGGAAAATGCACGAAAAAATAATAAAATTGAAGTAATTAATGAAAAACTTAAGCTCAAGGAAACGTCAATGTAGTAATAATTAGAAACAAGGATACAAGGAGCAAAATAAACAAATTAAAGTGAAAGAAAAATGTATTAGGTACAAAACTTTCATTTAAATTAAATTAAACTATTATTTAAAGGTTCGAAATTGCCAGCGCTTTACGAAGTTTCAACTGTCTCTCTCACGCACATTGATAGTCGCTGAGAACTAGGTACTCATTTTTCAAAGATTAAACGGCAACTTTCGGAGTTTCTAACTAAAATTTTACACATTTACATTTCTTGTTTTACAGATATTGCGCTATGATCTCAGTTTTCTGCAAGTAATTTTACAAAGAAACTTCTTTTTGCTTAGGCACTTCAAAATTAAATTTTTTCCTATATGTTAAATTAAAAATACGGCATTTTTCTGAAATTACAAGGAAACTGAGTTAATAAGCGTGAGACTTTCAAGCACAACATAAAACGATTGTATGTTCCCATCCATACATTTAATAAAACATTCGAATCTATTGCTCTATGTAGTGCCGTATTCGTTCCTTCGCAGTTCATTTCTTGGTTTTGTAAAATAGAGTTTACTTTCCAAATATCTACAAAGAAAAAAATCAAATGGCGTTAAATGTGACATGTTTCGAGTGACAGCAGTATTTTCATTAGTAAAATATATTCATTACTCTATTTGCAAGATAAAATAGGTATGCAATCAGAAAGAGCTCATCTACAAGATTCTACCATCAGAAACATAATATTGTTGCGATAAAAAAATCCCCGATTACGTCGGAATTTAATAGTGACGTCAAAATATCGCTCAACAATGCACACTTTTAAAAATGTTCGATTTATTCTAGACTTTTTTAACGCACTGTACTTATAATTGTAATCCTACATACCATTTGTGAAAATAAAGATATTCCAAATTTTTCCATTTAAGTTGGAAAACTCTTTATTGACTCTAAAAGCATCCTTCTTCCATTATCTGGCTAGATCTAAGAAGATTAATATTTCTGATATAAAATAATAATATCTCTGGTGCTCTCACATTTATGGTAAGCGGTCATTATTGTAAACCGCACCTTGCCCGGCAATAAAAAATTATGTCACCCCTAAAAATTTCTCCTCTTTTGACGGCTTGCCACTATAAGATTACTGATGCCGCAAGACAAGACAAATCGAAATTTGGGCCCGTCTTGTATTGTATTGTCTTGTCTTGTAATGGAGCCAAAAATTAGACAAGACAAGAAAGCAACAAGACTACTAATGTGGCTTGGCTTGGCTTGGCTTGGCTTCTCCTGAATGCTGAATCATTTTTTGGTATTTTATGCCTAACGCAAAACTTACATTGAATAAATTTTCATTTTCTTTTTATGTTCGCATAAGTCAACATAATGCAACGACATACTTTTAATTAAAAGAAGTTGATAATATTTTATGTGCAAAATTGACGACGAGTAACTGGACACCAATTAAATTTGTAGACTTTCTTTGAATATCCCAGTAAATGCCATCTTAATAGTTTATACATTGTCTTATAAAAATTCTTAATATAATTTTTCAAATGGGATTTCCCTTTGTGCTTCTTGTGGATCTGTTCGGCGCTCTAGACAAATGCACATTCGATATGGGAGCGAGATCGGCGCGTATACACGTGACACGGGAGTTGGTACTTCTGCGACATTGTTTTTTGTTTAACCATATTTAGGTCTGAGATTGGCTCGTTGCTTTGCTTATAACGTGAGTAATTGACTGTATTATCGTGTTTATTATTTTTAAATATTGAAATTTCCAATAGCATGGCTAGTGGTAGTGGTTTGGTTCAAGTGAACACTTAAACATTGTGGAGTGAACTTTAACAAAGCGGTCGCCTGATTTTTGCATTTTTCAACATTATTATTGTGTTGTAATACTCCATTCAGTTAAAAATGAATATTTTATCTAAATATAGACTTTTGACGAAAAACTTGAAATAAAATGAAAAGGACGTCCTAAAGCCTGTGCAAAGTATAAAGTGCTTTTCGAAAGGGCGCGGTAAAAGTTGTGTGCGAAAGTTTAACTTTTTGGATTTGGGATTTTCGTCAAATATTGCGGTGAGTGAAGTTTCTTGTTTGAAAATCTTTTAAAATGGCTTCTAAAGCACTTCATTTAAAAAACTACGGGAGAGAAACCGCCAGATCCACCCAACCCCTGAGCGGTGATTTCATTCCAGAGCACCGCCAAGTTCTAAAGTCAGGAGCCACCACTGAAAGTGAGCAAAATTCCAATATCAGAGTCAAATTGTTGAGGGGGAAATAAATTAATTATATAACAGACATGTACCTACATAACAGTAGTGTGGTACCTTGTGCCTTTCATAAATCGGACGCTGTTATCATGTTTTCAGTTTTAAGGAGTAGCCCCTTAAATATTTACATCCGTTTTTGGTGTTTTGGAGTTAATATAGTGGCCCATTGATTTGAGCTGTGTATCGAGCCACATGCTTTCAGGATTCTTAGGATTATTTGCCACTTAAAATAAAATCCTTTCTGGGAACAATTTTATGGGGCTTATGTTAGAAAACAAGCGAAAGAAGCGCAATATGATAAACTATAAAAAAGACATTACCTCGTTTCAGTACTTCTTCTGTATACAAGAAAGTTATCTAATAGTTAAATACGCATTTTATGTCTTAATTTAACTGTGTGTGGTTGTGTACGACATAAAAACAAACGAAAAGTTGCCCAAATATACAGATTCACATAAAACAGTGGGGATAAATAAAATTCCGCGGGCAACTACAACTGAATGGAGAATCATCGATATATTTGGGCAAGGGTGAACTGCGGTCAAGGATAGCTGATAGTTAATAAATAAGGACCTATTATTCATCAAGACGCTATATTTTTCTTGAAATGCGATCGCACCCTTCCTTCTTTATTATACTATTTTATTTTTCGAAAAAGATAAATGGTAGTTCTGTAAAACCGCAAATTTAACCAGTTCGGCTTTCCCAACTTTGATATTTTGGGCAGCTTAACGTATCTTAGCTAGGCGTTTAGTACCTACTGTTCTCATTTCAGGCGGAACGGAGAACACGTATTAGTAGGTTATGGACATTAATAATTCTCATCAGTTACGCCTTTTAAAAACTAAAAACTAAAATTAGATGCGTTGTTTAGACTGCAGGTGTTTATTTGAGTAACTTGTGTAAGTAGGATTAATATCCCTGTAAAATACTTGTTATTTAGTCACAATTCGCAATTTAAGTATCTAATCAAATATTCACCAAGATTGATTAATTATTAATTTAAAATTAACTCCTGTTATTAGTATTCTTTTAACCGCAAGACATAACAATAAACGTAAATATAAGCACGTATTTAGCATTAATCATAAGTCGCATCATAGCCACTGTTTGACGTTTCACAAATAGGTAGTATTAGCGAGACTGAGTTAAAGGTTTTGTTCGCTTTTCGAAACTAACGTTTATTTTTCGTAATGTTCAAAGATGAAGTTTGTAGAGAGATTAAGCTTAAATGAAAAATTAAGATGAAAGATAGGTACTTATAATCACTAATATATACAAAAAGTTAATAAAAAGGAGGAAAGTCGGACAAGAACTACCTTTTACGCGTGCCACAGCATATAAACCGGCAGTGTCACTTCCCAGAGTTGCCAGATTGATATTTTCATTTCCCCCAACTAACATTAGAAATTCCCCCAAAAAGAGAACTCAAGCCCCCGAAATTGCAAAAACGTTTATTTTCAGCATAGGTACCTACCTACAATACTTATTAACATAAACATAACATAACTAAGCAAAATTCAGATGCTTGCCTGCCTAGGGATAACAGGGGCGATGCGGATTTCGGCAACTGCAGCCATAGAGACTCTTCTGGACCTTCCCCCTCTCCACTTCGTGATACAGGAGGAGGCGAGACTGGTACTATACAGATTGCAAAATTCTTTTTACCGTGTCCGTCTGGGTACAGAGCACACTAGCATTATTGAGGACATAAAGGATCCCATGCTCGACATGAGGACGGATTACATTTACATGGTCCCCAAGAACGCCACACAACCACTCTTTCAAGTCACAATCGATAACCCTAGAGTGGAGAACCAAATTCTGAACAGCATACCTTCCGGCAGTCTAATCTGGCACACCGACGGATGGTTCTAAGACCGACACAGGTGCTGGGTCAGGACTGTTTGGAGATAAACCAAGAGTGAAACTCAGCTCCTCTCTGGGCAAATATGCCTCTGTCTTTCAAGCAGAGGTCTATGCGATACTACAATGTGCGTGGGAAAACATTAAGAGGGGCTACAAAAATCAACGGATCTTTATCTTATCAGACAGCCAGGCAGCTTTGAAGGCTCTTATGAGCCCAAAGAAGTCTTCTAGACTGGTGTGGGAATGCTTCGAGCAACTTAATATCCTAGCCGTGCGGAACGCAGTGAGACTGCTTTGTATTCGAGGTCACTGTGGGCTGATAGAGAACGGGAAAGCCGATAAACTAGCAACGATCCTTTCGTTGGACCGGAACCTGCCCTAGGCATAACTAATGTGGCCTACACACAAGCTACTTTGCTTGGCGTTTTGGTAGCTAGCGTTTTGGCGAGCTACCAAAACGCTTCTCTGATTGCACCACACACAAGCGTCTGAAACGCCAAACGAAATTCATAGATATCATCACTTCCTGCGCCTGACTTTTGTGATGCCTTCACTTTCTTATGTTCCTTCCGGAACATATCACGAAACAACTTTATCTTTTTCTTAACAAAATCTATGTCACAATCAGAACAGAATTTCTGGCATGTCGTATGCATTGGCTTTGAGCAACCTATTGGAATAAGCTTTTGATTTGACCATTCAATGGCATTGTTTTTCTTTCAACAGGGATATAAAATCAGTTATAAATTCTTCTGACTGTGCAAAACGTGATTTGGTCGAACTCATCTTGACTTTAAACGGATTCAATAACAACAAAAAAGTGCGTTTTTCCGTACACTCAGGCGACTCATATGCTGTTTAGTCACTGAAGGTACAGCAAAAATCCAACGCGTTCGATTCTCTTCGCTGGCGTTCTACGGCGCTCGGCTAGTAGCTGGCGGTAAAGTTAATGGCTACACACTTACGTTCTCTACGCCTTTTTCAAGCGTTTTGGTAGCTCGCAGAAACGCTAGCTACCAAAACGCCAAGAAAAGTAGCTTGTGTGTAGGCCGCATAGAGTGCCGTCAGACACCAAGTAAACGGATGGATTCGCACTCAACATCACAATTACTGAAACATGATTCCAGGACACAGGCACAGCAAGTCGTATATAAAGGGACCTTGCAGGAAAAGATGCTCAGAACTACTTTGCCTTAGTAGGATGCAAATTAGAATCGTAACAGGCTTCCTAACGGGACACAGACACACGACCGTTAAAGAACATACCTGTGGAAGATTGGCAAATATTACGGATACCTTAGCAGCCGCTTGTGTAATAAGGAACGGGAGACAGGTATGCACATCTTGCGCAGACGTGAAGCACTAGACCAAAAGAGGCAGCGAATATTTTCGGGCGATGTCTGATGGAACCGGAAAAATTTTCCACGCATTCAATATTCGACTTGTTCCGTTTGGTCCAAGGCACCAAGATCATGGAATGGGTGTGACTTAGAATTAGGGTGAGCACAATAAGCCCATTTTGTGGCTGCAGTGCATCTGAGCCTACGGGCAGGCAGTCCCTAAGGGGGAGAAAAACAAACTATATTCATAATAATAATGTTATTATGGAAGTTAATATTGTATTTATTTGGAATTTATATTTCCGACACAACAGACAACGATAGCGAGGCCGGTAAAAATGGAAACAAACTGTCGTAAATAAACTTCTACTTCAACGTCATATCCTCTCACTACTCACTTCACTGTCCACTCTCACCGTAAGAGGCCGCCACTGGTAAGGAATGGTATATTTACGCTACGGTTTACGTTCACGCCCTCCGTAGTATTTACCTACTCTTATGTTAAATATGTAACTTGTTAGTTACTTCTACCCCCCAAAATATCCCCCAAACATCATTTGCCCCTCCCAAAAATCCCCAAAAAAATTCCTCCAACATATAGAAAATGCCAGATTGGGGGATTTGCCCCCAAATTTGCAGTTCCAGCAAGATGTTTCGATGTTTGGTGTTTTGCTTCTCCAGATTTCAACTCATCCCGCGGAAGTTGGACGTTTGGAAAATTTTGCCTATCCTTTATTGTTACGTCTGACCCCTGTGACGAACCGCTTATTTAATTTGTTTGCAAATCATAAATCGGCCCGCGACGATTCCAGTACGTGAGCACATAAACTTCTAGACAAGCTATGCACTGCTACATCCCGTAGGAATACGAAATGGTCGAACGTTTTAAGCAAAACTTGTGAAGACCTATTTTCGAATAATGGTTAACGAGCGTTCAGACAGACTATGTGTCTCTGTATTCGTTATGACCTCCAAAGAGGAAATTGGTTCGTGTGGGTCGCCTGGACGCCTGGCCCCATGCCAATTACGATGTGCAGTCGAAATCGGTAATCGAGAGCGATCAGTTATAAGAGGGGGCAGTGTTACGCATGACCCAATGACTTGTTACCTGTTTAAGACATATGATTCCAGTTCGTAAACACGCAAACTTTTAGTACTGGTCTACAAAGTCTACTAAGTTATATTCGAAACAAAACTATCATTTATTCCAAGCTTCTTACTTTCATAGGATTATTAAAATTTGTGTTAAAATAAACAAAACGGTAACTCTACTTTCACGAATAGGAAAAGTAAGTGTAGATACGCCGCGCCGGCCGGTAGGTAAATACATCAAATGTAGAATGTTTATTTAAGTTGAACATTTCTGTGATATTTCACAACCTTTCGCTCGACTGATGTTTCAAAGGCATTCGAAAAATAGATAACCGCATTTCCTGCGCTGCATTAGAATAGCAATGCCGTAATCAGTAAAAAATAACGTTCGGGACACTTTCAGCGCGACTATTGTTACAAGTGAAGCGATAAGATTATAATAGTATTTTCCAATCACGTATTCAATTCCTAATCTTGAAAATATAAATGTAACAAAAAACATTTTTTACGAGTAATTTACTTGGATTTTATGAGTTCGAAAAATGTGTATTAAAATTTTTGTTGCTAAGGTCAGTAGTTGGTCCAAACGAATTCAAAAAAGTTGAGACGCTGGAGCTGGACATGAACTGTTCTGATGCTTGTGGGTAATATAAATATTATTCCGATGTTTATTTGGCATTAACATTACTTATTTTTATTGTAGAACGATTTAATGTTTCCATAATTCTTCCTTAATGGTCTAATAAGCTTACTTATTACTTAGGTAAGTGAAGTGAACTGTAATTAAATCGTTTATGAATGATTTTTAATTATTTGCTGTTATGGGATGCCCCGTATTCCAAGAATAATCAATTTATTATCGATATGCATTATAAGCGGTTGCTCTTATTTATTTTCTTATATTATTGACCATAGTTATTCATTATTTACGGTTTCTGACTCTAATTGCGTATTTGGGAAGCCCAACGCTCAAATACATTTATTTCATTTGATATAAGAATTAACTCCTCTTTCTTGTTTATATTGCTGACCTTTTTAATACTTTTTATTGATATTTTATAATGGATATGCTGATATTGGCCGTTTTTTCGGTCAATTCTAGATTTGAACGTTTCGCATCGTCCAAACCCCGAAATATACCTCGCCTTCAGACTGCCGTATGCAAGCGGCCAAACCTAGGATTGGACAAATGCGAAATACCTACCTAAAGTTAAACACTGGGTCGTTTCAGGCTTTTTAAATTTTTTTAAACTGAAATGCATCAAATCTTTCAAGTTCACGTCAAGCGGAGTGGAGCGTTATAAGTGTCAGTCATTAGCGTTTATAATAATATTATTCTCTTCAAAGATTATTCTTATCTCTCGAAAAAGACATGTTGATTATCGAGCATGCGCTTTTAGATGATTGCGCTGCTATGAAGAGGGTCTCCTGCGTCAACATACATTGACAACAAACTAACCTTGATATGAAACAATAAGAATTGCGTCACATGAACTAAAGAAACCACGCAATAATTATTTTAACATATTGCATTTTCGAAATCCTAGATTTGGTCGCTTGCACACGGCCAATGTCCAAAGGCGAAATATAGGTATTTCAGGGTTTGGTCGCATCAAAAGAATTGGCCAAGAAAAACGGCCAATGGCGCAATGACCGTTTTCAAACATTGGGCCCAACAGATATAAGGTTGTTTTACCTTTTACTTATTCTAAAAAGGTCTAAATTAGGCAACAAAGGTAGGTATTTTAGAATTTCTGGAGTTACTGTTGGTGAAAGGCGTAGTTAACGTTCGGAATGCAAAAATTGAGTGAGGCGGTTCCTCTTCCTGTTCAGGGGATCTAAGAGCAGTGGTGGCGAACCTTTTTATGTTCCAGTGCCAAAAATTTGCAAATATTATTAATAAAGTTACAGTCGTGCCGTTTCTAATAGGGGAAAATAATAAGAAACTAATTATTGCAGAATTTTATTGATTTAGTATTAGTGTAAAATGATATCACCTATAAATTGTTCCCGTGCCAGCAAGAAGTGCGTAAGTTTCACCTCTGACATGCGTACACCATAGATTCGCTATGCCTGATGTGATGTGCAGGGGCGGTGCTGGCCTCGGAAAGCTCACGCTTACCAGCGGGGTAAATGAAAGGGGTAAATGTATGGAACCCCAAGCTCCCATGAATTAAGCATTTAATTTGTTTTTTCTATTAAAATAAACTAAGTACCTACATTAATTTATAAAAAGCGTAGGGTAATCGGAGGCGTGATGGAGGCGGTTTTAAGCGTTAGACTAAAACTAGGTACAGCGGGTGCGGGCTCAACCGCCAGAGCATCTGACCTACCTGACAGTTTTCTCGCCTTTGGGTCTACTCAGTCCAAGAAAATGATCACCTAGTAGAAAACTTAGGGTGATAATGCCCATTGTGTGCCTACTTCAATATACCAAGACTAAATTAAATTTCTCTAACATAGGTTCTTAACCGTACCTATACCACAGCATAATACAGCAGTTAAAGTGCTTGGCGGTGTCTTTGAACTATTTTAGCTGCATTTGGTGACCTCCAACTGTAAGTGATTTACTACCTCGGCGTTTTATCAATCGGTTTGACACTGGTATTAAGTCGGCGACAAACGAAAAGAACACGTGCGTAGCCTGAGAAGTTGCGCGGGCTACGCTACGCGAGCTAGAAAATTTACGGAGAGCTGTTCTGCTGTATTATGCTGTGCTTTTATTCTACAAGCGCATTTGGTATAGAAAGGCACACGTATTTTTAACTATTTTTTGTAGGTATCTTATTTGCACGATACCGCACAGTGGGCTCTGTGTTGGAATGGCTGCTGCATTAGCTCACGGTGGTTGCTCCTTGTCATTTTTTCAGTAAAAAGTCCGGTAGATCCGGAGCGAGTCCTCTGATGAAATGTAGTTGTCTCGTTACACAACCCAATCTAATAGGTAGGTACTCAGGGCGGGGCAAGTATAGAGATACTACACGTTTTACGAGTTTAGGGATTAGGTAGTCGTTCTAGCCATACAAACATCAGAACATCAGAAGATATGATTAGGTATATGCAATTTTCTAAATTGTGTATTTTCACACGATGGAATGCAGCTATACGAGCGGGAAAATATGTCACACCATGGCCGCTTTTTATATTAAATTTCTTAAAACTATCAAAATAGCCTCTTAGAAGTCCCAAAATTCCCAAGAAGTTACACACCAGTTTTGTGAGGCGGTAGGTAGGTATACAAGGTATACAAGGATTTTTAGGAACTTATTTTCGCAATAAAAATGTAGGTATGTACCTATTTCGATTATGAATTTGTCCAATTTTTGTATCCGGGTACAGCTTTTATTACCGGGGAACCCGAGTACCCCTTGTATTCAATAGGTAAGTATATAGGGTGTCCCAACGAAAACTTGTATCCCCTTAAAACTCGGCAAAATAAACGTTAAAACCTTAAAACATGTCGATTTTTATATCAAAGGGGACCAATTTTTATGCAATAATCATTCTTGCAACTCTAGCCCTGTGTGTAGCGACCCCCCCAAAATTTTTAAATGGAACGGGGGGTCAAATGATCCCTACTTTGGAAGGGTTTTTCATTACTTACACAACCGTCTTTGTTTAATTCAATTCGATCAATTTGTTACCGAGAAATTGCTTCTTGAAGTTTCCAAGTTAAAAAATTAATAAAAGCACAAAAGCTATCGAATGTATTGTTCGAAATGACCTCCACCAATTGTCATACAATAACACATTCTGGATTCAAACCAAGATCTTACATTTCTCAAGACCTCAGGAGTTATTAGCCGGCATTCTTCTTTGGAATAAACCATTTTGATTTAGAAATAAACACGATTTTATACTGTGGCGAATAAGTTTATTTTGACATTTGTTTTGATGTTCTTTTGTTCTTACTTTTTATTCTTATTAGTTTACTTGATTTTGTTACTTTTCCATTCTAATACATTCGATAGTTTAAACCTTTTTGTGCTTTATTAATTTTTTAACTTGGAAACTTCAAGAAGCAATTTCTCGGTAACAAATTGATCGAATTGAATAAAACTAATACGGTTGTGTAAGTAATGAAAAACCCTTCCAAAGTAGGGATCATTTGACCCCCGTCCCATTTAAAAATTTGGGGGGGTCGCTACCCCCCCGTACAGGGCTAGAGTTGCAAGAATAATTATTGCATAAACATTGGTCCACTTTGATATAAAAATCGACGTGTTTTTGGATTTTTCTCAAAACGTTTATTTTGCCGAGTTTTACGGGGGTCCAAGTTTTCGATGGGACACCGTGTATACTTACCTATTGAATACAAGGGGTACTCGGGTTGCCCGGTAGTAAAAGCTGTATCCGGATACAAAAATTAGACAAATTCATAATCGAAATAGGTGCATACCTACATTTTTATTGTGAAAATGAGTTCCTATAAAAAAAGTCTAATACAAGCTGGAATTGTACGTTTAGCGTTTATTGGAAAATAAATTTATGCTTGTACCTATTATAGGTATGATCGCTTTTTGTTTTGCATCTGAACACATAAAATTATAGGTAAATTGTAACGTATAGGTACGCAAAGTAGGTAGGTACTAAAAAATTTTTGGTTTTCAAAAAACTGATAATCTGACATTTTTTTCGGATACCCGGATCCGTTTTTCAATCGAGCTTTTTTGTCTATTTACTGTGTTCATGTTGTTTTTTAGAATAAAATGTTAATTTTTATTCTGGACCTACCTACCTAACCAGAACTTTTTTTGGAACTATGAACTATGAACTCTTTTTTTTGACAAATGCGTTCTTGTGCAAGCGAGAGAAAAATTATTTTCCTAGATTCCCACGCAAAATTAAAATAATCATGATGCTGTGTCACGAGATAGGTGTATAATATTTCAAACGATCATTCCAATGTGATACATTCTTCGTCGCGCCAAAGCGTGGTTTTATTATTTGTCATTATGTAATGCTTTCGACGTGTTCAATTGCCGACGGCAAAAAATGTAAAGATTGTGTTGTCACAAGAATTTCATGCTAAAATATGCAAATTTAATATTTACTGTGTACCCAAAAATAGGTTTTTTCCTGATATTTGTATTCTCGTTGTATATGTACTAGAGTTAATTAAGAATTCTAGTCAGATGCGGAATCTAGGTGTTTGTTCGTTTTTTCAGAATAATTTGTTCTTTTTTCATAAGCAAGCATTAGGTGTTTGTAAAGGTACCTACGTGTCCATTTGAGAGAAACTCGCACTAGTTACCTATACCTACTCTGATCCGAATTTCATTAAATTATTTTTTTTAAGTAATATGTACCTAGGTACCTACCTGGCAATGAAATGATAAATTGTTTCCGGCATAGGTATTATTACCTACCTACTTAGTTCCTTAAATTGTAGGTACAACTTTCGTTAAATTTCATCTAGTGCTATAAAATTTTAACTCAATCGAAGCTGCTTTTTTAATAATATGTAGGTAGGTAGGCAGGTATATACTTATTATATTATTGTAGGTATTCTAGTGGAAATACAGATTTCACATTGAAGGGTCATCTTCTACTCT
This sequence comes from Xestobium rufovillosum, assembly GCA_963966045.1. Classification (NCBI taxonomy): domain Eukaryota; kingdom Metazoa; phylum Arthropoda; class Insecta; order Coleoptera; family Ptinidae; genus Xestobium; species Xestobium rufovillosum. The sequence continues at coordinate 14,921,271 of OZ014496.1, forward strand.
TTTAGTTAGTAAATTAATGTTTATGGGTTATTCTCATATGACCAGTTCTAAGTCTTGTTATTTCTGCTTCTGATTTTCTCAACATTGGGTAAGTCAGTCTGATTAACACCATAGGTTGTATAGGTAGACCTGTCGCGGCGAAAAGAGAACCTGTCACGTGTTCTGCGCGAAAAACCAATTTACGTAGAACGGGTCTACAATAAAGAATGAAGTAATTAACAGCATAAACATGTAAACAATGAAGGCCGACACGACACTGCAGCTGACAGCAACAGCGGACACCCCCATTACTTCATTGTAGACCTGTCTACGTAAAATGGTTTTTCGCGCAGAACACATGGCAGGTTCGTCTTTCGCCGCGACAGGTATAACTGTCAAAAGCTCAAAAGAGATGGGTTTGCTTGCCACGAAAACTGTTAGGTACCTAGGTACCTACTCATGTTGAATTGTTTGTTACGTGTGGGTTCTTCATGTAATGGCCATTCGAGCTTGTCAGTCGGCTGTTTCATTTCCCACATGAGATGGTAGGTACATAAATAGGTAGTACGGTTATTTTTCCTCTATAATTGGAGGCTTGTTTTTTAATGTGTTTGACGAGTGGTTTTTATGGGTAGGTATAAGAAGTGGATTATTGATGATTATGATTTTATGGAACTTAACGAGTATGTTGATATAATATAATAAGCTCCTGGTTGTACGTTATGGCTTGTAGTAAGTTTTTTTTCAATACCTACATATTGAGTGACAAACTTCCTTGTGTAGGAACATGGGGAAATAACATGGGGTAATTGTGCCAGTCGTCAGCCACTTTAAGCAATTGTTGACTTTGACGTTTGATAAAAAATAAAATTCAGGTACCAGCTGAGATTTGTTTTATATTTTTTATAGCCTATTAAATAAATTTCAAGGTTTTCCACGATATTTGTATATTTTTAAATTCAGAAAATTGAAAGAAATTATTTTGTGCAACATATCCAAATTTCCCAGTAGTCAGCCACAACGAACTTAACCTCAGCCACCTTAAGCCCAATAGTCAGCCGCCATTTAAGAAATTTTAGAAATGATTTCAACAAATTTGGTAAACACTATTTTATTTTCGAAAATGGCAGAACAAACAAAATAAAATGAACAGAACATACAGAAACAAAACAAAAACATTTTTCTAAAAATAATAAAATGAAAAATATTTAATAGGTTCCTAACGGCTAACTGCAGACTTAAATATTTGATTACTGTATTGACTCGGCACAAAGGTCACATATGAATACAGCGTTTTCAATATCCTCGTAATTGCATCCCTGAAACCTGGTGCACTTCAAGTGGAACCAATTAGGGCAGTTATCACAGCCAATATTTTTCAAGTCATTATCTTCTACATCACTTTCAAGTATTTCAGAACAATTGACACATTTCTCTTTTTCCTTATTAGTTCCCGTTTGGTTGTTACTGGAGTCGTCAGTCTTCTTTTCAGACAGTCTATTGGAGTAGTTAGTCTTTCTTTTGGACGGTCTAAGTTTCTTCAATAGCAAAAATTCTTCGTCACTATCACTATCGCGGTCCGCTAGATTCCGTTCGTCTTTCTTTCTCGCGACTAGAGCTTCTCTTTTGGTTTTTATTTTGGCATTTATTTTGACTTTTGCAGCTCTCTTTTCTTTTCTTGCTTGTTTTTCATCAATTTCCTTTTGTTTTGTAACTAATTTCGCTTGAATCTGTTTTCTAAATAGGTCAGAGGAAATAGCAGCTGGTAGTTTTTCATCTCGTTTACGCTTGCTACCTTTAGATAATGGGGTTGGTATAGACAAAGCTTCAGAAAAGTAGCGATGTCCCACAGATTTTCCAACGTTTCCGTTTCTTTCTTGACCGCCCGCAACACTTGTTCTAGGTTGAATTATTACGTTCTGTAAAATGTTTATTGTGGCTTTGGAATGAGTCGTATTCGTTAATTCAGTTGCTACATTCTCGTTTTCTGGAATCTTATTCGCTGGTCCAGTCTCATTTCCTTCCTTTGGTTCAACACTTTTTTCTTCCGTTGGTCCAATCTCGTTTTCTTCCTCTGCTTCAGTATTTTCTGGCTCTGTTCCTTTTGCTTCCTTTGACTCAATTTCTTTTGCTTCCTTTGTTTTAATTTCATTTGTTACCCTTGGTTCAATCTCATCTGTTTCCTTTAGTTTAATTCCATTCACAGCGGTTTTCCTCATTGCACAACATTCAGTTTCATCTTTTGTGATTGCTTTCGTCATCGGTATTTCATCTTCTTTGTGCCCAATTTCATTTTCCAAGCTTCTCATAGTTTTATCGTTCCTTTCAGTTACGCATGTTTCATTATTTTCGATTTTATTTTCTTCCATAACATTTGTTTGCTGATTCAAATAGTTGGTATTTTCATTTTTCTTGTTTTCATCAGGTAACTCATTTTCATGTCCAGCAGTAAGTTCGCTATCGTCGGGGCTGATGGATATTCTATGGTCTTCATTAAATACATTACTCGATTGTAGATCAAATAAAATGAAATTATGCGGATCTTCTTCAACTTCTAAAACTCCGTCAGGAAGAACTATGGCATTTATGACATCAGCTTCCGTTTGTCTTTCTTTTTCAATGGAAGTACTTCCTTCATCAGTCTCATCATTTATCTCTTGAATTTTTTCAATCAGATCGTCTAAGTTTGAAAAGCCGTTCTCCAAAAGCTTTCCTTTCAAATTTCTAAGAACTGTTGCAGTAATGCCAAGCTGTTCCTTCGTTACTTTCTGTTCCCTGTTCTCAGATTCCTGTAATTTTTCCAAGCGATTTTGGACACATTTTGAATAGTCAACAGCTTCGGGGTCGAATGGATACAATCCACATTTTCTGAATCCGTTTTTGATAGTTTGGCAAAGCGATGGGTCGTCTAATACTTCTTTCAATAGAGGAGAAAAAGTACATTTTGTTAGAACAGAATTCACATTTTCTGGTTTCGATTGCCATTCTCTAACTGTTTTCTTCCAGGCAGTTTTTAAAGGTTTGAAAACACTGACATCGGCCGGCTGCATGACGTGCGTTGTATTTGGTGGTAACGCATACAAAATTATGTGGTTATCACTGCAGAATTTACTCAGCTGTAGAGACATATGGGACTTATGTCCATCGACGAGAAGCAGAATAGGTCTGGTGATATTATTAGAACTCAACCAAGAATCCAAACCATTTGCAATATATTCGTAAAAAGTGTCACTTTTCATCCATCCACTCTCCGATCGCCCTAAGAACCACCCCGAAGGAATGCTGTCTGAAAGGGCCTTATTTGGTCTAACAAAAGGGAAAACTACCATCGGCGTAATTATGTTGCCATTCGCTGAAAAAACTAGAAGAACTGTGATTGTATCTTTTTCGCCCCCCTTTTTTTATTTCGTAAATGTTTTTATAGCCTCTTGGGGCCAACACTTTTCCCGTCTTAGGGCACATTTGAAAGCTTGTCTCATCACCATTAAATATACGGGACGGGTCCTTCAATATATTCAATGCATTTTGTTTGGTTAAAAATTCCTCCAACTCACGAAACCATTTTTTTATTACCTCCTCTGTGATAACAGCTCTTGCTTTTGTTATGCCTTCAGCTTCTCTTAAGCTTAGTCTTTTGTGTCTTTTTAGGAATCCCTTATACCATTTTTCCCCTGGCTTATTGTCTGTGAAACATGTTTCTTTCTTCTTTTCCAGCACAATTCTATGAACCGTATTCAAGAGGTCGCATTTTTTCTGTGGAAACCCGCATTTGGATAGCTCTACTAGCCAATCTTCCAACTGGTCCTCCTCTTCTTTACTAAGAACAGTGGGGGGTCCCATTTTTCGTGGTCCCTCTTTCACACGCCCGTGGATTCTGTCTTGAATTGTACCTCGAGGAACGCCAAAGTGCCTGCTGGCTTTCCTTATACCCATTTTTTGTTTTTCATCTCTTATGGCTTTAAGGGCTTGTTGCAGAGCTTCTTCGGGGTATCGATGAACTTCTCTGTTTTTGTAGCGACCCATGATGTTCTGAAGTAAATAAAATAAGGGTAGCATCGAAAGTAACCACCTTTTATGGGTGGCTGCATTTGGGCGTAATAGAATTTTAAGTCAGCCGCTTAACTTTTGAGGTGGCTGAACATTGGTTTAATGTAATATTTCGGTCCAAATCCATGGACCGACTTATACACGAAAATGAGCTCTATGTTACTTATAAATTGGGCCTAAATCTGGCGTTGGGTTGAATTACCCAGTCCTCAGCCGCGTGGCTGACGACTAGATTTGCTCATATTCAAGCACCCAGTGGTCAGTCACCTCAATAAAATTAGTTTACAATGTATCTAGCCGTTATTTAACCTCCAAAAACGATAGCTGAACATTGGTTTATGCAGAGACATATATCCAACACACTACCACTGCCTAAAATACTTCTAAACCCTATTTTCGGACTACCTATATAATAGCGAAAATGTAACTTTTCCTTACCTTTCGTCAGCCGACTTCACATGTGCGTATTCACATCACGGCTACAGCTACACTTTTTAGGTTAGAAATTTGAAAATTTTGACAGAAATTGGCGGGAAGGGTGGCTGAGCATTGGATATGATTGATGTATATGGAATTTGAATCTCTTTTTTATTATTACAAGTTTTGCACCGTGATGGCTGACTACTGGTGTCGGGCTGGACTTAGGCACATCTACCCTGGGTAACTACGTTTTTGGGGATTCCTGCTCCCCATGTAAAGTTACAATGGTAGTAAAGGCAGCAATCGAACAATTTTTCTGCATATGAGGATATCAAAAACTATAACTTTCCAATTTATTAAAGCATTAAAAACAGAAATTACTTTAATAGTTTTCAAACTAAAAGTCAGAAATTTATCAGATTAACCATGACAACTTAATTTATTCTAATCAAAGATGTCTTTGATTCTTAGAGATTCTCTAATTCGTCTGAACGTCAGCATTTATCGACAATTTAAAATTTGGGTTTGAAAATGAACAAACATATTTATTCAGTTGAAGAAACTATTTTCATTTTGAAACCCAAATTTTACATTGTTGATAAAAAATGTTGACATTTCAAACGAATTAGAAAATCCATAAGAATGAAAGGCGTCTTTGATTAGAATAAATAAAGGTGTGATGGATAACCTGATACCTAAATTCCTGGGTTTTAGTTTGAAAATTATTAATGTAATTTTTGCTTTTAATGCTTTAATAAATTGGAAAGTGGTACGGTAGAGTTTTTGATATCTTCATTCGCGGAAAAGATAATAACTATACATGGAGAGCAGGAATCCCCAAAAACGTCATTACCCCATGTTATTCCCCCATGTACAAATGGAAGTTTGTTACTCGGTATAGGAAATCACAGCTGGTAGGTAGGTGAGTATAGGAACCTAGTGCATACCTAGAATATGAATTTGTGGGGGTGATAAAAGCAGCTTCCACTTCTTCTCCTAGATGGATATCGTCTTGTCTGCTTGCAGACTTTGTTGATGTCGAAGTCCATGGGGAGTAAGTGTGTGTGTCGAAGGAATTTGGAAAGGTGAAAGTAATAATTTCATGGCAGTCTTGTAGGCTTTTGTGCTTGAACTAAACTAGGTAGGTATCTATCTATTGGAAAATATCCTAGAACACCTAGGTAGGTAACTGATGTTGATTTTGTTGCAGCATAGGTAGGCAGGTAGGTACCTATTTTAAAGCAAATTGTTTTCTTCGTTCATCTATAGTGACATGTTTGTTACACATCGAAGGTTTCTGACTGAACTCGTTCTGAAGGCAAATGGTTCTCGAGAATTTTGTACTTTTTACGGTTTCTATTTTTTGGTGTTGTTTTTACCATCGAAAATTTAATTCATGCATGTAACTACGTATAGTCTTCTGGATTATGTGATTCTGTAATAGATATCACTATATTCCTATACCACTCCCATTGGTATACCTACCTAAATGACAAGATCATCAGCAAATAGAGTCGCTTTAACAGGTATTTATAGGCTTCTTAAGTAGGTACTTCTTCGTTAATATCGACTAGGAAGAGAGCCACTAAGAACTGCTCCTTCTGTGGATTTCCATTTTCTTGTCTTTTGAGTTTAGAGCAGGTAGGTAGTATATAATCCATTCAAAACTTGAATGCTCTGTTCCTTACAAAGTTTTGAATAATCTTGTTAACAACGTAGGTAGGTATTTCCAGGTCATGTCGAATGCCTTTTCCATGTCGAAGAATGGAACATTTTAGAGTGTTTGCAAATGCTTCATATAACTTCATATACCTACCTACCTACCTACCTACCCGTACCTAACTTATAACTTTGTCATTAGTAACGCGAATCTTGCGAAATCTGCTTTGTGCATCTGATAGGTACCTACCTACCTAGTCGGTGATTTGTTTTCAGCATTCATATGCAAGTCTTCTATTTATGATCTTTTCGAGTAACTTAAACATCGTACTATGAATCCTATGTGTAGGTATATTTTACCATGCCAGTAAAAGTAAGGTAGATTTTCCGAGTTGTTATGCATCTTTATTATCTTGAAAACGTGTATACCTACCTAGGTACATACTTAATTTTATGGGTTTTTACATGTTCGACAAAGGCACTGGCGCATGGTTTGTAGACTGGCTTGTTTCCCTATTGAAATACCTAGCTGCCTAAGTTATGAGATTTCCGGCCATGTGCTTTACATTCTCAGTCTCCGGCTATTACCTAATTGACTTTTCCTCAGTTTAGTTGCCACATTCTGACCAGCTTGCACGCTGTAGTTTCCATTTGAGACGAAGTTTCGGGCGGAAGAATTCTCTCCAAGTGGTGTTAATGTTAATTTGGTATAGTGATCGCTTTCATTCACATATGGATAGGTACCTACCTACTTCCACTCAAGAGACTATGCAACTGCTGCGTCACAAACAATAAGATATACCTAATGGCAGAGAAATTACCTACAGTGCAAAAGTTGAAACTGGTATTTTCACTCGCGATCAAAAGTACCAAGTGGGCTTGCTCATTTCCTCGTGGCACATCTCCATATTAAACCATGCGCGCTGAAATCACCAGTTATGATTTATCGGTTTGGTAGATATTGTTTCTAGAAGTAGGTAGGTACAAGTATTTCTTTTCCTTGAAGTTAATGGTCGGGCGGTAGGTACCTATATGTTACAGTACCTATATATTACAGAGATTCTGCGGGGGAAGCTTGACGTGACCTACAACTTCTAAGTTCGACGTTACTGGAATCTCTTCTGAGTGACCACAAACGTGGGTTGTGATTTTTCTATAGGAACCGTTCTACGTGCGCGGTTTTATGTGGTCGCAAGACCTTAAATGGCTTGTTTTTAGTTTCTTCATTTTATTTTCTTTTTTGCTTGACTTGACTGGGGTATAGGTACCTACCTATTTCAAATGTTGAATGATATTCTTTTTGCGTGATTCTTCATTTGGGCCGTGTACGTGCATAGGTAGGTACGTTCTATAGAGAAGTATTCTCCTGAAGCGATGCTCTTTCATTATATTTTGCTCTTCTGTTTCTTCCGCGTTCGGTGGAATTGAAGTGGGAATAGTATTTCCTATAGCTACCTATACTATCCAAGCGTCTCTCGTGAAGATCTTTTGTGAATTTTCGTGTGACGTTCGACAGTACCTACCTACGTAGGTAGGTACATTTCTGATAGGTACATATATGTGACACAATTGTTTGTTTTTAAAAATTGATTCAAGTTTGAAATTCCCTCTATTCCTTCTGCGTTTCATGGGATTGAAGTGGGAATAGTACCCATTTCCTAGATTAGCGCCTCTCGCGAAGATGTTTTTTTGAATTTTAGTGTGCGTTCTTTACATTTCCTTAATAGGTATGCGACACCCTTTGTTTTCACTTAAAAACTGATCCAAGTTTGAAATTCCTCTATTCTTTTTGCGTTTGATGGGATTGAAATTGAAATAGTAGGTACCTATTTCCTACACCAGCGCCTCCCTTGAAGATGTTTGGTGAATTTTCGTTCCGTGTTGTACTAGGTATTTAGGTATCTCGTGGTTCCAATTACGGTATGTAGATCATTTCGTTGATGTAGGTACTTACCTACCTATTTGAACTGTTTTAAGTTTGAATGTTTAACTTGATTCACTTGCTTTTTTCTGAATTAGTGAAGTTTACATTTGAACATTCATCCTAGTAAATTTAGCAACACGAATGCCTGATTATGGTAGAAGACGGTAGGTACCTATATTTTATGCCTCCATATAGGGTAGGTAGGTAGAAACAATTTTTCGAAACTGTAAATCTCTTGGCGGTAGGCGCTATGCCTACCTACATGCATGAAGATGGTTTTTAAAATTTTCTTTCTATAGAAGCCTAAAATAAAGTTTCGTTTATAGGTAGGTAAACTGTCCAAAATTCAACACTTCGATTTTCACCGTTTAGAAATGAACGTAGGTACCTACTACCTACTACGAAGTCAGTTTTCAGGTTCATTTTAGCTTTAGGGGTTTGTCAGACTCTGAAGTTTAGATTTTTCCTATAAAAATTTTTCGATATTGGGAAATTGTTATAAAATTAGGTACCTACCTAGGTATTTCGTGATTATATCAGTGTCCTTGAGTTATTTATTACATGGCTGATAATTCTTCATGCTATCTATTGGCATAGAATATACCTACCCTACCTAGGTTTGGTATCCTACAATTTCTCAACAAAATAAATTATTACTAAACTTTGACAGAAAGCATCATTAAAACCCCTTGATAATATGTATGTATTTAAAACTGACCATATGGGTAATAAAATATTTTAGACGAACTCCTGTGCCAAACGCCTGTTCCAGTATAATAGAGTAACAAGCATAAAAAGTGAACATTAATATTTTTATATTCATTATAGCAATATTTTATAATTTATTGCAAACGCAGTCATTCATACTAACAAAATTGCTATACGCGCGGAAATCCACATTCACATGAAGCATCAAATTTAAACATGCAATAAAACCTTGTCATATTATTTTATGACAGATATAACAATTAACATCCCACAAAACGTTAATTATTCTTATTGTGGTTACCTGCCTGTCTAGGCTTTGTCTGCTACCGGCGCGATTAGGTAGTTCGGAAGACCCGTCCGAGAGAGAGCATTACATCTAGTATTTTTATGGTTGCCATTCAGCATTTTTATTTGTTTACAAGTTTACTTAACTTAATTTATATCGCTGTCTATTAAGTATTTACACAGTATGAAAGTAAAAGTACTAAAAACTGACCTACACTACTGACGGTATAAATTGTGTCATAAAGTTTGTTTGTAGCTCTGGTTAGTAGGTAGTTTAAAACAGAGTAAAATATGTTTGCTCATATGTTTATGAGTTTTTCTGTTTATTTAACTAAACTATTATATAAATCACTTGTAAATATGTTTTGTTAACATTCCTTTATTGTTATGTTTCGCATAATTTATAGTAATTAGGCTAATACCTATACCACACTCAAACCAAATGAACCCGTTAATTTAATATAATATCTATAAACTAACCCATAAAATCTACGCTAAGCGTATTTCCAACTATTTTATGTAATTTCCAATTAGGTGAAAGGAACGTTTAATACTTCATGATTTTTCGTTTATCGTTTTTTAGTTCAAAGCTTATCCTACCAATTTTGACTTTTTTATTTCTTATATTGATCTCTTTATTTTTATTTATTTTTTTGTTACTGTATCCACCCGTAACTGTGTAGGCATGAGTAAGGCTCTCGTCCTGCGGGGATATTTATTGGTGGGGGATCAATGGCAAAACCCGGTGATGAACTGGATCGTTACTATGGCAACAGAGGCGTGGTATGTCGCCCACTCGACTGCATTGTGGGTAAAATTTTAATGGCTTCCCGTTACGTCACGCGCGCAGGCCAATACATGTACGTTATTCTCCCCTCTTTACTATTATTACGTCCCACTATGATTCTGCCATAATGTATCTCGTTTCCATTGGTTCGCAGTAAGATGGTTGTGAAATGTAGGCGTTTCATCATTTATGTGGATGCAACAGTTTCCTTTTTGTTGTGCGGTCGGTAGTAGGGAAGGAAGATTTCTGTCTCTGTGGTATATGGACTTCTGTAGAAGTTCCTCAGTTTGTTACTAGATGATACCTGTATAAGCATAGTCTGTGATAACAGTTTGGAAACGAAAACTACCCTGAACCCTATTTTATGTATTTGCAGTTCCCGATATTTGAATAGGTATTTTGCGTTGTCAGGAAACGATAATATTTCTGTTCTATTTAAAAGGCAGTAAGTAGCAATACTATTTTGTTAAATACCTATTCATCAAGTATAAAAGTGGGATAGAACTATTGTTTTATGCGTCCATAAATAATTTGCTAGTACCCACCTGCTAAACGACATGTTATTTTATTTTATTTTGCCCCCTCTTAAATGTAGTACACTACGTGGTACGCACATAGGTATACAATTTGAAATAGAAACCTCCCCTGTTACAACTTCCCAGATTAGTACGCAGTTCTGCACTTTAGTCAGTAGAGGGCGAGTTGAAACTGATGTCAAAAAGACAGTTAAGTTCAATTCAATTATTTTATTTATTATCGTGTCTGGCAGAAATTAATAATCTTTAAATATTTCTTTCTGTTTTTTTGCGTGTTTATTTTTAATACTAAGTAAAAATTACCTATAACAAATTTTTGGAGTTTTAAGTTTTAATTTCGGTTATCAAGGCAGACCCTTTTACCTACCTAAACATTAAATTCATTGATTTTTCTATACCTACTGTTAATTTTGACGAATTAATTTGAAAACGCCATTGTAGATTTACTTATACCTATTTACCTACCTAGGTATAAACTATAAAGTCTACCTAGTTAGGGAAAAAACTTTGAAAGCACATAGGTGCATGGAAACACCATTTTCATTACCTATTTCATATTTAAAGAATATGAGATATGTATCTTAATTACCTATTTTTAATTATTTCAAAACTAATAAGCGATAATAACTATAGGTACCTACCTACCTACCTAAGCAACGATATTCCTGTAGTCAGCTTAGCAAAAAACTAACTCTTATCAAATATGTGCCGCATTTGCGAACTGTACGCAACATTAAGTACCTAGGTAGGTACCTAGGTACCTATAATAAATAGGCACTATGGAAAACAGCAGACCTTTCTTGATTTGGTTTTATATCACCTCGCACGAAAAACAAGTAGGTACCCACCTATACCTATTATAAGTAGGTATCTAGGTATACTCGCTTTCATGCCTGATCATTACAAATGCTTTTTTACCAGGAAGGTGGGCAGGTACCTAGATATTTATTGAACTTCTGAGAAATCCAATTGGCAGTCACACTCCCTTTTTCAATTACCATTAAATTATATTTAGGTACTCCGAAGCTCACTTTGTCAAGTACTGGATGGTAGGTATACTGAATTGTGAATTTACAGTTTGCTTTTTTTAAATTTCTTTGTACCTATCCCACACATTATTTGATGCCTAGGTATTAATTTTTTGATGCCTAGGTATTAATTTTTTGATAGATCATTAATTTGAGGTAAAGGTTTAGGTATGAATTTTCACTGTTCTGACTGTACCTAATCCTTCCGTCCGTCAGACACAGCCTTTTACCTCCTGAACTGTTGTGGACTACCTAGTTGCGTAACTCAATAAGTGGCGCCGCTCTGGTAGCGAAGAGACGCAAAAGTTAGTTAAACTTTTGAAGTCATTGAGAATAAAAATATTAAATAGGTATTGAATAATTTCTTACATTGTAGAAGAATCCCCCGATTGATATTTTACCGGTTTCCTAATTACAATTTGGAAATAGTGGGAAAAAGCAAGTGCTCTAAAAAAGCTACGTAAACTTAATACATTAATTTTCTTTAAAAAGACAATAAATAATCTGCAAAACGTATATTAAAATTGATGCTATAAGTGGGCTTCCGCGGTAGTGCATTTAACTCTTAATGAAGATAAAAGAAAGGTGGGTAGGTAGGTACCTACTACCTACTACTTATAGGTATTTTTCGGGCGGGCTCCACTTTTTCCGCGTTACATAGGTACCTAGGTATATTTCAAGTATTGCCTTGTCAAATAAACGGTTAAATATAAATAAATATAACTATATTATAACTATACCTAGGTACCTATATAAATAAATAAATTGCACGTTTTAATCCGCTATAAGTACCTACGTAGGTAACTATTAAGAAGGCGCAAGCCATACTTCACGCAAAATACCTACGATTTCTAACATCAATAATTAGGTATAGGTATACCTATATGAAAATTAATTGTATTAAAATTTGTAAATGTCGGAAAACTCATTGCCGTGTTTGTCCACCAGAGGCACTACCATCGAAATCTGACGGTACGCAAATATAGTATACTAGCTAGGTAGTACCCGGCGCGTTGCTGCCTCTGAAGAAATAATTGTGGTAAAATAGTTTGAAACTTGATAAACTGCGAATGGCATATGCCGTTTGACGTTTGCTGTCAATTTTCACTTTATAAATTATTTGCTGCCCGGTCCCGGTACGACATGCGCGGCACCTACTGTAAGTTAATCTTCAGATTAGCCCAGCGAGTGTTCCTGGGAAGTTTGGTAGCGATCGGATCAACAGAATTTTTTTGTTTTGTGCGAGGCGGGGGCTTGATATGACACTTATCAACTGTCAGATTTGACAAATAAAATGTATTTAATACTTTCTGACGGTCTGAATTTTATTTGTCAAATCTGACAGTTGATATGTGTCATATCAAGCCCCAGCTTCTCACAAAACCAAGAAAAAAAATCTGTTGATCCGATCGCTACCAAACTTCACAGGATCACCCGCTGGGCTAATCTGAAGATTCCCTGAAAATTTCATCAACATCGGTCCAGCCGTTTCGGAGTCTATAACGGACATAGAAACATTTTTTGTGTTTTATAGATATAGATTACATAACATATAGGTAGTATATATATATATATTACATAACAGGTCCGGAAATAGGTATAATGTAAAAGTTGACTTTTAATGACAGTTTAATAAGTACCTAACATAATTTAAGGATAATAATGACAACAAAATAAATCAGCACTTGATCATACGATATTAGGTACCTACCTATATGTAAAAACCTACCTACATAGGTATTTCAAGAAGTACCTACCTATCAAAAATAAATTTCGTGTGTGCTACCTATAGGTATCTCCATAATACCTACCTAGAATAAAATTGTATACGTAGGTACCTACATGTCGAATGAGGTTGGTCCCTTAAAAAATCATGTCTGATGCAACTTGGCATAGGTACCTACCTAACTAGTCACTTCATTTCCTATTGCATTTATTTATTTATTTTCTGTTGCATTTAACTTACCTAGGTTTAACTTACCTAGGTACCTATTACACTTACAAACCGAGTTAGTGCCTATAGGTACCTAGGTACCTATAGTTTGCTTTTTATTATTGATTTTGTTGTAGGTATATTTCCGAAATTTTTTACAAGGGTTATGAAATTATAAAATAATTTCTTGTAATAGGTACCTACCTACTAATAGCTCTTCGTTTTCCTTCCCGTTATTTCATATTTCTGCACGTTATTAATTAGGTACCTATTCTTCCTTTCAATTTTCGCGTTTTGGGGTTTCTTTTTCTTGCTTTCAATTTCGATCTTTCAGTTTTTTACTATTATTTTCTTGAATACTATTGCTTCTGTACCTCCGTGGGGTAAAATTTTGATAGACGTAGGTCAGTACCTACTTATACCTAGTTACCCTATTATTACCTAGGTAGGTAGGTACCTACCTACCTATTGAAATTCCGCCACCCACTTACCCTACTTACCTATTTAGACAGGTTGTTAGAATATAGGTATATTAATGAAATGCCAATTAAAAATACCTAAGCCACTAAATAAAAGGACCAAAAATAATACGTTTCTGTCCGTTAAAAAAGACGGTCCACGGGAAGTTCTTCACAGTTTCGATAAAGTCAAATCGCTAAATTCTAAAGTAGGTACCTAGGTAGTACCTATTTGATTAATAACAATGATCTCCAAATTTCAGTTTTCGTATAAAACGTACCGAACGTGAATGTAAGAATAATTATGATCAAAATGTCTGCTATGCCTCCAAAATTTCTCTTCATAACATGTGATAGCCGGAGGGGTGGGCAACGGGCAAGTTTACTGTCGTATTTTCAGGATGATTACGTTCGTAAGCACTGAATGCTTAATCTACCCAAAGCGAAGGAACGAAACAACTAAAACATGGCCCGCGTATTTAGCTGACTGGTATAAATTTTCTCCGTCGCATACGAATAGCTATTTTACCGGCGGGTCACACAGCTCATGCCGGCCATTAAACAAGCGAGGACTGCCTCTGCTGGCAATTAAAAGCCTGCTTTAATCCTGTTGTGAGTCCCTTGTCCCCAACTATCTCTGTTTATAAAATAGTACCCTTATTACACTGTGCATCTGATACCCAACGATGTGGTCGTGCGGGCTCTCACAATGTCCACCGCCTGTATGAAAGGGTTACTGGATGTATGTGTACATAAATTACGGAAATTAAATGTACAAAAGGGTTAGGCAAGATTATAGTAAATTCTCTATTCTTCGTCAATTTTACACTACAATGTAGTGTTTGTTATTTATGCATTGATAGTTTTATACACGTTTGACATTTCGCGGCAATTGATTTATATAGTTATAAACGTGTAGGTATGCCTTAAGAATTCTCATTAACCAGAGCTGTAAAGCGTGTTTTTTTCGCGATATTCGCATATACCTAATTATAAACACAGAAAACTTCAAATGTGCATTAACAAGCTACGGCTCCGGTATCATTCTTGATAAGAACGCTTGTTTCCATTATGGTACTCTAGGTAGGTAGGCAGGTATATCGTATTTTATTTTTACTTTGTAACTATCGTATCCTTCGACGTGTGTGTAGGTAGGTACCTACGTACATACACACCTACATGGTGGGTTTCCATAAAAATAAAAGTTCTTATCTACATTTTGTAATTTGTGCACTTTACCTAGATACCTACGTACCTACCTATCTATACTCTCTAGTCCTATCTAATAAAAGTGATGTTAGTCGTGGAGAATGCGCAATAGACACGCACCGTTTCGATCTAGCGAGGTCAGATTTTTCGTTTCCGTCTCTTCTTAATACCTACGTACGGCAGCCGATCGCCAAAAGTGCGTAGGTACGTCTGAACTATCACAGGTAGGTATCATGTTTGTTGTCGTTGTAAAAGTACCTATACGCAGTCAGAAACAATTCAAAGTTATTGGACGCATGCGTACCCCGTAAGCCCCAGCCAAATTGAACTATTTCATTTTCGATTATTAGGTATTACTTCATATTAAAGAAGCAAACAGATTTGAAGATCTGAAAACAGGAAACGGAGAAATACCTACCTATAGGAATCTTATGTAGCAGCGTGTTTAAAATTAGGTCTTCATCACAAAGAGCCACGAATGAAGCTGAATTTTGGATGCTGCCCAGACAGCTGAGATATTTATTCATTCGTATTTTAATGCATTGCCGACCAATTTATCAGGAAGAATTGTGGGAAGAATTTAAAGAAGCAATGTCACAAGACTATGAAAGACGTTACAGCAATACTGAAGGACAAAAAAGCCTATATTCAAATTAGTTCCTTGCTTTCTGCGAAAGGTTACAATCTTTCAGTGATCCCTACCATGCCACGACATTGAATATGCAAATGAAGAACAGGCAATAGAAATAGGATCACGACAATATAAACACCTAAATAAAAAGCAGAAAGAAATTGTAGATATTATTTTAGGTAAATGTGATGCTAACATAAATAAATCAATTTCTGAATCTTCATGTTTTTATATAGACGGTCCAGGAGGCTCCTGTAAGACTTATGTTTATACAACCCTTTACAGCTTACTGAAGAGTAAGAATAAAATTGTTTGTACCATGGCCTTCACGGGCATAGCAGCAACACTACTTCCTCATAGCAGAACAGTTCATAAAACGTTTGGGTTACCTGTTCCTCTGTTTTTAGATTCATCTTCCAACTTTAAGAAAAAATCAAAAGAAGCAGATTATTTAAGGAGTGTAGATGTTTTTATTTGGGATGAAGCTCCTGTGGTGCCAAGGTATGCTTTAGACATTATAGACAGAACCTTACGAGACTTTATGAATTGTGATGTTCCGTTTGGTGGAAAAATTATGGTGTTGCGAGGAGATTTTTGACAATTGTTACCAGTTAAAATAAATGCTACCCGCTGTGAAACAGTGAATTTAAGTATCAAATTTAGTTCTCTTTGGAGTTATTTCCGTAAATTTTCTTAAACACAAAATATGCGGGTTCTACCACAGGAACAAGAATTCACCAAGTTTTTATTGGATGTTGGAGATGGAGTTTTGAACGATATGAATAGCAATTTGGAATTGCCACAGAGATGTATTTATAATTCGGATATCGTTGAACGTGTATATGGAGGAATCAATTAGAGAAAAGCGATTCATAGATATGACCTAATCAGCTATTCTGATGTTGAAGACATTAACAAAAAAGTGGTAGAACTGTTAGATATAAAAACAGAAAAAATATATACAAACTTGGATAGTGTTGAAAATTGTGATAATGGAGATTTAAACGATGCTATTCTTCCTGAATATTTAAATACTTTAAACCCGCCAATTTTCCTCTGCATGAATTGAAGTTGAGAGTGTATTGTATTGTGATGTTTGTTAGAAATCTCAGCATTAATGAAGGCTTATGTAATGGTAGGAGATTGTTAATTTTACAATTGGGAGATAATATCCTGCAGTGCAAAATTTTAACAGGCGATAAACATGGAGATACAGTTTTCGTTAATCGTATAACGTTGTACTGTGAAAATGTTTATCCTTTCACTTTTAAAAGACTATTGACAAATCACAAGGCCAAACATTTGATCAAATAGGAATTGATCTCCGAAAAGAAATATTTACTCACGGACAATTATGCGTGGCTTTTTCAAGAGTTCGTTCTTGGGAAGGTTTGATAATTTATTTAGGAAATCAAAGAAATAGCCGTATAGTTCAAAACTACGTTTCAAGGGAATTATATCAGATGTAAATTATTCTGTAATCAGGCAATAATGCGTTTCTTTGAAGTCATGATTCGAATAGGGCAGTGAGCGCGCGTAGCGCGCGAGATGACCTAGTTTCCTTAAACTTTTAATGAGCAACCTTTATGTTACCTAAATATACCAAATAAATTTGGTTGCCGTAACCTGATTCGAAAATTATTGTATCTAGGTAGGCAGGTACACTGACCGGTAAAAAAACCGGCCGCCCTGAAGTGTTTCATATAGGTCCCCATATCTGCATAGTTTATATACAAATCGGGAACTGATTTGGTTTTTCTTCATTGTTAGTGCTTTGAAATGCTTGTTCCACTCCTACCTACGCCTAATTTTAATTTTAGCAGTCGAAATTCTCTTTTAAGTAACATCAACCATGTTCGCGGAAATCAGACGGCAGTGGACTATGCATCATTTCTAATCATTTGTGTATACTAAAAGACAAGTAGGCTTTTTGGAATTGAGTTTGACAGTAAATGCAAAATTTCAAGCGATAACAATGCTGGTAACTGTTGCGGACATTTCTCAAATTGTAGCTTTGATTGAGGATGGTCGTAGTCAACGGTATGTGTCTCGTGCACTAAGAATAGCCCGTACTACTGTTCAGGATGCGTGGAATCGGTATCTGGAGACTGGCGGATTTGAGAGGCGAGCAGGACCTGGAAGACAAAGGGTGACAACTGCCGTTGATGATCGTTTTCTTGTGCTCAACACACTGAGAGAGCGCAAATCAACGGCAGTTCAACTTCAACATCGATCAAACAAGTGAGAAGACGATTAGGAGGAGACTTGTGGAAAGTGGCTTAATTTCGCGAAGGCCTGCCACAGGACCACAATTGCTTCCTAGCCATTGAAGAGAACGTCTGCAGTTTGCGCAATTACATGCAAATTGGAATCCTCAGCAATGGAGTGAAGTTCTTTTTACTCATGAGTCACGTTTTTGACTGCGATCACCTGATGGTCGAGAAAGGGTATGGAGAAGACGAGGTGAACGATATTTCGACTGCACCATCTCTGTACGGTTATCTTTTAACGGTGGATATGTTATGGCGTGGGCAGGCATTTCCAGCGTAGCACATACCGACCTCTTATTTGTGGAAAATGGTGCTTTGAACGCCCACAGATATGTGGAAGATGTTCTTCAAGAAGTTTGTCGTCCCATTTTCGCATTTTATTGGAGATGGCTTCATTTTAATGCATGACAACGTCAGATCACACACTGCACGAGTAGCAACTGAACATCTGGATGAGATTGGCATTTGTAGATTTGATTGGCCAGCATGCAGCACGGATCTTAATCCTATAGAGTACCTTTGGGATCAGCTTCAGAGGCATACTTGTCGGCGTCCAGCCATGCCAGAGACTCTTCAAGAGTTACTATTGGCCCTTCAGGAAGATTTTGAAGGAGTTCCTCAAATGTGCTTAGCAGATTTGACTAACTCAATGCCACAATGGTTAAATCTACCCTTAAAGTTTCTTGGTCGAATTCTAAAACACCCTGTATAATAATAACCCTCTCTGACACATGAGAATGGCGTGCTTCAAAACATAAGCAACGCCCTCTTCAGCTATCATGTTCTCCATAAATATAACAAGTTGCATAAATTTTAGTCCCACCAAGTGTCTATACCTGTTACTTCTAGGTATGCTGGAAACATTCATTTATTTTCTGACAATTGCAATATTGCCTCCTGCGCTCTTGAACTGAAAGTAAATGTGCTTTCGTGATATACGGCGGCAGACAGAGGCAATATAATATAAAAAAGAATATAATGTACCGTCTGACATTCTGATTAAATTCTGTGAGTTTGAACTCACCCGCCCTTGGTGCATGTGCATGTTTTTTGCAAGTCTGCACATTAAACGTGCAGACTTGCCTATAAGTATGTATAGGTACATTATTATAGCCTTTGTAACTTTCACGCTTCAGATGTTTGGAATATTTCGCCGCAAAATATTTGTCGTAAATCTTTTGCTGCATGCTGGATGCGTGCCTGCAAATTAGTAGATGTAACCATTTGAAACTAGCCAATAGGATAGTTACAACATTGAGATTGAGATGTTACATATAATTACTTGATGTTACAAGCATCAGATTTAATTAGTTCATACTGAAAGAGAAATTACGTTTAATATACAGATGCCCCGTGAGGAATCTGCCAAACTCTGAGAATATATTCCTTATTATTTAGGTAATGCTATAAAGTTGCCTTGCAGGTATATCGTCGGCGTTTCCCACATAGTATGTTAAACTGAACCGATAAGCATTCACTGACACACACAGCCAACTTCGAACGGTCCATCAGTGCCAGTAATTAGTCTCGTATCTATCATCTTTACTTCCCACTGTAGGTATGT
This sequence comes from Xestobium rufovillosum, assembly GCA_963966045.1. Lineage (NCBI taxonomy): Eukaryota > Metazoa > Arthropoda > Insecta > Coleoptera > Ptinidae > Xestobium > Xestobium rufovillosum. Next base: position 14,940,709 of record OZ014496.1, read on the forward strand.
GAACGAATTTTTCTATATTTTTCCATCAGTTACCCTTTTCTTTGCTTTGAAAATATGCTTAATTCCCAAACACAAATTTGACATCAAGTTCAATTTTCCTAGCGAAAACAAACGACTTAATTAGTTCTTTTACGACAGGGTAGAGAAATTACATTAACGCAAAGGGTTTTTGAACATTGAAAACGTAATAAATGTCCAAACAGCTTTTAATAAAATCGGAATTCCGGAATCTTGTGTTTAATGGATTTCAAAGATTTATGGAATATTCTTTTGCTCCCTTTGGTACACGTTCCTACATAAAACTCCACTTACCATAAACGTATTTATACGTGCAGAAGAATATAGATCGAATGAATAAATAAAAATATATCTAAAGAGGTTTGAAAATTTTTAAAGCAATAATTTTCGTGCGTCTACTTGTTCTCAACAAAGATTTTAGGTAAAGCAGTTGAAGTGTGCAGTTTAAGATTTTAAAAAAGTAACAGACTCTTAATTGGACGTCTGTTTTGCTTTAAACTTCAAGTGTCTAGATTAACTAGATGGAAATTTAACATTGTCAGTCTATTTATAAACATCGTTGTCGATGATGTACGCCAGAAGAACAATTAGCAGCAAGAGCAATAAATTACACAATTTAATATGGAACTGTGCCTATTTTATACTGAAAATTCACACGTGGATAGAAAAAGTACAGACTGCAAGAGAAAGAAAAAACTAAATAGAAAAAATTACCTCAGTATAAAAGATAATAAAGACTATATGGGGGAATATTAAAAGAAAGTTCCTAGTTTTGTATTTAAAACGCAAAAGAAAGTTTTCGCGTGGACATATGGTATACAATGCAATAATTGTTAATTTTGGTAACATGCTTTTGTTGAAATGAAATCATATTTCGGTAGGAACTTAATTTCGTGAACGCAACGTTTGAGTCTATACCTACAACCTTACAAATTGCATCACCATTTAACTTGCAAATATGACCTTGCAGAAAAAGGGGCACATAGTGAAACTTACGATCCACAGAAGGATACAATAAATTTGTATCTGAAATATTGTGCTCAGAACAGGTAGAAATCCCAACGAAGCAACAAAAACTTTATGCCAATAAAAATATTTCAGTATAAAAAGGGGTTTTTTGTTAAGGTGGTTGATATAGGGTAAAGCAAGTTTTTTTCAGGAGAAAACACGACCTCATGTTGTTGATGACTCTGGCCGTGAAACAATAATGTTTCTGTTTTTGACATTGCCCGCATTTCACTTTTCCCCCAAAAATAAGGACCCCGCCGAAATTGTTTATTGGTTAGGCCCGATTCGATTTTTTCGTCAATAACCCATTTACTTCCTAATAAAGGAAGAACGAACTATTTTTTGCAAATCTTTTATTCGACAGTGGTGCGGTTGTGATTATGCTTGGGAAATTTTATCGATTTAGCAATGTATCGACACCTATACATCGATTATTGTTAAATATCGATATATGATGGATATTCGACATTAAATATTTGATATCGCCCAGTCCTAATTTTGGTTTTGGATTTATATGACTGCCAACAGACTATACAGGATTAGTTTTTTTTATTTTCACGTTTCACCACAGGGATCTTGGAAACCAGCAGAGATAGAAGGTAGGTTAAATGAGGAACGAAGTGCAGTTCTTTGAGCTGAATAAATAAGGATATTCAAATTTTCGAAAATTTGAATAGTCTGCTAGATAAAATAGAAAAATCAAATTTTGCGAGATTTAAAAATATTTTCTAGCCGGCTTGTAACGCAAAATATGAAAGAATGCCAAAGGAAAAAGTTGTACAGAATTAGACTTAGTACTATCTCAAATAATCAAAAGTTGTATTATACCAATCTTGTTCGAGAAATAATGCAAACTTATGTTTTTTAATGGAAACCATATGCGACTATGGCACCACTAAATAGGATATTTTTTGCTGATTTCAGCGATATATCATATCCCATATTTATTTTAAAAAATTAAGGAGTTATAAGCATTTTTCAATTTTAAATTAATGAAAAATGCAAGTTATCCTTGGAAAATAAAAAAGAATATGTACCTACAAGTGAATCACGGTGGTGTAGTAAACCTTCAACTTGCAGTTACCGATTGTTTTTTATCTTCATGCATTTTATACCCTAAAACTGAAAATCTTTTTCAAATAAGTAGGGACAATGTTATATCGCAGAAATCAGCAAAAATATCCTATTTAGTGGTGACATAGTCGCATATTATGGTTTCCATTAAGAAAAACATAAGTTTGCATTATTTCTCGAACACGACTGGTATAATACAACTTTTGATTATTTGAGATAGTAAGTACTAAGTCTAATTCTGTACAACTTTTTCCTTTGGCATTTTCCATATTTTGTGTTACAACTATATTTATACTTATATTGGTATGTTTTTGTCAGTGTCTGTACTGAAATAATAATTGTTATTTTTGTGTGTTTGTTACATCTCAAACAAGTACCTGCAGGTTAGTGACATATTATTGTAATTAGAAAAAAGATGTGGCATTATCGGGTAAGAATTCAGTATGTAATTTTAATTTTTATCATCTTACACCTACTAAACCATGACTTGTTTAGAGAATTTGAAAATATGCAACTTTTATTTCATTTAGCCGGTAACGTACTTCAAAGTTTCGAAGTGAAAAATGGTCTTTGTATATAAATAATTGATTGCATTCGTTTGTTACGAGACACGCTGTAAATATATGAAGATTTGCCTATCCATTTTATAAAGTAGTGCAGACCTTACAGAAATAATTACAAATTTAGTATATTTAAAAATATAAATCAGTTATAGAGGTAACATTTGTTCATTCCGTTACTTTGGTTCTTCCCCATAGCTATCGCATTACAAAATCCCTGAGCTAAACAAAACTTTTTCCAAGTGATCCTGAGCCAGTTTAAGCGGATGTGGAATCTTAAAATAAACCCGACACCGTGAATTTTTATTCTACACAGATTACAACCAACTCGTATCGTAAAGACCTTAAAATATCCCACCAGATTTAGACTTCAGGAGGTCATAAAATTGGGCGAAAACAAACAGTAAGGGCTCTCGTCGATGGTACCCATACAAAAAAAGAGCATTCCCGGGAACAAAAGATGGAAATTCTAGCAAAAGGTGCAACAAATGGGTACAAATTTATGAGGCGTTCCTTCTTTTTAATAAATCTGGTTTATGTTAATACTGGTTGACACTTTCGTGTAATTGGTCGAGCAAGAAGACACCCTTTTATATGTGCCCGTCTTAATTTAAAGGTAGATGGTGAGCGATAAGACTTTTCACATGACCTCTCAAGCTAGAAATCCTTAGTCGCGGGGATCCCATAGCATCTAGATTCCTAACGTCATAAATTGGAATTATTCTGATTTTTTTAACTGATACTCTTTCCCTTGTGTCATAATTTAAGCTTTACAAACAGCTTAGTCTCCTATAAAATGTAAACTATTTGTCAGGCAGGTGGATGTCACGGACTTTAAAACATGAGAGCTTAATTTGAAAATATAGTTTGGATTATGTTATTCAGATAAAATACAGTATTTATTATATTAAAATAATTTTTAATGGCTTGTATTCCAGAATATTTTATTTAAATTTGAATAAAATGGCTTATTTGTTTACTAGTAACATGAAACTTGTATATGTATTACGTAGAAAACATTCACAAAACATTTTTAACAAAATATTTTTTCATTGCCCTTCGAAGTAAACATATTTTATCAGTACGATATGTGTATATGTATATGCCTTATCTGAAGCCATTAAAATAACATAAATCGACATCTTTGTACTATATTTAATGGGCGTGAACGTTTTTAAATGATAAAAACTGCGTTTCATGTATAATCACCTACATCGACTGAGGAAGGTTAAAAGGTCAGAATTTCGTAAGATATATCATTATAAATCTGAAAACTAATAAAACACTGGCTTTAGTTTTGTGTAATTTTCATCAATGAACCACTCATAAGTCAAACACGTTATCAAACTAATTTAAAAATCCGAAGGCCCAGAGATAAGATAGATTCCAAGAGCTTATCGATAAGAGTACAGTGGAGAATTGTCATTGGTTAATAATTCTTTGTTATATAGCCTGTTTCTAATAAATAAGTTCTAACTATCCCTCCTCAAAGAGTTAATCTCTTGCTCTTACTAAATTCTAAGGGGAGATGACAATTGTTTTTACCAAAATTTCATGCATCAATCCATTTATTCCGAGGATTTTGGAAAAACAAAAAGAAAACAACGTCAAGCTTAGTGCGATAGAATTTTTGTGATTAGCAATTTGAAAATAAATCTGTAGTGTTCAAAATGTTTTCCATTCATATTAATGGAGTCATTGATGCGAAGGTTCACAGATTCCCCAAGAAGTTCATCTACTGCAGGAGTTGCGTAAACCGGACTTTGAGACACCACAATAAAAAGTACCTATATAGTGCAGCGGATTTTCGTCACGCTACAGCTTCTGTTGGTATAATCCATCTTCCATACATCTCTCATCAATGCATTGTAGGAATACATCACTGAAATGAACAGACGCCTCATTATGCATGGATGCATAAAGCACATGTTCATATTCGTTTTTATAGCAAATATCTTCCATCAGTAATTATTTTCCCAAGAAATTCGTGGGCAGGTCCACTCAATCGAATCTCCTTGATAGAGCATAAAGACCTATCTCCAACAATTCTCACCCATACTTTTACAGAAAATTGGCTTGCCTAATGAAATGGGTTTTTTTATTAACTCAAAAATTTCAAAAGTCTTGAAACTTGGCAGGAGCATTGTGGAAAGCATCACGAGTGAAATAAAATAAAGTTCTCTCATTCCTTATAAAATTGAGAAAACTAACCCCAAATTCGATTAAACTGATTTATGTGCTCACGTTTAATTTTTGGTAACGCCAGTATGGAAATATGCCATTAAATTTGTAACAAACATGTTCTATCCGTTTTAGCCTGCGATGAATTGTACTCATGCAAACGTTGCTCGAAGAGAGGTTAAGTCCGAACGCACTGCTAATACGGTTGTTGTGTATAATTTACTCGGAAACTCCTAATTTTATGTGGAAAATCAAGATGACTTGAATTGTTGAAGGCGAAATTGTCTATCAGATACGCCCATAACTTTATATTTTTCTACAGTTTTCGTTTCTTTTAGCTCCGCACCTTCGAGGATAGAGTTTTCTGTGGTTTTTCCTATAGGCCTAACCCAGTGGTGTTCCATAGTTCGGTATTCTTCAGTAGTATGCCTAACCATGGCAATGGAACATCGCATTTTTTCCTACACCCTAATTTGCAGATGGAAGAGATTATAGTTAGAATTGAAGATGGGCTGATGCTTCAGTTGTAGGAATCGGTGATAAGATGTTACTATCTTCTTATATCCTTAATCTGTAGGATTTAATGAATTGCCCTTTACATCCTTTACTTTGAACATGTTGTACCTGTTGCAATAAAGGCATACAAAACGTACTGCTTTGTTTTATAGTTGCCCGTCACTGAATACGGCCAAAAAAGTGGTTCCACGGCCCACTATTTCCGGTTTGTGGGCAAGCGGAGCGAGCGGAGCGTTTAAGTCTCCCCCCCCCCAAAACAAAAACATTAACATTTGGAAACAATAGGGGCGAAATCAACATACCTTCACTTAAGCATTGAAGTCTAGTTATTAACAGCGTTGTGTTGTAAAGATAAACTCGAATTAGTGGCTCACTACATTATCAGCAGGTCAGCGCACGAAACGGCACTCAAACCAGGTAGAGGTAGAGGGAAAATTTTCATCGACGCGCGAAACGGGAACGCACGAAATGGGACTAAACCAGCTTCCTAAACCCAACCTCTCTAAACCTGAATTCCTCGTGTTGAAGAATACATATGAAATTCATTTCTGACTTCGGGAATATCTTCTGCAAAAGCAAAATCTTCACGTTTATTGAAGGCTATGTGGAATCTAGTTGTCCAGACTTTTCTAAACACGGAGCTTTATTTATCTAAAGCGAGACATTTCCTCGAGAGAAAGTTTTGAGGTATTGCAGTAATACGAAAAGTGACCTTTTCTGGTACTTATGAACTGGAAGTAGTAAAATATTTTTCAAGTAGTCAAAAAAAACCTGAAGTCATACATAACTCATTGGTGCAAACTGCACACTAATATCTCAAGCGGTTCGGTAGACATAAGGTGTTAAAATGTGTTAAAATGCGTCAAATGTGTCTCATTATAATGAGACACCCTGTATTAAATATTGATGCTTCGGCCCTGGTTGGGGCCTTTGTCAATATTTATTTATAAATTAAAGTAAACACAATAAAAAGTGACAAATTATTTGTCTAATATAGCACTTTTGATTTTGAATAACTATTGGGTTCTTTAAAATAGAAAGAAATATGTATACTAATTTAACAATATGTGATAATAAATAAGTAGCAGAGAGCACGATTCATTTTATTATATTACCACAGCATAATACAGCAGAACAGCTCTCCCTAAATTTTCTAGCTCGCGTAGCCTAGCCCGCGCAACTTCTCAGGCTACACACGTGTTCTTTTTCGTTTGTCGCCGAGGTAATACCGGCGTCAAACCGTTTAATAAAACGCCGCGGTAGTAAATCACTTACAGTTGGAGGCCACCAATTGCAACTAAGAACTTTAACTGCTGTATTATGCTGTGTCGTGGGGTTATTAAAAAGAAATTCAGTTTTATTAACATTTTACAGAGGCCCAACTTTCGTAATAAGTTAGTTATGCATGTAACAAATATGCATACAGAGACTTCGTCGTGGCAATTCTCACGTGGTTTAAGCCAGTAAACTGCATTTGGAACGCAAAAGACGTATAGTTTCACCTGAAAACGAACCGTGTTCGTTGAAGTAAGCACACATTATGAATGTTTCAATGCCACCTTAGCTGAATTAGCATTCTGCGATTTCTCATCTGAATTTAGTGCAGTAATTCAAGTGCTCCAAGAGTAGGTACCTATGCAATTATTGTTGAAACTGTCCAGGATCACTCGTTATATTTATTTCTGTATTTGAAATCATTATTTTAAAATACTGTCTAATAAATGTACCTATAAACTGAGCAATAACAAAGCACACATGCCAAATAAAAATTAAATTACTGTATTCCGCAAAAATTCGTGTTCCGCTACAACAAAGTGTTTAATGAATTTTTGGAACGAGTCTTAATCAAGCTTCCATTAAGGAAGCCTTGTTGAAATAATTGGAACTACTCGGGCTTTGTTTACTGTGTGTGTTCAGTCCAGAGTCTTAATTGAGCAGCTTATCTAAAACGAAAATTAAAACAAAACTGGCCCTAAAATTAAATTTAAAATAACGTGCTATCTGCAGATTACAGCGCTCCTCTACCTTCGAGCGAGCATTCTACGAAAATCGGAGGCATCTGTAACAAAATTATATAGCCTTTCGAAACCAGTTTAGCATGTCTTCTCCCTAAAGGAGGGCATTAAGTGAAGGATTAACGTATTAAGTTCTCCATTCGCATTATACGAGCGAGTCTGTTGATAAACATATCAAGTTATTGCCTTGTCTTGGGGGTTACCGAGAAGACGGGAAAACTGAAACTGCTTTTGTGGGTTCTCTCGTATATAATTTCATCGTAAATTATGTTTTATAATGCAAACAACAAAAACTGCTTGCTTTCCTTTAATTAATTTTCGGGCCGAAAGAACGTGATATTAATACCCGATGGAATCGAGAAATATTTTCGAGTTATTTGAGATTTTTAACGAGAAACGGGTAGGTGCCAACCAATTAAATTTTACACAGATTTTATCAAGTTTATCAAAAAGGAAAAAAGGCGCCGTAAATTTAAATACTGGATTTGAAAATGGGCAAATAGTTAATTTGTATTTTTCAGTTTTACAAGATGGAGCTTCTGTAGGCGTAACAGCTTAACTCACGCCGTCAGCAATTCAATGAATTCTACTATTTGAAATTAATTTCTCCTTGTCTCAATATTCCCAACATTTTTCTTTTGTGCAGTTTGCTATTTTCGATGACGTTAATAACCTTTAGAATGTTGGTGTTGAAGTTGTTTTGGGTACATAGCTTTGTTATTGATGAAAATACATTAAAAAAGCCGTTTTTCAATCGGTAGCGCCGTTATTGAGATATATTATGTATTACGATTGAAAGCATGCACTTGTTATTTTCAGTGATTATTTACAATTACAATTATTTACAATTATTTGCAATTTAACAATAACAAACAAAACAATCTATAGCAGTCCAACAACTTTCACAACTCAAAATGCACCAGTTATGGCGCAACCCTCGTATTCTCAATTCTATCGCTTTGAACTCCGAATAGAAACTAACCCATTCACGGCAGATTATCGTCATATATACAGTGTGTCCACGGATTGAGTTGACGAGAGGAAAAAAATCTTTATTAATGATTTTACGAAGAAAAGTCATTCTTTATAAAAAATTTTGCTTGTCGAGAAAATGAGATTGCACTAAAAGAAATTGAGATTAGATGTACAGGGTGTTAATAAATTAAGAAAACATGAAAATGCCTCAAGAGATAAGTACCATTATTTTTTATTTTAGACAAAATGTTTATTAAATAAAGTTGTTTATAATCTAAAATAAAGCCTAAGTACAAAATTTTAAATAGAAATTCTAATTTTTACACTTAGAATAGTAATAGTGGGTTCGTTCATTTAAAAAATCAAGATAGCCACATGATACGGAAGTATTAAGAGAGCGCATACGTGCAGCAATAAGTGAACTGAATGTGCCGCAAACTATTGGTCGAGTGTAGAAAGAATTTATTAAGAGAGCAGAAAAGTGTGTAGAGGCGGGAGGGAGTTATGTAGAAATTAGAGTATCAATGTAAAAATTTGTATTTAGGCTTTATTTTAGATTATAAACAAATTTGTTCAATAAACATTTTGTCTAAAATAAAAAATAATGGTACTTATCTCTTGAAGCATTTTCATGTTTTCTTAATTTATTAACACCCTGTACATCTAATCTCAATTTCTTTTAGTGCAATCTCATTTTCTCGACAAGCAAAATTTTTTATAAAGAATGACTTTTCTTCGTAAAATCATGAATAAAGATTTTTTTCCTCTCGTCAACTCAATCCGTGGACACACTGTATATACTGTGTGCGGATTTAGTGTGTGTAATATGCTCGCATCTTCTGTGCTATGCAAGATATCTATCAAGATATCTTTGTGGGTAATTTCAAGGGGCATTTTGTAAATTTATTTTGGTATATAGGTACTGGTTGTGCATATGCTGAGTTGAAAACTAAAGCTTTATTTTTTAAATGCGAAACACAAGTGTATTTTCTTAATTTGAGTTCGCCAAAAATATTCATGAAAATTGATATGCTACCGATATTGGCAATATATTAACGTTCTTTTGTGGAAATCCTACAACTACAATGCCGGTAGTATGTATATCGATTTTCATGAATGAACTAAATACTAAATGAACTAAAATTCCAATATCCTTATTAGCATTTTAGTGCTATTGTGGAACCAAGTTTTGTGACGCTGCCACAGAATTGCCTATAGGCAACTCTGCGGACGCTGCTGACGTCTACTAACAAAAACCATGTAAGATTTCTTTATTGTAATAGACCCATAGACTGCTGTATTTGTAAAGTCTATTAATATTTTTGCCAAGCAGTACTTCGTATTTATTATACAGAGGGGTTCACGGAACTTTTCTCAAAAGTTTCAAATGGCACACCATGAATATTAATTTATTATTTGCACAATTTAAGGTCAGTTTACGAAGCTCTTTAGATATTGTCAGACTCAAGTTTGCTACTGATAGTTTCAGCAAATTTAGAATTTCGTATTATTTTTATCAAATTTCACCCATTTTGTAAATTAGACACACAAAAGTCTACAATTTGTTTCTACAAAATTTTTCACAAATACAGTTAACATTGACACAAGAAATACATTTTTTGTGTTTTGGGTAACAAAATATTGGAAATACGTCAAAAAGGGAATAAAATAATAGCGACATTCAAAATTTCAATCAATTCAATTCATGCGAAATAAAATTCGACCGGAACTTGCTTCAACAACTACTTCCCGGGCATCGGGCAAATACCCCGATAGGCATTGTACTACAGAGCTCCAACAAAGAGCGAAATCATGATTTGCGGTTGCTGTGTGCGAGCGAACCAAAATACTTCTTTTCTTCTTGTTAATAATTCAGTGCATGTTCTATCGTTACATCTGCCAAAACTATCAGAAGCAGACCTAGCAATATCTACATGAATAAAAAGCTTTGTGAACTGGCTGGCTATCAATTGTACAAATAATATACATGGTGTTCCATTTGAAATTTTTGAGAAAAAAACAGTTTTGCATAAGTTAACCACTCTGCATACGAAGTATTGTATCAGAAGTTTTACCTAATATATTTTACAATAATTATATTACAGAAAACTGTAAGGCTATATCAAGCTAAAGAAGTCTTATGCGACTTTGGTTAGTAGACGTCAGTAGCGTCACAAATTTGGGTTCGTAATGTTACTAACTACTAAAATGTCAATATCTCAACATGCCTTGGTCAAAATCCCATCATATACTCGTATATCAATTAGGGTAAATCCGGGAAAGATGCCGGTGTGGGTGAGATGCCGATTGTTCTTATCTAAACTTTAAAAAATTAGATGGAGTTAGCTACTACATCAGTCGTTCAGATACATGTACTCTGTGTTGGGGTTTGTGTTTGTGCCCTAAAAATACTGTTTTCGGTAAGATACAAACTAACAATTAATTTAATGTACGCTAAAATTTTCGTAGAGTATCACTACAATTATAATTTTGAATTAAATGATCAAAATTTGCGAATGAATGTGATGTTGCGTTGAAATCTTCCCTCAAGTAGCCAATAATGCGAAACCTAGAAAAGCAAACACTGGTGAATTACTAACAGCTGCAAGTAACATCGAAAAACGTAGGGTAATGGAAGAAAAGAAAAAATTAAAACTATAGAAAATCAAAATGCTGTCGCACGAAAACCTGGGAGGGTCTGGTTTAAACAAAGGAATTAATATTAAAAAGTGGAAAGGCAAAAAGGGAGAACTTCTAGGGAAATATAAGAAGCGCAAACAGAGAAGCTTCTCAAGTTCTTCTGCAGATGATCCTTCAATTCATGACAGCAGTTCGGACATTAATTTTGAAGAATTTGTTGAAACAAATTGCAAGAGTACAATACCACTAAAAAGAAAGAAGGCTGGATACAGTGTGCGTACAATGCAGCTGTTGGTTGCACAAAGAGTGCACAAAATATGTTAATATATTATGTCAACCACGAGGAAAACTTTTAGTTTTACAAAAATTAAGGCATTGGCATCTCTCCCAGTGGTAGTTGGCATCTCTCCCATATAAAGTGGGAGAGATGCCAAATGAAGAGCAGTTTTTGTTAAATTAAAAAAAATGTTTAATTTTGCACTAAGAAGTTTAAAATCTTGTTATGATATTGCTAAATGAATATATTTTATGTTGTATATCGAATAAACTGTTATTTTTATCAACGGAAATTTTTATTTGATTAATTTAAAAAAAACGTCATCTCTCCCGGATTTACCCTACCATGAAATTTTACAGGGAATTCAAATTATGCAAAGGCACATGAGGTCCCCATTTAAGAAAACAGAACTTTGGTTTGGTACTCAGCATGTAAACACCCCGTATACAGCAAAATAATTTCATGAAATGGCCTATGAGGTTCCCCACCTACGTGTAAAATTTTATTTTGATAACTTGAATAGTAGGTACCCGAGATATGACCCGATTGTACAATAAATCCTTACCCGGTATACTTAAAGAGATAAATCCAAAATCCAATTGGCACACTGTTTGGAAGCAATAGAATAATTGTAAAATAAACAACAACGCCATAAACAATACTCGCGTCACAGATTTCTTCAAAGGCGACGCACTTGATAGAAGTAATATTCATAACAATAAGTACTCCCTTGTACTTTTTACTGCTGTTGCTGGTTGGAAGAAATAAGGGTTAATCTGTTTGGCCATTCTATACAAGATGTAAATAAATTTACTCTCCGAAAATCGGACTTTTCGGAATAATTCTTAGGAAAAACGAATGATCATTTTTTCCTACGACGATAGCTTGTGTAAAGGTCTATTAAGACCTTAAAAATCATAAAATATCTGTTAGTCGAAAAGTAAAAGGAAAAATGAAGAGCAAAATCAGAAATGGGGTGAAGTGGAGTGATAGCAAGTTACATTCGACCGAATGCTAATTAGATGCTTTTTTCAAATAACTTGTCGATATCTTTTCAAATAATATATTTTTTTAATCTCACGTCAGATCCGTCGTCACTTGACAATGTAAAAATTGATTTTCAAGTTCTCGAACATGATGCACAAGTGATAGGTACCTGGGACTTCTTCGATATACGGAAAACACAAAAAAATCTATCTTACCAACTTTTTGCCTGCCTAGTGCCTATGCTACTTATTTAATGATTTTGAGGCATCTAATATATCTGTCAATAAAAATAATCTAACGGATGCAATGGGGTAACAGAAATTAACTTGAGAATAGCGCAATATAAGGATTGGTCAATACCTTAAAAGGTAAATACCGGCGACTCGCCCACTATCACGCGGAACATCTTCAGGCTGCTAGTCTTATTTATACCCAGAGAATAGTCGGTCAAACGTGAATGATTTTGGGTGAGTGATTGCCGTGGTATAAACGGTTTCGGGTGACTCATTATATGCTTCCATATATTTTGAAAGTAGACGCCCTCGTCACGATTAATATTGAAGAGGCATTTGTGATTCCTGTTGTAGAAATTGGATCTTTTTAATTTTATTTATAAGTTAAGATAAGTATTAAAATCTTACCGTGTATTCCTATTAGTTTCGCTTGAGGATAATACCATCTCATACGATTTGTAAAGAGCTAAATCAGGGATATAAGGAATTAATATGCCCTTGGGTGGTTTAATGTCGACTGAAAAAACATTTTTGTGATTTGGAGAGATGGTCTTGGAAGAACACATAAAGTTTATTTCCCATAATGTTAGTGCATGTGAATGTCAACAAATTCCGACTCCGGAGTTATGAGGGTAAAATGCAAATTTATACGGATACTATTTTCCGGAAATTAAATTCCGCACACAGTGGTTCTATCTGTTACCCAGAAGTTCCGCTTTATGTCTCTCACTAAATTAACTTAGTTATGTTTATAGAGACGAGTTACTTTTAAGTTTCACCGAGTTATGCCGACTGATGTACCAGCAGTTTATATTGCCGAAGTTTTGATTTGTCCATCAAATCTCCCGATTTTATTTTTATGTACAAAGTTAGAAATACTGGATTTATATTTTACGGCCGAACAGAAATTGAACATTTGAACAAAAAGACCAAAACTCCCACCGCTCACCAACCCAGATAGCAATTAAGGTCTAAATTTAAATGCAGACAGCAACTGGAAGATAATCAAGTATAAACGCATGGAAGGGTTGCTCTGTGCATAAATGTAATTGCTCTATAACCATTATCTCGGAGGGCGTGTGTTTAATTACTGTTTCGTTTAAAGTAACGCCCTCTTTATTTTATCCAAGCAAGCGCCAGGATTTTAGTTTGATTGGGTTCAGTCGGGGCTGTAACCTATGGCCTTTGTGTGGATGAAATTGCAAGCGTTGAGAGTTTCCTAACACGCAGAGTCTCGCTATCATACAACAATGCGAATGCAAATAAACACAATTTATATGTAAATGTTTAGAGTTGTGCCGTCATGATCCCTTACATGCTTCTGCTTATGAAGCAAGATTGTAGAAACGTTTCCTTATTAAAATAAGAGAAAGCAAGTCTGTCTCTTGACAAATTATTCTCTATATTCTCTTCCAAACCAAATAACTTATCATAAACAATTCCTGACGGTAGATAATGCAGTTCAGAAGTTTATGTACTGTTTTTGATTTCTATGTTATGGAAATTGTAAAATCATGATTATCCCAAAAGCTTTGACGACCCAATGAACTTCAGTCCCATTCCCGTACCGTCTACTTGTGCAAGTTACACGAAAGAATGTTTATAAGTCGTTAAAAATATCGATGATAACTATAAGTACAAGTATGCTTCAGACCAGGCAAATCCTCCACTGCTTAAATTCTGAATTTTACGAAGTATGTAGAAGGTGAATGCAGTATTACTGGCTCGGATTTGGTTTGTTTATCTACTTATGATATGTACCCTCAGCCTATGATAACGTTAACATTCGACGTCTACGTCGGAAAGGGAAATAGTTTTGCCGTTCTCAGTTTAGTGTGCATTGGAAAGAAAAATGTCGAGTAAGTATATGCCATTCTGAATCGTGTTGTCAGTCTGCAAGATTTCGCCGAGTTTGATAGAAAACGATTAATTGGATAGCTAATTTACTAAAGTGTGTAACAAAAATGGAAAAATTGGAACCACCGGGCGGTCATCAAATTTTTGACCACACTGAGAGAAATTGAGAATTCTGAAATTACTATTTGTAGTATTTCAAATGTAGGTATGACATACTATAATGTCGGTTACATGTACTGGAACAAAAAATACATAATACCACAAGAAAATAGTTAGGGAAGTTGTAGTAGGTTTTCCAGTTATAGAGTTTAATGAAACTATTGGTTTATGGAAATCCAACTGTACTTTGTCCTGTTGGGTTCTGCTACCACATGTCGGTTGAATTTACCACGACAATTGGCAGAGTATATCATCATGTTATGTAATCTTAAAAGCACGTCACCGTAAGTTTGTATTAACCACGACGAAATTAGTTGAGTGGACTAAGAACAGTAATCATGCTTACACATTTATATACTGGGTGACCACGAGATCAGGCTCACCCCTATAACATTTTTGTTTTTCAAGATATTAATTTGAAATTTGGGACAGTTAAATGACATGTAAATCTGTATTATTTGGAACAGTTAAAATTTTTCTGGCACTTCCGGTTTCACCGGAAATGAACCAACATTCGAATTTTTAAATGGAACAGCCTGTATATTTTCACATTTCTGGAACCATCGTGTCATTCTAGATACGGTAGTGCCACTTTTGAGTAAAAACATTAACATAAAAAAATTTTGGACGCAAATTAAATCTTGCATCTAGACATCCATGACTGAAAGAAAACCATTAAGTCGGGGTCCTAAACTAGTGTAAAAACAAAATCATCAAATTAGGTCAAGTAGTTTTTCTGTTATAGCCATTTAAAAATCTAAGACACAGATTTTCGGGTATAAGTCAATTTTTTTAAATGGAACCATGATGGCTCATCGAGATATTTCGATAGAGCTATCTCTTACGAACCATTTGATATCAAACACGATATCTTTAATTTAAAAATACTCGGAGATATATTTTTTTGTATCTGCTAAATAGTGAAACAAGTGAAAACTAACACAATTACTAGAACATTTATTAACAACAGTAAACGTAGCATTCTTCCCTCCTTTATCTAAAATTTATTATGAATACAACAGATTATAATAATTATTATTGTGCATTAGTATGAAATAAGGTAGGTATCTGGGTACAATAAGCAAATTAACAAATGAATTCCAGTTACTGTCAAGGAATTTTAATTCCTTTGTTCCTGTACTTTATTTCTAAGCCAACTTAGGGTACCCAGGTGCTGACTTTATTTTATACTAATGCATAATAATAATTACTATTATAATCTGTTGTATTCATAATAAATTTTAGATAAAGCAGGGGAAGAATGCTACGTTTACTGTTGATAATAAATGTTCGAGTAAATGTGTTAGTTTTCACTTGTTTCACTATTTAGGAAATGCAAAGAAAAATATGTCTCCTAGTATTTTTGAATGAAAGATATCGTGTTTGGTATCAAATGGTTCGTAAAAAATAGCTCTATCGAAATATCGCGATGAGCCATCATGGTTCTATTTAAAAAAATTGACTTATACCCGAAAAACTGTGTCTTAGATTTTTAAATGGCTATAACAGAAAAACTACTTGACCTAATTTGACGATTTTGTTTTTACACTAGTTTAGGACCCCGACTTAATGTTTTCCTGTCTAGATGCTAGATTTATTTTGCGTCCAAAAATTTTTTATGGTAATGTTCTTATCCCAAAGTGGCACTACCGTATCTAGAATGACACTATGGTTCAAAAAATATGAAAATATACAGGCTGTTCCATTTAAAAATTCGAACGTGGGTTCATTTCCGGTGAAAGCGGAAGTGCCAGGAAAATTTTTACTGTTGCAAATAATACAGATTTACATACCATTTAACTGTCCCAAATTTCAAATTAATATCTTGAAAAACAAAAATGTTATAGGGATGAGCCTGATCTCGTGGTCACCCGGTATAGTAGCCTTTATTCAATTTCTTATACCCGTAGTAGGCTCGACCAATATTACTGCCTGTCAGGTCATCTTTGTTCAAAATAAATAACTTTTGTTTTCTGGATTGTTGTGTATCGCGTCAGTGAGGAATGCACAATAATTTTGTTAAGACTTTATTTAGTCATCCTGAATTGAATGGGGGTTTATTTTGGACGTTCTGTTGAAAATTCAGTCTTGCAGTGTTCCTGAGGAATTAGGTAACTAAGTTTTTATACCCATTTTGGGGATTCTTTCTCTAAACATGTATATGTCGTAGCCACATAACAAAACCCGTCGTTTTATAAAACGACTAGACGTTTTATATTCTTGGAATGTGCTTCCCTTATCTGCCCGGGCACCAGACACACAAAATGACTAGACGTTTTATAAAACGGCAGGTTTTGCTTTGTGGCTACGACATATATACATGTAGCACCCGTGAAGTCGGGCATCGGACTCGCGAAAGTTGGCCCTCCACAGACCATGTATGCACCTTCTATAGTTAATTCTGAAATAGATTTCTTATTTTCATAATTTTTAATTTCTCACCTTTCTATTTCGTTCGTCACTTTTGTAATCTAAATGCGAGCGTAAATATTCATACGAGTGTTGTTTGTTTATGGCTAGAACTACCAGTTAACAGAATTACCAGCTAGAACTAGGTACTAGAATTACCAATTATTAGAACTATCAATTAATAGAATTACCATACCAAACCAGTCTTATCCACAGTTCCAGCACTTTGCCGTACCTTCGTCTTCCTATTGGTAAGCTGTTTTTGTCAATTGGCATATAATTTCTTTTGTTGGATAATCTCTGATTAATTTTTTTTTATTATAATCTTGGGTTATTTGTTCAATGAAAATAAACCGTACATTTTTATAATATATTCTGTTATTTTAATTGGAACCCTTAGCAATCCCTAACACTTATCCATGGATCCACAGTTCCAGCACTTTGCCGTACCTTCGTCTTCCTATTGGTAAGCTGTTTTTGTCAGTAGTTAGAAAATGAGAGTACTGGATACGAACCCCTTCGGAGCACATAGCGCCATCGAGTTCTCGAGGTGCCATCGACTTCTTCGGCAAATGACCTTGAAAGACACCAGAGGCTGCTGAAGGGGTCGTTGAGGCATCCGAAGAAGTGTCTTCAGCAGCGGCATCTGCGGCAGCCTCTGGTGTCTTTCAAGGTCATTGCTGAAGAAGTGTGCATGTCTTCAGCAGCGTCTTTCAAGGTCATTGCTGAAGAAGTGGTGTTCAGCAGCAGCAGCAGCAGCAGCAGCAGCAGCCAGGCGCATGCGCCGGGGCTATTCCTCAGATCAGTCCATCGAGTTCTCCAGGGCGTGTCTGCAGCAGCCTCTGGTCAATGCTGAAGAAGTGGTCTTCAGCGGGCAGCCTCTGGTGTCTTGCCATTGCGCACCCAATCCGCCATTTTGGCTGTGGGTCAGGCGCCTGCGCCGGGGCTGTCGCGTACAAAGCACGTGTTGCTCACTGTTCAGGCCAGTCCATCCTGGCCCCATCCACTTCTTCGGCGATGACCAGAGGCTGCTGAAGGAGTCATGTCTTCAGCAACGGTGTCTTTGGGGCCTTTGGCCGTGGCTCAGGCGCATGCGCCGGGGCTCTGAAAGTACACGTGTTGCTCATTGTGGCCAGTCCATCCAGGTGCCATCAATGACCAGAGGCTGCTAAAGGAGTCATGTCTTCAGCAGTCATGTCTTCATGTCTTTGGGGCCTTTGGCCGTGGCTCAGGCGCATGCGCCGGGGTTTTCGCAAACGTTCTGGAAATGACGCCGACCGGGATTCGAACCCGGGTCCCCACGCACCGGAGCCCTCGCTCCAACCAACTGAGCTAATCGGCGGCCCACAAGCCCGTCTTTCAAATCATCCGTATATACTTATGATTGTAAACAGAAGTTACAGAATTAATATTTATTTTCTCGGAAATTTACAATTGTTTATACTAAATAAATATTGATATTAAAGTTTAAGAAAAAAGCACGTTCGCCGCCGATAAGAGATGTTATAATTGTTTTTATTATGGGAAATAACCTTTCATCTTGCCGATAGGATATGTTTGTTTAGGTTTGATCCCACGCTCTGCATGTGCATTTAATACGTTGTAGACACTACAAGGTGACCCGTTTGTTTGTTTGTATTATTACAATAAAATAACATTCTAGAATATTCTTCTGATTGTTTATTTGAAATTACTTGTTATCTTAATGCGTTTCGGACACGTGTGGGAAAAAAACATTCTAGAACATCCTCCAGTTTGTTTATTTGAAATTACTTGTTATCTTAATGCGTTTCGGACACGTGTGGGAACCATCTGATTGATATATGCAAACATCTTAGTTTTCGGTAGTAGAACATTCTACATCGCTAATTATTTGAGAACAGTAGTCTAAATTTAGGCTAACCCCTACGTAAAAACTATGTCATGTGGGGTGTCAAATTAAAGGACTCGACTAGAGGTATCCGAATATTGGGGTGGATTTTAGGGGTGGTTTTTGGGGTGGTTTTTGGGGTAGCTTTTAGGGGTGGTTTTTAGGGGCGGTTCTTGGGGTGGTTTTGGAGGGTGATTTTTGGGGGTGGTTTTTAGGGGTGGTTTTTAGGGGTGGCCACTCACTGACCGCGCCCCCGGCCACGCTCCTTGCCCCGCCCACCTAGATCATGTAGGGTATCAAATTAATCAGCTCGATGAGACAAAAAGGAATCTATAGTTATTCTCCTACTTCCGAATTCTTATCAGTAGTTGTCTGTCTGTATGTCTGTCGGTCCGTCTGTCCGTCTGTCTGTCTGTCTGTCTGTCTGTCTGTCTGTTTGTCTGTCTGTCTCCGTCTGTCTGTCTGTCTGTCTGTCTGTTTGCGAATACAGCTGTCTGTTGACACAGACAGCTGTATTCGCAAACACCATGGCTGATGACACGAGCAAGAATAAGACTGCGCATGCGCACGGTTGTATGGAGAGTATTTAAGCAAGAAAATTAACGGTGCTGTCAGTTAGTACTTGTGCTTCAACAAGGGAACCGCATTTGAATAATGACACACATAAACGTAGACACGTTTCGTGTTCTGGACGGTGCTGTTTTGGATGAGTCAGCACGCCGTGTCGAGGTGCACGTACATCAGCCGTTCGTGACAACAACAACATTCAACGCCAATGACGAAATTCGCATACCAATCCACCAACAAGACGTTTACGTACTGCCGCATCTAAGCAGCATCTACATAGAGGGCAGGTTCATCAAGGGTGCAGGAGGCGGAAATGCGGCTTTAACAAATAACGCCCTCAGTTTCCTCTTTGACGACGTCCGCTATGAAATAAACGGGGTGGAGGTGGATCGAACAAAAAACGTGGGCATCACGAGCACACTGAAGGGTGTAGTTTCTCTGAATGTGGGTGAGGTAGGTGCCCTGGAGAATGCCGGCTGGACGAATACGGGAGACTCACCGAGCCACCTTATCGACGCGAACGGGAACTTTAACGTGTGCATCCCGGGAAGAATCCTGCTGGGATTCTTGGAAGATTACCCCAAAATTCTGTTAAATGTGTGTCACGAGCTCATTTTGACTCGATCGAAAAACGATAGGAACGCTTTCGTGGGTAACGAGGACACCAGAATTGAGTTGAGCAAGGTTCATTGGAGGGTGCCGTACGTCTATCCATCGGATGCTGAATACCTAAAACTTCTCAATATTGTCGAGGAAGAGAGAACGTTGCAGATATGTTTTCGCAGCTGGGAGCTGTACGAGTATCCGGTGTTGCCGCAAGCTACGAAACAAACGTGGGCCGTCAAGACTGCAACACGGTTGGAGAAACCCCGCTACGTTATTGTCGCCTTCCAGACGAATCGCAAAGCGAATTTGGACACGGATTCAAGCAAATTTGACCACTGCAATCTGACAAACGTCAAACTGTACCTGAATTCTGAGTGCTTCCCCTACGAGAATTTAAACTTGGATTTCTCCACGGGGAAATACGCCCTGCTATACGAAATGTACCAGAACTTCCAGAGTTCATACTATGGAAAAGTTGGCGAGCCGTTATACGGCAAGGAACAGTTCAAGGATCTAGCGCCCATCGTGGTGATTGACGCATCAAAGCAGTCGGAAAGCATCAAGCCTGGACCCATAGATATGCGTCTAGAATTTGAGTCGAGCGAGAATTTTCCGCCCAACACAACCGCATACTGTCTCATCCTGCATGACCGCATCGTTGAGTACACACCGGGTAATGAATCGGTCAGAAGAGTGGTATGAGAAGCTGCAGGGCTTCGATTTGCCCAGAAAATACACGCATGCCTACTCTGTATACAGATTATAGTTTTAATTATATTGATGTAAAAATATATTCAACGTTTTTATTTTTGCGAAAACCCCGGCGCAGGCGCCTGGGCCACATCCAAAGGCCCAACAGCACCTAACAACAAGATCAGTTCTGATTGGATGCTGCCCACAACCACTCTCATTGGCTGTTGCCCCGCCCACTCTCATAGCCAGAGCCCGGCGCATGCGCCTGAGCCACGGCCAAAGGCCCCAAAGACACCGTTGCTGAAGACATGACTCCTTCAGCAGCCTCTGGTCATCGCCGAAGAAGTGGATGGGGCCAGGATGGACTGGCCTGAGCAACACGTGCTTTGTACGCGACAGCCCCGGCGCAGGCGTCTGACCCACAGCCAAAATGGCGGCTTGGGTGCGCAATGGCAAGACACCAGAGGCTGCCCGCTGAAGACCACTTCTTCAGCATTGACCAGAGGCTGCTGCAGACACGCCCTGGAGAACTCGATGGACTGATCTGAGGAATAGCCCCGGCGCATGCGCCTGGCTGCTGCTGCTGCTGCTGCTGCTGAGCACCACTTCTTCAGCAATGACCTTGAAAGACGCTGCTGAAGACATGCACACTTCTTCAGCAATGACCTTGAAAGACACCAGAGGCTGCCGCAGATGCCGCTGCTGAAGACACTTCTTCGGATGCCTCAACGACCCCTTCAGCAGCCTCTGGTGTCTTTCAAGGTCATTTGCCGAAGAAGTCGATGGCACCTCGAGAACTCGATGGCGCTATGTGCTCCGAAGGGGTTCGTATCCACACGGAAAAAAATCTTATTGTTGGGTTAACATTTTTTGAATTGTTGAATTATTGTTGCCTTCGCAATCATAATAATGGTTCCTGTATACATGGCCTATCTATAAGAGCAAACATGCTCTATTTGTATATTAAGAATAAATTTGTGTATAGCTTCAAATGTTTTAGCAAATAGTGAGAATAGTTAATACACTTACAAAAAATGTCATTTTTACTGCACCACTCGTATTTGCGGAAACACTACAAACGTTTACAATTTTATAGCTAGAATAGCAAAAGAACTTTCTGATGCAGCGTTCCACAAAATAGTAGCTTCGTACAGTGTACTTTATAAATATCATATTTAATAATATTAAAACTCCAAGAGCGAATATGTAATAGAAACAACGTACGAAGTTTATTTATACAACAATTTTTTGTTAGGATACATAACATACTATTGATGATCCAACAACTTTACACGAAATCTTAACACAATAGAAGTTGGCCGTAAATTCGCCATGGTAACGTCAACCACAATTTGTGAAGAATTTTCTAACGTAGATAACAGCATAAAGCACCGGTTAGTTGCTGCTGGTGGTGGTTTGTGTGAACATGTTCGGCTTTAAACTATTACTGTGGCTCAATTCTATTTTGCATAAAAGTTAATGCTAGTTACTAAACCTAAATTAAACATATTAGACAGAGTTGTTAACTAGAGTGTCGGTAGCATTATCATCATAATACGCAAGAGCAACTACACTAATTTTTGAAGATACCAAAAAACTATAGGAAACGTTGCGCGTATTTGTAATATCGATCGGATAAAATTTTTGAATTAACACATGAATGAGTTTGCAACAATTGCAACAATACGTAAATTAACTTTCAAAACTGAAAAAGCTTAAACATGTCACTTACTAACAACTCTTCCTAATTTCTGACATATAGTCATTTTACGTTTAGCAGATACTAAGCATCAACTTTTATGGAGAATAAAGTTTTCTGAGAAATGAATAATAAAAGTTTTCTTTATTTTGCACACTTTTTAGACACCTGTATATATTTTAAACACATTTTTTTATTTCAGATTTATAAATGATTTGCAGTAGAAACAATTAATCAGGGTGAGTTTTTTTCATTATAACAACAGGTATCTTTGAAATTGGCAGAGATAGAATGTGGGTTAAATGGGGAAAGAAGTGCAGTTTTTTAAGCCTAATGAACAGACTTCAAATCTTTGAAATTTTTTCTATGTTACTAGATACTAGATATAAGTAAAAAAATAAGATTTTAGGAAATATTAAAAATGAATAAGTTTGCATTATTTCCCAATCAGGACTGGTACAATGTGGCGTTTGCTCATTCGAACAACTTTCGTCATAACTTTCTTTGACAATTTTTTTCTATTTTGCGTTTCAAGCTCGTAAAATTCGATAATTGACTATTATTTGTTCAGCTCAAAAAACTGCAGTTCTTTACCCAATTAGCTTAGTGCCTATCTCTGCCAGTTTCTAAACTCCCTGTAGTTATAACGAATAAAATAAAATACCTATAATCTACCAATAATTTGTGGTTCAGGGTACTGTACCGAACAGCATCCCTAACCACAATTTTTGGCTATTTCACTTTTATTAAAAGGGTGCAGCAACTTATGGTTGCCTTCAGTATATAAACTGCAATAGCTGTTCCAATTGCTGAATGCTTAAGCATCAGACATTTTTTAAGTTAAAACCGCCACTTTTATTGATGGTATAATAGTTGTTTATTGGTAGTACAATACATTTTATGCGAAATTTATCTACTACTCATAGATGCGTTAACAAAATGTAATTGTGGTACACCCACAACAAACGGACGACAAAGCACCACCGAACAGTTGCAACAGCTAAAGTTATTCAAAAACTATTGAAGTAGCAATATTATTGTGTTTTTGAAGCAACAAATTCATGCAACCACAATTTTAAAGTTGGAGTGGCAATACATTGTTGGTGTCCCCTATTTACCCACAATTTGTGAATGTGCGTACTCCAATTGTGGTTGTGTCAACCACTTATTTTTTTCCGTGCAGTACTCTCATTTTCTAACTACTTTTGTCAATTGGCATATAATTTCTTTTGTTGGATAATCTCTGATTAATTTTTTTTTATTATAATCTTGGGTTATTTGTTCAATGAAAATAAACCGTACATTTTTATAATATATTCTGTTATTTTAATTGGAACCCTTAGCAATCCCTAACACTTATCCATGGATATTTTTTCTTAATTCAATAGAATAACAAACTAAATAACTGGTTTGTTTAAATTACTTCGTCTGGTAAGCCATATCACGTTTACCAAGACCGTGGTGGTAATTTTTATCGCTTGTTATGTTTGGCGCATATTCAACCACGACGTATAGTAAACAAATAACACATTTTTGATAATTGTTTACTACCTTTTTCTCTCAGTGCAGGGAGGGTGTTCACTACTCTGAAATCACAGCGAGGTTGAAGGCATACCAGGAAATTTCTCTGTCAGAAAAGACTGTTGGCTGCCGGGCAAATGAGGTTAAGCGGGGTAGAGAGAGTCTCGAAGACGATCCAAGGACCGGAAGACCTGCAACAGCTCCGAACGCTGAAACTGTGACCAAAGTGGAAAAACTGGTGTTGGAAGACAGACGCATTGCTGTCAGAAGGGTGACCCAAGCAAATTAAGGCCAAACGGCGTGGTATGCTGCGAAAAGGTGTGCTCCTGCAGTATCACAGTGCATCGTCTCACAAGTGCGCTGCAGTCGAGGCTGCAGCAAAATCAGAAGCGGCCGAACTGAGCTTTGACATTCTGCTCCATCCGGCCGGCCTATTCTCCTGATCTTACACCATCCGATTTCTTTCTCTTTGGGAATCTAAAAGCTCATCTTCGTGATGGCACACATTTCAGGAACGTGAGAGCTTGAAAGCTGAGGTCACTTCATCTTCATGGTTTAAAGCTCAAAATGCGGACTTTTACAAGGAAGGGATTTTCAAGTTGAAACATCACTGGGCCAAGTGTATCGATTTGGCAGGCGACTACATAGAGAAGACATACCTAAGCTGTATGACTGTTTTCAAAATTAAACTATTAGTGGTTTCTGGAGAACGACAAAACTTTTTCCCCTTCCCACGTATTGACAAATCTGTACTCGTCCACTAGCATGTCTTCAATTTGATTATTACCGCAATTCAATCGCTCTTTTTTACCCATATCATTTGAGGATAGCTGTAGCAGATGGAGAATGCAGACAAATAGTTTACGGCAAGGGAGTATTTTGACTCCTTACGTTGTTCAGTATCTACGAGTACATAGGTAAACGATGAACCGTCACTTCCAGGCCAAAAAAGATTTATATAAACAGATGACTTAGCAAGTGGCCCAGAAACCAACGAGTTTACAACAATAGAAAAAATAATTGTCTTCATTCCAACCCTTAGTAACAAATAGGTCATCTGAATATTTAGGGTATTGCCCTAGTATCAATCAGATCAACCCTTTGCAAGTCAGGCGAAAAGAAAAAAACTGGAAAAAGATCCACGTCACATAATCCTTTATGAGCTCGTAGCCGATGATCAATATCTCGAAAAAGTTATGATTTTTTTTTTAGTTTCGGAAGATGTCGAAACATTTAAACCGTTAATATATAAGAATAGACCGAGATTAAATTTCATGTCAACACGCATTTGTCAACACGCATTAATGCGTGTCATGATCTATTAAAGGAAAAAGTGAACCATGTATCTTTATTGAAGTCCTCACATTGTTCTGGTGTATCTCCTTCTGGCACAGTCTGACGTCAGATCTCACCACACGCGTTAACAAGTCTTACCACGCGTGTTAACACGTCTTAGGCCCAGCGCACATTGGGATATATGCAACACAGCGAAAAGCAGCACACGTTTCTGTGACTCGCAGATTTTAATGCCTCATCGCACATACAACATGTTACAGACCAGCACAGGCACGCACTTATGTGTTTTCATCTATCTCTGCGCACTGATTCGTGCATGTCCTGTGTTGGGCTGTACTGTACTGTATTGGACTAGACTGTACTGTACTGTACTGGACTGGACTGGACTGGTCTGGACTGGACTGGACTGGTCTGGACTGGACTGGATTGTACTGTACTGCACTGCCCTGCCCTGCACTGCGCTGTGCTGTACTTGACATAGTCAAGGCGCACAATGAAACAAAATATTTAGCTGCAAAATCTAAACTTTTTTAAATTCAATTCGATTCTGCCTCTACGCCCTTTACAATATTTCTATCTGCGCCCATCAAAGCACACATTGAGATACACGGTAGCTCAGCACAGTACAGCCTTACACAAGACTTGACGAATCTGTGTCATAGAGACAGATGAAAACATACAAGTCCAAGTGGGTGCCTGTGCTGCGCTGTATCATGATGTATGTCAATGTGCGCCGAGGCACAGAAACGTGCGCTGTGTTGTATGGATCACGTGCGTCAGTGCGCTCGGCCGAAGTCAAGACGCACATTGAAGTGACAACACGTTCAAACGCGTATTAACGTGAAACATCAAAGCAGTCTGAATGCGCCTTTATTACATCTCGACACGCGTCTGACCAAATTCGAAACTCACATATTTTCGTCAATCATTATAAAGCGTTAGAAGAGTTTTGTATTCAAAGATTAAGATAAATCATAGCCCCCTATAGGGGGCCTTGGATAAATTCATCTGTGTCGTGCAATTACTTGTTAAAACCCGCATCCATGAGGGCTGAATGGTGGGGTGAAATTAAGCAAACCAAAATTTTCATACAATAGTTCAGTAACATCCATATTGCAAGCAAAAAAATCTGAAGAGAAAAATACTACGTAACGATAAGTTTCGACCGCAGTATTCAATATTCAAGACTATGATATCTCACTCGGAGTCTGATGACTATACTGACGCAACACAGCAATACGTGCACCGTGCAGTTTCCTAGTGTGTTGTGATATAATGCGATGTGGCCAGCAAAATAATCTTGTATAGCTTGTATCGTCAGAAGTCAGCATAACAACAAAGTTGAGTTCGCCTTGGCTTTAAAATGATAGCATCGCCCCATTGTTGCTTACTCGAAACCCCCCTAATATTCCTCATTTTTCCTAATATGTTAATTTTCACGAAGTTCGCCATGAGGAATAAAGAATCTAAGAGAAAACCAAGATTCCAGTTACCCACCAGGGCATATCATAACTCTTGCTTCAATTTGGGACCAAAGTTTCTTGCACATAACCAGGACATTGCGATTCCAGATTGGCAGATTCTCAATGTACTCCATTTTGATATCCTCAAGACTTTAATCGACCCTTCATTAATTGCCTCAACCTAACATACATACATACATACATTTTAAATGGGGATTCCAAAAAAACAGGAAATTGTATTGTTTTTTACAAAGACACGTAAAGAGATGCAAACACTTGCTTGTTTGTAAAGCTGACATTATTGGCGACGAGCCTTCGTAATGTTTTCCTCAAACTCGGTTACAAACGACCAGACGAATCGTCCGTTTCCACCACTTTACATTTTTTACAGTATGCATGTGTTCTATCATTTTATTTTAATCATTATACAAACAAGCCGCTTAGACTGTGATTGCCGTCGATACTTCAGTAAATGTAAATACCTGGGTCCTTCATTTCAATGTCCTGGATTTTTTAATTGGAGTAAATTTATACGCATATTTTCAGTTTAAAATTCTACCAACATGGCAGCCATAGTCAAATATTTAACTGCAGTGCCTGTACCATGGTACTTGGTTGAACACTTTAAACAATGCATGCGATAAAAAACATGCTAGCATGAAGCAGTTTGCCATGCATGAAAATGTTATGGCGTGGAAACACAGACAACTTAATTTATTTTAAAAATTTGCTTAAGAAAGTAATAAAAAACAAAGCTTGAAGCATAATTCCGCCGGTCTTCGTAAATGAAATGCAAAATTGATTATGAGTCTCAAGAATTCATAAGCTTTCTTAAAATTTTAAGAACCCTCTTTGCAGCAACAGTAGGGGAACTCCACTGTCTACATTGATATTATTCATGAAGCTTAAACAAGTTTCCATGTCATTTTTCCCGATCCCCAGGGAAATAATGTAGTCTTTCGCCTCGAGAAAGAATACCCCATCTCTACTTCGTTTACGTCTTCTTATAATATTATGAATTTAATTAAGGCTGGATCGTAAAGTTGAAAGTATTATCTTTTTTTGAAATATCGCGTCCCCAGGAACGCCGGTCGGCTTAATTCGGACCGTAAATTACGCCAAATAATTAAAAATACATAAAAGAAGGTAATAAGTTCCAAGCAATTTCTTTTAATAAATGTCTATTAAACACCTGAGGTACTGCAATATTGACAGTTTGAATTTTTGCGGAAAAAAATGTTATTAATACGCGTATAATTTATGCTTCCCTAATTCCCGTAAATTTTATTCAGCTGTAATTAGGTAGGTATTTTTATAATATTGAAGAGTTTTAGATCACTACTAAAGACACATTCTGCTTGGGTTCTGTGTGTCCTGTTGTATAAGTGCAGAGTTTCGACATTTAAGGTTAGGAGGTTGACAACTGCTGAAGGTCACAAACTAAATATGCATTTTTCATTTATTGGTAAATCGTAGAGTATAATTAAACGTTGTATGTGATTAAAAATGCACATTGTATGAACTGAAAAAACTGCATAAATTAACTGATGATAACTATTGTGTTAAATTTATTATCATTATTTTTTACTTGCAGAGAATGATTTCCATAATTGCTTACCTGCGATTATTTTGCATAATTGAACACAGTTTTTGAATTACCTAATCAATTTATAAGTTGTTTTTGCTAATCAGAAGGATGTTACACGATCGTAAATGCAAAATTTGAATAAGTCAACCACAAAAGCTTTAAAAAAATACTATTAATGCTTATTCTATAGGAGCCTATACTAACTTAGGTAATGTTTTTTTTGCGTTACGTCAGTTAACGCGAGTTAACTAGAAAAACTCGTTGTAAATACTAAATAAGTATGGCGTAATTGCTTCTTTGTTTTGTTCTTTCTCCAGTAGTTCATTTCTGCGGTTATCGATGAAATATAGGTATCTGACCTGGTTCTTTTCTCAATATGTAACCAGTCTTATCATTTTCGTAGTCAGCAAATTTAGATATACCTCTTTTGGATCTTATTTTTCTTTTCAGATCTATCTTCTTTAACTTTCTCGACTCTTCTCCTAGTGCCTTTTCTGCAGCTCCTCTTATGCAGAGTTTTAAGTCTACCTACTATTTTTCAAGTGCTCTTCTCTCGACTTTCAACTTTCGTTCTACGCTTCTTCTGTGAAGTTATATTTTTTCCACCATATAATGTGTTGTATTCACTTTTTGATGGTTTCGGAAAAGGAATATAAATTTTAGACTCTGCTAAGTGGTGGTCAGAGACACAGTCCGAACCTAGTTTTACCCTACCGTGATAGAAAAAATAAAACAGTGAAAACCTAGGGAAGTGCGATCTAGGGAAGACCATAGAGAAGATTAGGTAACAGAAGACATGGGAAATGAAATTAGTAAGTAAGTGTTATAGCAAATTGTACAGATTTGCAGACTTGAATTATCTTTTTTTTTACATATCTACGTCTTATCTAAACTTTAAAAAAATAGATGGAGTTAGCTACTACATCAGTCGTTCAGATACATGTACTCTGTGTTGTGGTTTGTGTTTGTGCCCTGAAAATACTGTTTTCGGTAAGATACAAACTAACAATTAATTTAACGTACGCTAAAATTTTCGTAGACTATCACTACAATTATAATTTTGAATTAAATGATCAAAATTTGCGAATAAATGTGATGTTGCGTTGAAATGCAGTTTGTAAGGTTATTTTTAGACGAAGTCCGGTTAGTTTAAACTACAGTGATTCTAAGTTGTAACGTTCGGCATCTCTCCCATAAGTTTGGGAGAGATGCCGATTTTAAAGGGGGTGAGATGCCAACAACTTTTTATGTGTTATTGCACAAATGCCAACGTTTTATAAAAGAAAAAGTAACTCGCGGGGTACCTGGCCAGAGGGCGATGAAGAAATTGAGACACTTAGAAAAGTCGCTCCTCTTCCCTCAAGTAGCCAAATAGCAACGTAGAAAAGTAAACACTGGTAAATTACTAACAGCTGCAAGTAACATCGAAAAATGTAGGGTAATGAAAGAAAAGAAAAAATGAAAACTAGAAAAGCAAAATGCTGTCGCACCAAAACCTGGAGGGTCTGGTTTAAACAAAGGAATTAATATTAAAAAGTTTAAAGGCAAAATAGGAGAACTTGTCGGGAAATATAGGAAGCGCAAACACAGTAGCTCCTCAAGTTCTTCTGCAGATGATCCTTCAATTCATGACAACGGTTCGGATATTAATTTTGAAGAATTTGTTGAAACGAATTGCAAGAGTACGATACCACTAAAAAGAAAGAAGACTGGATACAGTGCGTACAATGCAGCTGTTGGTTGCACAAAGGGTGCACAAAATATGTTATTATGTCAACCATGCGGAAAATTTTTAGTTTTACAAAAATTAAGGCATTGGCATCTCTCCCAGTGGTAGTCCCATTTAATGTGGGAGAGATGCCAAACGAAGAGCAGTTTTTGTTCAATTAAAAAAAATGTTTAATTTTGCACTGAGAAGTTTAAAATCTTGTTATGATATTGCTAAATGAATATATTTTATGTTGCATATCGAATAAACTGTTATTTTTATCAACGGAAATTTTTATTTTATTAATTTAAAAAAAACACATCTCTCCCGGATTTACCCTATAGAAAACATTTACATACCTACTTGTTAAGCAGGTAGATATTATATTACGTTGCATGCATTTCACTATCTATCTTAACATGAAAATTTTATCGTATTCTAGAAAAAAGTCTAATTATGGCCATAAATCTATATTTATTCCATTTAATGTAGACGGGGCAATTATAATTCCTGAGAAAATTGTCTCAAGTGAACCATTTTAATCATGTGAATATTATAACGCCATTAAAAATTAGCGAAATCACATAGTAGGCTCATTATAGGTGTGTTTATGACAGAGGTTAGAGTTTGGTGGTTTACGGCCCTCAGCCTACTGGATGGAGATACACGATAAAACTAACATCGTTGCGTTAAAGCAAAATAAAGTCACTTTATAGTATATTTAATGGGGTTTAAAGTTGTCAACAAGAAATGAATCGGTTTTTCATTGGACATAAATTTAATGCACCTTACTTCAAGTGCACGGTTCATCATTTGTGGGCTTCCTTTATTAACATGTCCATTCTCGATTTATTGCAAAAGTGCTGATTGATGTTCGCAAAATTATAGGTACGAACACAGCGGCAGGTCCATCCTCCAGCATTTTCTATGCTTGAAATAAAAAATGTTACCTATACCCTATTTTATTAAGTTGTCAGTATTCATAATAACGTAACCTTTAAAATTATGTTTTTATTAAAAACTAGCGGGCCCGGTAGACGTTGTCCTGCCTAAAATTACTTTTCGTATTGAACTTTTGATTCATTAACGAAATCGTTTATTCAATGTGAAACATTTTTCTGATTACGTTTATTTTCCACCAAATATGTCGTTCGTTTTTATGATCGCGAGTGCATACAAAAAATTATGATTTTGACAGTTTTGTCAGAATTTCCCGACTTACTCCTATCCATATCATACAAAAATCCAATAGAAAAAAGCACTTTCAGTTTTTTCCGAATTTTCCAATTTTCCGGGCAACTTTTCCAATATTTCGTTCCCTAAAAACCTTATTTTTGAAATGAATTAGCCACATCGGTCCAACCGTTAAGCACTTTCAGTTTTCCCGAATTTTCACATTTTCCAGTGGATTCTCCAAAAATTTTCTTTCATACAAACCTTGTCCTGACAATTACGATCACAACAAAAAAAGAATCAGCCAAGTCGGTCCAGCCGTTAAGCACTTTTAGTTTTTCCCGAATTTTCAAATTTTCCGGTGGATTTTCCAAAAGTATGATTTTTACAGTTTGTCCGAATTTCCCGACTTACGCTTATCCATATCATACAAAAATCCTAAAGAAAAAAGCACTTTCAGTTTTTCCCGAATTTTCCAATTTTCCGGGCAACTTTTCCAATTTTTCGTTCCTAATGCCCCACGTTCGGCCTCTGTTTTGTCGATGTTCCAAATTATTTTGTGCGTAAGCTTCAACTTGGCGCGTCGAACTCGACTGTATCTGTTGTTCCGGAGTCATAATGGATCGCGCTTGATGCTTGAGAAATTCTTATTCGACTGGGCTCCAAACTCTGTCTAAACGCTCTTCGTCAGTCTCATTGACTCGACGATCATTTAGTTGGCTTGCATTGCGCGTACGCCGACTGATATTTCGACGCCTCACTGGTGGCATTTTTTCCAAAGAAACACCATGATCACCACCGATAACACACTGACAATTCAATTTTTAGAACTGTCAAACTGAACGTCACATTTTTGTTTGTCAAACAGATTTTCATACAAACATACCATCCAAATTTTCGACTTTCCTGGTGGATTTTCCAAAATTTTCTTTCATACAAATCTTGTCCTGACAATTTCGAGCACAACAAAAAAGAAATCAGCCAAATCGGTCGAGCCGTTCTCAAGTGATGATCTTACATACATGTGGCAATTGATTTTTATTTATATAGATGTTTTAAACTACATTATTGGTCAGACAGAGCCGATCATCATAGATCTCTTCACCTTAGTATATTATTCCTCAACCCCCGTACAGTCCTCAGTACTCGCTCCTTCAGACTACCACCTGTTTGGAAGGGTCAAAGAAGAAAACATTTTGAGAATGATGTTGCTATGAAGGAGAATTTCGGCAATGGTGTCGCCCGAGAAATTGGATTTCCATAATTTTAACTCATTGGCAAAAATGTGTGAACATGGGAGTTGGAAAACCATATGTAGAAAAGTGAATTTATAAAATTCTTAGCACAGATTATAAAATGCTATTTATTCTGCGTAGGTATTAAAACACTGAAGAACATTGATGTAATACCTAATAAAATACCAGTAGGTACTGCTGTTGCAAGTAAATCAGAAGGAGATGAAACGGTCTGGCTATTTTTATATAGCGATTCAGCGAGAGGTTATTTCAAAAAAAGTCTCTTCACATCCATAACATTGGGACACATTGACGAAATTACTTGACCAATTACTTGATAGGCAGCAGTCGTCAAGGACGTTTAAAACGATGGATGCCTCGTTCAGATTATGCAAGCAAAAGTGTTTGTTGGTGAAGCCAGTTGGGCCTGGGCGAGCGGGTTGGGTAAATCCTGTTATTGTTTTCCTCCAACAGTCCAACACCATTATATTATCTTCGCACAACGACCAGGTGAATAGTCGTTTCCGCTGCTCCACGGTATTTATTCCACTGCGCGCAGCTAGTCGATTGGTTTGTTTACTTCAGAACAAAAGAATGCCTAGACTGTGACAAGTACTTCAGTTATAAACTTAAATGGCTGGGCCCCTTCTTTTTAAGTCCGTGGGAATCGTGGTGAGTTATTTTGGTGTGTCTTCGTGTTATCGGAATCGATTACCGCTGAATTCAGGATACTTAAGCTTGCTTTCACTGGGTGTTTCATTCGTAAACTTCTGAATTAAATCGATTTTAGTTCATGTATACCTACCTATTTTATGAATTCAGACAAAGTAATATTGTGTAGTTCTTGAAAATTATTTTTTCAACATTATTTATCATTTATAGGTACGTAAAGACTGTTATATCGATGCGTAATTCTACGTCATATGCACTTCCTTTTACCCTCCTCCAATAAAATGCGCAGCTTTTTGTTTTCGTGAACATACAAATCGGAACACGTTCCTAAACATTTCGTGTCAAAGTATATAAATACTCAGGTCCGTGGGGTTAAATATAAACCATGGCGTGTACTGAACAAACTTTGATACAAAACCTGGCAGCTACCCATAAGCTAACGAGCCGAGGATCAAAAGCGACTGTAGAAGAAACGGCCCGACGTTCACGTTCCAGACATAACTCAAATAGTTTCATAGTGGCTTTTGGTTCTGATGGCGTCGATCCAGCATCCTGCGATCTCGCTCATGTCGCGAGTGTATAGGGAAAATTGGCAAGTATACTGCGCGAGGACGTGGGGAGAGTTTCAGATTGGCACTGTCGGGAAATGAAAAAGTCCAGGAGCCAACCAAGCGACTAGACCGTAAAAGATTCGGGAGAAAAACTTCATATTGTTGTATTACAAAAATAGAACCGATCTCAGCGTTTTTAATGTTTTCGTGAAAGAATGAAACTGATGAATACAGTAAATACGAGGGGAGATTGCCATAAGAACTATAGCTGCTTTTATGAATTTAAATGAGTAATTTAAATGTGGCTTAATATTCCCAGTCAAACGTGATAGGCACATAATGCAGCGAATATCTAAATAAAGGGTGTATCATGGAAACTTGGTTAATTAAAAGTAAACTACTGAACAATCTGTTTCAAACACATTTCCGTGGTGACCCCTTGAGTACCTACATTGAATAAATTTATAACTAGCAAGTTTTTACCCATTTTGCAAATTAAAAAATTATCATCCGGAACGGGCCAAGTTCCATATTAGGATTCAGGGCGACGTACCTAATCTGTCCTAATTCACACAGAAAAATAGGATATAAGAAGAAAAGGCATTGATGATATCACCCGTAACTCTGACACAGTAGAACGCAAAATTGCATAACTAAGTACAGGGTATTTCACTTAAAGTCCCCTTATCTCTGATATTTTTGAAATTACAAAAATACGTTCAAGAGAAAAGGTTCAGTTTTGCTTTTCAAAGTTTCAGTTATGTCGTTAGAGAAACAATAGAAAATTAAATATGGCAACATGGCAAGTTGCAGATGTAATTTGGATTTCTTTAATTGAACAACCTGTCTATATCACCACCTTATCCGGCAGACAATTTTATTATGATTACAACGGTATAGCACATATGAAACTTACCTTTCATGATTTTTGAAATATTTGCATTTAAAAATCGTATAATATTGCCGTAATATCGCATAGTCAAGTATGCCCTAATTTGTTTCCTGTATCTTATACCGGGTGGGGATTTAGTGTGTAATCGGCTCATATCTCTGGAACTATTTAAGATATCATAATGAAATTTTGCACGAATGTGGGGAACCACATGGAGCATTTCCCAAAATTATTTAGGTATATACAGGATGTTCACATTTTAAGTACCAGACCAAAGTTCTATTTCTTTAAGTGGAAACCCTACGTGTCCTTGCATAATATGGATTCCCCATAAAATTCAATGAAAATTTATGTACTACATGATGTGGTTTTGACTAAGGAATATTGAGATATTAACATTTTTGTGCCATTATGGACCCAAATTTATGACGCTACTGACGCATACTAACCAAAGCCACCTAAAATTTCTTTATTGAAATAGGTTCACACACTGCTGCATTTTTGAAATCTATAAATAATTTTATCATAATACTTGAGATAATTCAGGGTGGTTAAGTTATGCAAAACAGAATTTTTCTCAAAAACTTCAAATGGAACACCATGTATATTGCTTGTACAATTGATGGTCATTTTACTAAGCTTTTTATTGATGTGGATATTGTCAAGTCTATCAGTAAAAGTTTCGACAGAATGTACAATTAAATTATAAAAATGTAGTTTCGTTAGTACTTTACATTATTTTTGAAGATCTCCCCTATTTTGTCACCCAAAACTCCAAAAGAAGTCTGCATTTTGTTCCTATAAAATATTTAGCAAATTAAGTTTACATTAACACAAAAAATCCCATTGCAAGATTTCTTCCATGGCACTTCTTTTTTGAACATTATACCCGACTTTAAAAAGACATTATACATTTAAGAATATAACCATCAAGAAACAATTTTACAATAAGATTTATTGTCTTTATATTGATACCAATTTGCAAATACAAAATATAAACATTATTGTGAGTTTTGAGCAACAGAATGGGGGGAATTCGCCAAAAAGAGTATAAACTAATAATGAAATTCAAAAATTTTTATGTTAAATCGTAATATCTGCCGAAACTATCAGTAGTAGACCTGGCAATATCTACATCAATTAAAAGCTTAGTTAACTGTCTGTCAGTTGTGCAAATAATATACATGGTATTCTATTTGAAATTTTTTGAGAAAAATTCCCTTTTGCATAACTTAACCACCTTGTATAATCCTAAGTATTTAAGAGATTTCACAAATACAGCAGTGTGTAAACCCCTTTCAATAAAAAATAATTAGGTGGCTGTGGTCAGTAGACGCCAGTAGCGTCATAAATTTGAGACCATAATGACACAGAAATGTCAATATCTTAACAGTCCTTACTCAAAACCACATCATGTAGTACATCAATTTTCATGAAATTTTATAGGGAATCGAAACTTGTGGGGTTTCCATTTAAAGAAATAGAACTTTGGTCTGGTACTCAGAATGTGAACATCCTGTATATGTATATATAAATAATTTTACCAAATGCTGCATGTCGTTCCCCACATATGTACGTGTAAAATTTCTTTTTACCAGAGATATGAACCGATTACACACTAAATCCCCACTCGGTATAGCTATAATCATAATGAAATTGTCTGTCGGATGATGCGATTGTATGCAGGACATTCCATTTAAAAAATCCAAGTTGGATGGAACATAACAAATTTTAATTTTTTTTTCTATTGACTAAAAACTTAACTATAACCTAAGAATTTAACTTACTTCCGTAATTACAAAAATAATGGAGATGAAGAGAATGGGAACTATAAGTGGAACACCCGTGCAAAAAATCCTCTCTCCCCCTCCCCAATAAAAAACTGGGTACTCGGAGTTGGGGAAACCCGCCTAACCGTATTTGCAACTTTCAGTACTCTAGCACGAAATTATTGGTAAAAGGATTTACTTTTATAATTTATTTCAAATACTCAAATACTTTTTTTATTTTATTGTGATAACAAAAAACATTATATGTATTCCTTATGAATCATAATGCAATATTCGGTATGTCCAGGACTTAAACTTACGTAAAGAAATGGTGGAACGTCATAGGCGAGTACGTGAGATAAGAAGAAGAGTGCACCACTTTCATACTTAGGAGTCGTGAACATTCTATAGTTGTGAAGGTCATTTTATTGTAAGTGCAATATACTCGCAAGTATATCTACTTGTTTTCTTAATTTTATGTTTTATTTTGTTTTTGCGTACATTTAAAAATATTTTCTACTATTAAATAAACAAAAAGACAAAACTCTTAACAAAAAAATCAAGATACTGTTTCTCTAATTAATGCGAGTTTTGGGTGATTTCGGATTCATGCACTTTCCTCATTCCATTCCAAAGGGAAGTAGGAAACTATTTCTCGCTGATTAGTTATACATCTGAAGTTCTGTTACTTAAACCGTGAGAATCGACAAGTTTCCTTTTCTAATTACACTTATATGCAACAAGGTTCCGGTTGGTTCTACATCATTTTCGCATCAAGAGCAGTTGTTAAAATGAGCGTTCCTGTGTGGCAAATTAACTTGATAGTGTTTGCTGATGGACGAATCACCTGAGCAGTTGGCACTTTTAGGTGTTATGCAAGAAGCATTTCTCTGATATCCATTAAGAGACAATTTTTAACGCTGTTGCGAGCATCTTAACGAAAAATTCAGAGCGCTTAATCGGCAATGAAAGTTGCTTTATGCTGTACATTGTGTAAGTTATTTGAACCTAGCTTCAAACTTTAATATAAAAACAGAAATGCGTTAATTAAATATCCTTAATGAGGTTTCTCACGCAAAGCTATTTGAAATGGTGCCGTAATCGCAGTTCACGAATTTTCTCTGTCAAAGTCAAACACAGCCTGTAGTTCTGCAAACGTGTTTGTAAATACTGTAATGTTGATGGTATCATAATCATCCTTCTCAAGAAATGTTAGTCATCTACTCTTCTGTTCACCTTGCAGTCGTCATACCGAATCCTCGCCTCCTTATTTTCTGAACATCAACATATCACTGAGACTTTGACCAGTAACAATTACAACCCTCGTAACAGTAGAAGGACCATCTCCAAAAACCTAGTTCTCCCTAGGCTAATGCCCGATTACCCTTCCATCCCCGTAGCCATCTCATATCTCCTACGTTCGCAATGTTACTGGTCGTGTAGGCAAGCCTTCACTCCTCATAACATAATCTCAGATCCTCTATCTTCGACTAAAGATCCTTTATCTTTGCACATGGAAGGTGTATAGGTATAGCATTCCTTGCTCTTGAGGATTTGTCTGTTTTAAGCGGTGTGTTGGTACTCGTGTGGCTGAACATGGACGATGCACAGGGTTGCTCAATTCAGCTGGTTCATCATTGGCGGAACACAGGTCATCATATCGATTTCTATAAAAGAAAGCTTAGGGAGTCGATTGAAATCATCAAACACCCCCTCAGTGTCAATCGTGACAACGGCTTCTACCTTCGAAACACATAGATCATAGAATCATATCATCAGTCACACGAAACCGTCATACTCCATGGTTACGACTCATCAAAATCGTTCCCGGTTGTCTCAGCAGTCCTGAATATGTCTCTTGTGGACGAAACGTCGACATACAGATAATCCATGACACGATCTTCTTCGGGAAGAAGGTGAACAATTAAAGACTGAGTTATGTAAACAGCATTAAATAGAATCGTACTCTGTGGCGCCATCAGTGGACAAATATGAATGTCAAATTATATTAAACAGCGTTCCCTTTAAAATAGTCCCTTCCTGCATCTATATAACGTTGGATGCGGGCTGCCATTGTTGGAAACGGCGGTGTACTTAGCTCATCATCAGTCAGTGCCTTAGAAAGTTATCTCGCTTTCTTCTTTAGCTCTTCAACCCTTGCAAAATGAGTTCACCTACGTTTAATTGTTCTTTTTGTCTTTAAGAATAAAAAGTTGCAAGGGAAATATATTGGGGGTGGTAATATTCTTGGAAGCCAAGAATAATTTCGTAGCTCGTGCGCTATGGACAGACGTATAATTATCTCGATGCGAAATCCAGCCATTTGTCCACATTTTAGACCATAGGTACCGCTCGCTAATAGAACATGCGTTATAGGATTTGAATAGGAATTAATTACCTAGCCAGATTTTTCATACAGTTGCCTCTTTTGTGGCATTAGACAGTGGCTTCTTTTAACGAATTCTGTGGTCTTTGGGAGGACGCCAAGTGAAAGGCATGGTTCGGTTAGCAGTATACTGATTTCTGGCACCACCCTGGAGGTACAGTGTGTTTTTGATTGGAATCCTCAAAAAGTCTAATCCAATGCTTTTCTGCTTTACTTTTCTCGGACTCTGGATCGTCTTGTTATCTATCTTCAACGATTCAGAGATATTCGTTTCATCTTCTTCATTTTAATCAGTGGGTTTAGAACTGAAATCCTGAAATGCGTAAAATGAAGAAAATAACCCTTTTCAACACGACGATTAGCACGAAACTACTGAACACCATAGTAGATTAAACAGCGGAATGATGGATAGACATTTATTTCATGGAGGCTACCGTCATAACCCTGCAAAAGAGGAGAATTTAGCTATTAAGAAGGTATTGGGCGAGGCTACTGTTTTGGTTATCAAAGTAGTAGTTGAAGTAGCTGCAGAAGAAATCTAAGAATAATCAGTTGTAGTGGTTGAGAGTTCGTCGATCTGATGGTATTATTGTCGGTACTAATCCATCAATTGTCTGCTTTTTATACTAAAGAAGAGGAGTAACAGATTGACCGTTTATTCTTCCAGAAAGAAGATGGGTGCAAAATCTATTCCTATTTTTGCAAGTGTTTAGCAGTTACGACTCGACGTGTTCATTTTTCGAAAAAAAAGGTAAACGGTAAACTGCATATTTCTTAAATTACCAACAAAAAGAGAAGACTTCAGGAACGCTCTTACAGAGCACAATAACTCAAACGCCTCTCATATTATTGTGACCTCGGCTGCCTCTCAAGTCGGGAAGCTCTCGCTTCTTGTTTTGTATTTACGCTATACTATAGAGTATGAAATTAATCAATAGCTACTCGTACATTTCATGGGGGAGGTCACTGCACAGTATAATCTCGACAGTAATAGAGCTCTCAATTGCCACCGACTGAAGGCGCAACATTGCACCAAATAATAAGCTCATGGCTAAAAGTTGTGTGGATGGAATATCGAGAACGGCAGCTTGGCACGCTGGCACCGTCCATAACATTACTGCGCCCTCCCTCCAAACTGATCTGTAGCCACACAAGAAAGGGATAAGGGCCGACGTACAGTCGCAGGAAGATTGAAGTGCATCTCCAAAATGACCCAGAGTTCATTATTCTTACCTCCACCCACAATAAATCTGATGACAATGACGACCCTTCAACGGGATCTGTCGATAACGACGATTTAGAATAGATCGAATCGTTTTCGAAAATCGAAAACTAACCAGGACTGTGTGACGTAACCTAAAGGATCCTTCCTACCGCACCTAAGCTCGAAGCCGAAATTGGAGGTGGGCTTAAAACAGAAAAAGGCGCCAAGGAGTAGTAGGCTGATCCTCTATAGCTAACACGTAACGATTCCAGCTCCTAAAAGACGCTGGTAACAATAAGGCAAATATAAAAAAGAGAGAAAAACACGAAGTCAAATAATAGAAATATAACACATAATGATAATGTGTATAGGTAAACCAGATATACAGTGCCCGTCTAAAGTCCGTTCCCCCCCTACTAATTTTTGAACCATTTGAGGTACATCCATGAAATTCGGTTCAAGGTAGTCACAGGTCACAAGATATTTTTTGACGTATTAATGACAGCTGTCAGTCTCAAGATGGCGGTCGGGCGCCATTTTGAAAAAATATTTTAAATGGGAAGGGGCGTCATGTGACACCTCGTTTTAAAGGTCTTATCCAGTGCAATATCATACTAAAATATGGCGTCGATACCTGAAAACGTTACAAAATGGTGGCTAATCAAATTTCTAAATAACCATGAATGTTGCTCTCAATCACGTTTGTATGAGAAACAAAATTCGTTGTCGCGGTAACATCTTGTTTTCTACTTGTCAAATGTGGCATGTTTAGTTCCTTCATTTAGGAAAAGTGTGACCATGGCTCGTAGCTTAGACGATAAATTTGAAGCGGTTTTGATTTTTGGAGAAGGTGGAAGAAATTACCATCTAACGGTAGTTTTTCCTTAATAAACTCTCTTTTCTCCTCTTATTGGTCGACTTCATTAAGAAATTTCACTACAAATTAGAATAAAATTTCGTTAGAAAAATGTTAAAATTTAAAAATTTAACAAAAGACGTCGACGCCATATTTTAGTATGATATTGCACTCGATAAGACCTTTAAAACGAGGTGTCACATGACCCTCCCTCCCATTTAAAATTTTGTTTCAAAATGGCGCTCGACCGCCATCTTGAGACTGACAGCTGCCATTGTTACGTCAAAAAATATATTGTGACCTGTGATTACCTTGTGCCGAACTTCATTGATGTACCTCAAATGGTTCAAAAATTAGTAGGGGGGGAACGGACTTTAGACGGGCACTGTATATTTACAAAAGGTATCAAGAAACAGAATTTAACTACTTGCAAAATAACAAGTTAAATCTAATACAAAGCGACACTGAGTAATAATACAAGCTATATACGTTCGTAAAAAGTAACAATAAAACACGAAAACAACTATTGATGAAATGTTCAAGATGGTGGTCAGGAAAAGCCGTGCCAGGCGCTACTTAAAAATCAGCCGTTGGATGCGATGTTCCAGACGGATAAGCGACAATAATCAAAATAAATATTTCTGACATCACGGAAGGCGAAGGTGGCGAAAATCAGTTGGAACAAAATCGGGCACTCCTGAAGCTCAGCAGCAGGCATGCGGCGCTTCCAAACTGAAGAGATGAGCACGAGGACAAAAATTGCACCCCAAAAAAGCCCTAAAATGTCATAAGGACAAATTATAAAAGGAAATACCTATGAAAAAGGAAATGAAACTACAATGAGGACTAAAGAATTAAATAAATGGCTAAAAGAAACATTCTTATCTCGTGACTTGTGAAGGTTTTTCCTTGACAAATCCTACTCAACTTCAAACGTGAATCTAAATCCCAAAAATGGAGCAGACAACGATTTATAAATCCACAATAAACCGACATCTTCAAAAATCAAGAGGTGTACCAAGAACGAAACTTGGAAACACCACTACACACGTAAAGAAAAGCAAATCGAAATTTCCAAAAAAATCGCCGACTATAATTTACCTACAATGCAGTCACATTCTCCCCTACATAAGTACCCAAAAATACCCTAGATTGTAGATTCTCAAATATACCAGAGGCGTCACAGGGCGTGAAGAAATTAACCGAAGAAAAGAAAACTTAAAAAGACTTGCAAACCCAAAAGAAAATAAGGTAGTAATAAGAAAAGACATCAAAGGAGAGAAAAATGGAGAATAAAAGACACGGAAAAGAAAACTAGATAGGTACACCACTGGAACTGTGCAACTAAATGGATAAAACGTTCTTTGGCTCTAACGCAAACAACAAGACGAACCTAACCTCCAAATTTGACAACAAAATGAATCCGAATAAATGAATAAACACACGACAGAATCGTGAAAATCGGACAAGAATTATCACAAGGTAGATTCGGGAAGTGATAAATATAAAATATGAACAATTTCAAGAATGAAAATGAACAGCAATATCAACAGACGAACCAAGGTAAAAGGTAAGGCATTAAAAGGATGCAGAAATAGCAGTTAAGTGTGTCAAACCGTATACTAGAAAAGCTAGCAAGAATTAAATATTTTTAGACAGTACCACGCACAAAGAAATTGATGGCAACCTAAATGAACACAAAATGAAGGCATGATGGGAGAGCAGGGCAAGAACTAAAGGGTATCGTCGTAGTTCCGTACGTCCCATTTCCGTACAAGGCGAAATCAGTGACAGTTCCGTACACGATGCACTTGTTGCGATACTGGGGATCATCCAGCTTTACCTAATGAGGTTTTCCAGGTTTTCCTCATTCTCGCACTAAATGGTGGGTAGAGTACTAACAACTGTAGGTCGTTCCTGTAACGCACCTGCGGCCAATAGTAATATCCCGCCTCCTCCGTGCCGCACAAGCTATATAGTTAGCTTCTGGGGCTAACCTTAGGGTTAGTAGGAGTGAGTAGAGATATTATTATTATTATTATTATTATTTGTAAGAAACTGTCATTAGTAGTAGTGGTAGTTCCGTACAGGTACAATCCCTTAGTGACCGTATACTCGGAGAGCATTCTAAGAATCACCCGGCCAAAAAATGGTGTTGCCCGTCACTGAATACGGCCAAAAAAGTGGTTCCACGGCCTACTATTTCCGGTCTGTGGGCAAGCGGAGCGTTTAAGTCTCCACCCGCCCCCCCCCCCAAACAAAAATATTAACATTTGAAAACTATAGGAGAGAAATTTTCATCGACGCACGAAACGGGAACGCACGAAATGGGACTAAATCCAAAATTCTATGTTCAGGTACCTACGTAAACAACCCGGGTGGTTCTTAGAATGCTCTCCAATTATACGGTCACTAAGGGATTGTACCTGTACGCAACTACAACTACTATTGCTAATGACAGTTTCTTACAATTTATCCCCAGTATCGCGACACGTGCATCGTGTACGGAACTGTCACTGATTTCGCCTTGTACGGAAATGGGATGTACGGAACGGCCACCAATTCGAACTAAAGAAGAACAAATAAATATCTGCAATAAAGCAATTAAATCTAAAGCATAAGCATAAGAAATAGTACGAAATAAGAAGCAAAATGTAGATGTCATCTAATAAATAAAATAGGTACTTGGTGCAAAATAAAACAGTAACAACTGACCTAAACTAAAAAAGCCGCATGGTATATTTCGGCAGGTATGGAAATCGATTAACGCTGCTCTCCTAATGGTAAATTAACCTTTCATTTGACATCTTCTCGTAAACTTGACTATACTGTAAAACTCGATAGAACTTTCTATAGAGAATTTAGTACGCTTCAACTATCAACTTTTATTTGGATCATTATTTTTTCGTAGGTGCACGTGTTTCAGAGTTATTCATGAAAAATCTTTTTTCTCGACCTTTGGGTTGACTCAATGTGGTGGCAGTTTGGAACACAAAATTCTTCAGGATTCTTTCTTATGTTACAGAGAAGGCATAAATAAGTATGTGAAAAAATATATTGACTTAGTATTTCCTAGTTTGGTGCCTTTTGCAGCTGAGGTGTTGCAGAACTCACTTAAAGCCAGAAAAAATATTGGGTTCCCAATTTCGATTTGCCTATTTTATTCTGGGAGAATT
Source organism: Xestobium rufovillosum (assembly GCA_963966045.1). Taxonomy (NCBI): domain Eukaryota; kingdom Metazoa; phylum Arthropoda; class Insecta; order Coleoptera; family Ptinidae; genus Xestobium; species Xestobium rufovillosum. The sequence continues at coordinate 14,984,543 of OZ014496.1, forward strand.
TGGCGTCTTTCAGTGCGTGGACTTCCAAGGCTACATTACACGTAATTTTGGCATTTTATGCATTTGTTGCAGTGATACCTTTCATCTACCTTAGATTCTTTGGCAGCAGCAAATCTGTGCCACTCAAAAACTTCTTTGGTTTTGATCTAAGTTTTGGTAGCACTTTTACCAAGTTTTTCTAAAAACTGTATTGGCTCTTGTTCAATTTTTGAGCCTATATAACATTTTTTTCGGGAACTCGATCAGTCTCGTTAGTTAATTATTGATTAAGCAACTAAAGAAGATATTTTAGATTCTTGAACGAAAAAGTCTATTATTGCTTCGATAGAAATAATATTGATAACATGTTTAGGTTCTAAATTTCATTCCTATGAATTTAAATTATGACTAACCAACGAAGCTAAATATAATGTTATCCTTCGGCGCAGAGAGAGAACAGCTTTCACAAGTGCGGAGACGAGAAACTAGTTTCTCTGAGTGAGCATAAAGCAATTCACTGGAAGGGCATGTTAGAACATAACCGCCCTTGATGACTGAGACGTGAGAAGCGATAAGGACGTTTCCGCTGATGATCTTTGCTCACGTAATGACTAGAAAGCTCTTCTGGATCACATCTTGACTGGTCCTTTCGCAGCAAAGCAATCAACTCGTTTGCGTGACATCGTAAACGACCCTACGTTCTCTCCCCATATATACGAAAAGAACTTGTAAGAGATACGTGAGTTTACAAACAGAGACTGTCTCTTCTTCCACCCCTTTATATTTTTCCAGACATTTATTTTTACCCACGTTTTGGACAAATAATACGGTTCAGACCCTTGTTTTTATATTCATTCAGCGAGTTTCCCCTAAAAACTGCAGAATTAAACTTCATGTACGTGCCGGAGAACATATTTTGTTTTTCGTTCTAGTACCGCAGGGTATTTCAAATGGTTTCCTCTAGTTATTAAATTAATTTGTTAACAATCCATAGAAACTAAAATATTCTTTCATTAGGAGCACCTAGTATCTGTATGTATATGTATTTTTGTATGCCTGTTTTCAATTTCTATATTAAAAAGCGTATAATGGTCAGGCCAAGTTTCATGTGAAATAACAATATTTATTGTTCAGTTTAATCCAATAACTTGTCGTGGCAGAAACTTATTTACGAAAATCCAGAAAAGAAATTTGCTATAAAATTTTATAATACCCACTGTTTTGGTCCCCTACAGAAGCAATTTATTCCAGTGCTGTGCACCAATTTTAATTTTACGGAATACAGATCTGGAGCATTTATCTGTAAAATTTATTTCAAAACTTCCAGAATTATATCGCTCGAATTTTACGATTTCTTCTTGCTGACTTCTTTATTTATGATGCGTATGAATGAGCAATGTCTCCAAAATTTCAGATAACGCACATAAATCATCATAAATGTTTTAGTTTGCAAAATACTGTCCGTGGAGGGTCATATATTTTTTATATATGTGTACTCGATATGTCAAAACATATTTATGATCCTATACAACTAGCCGCATAGAAAACTACATGAATGATAATTTTTCAAAGCAGTAGGGTACGATAGGTTTCACATGTAAATAAAATAAGTAAAAAAATGTTTAAGTTAAACGATTTTATTGTAAAGAAACATAATAATGATGCAGATAATGTACTAAAAGCTAAAAAATAATTAGGTAGGTACCAGTCATCACACCACTCTCCTCATCAATCTAGAGCATTGATCAGACTAAAATAAAATCGTGGGGCGAGTCGAATTTCTATTATCTACAGTCAACCGCTCATATCATTATAGGTATGCTTTGGATGCAACTTCTCAATAGACAATATCGCAGAACGATCATTTACATATTTACTCAGGTTACGCTACGCCCCACGATTTTATTTTAGTCTGATCAATGCTCTAGATCTAGATTGATGAGGAGAGTGGTGTGATGACTGGTACCTGGTACCTAACTAATTATTTTTTTAGCTTTTAGTGCATCATTTATTATGTTTCTTTACAATAAAACCGTTTAACTTAAACATTTTTTTACTTACCTATTTTATTTTCAAGTTTTTATTTATTTTTTTTGTTTGTTTTTGTTTTGTTATTATTTTTCTACTTGTCAAGTCCTTTCGTTTGATACCCATATTGAGGGGATTGGAAAAAAGTACCTAATCCACCATTTTGTGATGGCGGCCATCTTGGATTTTGAATTTTTCATGGTGTACTGTTTTCTACTAGTGAAGCCCTTTCATTTGATACCCATATTGAGGGGATTGAAAAAAAGTAATTCGCCATTTTGTGGTGGCGGCCATCTTGGATTTTGAATTTTTCATGGTGTACCGTATTCTACTAGTTAAGCCCTTTCATTTGATATCCACATTGAGGGGGTTGAAAAAAATATCTAATCCGCCATTTTGTGGCGGCGGCCATCTTGGATTTACAATGATACTGAATATACATAATTGTATTGTCATCACAACTAAAGGTGCGTACCAAATTTCAGATCAATCGGTCATCAGGAAGGGGGTAAAATTTCAATCTTTCATCTTCATCTTTCATATTTCTCAGGATATTTCAGAAACTGTTAAGACCCAACAAAATCTCAAAACGTAATCATAATAAGCATCCAAAATGCCATAGTTTTCTCATTTAACCTTCTTGCGAAATGTAAATAAAAGCAGTCTTCAAACAATTTTTGCAGCTCTATCCCTGCGAGTGGGGAGGTAACCCCCTAATTTGAAATAGCGCTGGTGCTCAAATGGGGTTTAATTTCCTACACAACCTTTTTTTCTTAAATCCTTGGATTTGTTACAGAGAAATTGCTTCTTGAAGTTTAAAAGTGAAAAAATTAATAGAATGAAAAAGAGATTGAAATTATCCAATGTGTTGGGTACTGCTGTACTCCACCAATTTCCATACAATAATGAAGTCTGTGGGTTGAAATTCAAATCTTACATTTCGATAGATTTTAGGTGTTAATAGCTCGCATTTTTGTGTTGAGTGGCGCAAACTGTTGATTTAAGATATCCTCAGAGAAAATTTATAGGGGATTGAGATCCGGGGATCTAGCCGGCCATCGTGATTCACCTTTCCGACCAATTCATCGTCCGGGAAGGCGTTCATTTAAAAACTGTCGAACCTGAACAATTACTGTGGGGATGCACCATCTTGTTGAAAAGTTATCTGGGTTTTCTAAAAGGTTATTGTAATTTTCTAAAATCTCCGTAGTCATTTTCTAAGTTGCTCTGTTCAGACGACCGTGAATGTAAATTAGTCCAACAATATTGTCTCCAATAATTTCGGCTGATAACTACATTAAAAGTTTTTGAGGGCGTTGCGTATGAGCTTCCCTATAACCCCAATGGGGTTATATTTAACGTAAAGGTGTGGTCCGAAGAACAGAAATTGTGGTTTAACCAGTTTTTTGCTAAGAAGTTCGCAAAATTGCAGCCGTCGATTCAGATCATCGTTCCGCCCTCGAAATAGTGTCATTTTTGGCACAGTCATTATTACGATTGTAAATTGCAACTATATCAATTCTTTCTTCTTTGCAATAAACAATTTTGAATAAATATGTTGACATTTCTTTTGTTCTTATACTCGATTTCGTTACTCCAACAATGATTTTTGCATAAGAATTATCCCCATTTTTGTAAAAATTTAAGCGTTTTTGAATTATTGTCAAAACGTTTATTTTGTCAGGGTTTTCGGGGGTGCAAGTTTCTGGCGAAAATACACCTCTTTCAACTTCCCTTAATTTTGCCTTTTTACCTCAAGAAAAATTTTTAGTTTTTCCCATCGATGTGGAAATGAAAATGTGTATATTTGATACATGAACGTCAGAGTTTTCAAGGGCATAGAAAATAATAATGCAAAAAACAAGAAAATACCCGTTTAACGCCTATAATAAAACAGCAGTTATTGAAGCATTTAAAAGCCTGATGGTAGTAAAATATAGCACCGCTGTGCAGGAGTGTTGTTTATGGAGTAATTGAGGCTATTAAGGAAAAAATAGTGCATTTAGGAAACCTATTAATCCAGGAAATCTTTCACAAAATAACACCCTAAATTTTGTGTATAAGTGGAGAATAAAATTTGGTTGTTCCCTTTGGAATTCGGGGAAAATTTTTGAAACCCAATCTACGATGCTTTACATAAAATATAAAATTCAACTTTTGGTTAAGATGCCTAAAGTGAACAATTTAATTAGTTACAAAAATGTCGTATTTATGGCTTGATATGACAAGATGATTGTGAGTCCCCTGCTGTGTATCCTACAAACTAATAAAACTAGGGTTAGGCTTGTGTCAAAGCCAGATATGATTTAGGTGCTAAGTTAGCCCCATAACAGTTGTTCCTTATCTTTTCTCACTGGTAGTTTCGTTCACATCAGGACAGCAAACGCAATGTACTAGTAAAAGTCTTCATTTGAAGAAACTGAAAGCTGTTTCCACAATTAAAATTGTAAATTAAATAATCAGTACCCACTTGTTTATTTTGTTTTGAGCTAATGAGTTAACGACCGAAAGAAATAATTTAATGATACAAGGAAATGCTTTAACATAATCTACCATCTACATTTATTTGAAACGGACCAATAATATTAATGCCGAAACTTTATCGTAACGGAGACAAATTTCAACAAGTCTTTTAAAGTGTTATCTGTAATGATGACAGGAAATAAACTCATAGGTCAAACGCTATAACGACATGAGTGGTTTTGATAACCTTGTTTATCAATAGTGTGGAATAAGGTTAAGTAGAACTCCCATCAGAGTCATTTAAAATGGTTGCCTCATTAACACATACTGTACTATATCTACATATAGTGCAACAGTGAGTAAATAAACAGATAAGAGTGTTAGAAAATTAGAGAATCCACTCAAATAAGATTATTTAAATTGCGATATTTTTCTCTGTATAAACTTGCTATTCTCATCGTGAAGAGTTATGGTAGTTTCACAGACCGGAAAAAAAGCAAATGGCGCTTGTACCTATTGAGCAATCCTATTTGTACCTTTTTCAAAGCCCGCAGTCAAACCCTATCATCAGCCATAAATTTAGAAGTTGGATACTAGGCAAACTAGAACGTAAGGTGCTCTGGTCTTATAGTAGGTACCGAATGTACAGTGTTACCCGGAGTATTACCTTTAATTCATGAACTGATTATAAATTTGAAGGTTACTGTTCGGAAAAAACAACGGGTTGGGAACATTGCTCTTATGCCCGGAATGGGTGAATAGCTCTTACGTGTTTATTAAAGTCTATTTACATTTACCTAAATCATTTCCTTGATATCCTAAAATTCAATAGGAAGATCTATTACTTACATGTAACTATCTAATACACAGAAACCCATCAATTTTAAAGCAGTTTGTTGCAAGCCTTATTGCATTTTCAAGAAGAGCGCTATATGTCTAATTCAAATTCAATTCCACCTTGGAAGTGGGGCAAATTTTGTTTCACTTGAAGTGGCAACATTATTGTAACTTTTATATTTTTATGGACAGATTTTAAAAAACTTGTATAAGATTGTAGAGAATGAAAACTCAATCCAACAAAATTAGCCTAAATCCGACACTCTGCCTACTAAAATAAGAAATGTTTGCCAAAATGGGTTAAGGCATTTTTATTGAATACCGTACTGACTTCGTCATGGTATTTAGTGATATCGCAAATGTCTATATTCAAAATTTGTGCAAATTGCAAATAAATAGATTTCGAAAATAATTTAAAGTTGTATTAAATGACCTAATTTTCATCAAGAAGAGTGCCATGATTGTCGATTCATTTGTTTTACGTATGGCGCCGATCAAATAATAGTTGTCAAATCACGGCACTCTTTCCAATAAAAATTAGGACAATTTAATGCATTTTCCATAATTTTTCTTGGATGTTGATTTGCATCAAATTTTGAATATAGGTATAGACATTTGCGATATCCCTGAATACGATGCCATATTCGCAAATTCTGGCACATATACTTTTCTCGTCGAAGTATGGATTTTGAATTTAGGATAGGTAATTTGGTTGGATTCAAGTTTTTCAATTCTCTACAATCTTAAAAAAGTTTTTGAAAATTCGCGCATATAAATCTTACAAAAGTTACAGTGGTGTTGTCATTCTGCCATTCAAAGTTAAACACACCGTATATTATTTTTTTGTTAGTATTAATTAAGCTTCATATGAACTTCATATTTTACAATAATTGCTTACCAATGGTGAGTTAAAAGGTTTCTCACCTTTAGGCAAGAAATGGAGGTTTCTCAACATTTTCAAGTGTGAATGATAAATAACTTTTTTCGAATAGCACAAAGAATGTCCTAAAGAGGTGATTTTTCCATTAGAACGTATACACCCCACGTTTTGTTGAGAAAAGTTCCAGTTTTTTCATAAAGGATATCTTTGATATTTTTTGTGACTATTTACTTCATTACAATAATATTGTCAATTCAATTTGAATATTATATCTGTTACGGGCATAGTCGGAAATCTGAGCAATGTTGGCAATGCCCACCCATATTGGTAAATTTGGGAAATATTTAAACATTTCGCTTTTTTCCTACATTGACCGGTCAATGTGAACAATGCCCACAATAAATCGGGCAGAGCAGATTTTATGTTTACTAAAATGCCAAATTAATGTAACCTCACTGTTGTGGTGTGTTGTTTGGTAACTGATACATGAATATCGAAAGGAAATTCTCTCGGCCAAAACCACGCCGATCGAGACGAAATTCACCTCCCTTGAAACACCACGTTTCTAAGCGATAACACAGTCTGCGTACCGGAAGGGATCGAAAATGTACCATCGCACCCAGAAGAACCGTTTTACATTTTTTTACACAAAAATCTGTCAGGTTAATGTCAAGCGGAGCGTTGTCAGTCTCAGTCATTAGCGCTTATTCTCTGCAAAGATTATTCGCTTGAAAAACACACGGTTATTGTCGAACACGCGTGTTTAGAGGGTCTTCTGCATAAATTTAAACAAGCATTTGCATTTTCTCTAACTTAGCGCAAACAAAACGCAGTTTGTCTGGACAGTACGGCTTCGGTCCTTCATTAAACCACTTAATTTGCAGTTGCTGCGTTAACTAGTGGGGGATTTATGGGGCATTCGTTCTAGTTTTTCAAAAATATTATATGCCACTGTGTAATTTTATTTTTGCCGCAATTTTTTGTTGCCAAATTTAATTTACAACAAAATCGCGTTCTTATTATTTTCAGCTAGCAAGTATCGTAAGGAAGTAAAAAAACATTTTCTAGAACCCTACATTTTTTTTTTGAAATTTCAACGCCTATAACTTTTTAAGGATTGAAATGTGGGACACAATTTATTTACCTTTTTTCAGTATTTGGTGTGAAAAATCTACCGTATAACTTTTTACAAACAATTTAGAATTACCCTGTATATTATCCTTTTCACATATTATTATATGCGCCAATAAACATACTGCGTGTTGTGTTTACTATGCCCAAATATATTGGTCATTGTGGGAAATATAAACTTCGTTTTATCTGCGCTGAGTTAGAGTTTATGCAGAAGACTTTCTTTGTAGCAGCGAGACCCTCTTACACGCGTGGTCTACAATAACCGTGTGTTTTCAAGCGAATAATCTTTGCAGAGAATAAGCGCTAACGACTGAGACTGACAACGCTCCGCTTGACATTAACCTGACAGATTTTTGTGTAAAAAATGTAAAACGGTTCTTCTGGGTACGCAAACTGTGTTATCGCTTAGAAACGTGGTGTTTCAGGGGAGGCGAATTTCGTCCCGATCGGCGGGGTTTTGGCCGAGAGATTTTTTTTTCGATTTTCATGTAACAGTTACCAAACAACACACCAAAAAGTGAGGTTACATTAATTTGGCATTTTAGTAAACATAAAATCTCCTCTGTCCGATTTATTGTGGGCATTGTTCACATTGGCCGGTCAATGTAGGAAAACTAGCGAAATGAGACTGATTTCCCGCTATGCCCCGCTATGCCCGCTATGCCCGTAACATATCGATGGAAACAATAAATAAGAACGCAAGTTGTTGAAAAGTGAGTAATTTGTTCGAATGACTGATAATCAGCAGCAAGCATACGGTTCTTGAATTAACAGGGTCTGTACTCAAGCAGCACAACAAAATTGCTCTAAATTTGGGCCAATATCGAAGATATATTAACCAAAACTAGTTTCTCCATATGGAATTCCTGAAAAATTTGAATATTCTGCAATATTTTATATCTACTCCGCAACTTACAAGTACCTACTAATATTGTACCAAACAAGGAAAACCTATTGGGCCAGTATTGGCGCACACTCATGATGCTGAACCAGACGTCCAGATGAAAATTTAAATCTCCAGTATGTATATAGGTACTTAGTCTCAGTTCATGACTAAAAATACGTTTACCTATCGGGTGTACTTACTAGTAGAATTTACGTGGTCTAAATGTAAATCGCAACCGTAGACCATTAATTTCATCCTAGGAACTCATCAGTACGGCGCCGGCGCCACTATACTAAACTGTAGCTCCCAAAAATCCTTCAAATAATAATCTAGGCTAGAGTTGTGGATCGCACTAATATAATAATTATATTAGTGCGATCGACAATAATTATTATAATTATTATTAAGTATACCTAATGTCAAGCTCTCTACCTATACATACATATAAATGACTGCATGTGGCAAATACAGATACCTATAAGTATTTGGGTGTAACTTTGACCAGATACTGTTTGTACTATTCGATAAACTATATTGGAAAAAACCATCTAGTGCCAATATTAATAACTCAAACAATGGCGGAAACTAGTGAATCAATGTTGGGGCAATATTGGTTTACATCATTTTTTAAATTAACAACCTATGCCAATATCGATGGACTATTGTATTAACATTGGAATGAATTAATATTGGGCCAATACGAAAACAATGTTCCGCCAATATCATGCGCTACATGAGGAAGTAGGTCATGTCTTGTCTAAATCTGAGAAAAAATTACTAGTTACTTTTGTGAGAAATTATAAAATATTTAATTAATTTTGAGGGTTTTATTATACTCGTATTTGAATGTATCTTATTGTATTTCGAAAAGGACCAGATCTCCACATATGAATTTATTAGCAATTAGTTTAGGTTGAAAACAAATGTCTCCAATTTCACTGGGATATCTAATAGACCCAACCCTGCAGACACACTGCATTTAAAAATTGTTCAATAAAACTTTTATCTAGAAAGCCTTGGTTATTGTATTTAGAAAAATAGTATATTATACACGAGTTTATAATAAATGCTATTGTTACCGAGGATGAAGTTTACAACACGAGCGAGTTCTGTAATCATCCGAATAATAGCAATATTATAACGAGTTCTATACTATACTTTGTTCACGACTATCAAAACAGATTCCGATAAGGAATTTACTTTCTTTTCCCTTCTCCAGTGTAAGAAAGATTGATACATACGCTGTCAGGTATAATTTTCTTGATTTTTCGGGCAATGAATGGAATGAGGCAATTTCTGCAGATTCTTTTTATGCTGGTGGTGTTAAAGAAACCTCGTTTTCACTCTCACTACTCATTGTAACTTTTTTTTAGAATATGCATTACAAATTAAAAGCAAACCATGCTGATTTGACGTTTCAATTTGAATTGACACATCGCGATCGCGGCCAACTAAATAAATATAAAAAAGTGTCAAAGCGAAGTTCTTATTGGTGTAGTGAATAATATACCTTAATCACTGCAGTGATTAATGTATATAATTATGATTGAAGAAACACAAGTACAAAGAGTAGGTATATTATAAGATAGTTGTGGACAAATAATTTTTTTATATAATACATTTTATTGATTCTAAAGTAGGCTATATTTGAAATAAATATTAATTGGTACTTATATGACGAAAGTATAGGTACCGCTTAGGTACGTATATGCACTTTTAAATTTTAATAAAATATAAAGGTGAAGTAACTGGAACAAATTCCAAATGCAATAATTGTGCACCGTTTATTGGGCATAAATATTTAAGAAACGTAAAATTCGGACTCGTAAACCTGTGTGTGTGTTAATTGTTTAAGATGACTTAATGTTTTAATTCCGCAATAAATTTCTTAATCGAATAAAATTTAATTGGGTGGTTTTGGAACTTCATCTTTTCGCATTGTGCTTCTTGGGCGGCAAGGTATTTATATTACAGGTTACCCCTTGAAAAATTCCCATATAACTAGCCATAGAGCCCGCGCATCTTAACTACAAGAGGTTAATTTGTAAGTCTCTTAAAATACACCAAGAAAACTGAAAGTAAAAAATAACACGATACACAAATCAAACTCGTTTTACCTCCCGTCGCAGCTAAGCACCAGCATTGGCGCGCCTACTGGATTGTCAGATACACCGCCTTCGTCCTTGTTTGTCGTCCTGGAAGCGACATCCTCCATCTCCGTCGCCGCGACCGCCATATTCACAGGCCATAACTACCATGCTGTTCTAAAATATGTAACCTCCACAACTTGAGGAGCTATAGCAAGTTTGTTTTTAAAGCACGACATCTTAATACAAAAACTTTTTAGTAGGCGATCGTTGTTAGAACAATTGTTTTGTTTTTGTTTCGTTTCGTTTGTTTCTAAGTGGTGCGCGTAATAGAACTTTTGTTTTATTGTTTTGCATTCAAATGCAGCCGGTCGGAACACGAGAGTAAGTTTTGTTTAATTTAATTTTGTTTATTTAACGGTGCCGGTGCTTCCGGGAGTAATTTCGACCGCAAACTAACCCCACTTTCGATTTTTCGGTGGCGTTGTGGTTTTTCAATTAACCGCAATGTTTACCTGAAAAGTGAAATCGGACAAACAGGGGCTATTTTGTTTTTGTGGTCTTGCGGAGGTTCGTTTACAATACCGGATTGGAGAGTGGATGCTGTAAACGTATACGAATTGCTTCTTACTAAAATTGAGGGGTTGATTTTATTGCTTTATGGGGCACTAAAAAAATTTACGCCAATTTTCGTTTCTGCCAGTCAGTTTGTGTTTTATATGCAAAGTGATATATATATATAATGTAGGGTTATTTATGACTGCAAACAGCTTAAGTACTGTAGTTGTGAATTTGTATAAAGCATGCAGAAGCGAGAAACCCTTTTTTCAACAATTGAAGTTCGGTTTTATGGGTTTATTGGTGTCTTCATTTTAACGGTGATTATAAGGCTGAGAACTTGACGTGCGTCGGGGACTTCTTGAAAACGTACGAGGATGTATGCTATGCCGTGGCTGTTCTTTGGGTAAACGGCGATGATTTTAGAGGGGTCTGAGGCAACCCCTTGTTAAGTCACTAGTGTAGAGTGCTGGGTTCTGGTTGGTCGACGGGGATATTGTTCATTTCGGTGCCAATTCATGCGGTGCATTCTCATTGTTAGTTCGAGTTTTTGCATTCGTAAAATTGTTTTGACAGAAGGACATTTAACCCATTCAAGATGTTCCTTGACTATTTGTACGGGAGTGAAAGTGTTTCTGTACGCAAGGACGAATGAGTTTTCGGAGAATTTAAGGTATTTGACTTCTCTTGGTCTGTTTTATTATTGATAGTTTTTGTTGAATTCATTATCTTTTTACTGTGGTACATTTGGTCTCTTTCAAATTTCTAAGCAATCTTGGATCTACCTAACTTTTCCTTTGTGGTTTCGAAGACGTAGATTTTTCAGCGGGTCTGAAAAATGTCATCAGATTAGAATACGGACGTTTTTTAACTGTAAACTATTCGTTTTCTGGTGTGTATTTTTTATTTCTTGGGATCCAGTGCTTGTCTAGCTTTAATTTGTTATTTGAGCTTGCATTTGACACATCTCGTTAAACAGTTTTTATGGGTGTGTCTGTTAAACAATCAAGAGATGATGTAATCTCGATAGATTTCTTTACAGACGTTTGGTTGAAGTTAGGCTGATACAGAAACTGCTTGCCTTTGTGTTTTATTTTATGCGCAACATGGATTTGGTACCTGCATGATTTGTTCATATATGTTGTATACCTATAGGAGTATTGCAACTAATGGATTAAGGTAAAATAATACAGTATGAAATATTGAAATTTTTATTAATAACATTGAAAACATAGGTAGTTAATAAGAACAGTTACAAAATTACACTCGTTTAATTTCCCTTAATCATCCTTTATAGATATAGTATCGCACCCCATGAATAGGTATCTATAGCAGGTCTTACATATATAGTGTGTTCCACAAAGTACGTAGCAGCCAAATATCTCTTGTATTACTTACTTTTTGGGAGAATTCGTTGAAGAAAATGAACAATTGAATATCGTGACAATTTTTTGCGTGAGCCCATTTTCTTGATGAAGTTATTAGATTTGACGTAGAATAAGACCACTTCCCATTTAACCGAAACATTTTTTCTCGTCTTGAACACTCCCCGTATAAGATAGAATGTATTAGACTGGGTTTTCAAGGAGAGCTTTTTACAATAATTTTTTGTTCAGATAGGTAATAAAAGAGATATTTGGCTGTTACGTACTTTGTGGGACAGACTGTATAATTGCAATTCAACAATAATATTTCTTATCACACTTTGTGCAGTGTATTTATTCTTGTAGATTGTCAGTTTTGATCTTGTTTTCTTGTTATATTTATATTTAGTTATAACACATAAAATTTATTTGTGGTTGGATCACCATTTCATAAAATACTGGGAGTCTTGGAAAGCAGTAATTCTTTAAAACTATTCATTGATATATCGTTATTTGCGTAATTTGGAAGCCAGTTCAAGAGAATATTTTTTGACATTTAACAAAATACATATAAAACATGTCGTATTTAATATACGACGCGAAACCAAAGTGTTTCAATCGCACCACTGTAAACTCTAGTCCCACACACGAGACTAGTGGGTAGAGGTATTTTTAAGTACCTAGGTACTTAGAATTCAAGTCGACAAATTAATGAATTGAATTGTATTTTAGTAAACTATTTCTATTAATGAGTGAATGAAAATAAATTTGTATTCTTTTGTTTTTCAAAATTCCAACGCTTTTATTTTATTTATAATTCAACATACACACAATTTGGATTATTTTTACAGGCACAGCATTGCGACATATAATAATTTATTTAAGCTAATAAGTAACAATAATTCAGCAATATTGAATTTTTATAACAGTGCTTGACACTAACTTGGAAGGTCGGTAAGTTACTATGACTACAACACTAATGTAAGCACATATTCAATTTATAATTCGTTGTATCAAATTTTAATTTTCCTATTAGTTAGGTATTACGTAGAGTGTCACAGGTAGAAAAACCATTAAATGCGGAAAATTTGTTTGTTTGGAATTCTTTAAAATGCAAAGACAAAAATTAATTACCTATCTCTCTTAGGCCCGGTTTTTCAAAAAATCCAACACCGCGTTAAGTCTGACACCGGCTTTGTTGCTATGATACCGGCTTTCTGATTGGTTGTATCATAGCAACGAAGCCGGTGTCAGACTTAACCCGGTGTTGGATTCTTTGAAAAACCGGGCCTCAGTTTCTTATAACATAAGTACCTAGGTACCTAATATAAAGGTTTAAAAGTGCTCAAGTGTTGCACTCCAATAAGTTTCGCAAATTTCCAATCATCCCTCTTTTGTTCTCTTAACCGTCCACCAGACATACATATATGTCGCTGTGAAGATGAAGTGGGGAAGGTTGCATAAATTAGAATAATCTTAAACTGTAGTCCGTTAAAAGGAATAAGGTTTTTAGTATGAAGAGAATGAGGAAGAAAACCTCTACTGGTTATAGGTGGAGCGACGCACCATACAAAGCAAAAGAATTATTTTGCGTGCTATACTTACAACAAATCACAGTTTAATAATTATATGGAAAATTATATTTTTTGTCTTACATACGAGTATCTAGGAAGCCATGCACTGGACCGATTTTGGTGAAACTTATTTGTCCACAGAAAAAAAACTTTGATATGCACAATATTGTTGAATTTACCCATGAAAATTGTAGCGCAAATAGTTACAAGTGCACATTGTAGGAAAATTAACCACAAATTTGTAATGATGATTTAAAATAAATGTGTACGGAACGGTTTAATATATTAACTTTTTTTTTTCTTTAAATTAGCTCTACAAATTATATTTCTTTTGGCTACAGATTTGAGTTGACTTTACCAAATCATGTTTTGATAACTGCAATTTAATTTGTATTAATTACAACAAAGATGTAAATTTCACTACACTTTGTAGCAAGTTTTCGGGCTGTTGTAGCAATGAGCTTACTATTTAAGTAAGTAGAGTTTAACTAAATGTAGTAATCGCTATCATAAAATACAGATGTCCAAATATGTAGTATGTAAAGACTTATTATCGAGTTAAGTATAGGTTTTATAGAAAATGTTATAGTAAGTTGAAGTACAAGATCCAAAATTTATCACGTACCCACATCTATAGGGTATGTATACATTATGTCAAACTTATAAATTTTAAATTTAACATTCTGCATAACTTTGACATCTATCATTTGTATGCAATACCTTTGCACCGGCGGGGGTACGTAGTTTTATATTATGCATCTTGACATATTACACAATTTTCTTAAATCTATATAAATAAAAATGAATCTCTAAATGTGTTGCTAAGCGCAAAACTCGAGAACGGCTGGACCAATTTAGCTAATCTTTTTTTTGAAATATTCCTTGAAGTTCGAAGAAGGTTCTTATGAAGAGAAAAATTGGAAAAATTGCCGGGAAAAACCCAAATCAATTGCCGCATGTATGAAAGATCATCACTTGAGAACGGGTAGACCGATTTGGCTGATTGTTTTTTTGTTGTGTTCGAAATTGTCAGGACAGGGTTTGTATCAAAAAAGAGTTTCGGAAAATCCACCGGAAAATTTGAAAATTCGGGAAAAACTGAAAGTGCTTAACGGCTGGACCGATTTGGCTAATGTTTTTTAACTATTCGTAATAATCCAAATCAGGTTTTAGGGAAAGAAAAATTGGAAAAGTTGCGGGGAAATTTTAAAAATTCGGGAAAAAATGAAAGTGCTTTTTTCTATGGGATTTTTGTATGAACTCAAGACACCATTCGAACTATGGATATGCGAAGTCGGAAAATTCGGAAATACTGTAAAAATCATAATTTATTGTTTGTATGCACTCTTAATCATAACTGACGAGGAACGACATTATGTGGTTGATTCTTTTTCGTATTGTTCGTTACTCTCCCGGGATGGAATTTACTCAATTGAATGTTTCCAATTAAAAACAACGGAAAGATCTGGAGAAAAATCTGGGAAAACGCATTCCAACCTTAATTAAAATAAAATTACAATTGATCTATATAGCCAGGTAAATTTGAAATAGTTTATCTCATGAAACTGGTAACGGCACTTTACTGGCTAAGCAACATATTTTAAATGAATTTTTAAACGAATGAGGTAATTGTGTTAATTTCTAGAATGAAGGAACGGCTCGACGGATTGTACTGTTTTTTTTTGTTGGTAATTGTGTGAGGATGGTTCATAAACAAAATGTGTATAAGTGAACAGATAGTGATATTGTCGTTGTTTTCAGTCCTGTTCAATAAGCTTCGATCGTCGAATGAAAATTTCCGTACGTAGAAAAAGTCCAATTTGTGCTGTTGTTTGTGTTATGATCAATAGTGCAATGCTGCCGATCAGACGGAGCAACATCGGTTGTCGCACACGTATAGCAAGAAGAACTGGAAACTCACGACTGAATCAGAACGATGGACAACGCGAAAAGCGAAATGAGTTGGAGAGACTACGATTGTCACAATCACGATCTGAGCAGGCACAGGAAGAACGGGAAGACCAAAATGCCGACGATAGATTTTGAAAGAGACACTATCGAGCGTACACATCAGATCGATTATATGACGATCGCATGATGGAACATAACCTGAATAATCGAACAATATTGCAGTAATACAAACACGTAATCAGAATTTGACTCCAAATGGAGAAAAATGTTTCACATTGAATAAACGATTTGGTTAATGAATCAAAATTTCAATACGAAAAGTAATTTTAGGCAGGACAACGTCTGCCGGGCCCGCTAGTACCTACTATTTTTTCCCATACTGTTGGAAATAACTGTATATTATATTGTTATCTGTGTATGGAAACCGCCCGAAATACACCTATATCCAAAAAACAATTACTATTTGTCTGAGTTTGGGCGTAGACTGAATAACTCAAGACCATATAAAACGCCGTCACTGTTTTTACTTCATTGTAATTGACATATTTCATAGATGATAGTGCAAAATTCATATTTCTCAGCTTTAGCTGCTTTAGCGGCCGGCATTTGGATATATATTTGCGCGTGGCAACTCAAACAGCAAGCTCCAGGGTCGGCCTCAGTACGTCTGAGTATAGGAACTTTCCATTAATTACAAACTAAGCTCGACATTTTTAACACTTTTATTCGTTATGGAATATAATTTATGAATCGCAAATTGAATTATTATTATTTATTATGTACCATTAAAAGCGGAACACCCACACAGGTATCTACCTTTCATTATTGATAAATAGGCTCATAAACCCTGGCTTGTGCAGCAGTCAGACAAAAGAAATAGGCAACATAATTAAGAATAAATGAAGAAAGTCATTGACAAACATTTAAAAAAAAAATCGAGAATTAAACAAAAAAATCCCAAAAACTCTGAATTTTAGATAGCGATTGTACCATAATGAAATAGGTAGGTACTATTAGAATTCAGCGTAGATTTCAAAAATGTAATCATATACAGGATGTTCCATTTAAAATAAGAAAGTTGATAGCCATTTCCGGTTTAACCGAAAATGCTAGAAAGTCAAAAAAATTTTACTTCAAAAGAACGTCTTCGGAAACCCCTAATTCCAAATTTTTCAAAATTGCTAATAAACCCATACACTTTTAACCAATCTCCTTGTAGTAAGAATGCAAATAGGTATTTGGGAAAAAACGGACTACAAAAGCAGTGACGTAAGCTTGAGGCAGATCAGGCTTTAATTCCAAATAAACAAACGCGTCACGTGCTTCTTCCAGTGTCAATTACGAAACATCTTACCGTAATTTTTGCAATATAAGTATAGTAGTTATGCAGTGGAAACAGTTTATTTTCAATTTGTGTGATGTGCTTGCGCGTGAAAACTATAATTACATTGCAAAAGTCACAGTAAGATGTTTGTAGTTTGCAAAAGCCTCAGAACTACCTATATTTGCCTCTAGTGACATCTTGGAAATTTGTCAAAACTAACGTTTAAACACCAAGACATTGGTGGGACTTCTTGAGCTATTCAGTGTATACGGTTTGTGCCATCAACTTAGGTACGCAATATGTGCCAATTCCATTGTTTAGGAAGTGGAATCCTGTGGCAGTCAAACTGACACACGTAATAATGAAAAAATAAATTAGGGTACGTATCGCTTTCTCAAACTGTGGCATGGAATCCAAAACAGCTGAGAAAAGATTAATCTGAAGTTTTTTCTCCTATAGGTCCTATATCTGTACTTTTCTTTCCTACTAACCCTTCTTCCATTTTTCAACGGCATTAGAAACCAGAAACCTTGTATGTATGTACCTACCTTACTTCATAATTATGTGTGTAAGTATACTAAATACTATTTAACTCATTACTTACTTCAAGTAACTATGATAGTTTTTCTAACGGAACATTTTATAAACACCGATTGTCTAAAAAAAACAATTTCCGAAATTTTATTACACCTCATATTAAGTTTATAACACTACTATGCGCACTACCAATAATTATTGTATAACATATACGAGTAGGTCCGGTTGTTCAAAAAAACCAACGCGGACTTAAGTGTGACACCGGCTTCGTTGCTATGATACCGACTTTCTGATTGGTTGTATCATGGCAACGAAGCCGGTGTTAGAGTTAAGTCTGTGTTACTTTTTTTGAACAACCAGGCCACAGCATAATACAGCAGTTAAAGTTCTTGGCGGTGTCTTTGAACTATTTTAGCTGCATTTGGTGACCTCCAACTGTAAGTGATTTACTACCGCGGCGTTTTGTCAAACGGTTTGACGCCGGTATTAACTCGGCGACAAACGAAAAAGAACACGTGCGGAGCCTGCGAAGTTGCGCGGGCTAGGCCACGCGAGCTAGGAAATTTATGGAGAGCTGTTCTGCTGTATTATGCTGTGACCAGGCCATAGTAAATTTCTGACGATGGAAAGAAAATTTCCGAAAATACATTAAGAAATTGACTATTTATGTTATACAATAATTATTGACAGTGCGCATAGTAGTGTTATAAACTCAATGTATACATAAACTACCAAAGAGTAATCAGTGA
This sequence comes from Xestobium rufovillosum, assembly GCA_963966045.1. Lineage (NCBI taxonomy): Eukaryota > Metazoa > Arthropoda > Insecta > Coleoptera > Ptinidae > Xestobium > Xestobium rufovillosum. The sequence continues at coordinate 15,002,854 of OZ014496.1, forward strand.
TTGTGCTAACAACTTTTATTACACCTCGTTTTCTGTTTACTGATGACGAGTCTTCGACGTTCGTTTTTTCAGTCTAAGGATCGTTTTCATAAATCGTTTTGGATGCTCTTACCTGATTGGAATATTCGATTATTTTCTAGTAGTCTAGTAGTCTGCACTTTTCCTCAAAGACAATCTGTATTAGTTTATTATAATGGCTCACGTTTTACCTGATGAAAAGGCAGAAACCTTTGGAATTTGTTTGTGTCTCCTAATTAAATATTATATACAGTTTCTTTAAACTTGCAGCTCCTCCTATCGCTCTGTCGCATAATGGCTCTCAATGTACCTATGTATACCTACCTATTTTGTAAAATATTTTTATAGGTTGCGTTAAACTTGCTTGAATTGAAGATAAGAAGAAATCCTTTATGGTAGACAAATTAAATTAAATCGGTTGGAGGTATGGAGGTATGTAGAAAATATGTAATGTCAAATGTGTGCATTTAATTGACATCTATCACGTGACGGACATCTTTCGTGGAAAATATAATACATACCTAAGCAATGAAAAGTTTCTTCTGAATGTTGTTTACCCTGACGTGTCTTTAATAGACCTCCTAGCTCCGAAATATCCCCAGAATAGTTAATGTTATGCAGCGAAGAGTATTATTTTAGCAGAGCCCCCGTTTCCCTGAATCTCCCCCTTCCTATAGAGGTTGTTTATTTTCCTGCGGAAAGTAATTGAAGTGTTCAGCTGTGAAAAGGAGTTGGTGCAGAGGCAAGAAAATTATTATCCGTGAATATCCGACCACCTACCTCCACTCTTCATGGTAATGTTTTCTGCTATATAGCGTTATGGTAACACGTGCGGCGGGCATAAAACTAGTGTAAATTTTCTCCCAAGGTTTTCATATTTTACTACTCGGCGTGAATATTTATGTTTATCGCGTGTTTCCTCATATATTTAGAGTTTCGCGAACAGCATCATCTGTGGCGTCGCTTACGGTTCATAGATCCTTTTAGTAATGTTATCTGTTGTCGTAAACGCGAGTCCACCGAGCAATAACAAAAAATAAACAACCCCGACGGTGGAAAAAATTCCGGTGCACTCGACACGGCGAGATCCAACACGGCATTCTTTAATTATAACGGGTAAATATAGCCGCGCTGTGAGCCTAAAATGACTATAAATTTAATAAGTAAAGTAATCTCCAGGTTTGAGCCCGGGATAGATTTTACGACCAAATGCAAGGCATAAAATGAAGACATGTTTATTATGATTGCTTGGTCTGTAAATACGAATAATTTCTCTGCAAACAGTCATTGCCCAACTCAAATCGCAATTGTTCCAAACTTTTTCCATTTTAATTCAAAAGGAATTTTTAGCAGCTTCTTAATTGCCGCTTCTACTGCATTTTTAAGAGAAGGGATTAAAAAACTTTCAAAGAAAGATATCTTTATTGCTTCTTTTGTTTCAGGTACTTTCTGCTATGAATCAAAAAGTTACACGACTCTATCTGCTATACTTCTACAACTGTGATTAAGTGTAAGTACCTATTCTATTCATTGGTTTCCAATTTCAGTTTTTCCTACTGAAAATGCGAAAAACAAAATGATGTGTCATCGGGAACTTTTCATCATAGTATATATTTTGAAAGATATCAACCTTGAATTTTCAAATTAGGTTATACAACTTGCCCCAGATACTTATATCTGTTTGTGTTCTCCTTTTTAATTGTGTCTTCTTGCAAACATTGTACCGTTTACACTGAGAAAAATGGGTAGTTCTCAACAAATAAATATGACTGTAGAATAACAGTGACTTGTTAAAAACTAAAAATTACTTCTTCTAGATAAACCTTATTTACCGCAACTTTTTTGGTATATCTCCCATTATGAAATGCTTGATTTGGTAACTTTATTTGTGGAAAATATATATTATTTCTCACGATTATTCGCAGTTTAATTCAAGCTAATTCTATGATTTCGCCTAAATAAATATTGCCTTTGAAACAAAAGCCATGATGTATTTGTAACAAATAGAGGAAGAGCTGAACATTGTGAGAAAGGTATATTTATATTATCTACTTAACCAGCCGCCCCAGCGCATCAAGTAGTGAGCGCTACCCGACGCTAGATGGCGCGGGCTAACCTCTCGCTGATATCTGTTAAGCCACTCCATACAAAAGGACCCTGGATTTCATCCAAAACGAAGAAGAAATAAAATATACGTTTTTTATGTTATTTCAGATATTATTGTTGTTGTACTTTTGTTAATTATTAATAAAAGTTTGAACAACATAACAACAATCTTACAATGTGTATTTGATTTCTATCGAATAAATAATGGCAGACCTGCCACCTGCAAGGTATACAATGAAATTAAAAACAAGTCAGTTCAATTAAAGTAAATATATCCGTTACTTGGAGATTTTATTTCTTAATTTATTTGAGAGGAAGAAATGATAGAGTTGTTAAAATACATTATTTATTTGCGGCAAATAATTAATTTGGTAGCTACAAATATATAATTTACTTGTCACAAATAAGTAATATATTTTAACAAACTCTGTGGTTTATTTCTGTCAAATAAATTATGAAATTAATTAAAATAAAATCTCGAAGTAGATGATTTAGTTAATGGAACTGACATATTCATTTCGCTGTATACAGGTCTACCATTTATTTCCCAGAAATAAAATTCACATTGATATAAATAAACCTTTCTCTCAGTGTAGAGTGCTGTCAAGCTATTCACATAGCTAATTTTATTTAGAACTTCGCTTACATGTAGTAGTAGCAGGTAGTGACGCGATATAATGAAGAACGACTAGGTCAGTACTAGGGCTGCCAGATGTTATCGATATATCGTTTTATATCGATATTATCGATTATATCGATATTATCGATAATATTGATAAGCGATATTGCAATATATCGATATCGATATAGGTATCGATATTATCGATATTGTCGATAATATCGATATTTTCGGTAATTTCAATATTTTCGATAATATCGATATTTACGATAATATCGATATTTTCGATATATCGATAATACCGATATTTTCGATATTTTGATAATATCGATATTTTATATATTTCTATGAATAATATCAATGTGATAGTACCGATATTTTGGCACAAAGAAAATATTGATAAAGTATCAGCAGTAACGAATAGGGCTTCCAGATGTTATCGATATATCGTTTTATATCGATATTATTGATAAGCGATATTGCAAAAACTGATATCGATATATCGATAGGTATTTTCTATATTTTCGATAATATCGATATTTTCGATAATATCGATATTTTTGATAATATCAATATTTTCGATAATATCGATAATATGGGAAATATCGATATAATCTCATTATCGATATTCGATATTTTTTTCTAAATACTTGCAGCCCTAGTCAGTACCTTAAGTCTGCCTCCAATAACCTCGTCTGAGGTCACAGGGCAACAGTACTGTCGCATGCGTTGGAATAATTCTCTTTTTCCATCGCCTGCTCGAAATAGTGCACATCTTGGAGGTTTCCTAAGAGGAGCCAATAAATTGTCTAATGTTATGGGACACACAACATCCGTGTTATACGATTATTTTGTATCAGTTGCAGATTTATGAGAAATGAGTGATTTTAAGCGGCTTTAGGTACCTGCTTATAATAATTAAATATTTTGTTTGTTAACATGTAGGTAGGTATTGTTCTTTTCAAACACTGCAATTTAGAAAATAAATGGTAATAATATAATAGATGTTTCATAAAGCGAGAAGAGCTTCTCGTTTATTTTGCTTTTCATGTGAGTTATTTAGGTGTATAATTATTTATAATCTCAACAGTAACGTTTATGAAGTACAAAGGGTAAAGTAGGTATATATTTATCGATGTTGCGGTGCAAAACGGTTTGCTGTTTCATAGGAATGCATAGGTGTGGCCGTGCAAGAACGTATGCGAAACGGGCAAACGTTGCCAACAGTTTCAACAATGTTGAAATAAAATTTGTTGGTATTTTTGTTGAAAATCAACAATCCGCCTCCTTACCAATCCAGCATTATCGCCAACTTGAGAAAGTACATGCACAGTGGTTTTATCTGCAACTTTGGCGGAGATTCACTATGAATTCTTTACTTATAAACTTCTTTACTTTATAAGTAAAGAATTCATTATAAATAAATTCTTTATAAGTAAAGAATTCATAGCGATCTTCAGAAAAGCGAAATAATAAGATTAGTTGAAGATTAATCTGAGGATCTGAGGATGCTGACGTTGTCAGCGAAACACGTGCCGAATTTAATTACTGTGTCACTGTTTTTTGGCGTGTGGGGTTAACTTATTAAGAATTCATAGTGAATTTACGTCAAAGTTCTCGATCACCACTATGTGTATTAATACATGTGTTGTTGGCAGCTTTTACTATTTTTTCCAACTCTTGTTCATCATAAACGATGCTGTAGGCTTCCGCAGCCATTGTCGTAAGTTTTCTTCCTATCATTTCAAACAATGCCCGAAACCTAAGACTCTCACTCATACTCACTCCAAGCACACGCTTACCGCAGATGACATCTCCATTCTCTCCAAAGGCCCAAATTTCGCAATAACGTCTAAACGCATTCCAGTTGAAGACATTATCTGTGGAGTAGATTCATCCATTCGTAGTCTCCCGACGCATATCTCTGACACTCTTCGGTCAGATGTGGCATGAGTTATAAATTCTTCGAAGCTTCCGAAGCCCAACATCTCCAAGTCTGAATTTCTCGATATTCCGAGTTGGTCATTTTCCCGGCAGATAAGGGTAACGCCACAGTCGTTCTTGATCGAGTTGCTTATGACGCAAAAATTTCATCACTTCTCCAATTCGTATCGGCTCATCTCTCGTAATCCCATGAATCGTCTTCTTACCACTGTATGATAATTTGGCCACATGGTCGCGCCACTTTAGATCAATTAGTAGGCCATCTCAATAGTCATCACCCTAATATTTGGTTCACCATGGAGGTTGAAGTTGAAGGAAAGTTGCCCTTCTTAGATGTCCTCGTAAGTCGTAATCTTGATGGTAGTCTCGGCCATTCGGTCTACAGGAAACCTACTCACCATCATCTCTCATCATCATCCCTCTCAAACGATGCCAGTTCACCGTGAGGTTGCCATATTCGAAGCCTCCTCGTTGTCTTCTGAGCTTCAACATATCACAGAGACTTTGACCAGTAACAATTGCAACCCTCGTGACATTAAAAGGACCATCTCCAAGAACCTAATTCCGCCCAGGCCAAGGGCCAGTGACACGACCACCCCTACAGGCATCTCATATCTCCCATATCAAGACTGTCTTCACACCTCATAACAAAATCTCAGGTCTTCTATCTTCGGCTAAGGATCCCTTACCTTTGCACACGGAAGGTGTGTATCGCATTCCTTGTTCCTGTGGACTTGTTTACTTCGGTGAGACTAAACGGTGCATCGATACTCATGTTGCTGAACATGAACGATGTACGAGGTTGCTCAATTCGGCAGATTCAGCATTGGAGGAGCACAGGTCATCAAATCAATTTTTCGGACCTCAAATTTCTACATTAGGATTATTAGGGAATCGATAGAAATCATCAAACATCCTCTCAATGTCAATCGTGACAACGGCTTCTACCTACAAAATACATGGAAGCACATCATCAGTCACTCGAAACCGTCACACTCCACTGTAGCGATTCATCCAAATCATTCCCGGTTGACTGACCACTCTTCGGGTATAAATAAACCCCCAGATCTTAGTCCTACCAGTTCAGTGCCAGCCCAGCAGCCCTGAAAATGTCCCTTGTGGACGAAACGTCGTCATCCAGCCAATCCATGACGCGGTCTTCGCCGGGAAGCCAAGGTAACCATTTTGTTCATCATGTTGCGTGGGCAACGGCGTTGACAGCATTTATTGTTTTAGTGGAGACGCGACATAGGTAGAAGAGACGATAGATTTCGCATTGTATTACCGAAACACTAGTAGAACTAGTAGGTATTCTACTAATCGTTAGTAGTACCTATAAGTGTAAATAATCCTTAAATTGTTACTGTTTGTCTTTGGCTTCATATTTAAGATTACGTGATTGTCTCCAACTAATATTTTCAAAAAGTGGTGAAAATATTAAAGAGAAATTAATGTGTTTCCCATTTATGTTGAAGCTCATCCAACTAACGGACTGAAATTATTAGGACTGTTATCCACAAGATTTTGCAGATTTTACACCGCATTCTAACTAGGTTTGCCACCTGTCCTGACCTGTCCTTTTTTGAAAAGGACAGTCTTTTTTCCAACAAAATGTCCTTGCGGCTTTTTATGTCCTAAAATGTCCTTTTTACAAACTAAGTACCCCTATTTTTCCAAACTAAAAAATTATTCGCAGCGGCACGGGCAAATTTTTTTCATTTATGACAACAGTAAACTTGACCACTCTCAGAAAGTATTTGGGAGATAACTGGAAACCTATTAACCAAACTTTGTTTATTGGCATATAATTTTTTAAACTTCATGTTGCGCTATTTGACCTTGAGAAATTAAGAAAAAATGTCTGCGGCGCATTTTTTTATATTTTTTTAAAATGTCCTTTTTTGCTTGGCAAAAAGGTGGCAACCCTAATTCTAACGCATTTACATTCGTTTAATCACCTAAAATTTTTGCTAGGAAGAATAGATAGTAAGTAACTTCCGTGCAAAATAATATGATAGCCAGAGTATGAAATTTCAAAATTCCCAGTATACCTACTTTAATGGAAAATCCCTGTGTTTATGCTTAGAAAAATAGCTTGTAGTGAAAAGCTACTTATTTTGATTGGAAAAACCTCCAATGGAACTCATTATTCTAAAAATTCCTGTGTTGACGTCTCTTTCTCCCATGTAATTTTGTTAGAAAACATACCACACCCGCAGTCAGGAACATGATGTCCTCTCTGCCAAAATAAATTTTTTCATAGTAGCCGACAGCAGACAATTTTGGCGATACATTTCTCGTTAAATGCCGTATTTTGAAAATTGTGCATTATATTGTTTTTGTTTATTTATTTATTTATTTATTTATTTATGTACTCGTTTGACTTTTTAGCATTTGCTCTTTTAATAATGAAAACAGATTACCAAAAGTTATCCAGAGATAATTGAGAATTCGCAGACTCACGCTGGCCACTTAATTATGGCCTGAAATTAACACCAGTGGACAGGAAAATGGCGTATGCTTCTGTTTAATTTTCCCTCCCTAATCAAATTGCCTAGTTACAGAAATAGCACTTTCAGTTCCACTCCCATAAAAATTAATTGCATACACATTCTAGCGCACGCATTTAAATGCACCAGCATAAATATAAATATGATAATGCAAAATATAAAAAAATATGAGTAACAGCTTGTAACTTCATCTACACCGACAACTCGAGACCAGATAATCATCTCCAGCAACAATGTTGCAAGCTGCAATCAAAAATGACCAACGGAAAGGCGGCATACGTATAGAAGTAGGAATGGGAATGCCGTTGTGTCAGAGCGAAAAGGGACAGGACCTCACGTGGGGTAGATTTCGCTGGGAATAGCTCGCGTATAGTGGCGAGTAGGTCGGCATTTTATATACAGGTGAAGCTGGTCATAAATTATATTCAATAATATTTACGGCCGCTGCCTTTCGGGTTCTGATATATCTAAATAACGTACCGTGCCTGATTACAGGATGAGAGAATTGCAAATAAGTCCATAATTTATTCAACATGCGCTGTTTATTTTAAATTGGAAGTGCATATACGAGTACAGGATGCAAAAAACTGCAATTGCCTGCAGGTATGCACATGAAAGGAAATAAACAACGGGCTCTCAGACGAAGGCAATTGTTGTAATTTGCAATTTTTGTGTCTTATTAGCTTTGCTATTCAAAAAGGAATGAATCATTTGGAGGTACGACGTACCAAAGCTCGACGTTCAAGGATTCCTGTACCTATTAGCTTAGGGCATATCTGATTTTTATTAGTTATAATATGTATGTAATAAGTGGGATCATGAATGAATTTCTAAAAAAGAATCGGATTAAATAAATTGTAGGCAAAGGGGTTTAATTTAAATAGGCTTGTGTTCCTTTTGTTATGCTGGTATATTAACGTCCTTTCTTATTCGATTAATTTTTTTCAATAAAGTTTATAAGGGGAAAATATATTAACGTGTTTTATTAATTCTTGGTCAATTTTGTACTTTATCGGCACTTAAGTAGTTGATTTAATCAGTATTAGTGTAATAAAGTAGATTAAAAAATTAAATAAAATAAGTAAAAAAAATTAAGTTAACTGGTTTTATTGTAAAGAAACATAATAATGATGCAGATAATGTACTAAAAGCTAAAAAATAATTAGGTAGGTACCAGGTACCAGTCATCACGCCACTCTCCTCATCAATCTAGAGCATTGATCAGACTAAAATAAAATCGTGGGGCGTAGCGTAACCTGAGTAAATATGTAAGTGATCGTTCTGCGATGTTGTCTATTGAGAAGATGCATCCAAAGCATAGCTATAATGGTATGAGCGGTTGACTGTAGATAATAGAAATTCGATTCGCCCCACGATTTTATTTTAGTCTGATCAATGCTCTAGATTGATGAGGAGAGTGGTGTGATGACTGGTACCGGGTACCTACCTAATTATTTTTTAGCTTTTAGTGCATTATCTGCATCATTATTATGTTTCTTTACAATAAAACCGTTTAATTTTTTTTTACTTATTTTATTTTCAAGGTTTTAGTTTTTGTTTGTTTGTTTTTGTTTTGTTATTATTTTCCTAAAGTGTACTGTGTTCTACTTGTCAAGCCCTTTCATTTGATACCCATATTGAGTGGATTGAAAAAAGTAATCCGCCATTTTGTGATGGCGGCCATCTTGGATTTTGCATTTTTCATGGTGTACTGTATTTTAGTAGTTAAGCCCTTTCATTTGATACCCATATTGGGGGGATTGAAAAAAAGTAATCCGCCATTTTGTGGTGGCGGCCGTCTTGAATTTTGAATTTTTATGGAGTACTGTATTCTACTAGTTAAGCCCTTTCATTTGATACCCATATTGAGGGGGTGAAAAAATATCTAATCCGCCATTTTGTGGCGGCGGCCATCTTGGATTTACAATGATACTGAATATACATAATTGTATTGTCATCACAACTAAAGGTGTGTACCAAATTTCATATCAATTACTAGATTTGACCCACACAAACATACAAACAAGGCAAGCTAAATAAAACACAATCATAATATTCTGGTACTTCTTTTGCCTTCAAATTGTGCTGGTCGGTACAATAATAGAATAATACTAACACAAGTTTAGTGTGGACTAGATAATTTCCTGTTTCATCAAAAAAATAAAACATTTTTAGACTAGGTACCCTACACCAGAATGGTCTAAAGATAAGTAGGTCCTAGATATTATAAAAATCGTTGATTTGGAAGGTTTGATAACTGAATTCTCTATATAATTTACCCCATACGTCAAAACAGTGACGCATAAGGTAACTGGACACGCGTTTCGCTGACAATGTCAGGAGTATCAAGATCAAGATATCTTGATAGTGTATGGATCCGTTAACGTTTGCCTACTATTTTTTAATTGCATTTTTAATGTTTTAATGTTTCCTAATTTTTCCAAAGGCTCAACTAATGAAAAAAATGGTCAAAACCCGTTTTAGTCGCCTTCGAATTACCGAAGTTTGAATTTTAATATTCAGAACGTTTAATAATGATCAGATTAGGTCTAATCAGCTCCAGTCCGGTTTGGTTAGATTCGATCATACCAGTGATTAGCCAGCAGGCTTTTAGTAAAGTCAGAATGCGTAGTGGGCAATTTAGCTAGAAACCGATAAATTGTAGATTATTTGGGTATATGCAAAAAAATTCCAACTTTATCAAATCCGATTCGACCTGTCCGACCTTCTTCAATAGAAGAATGATTCGATAACTTAATTGAACCAATGATGATGTATAGAGCCGGAATATGGTGATGGAGAGAACAACCAAAATTGGACAGTGTATATACATGAGAAAAACTAGGGAGACAGACTCCACAGGATATATTGTGGTTGCGAAGACAAGAAAGGAAAAGATGAGAATAGAAGCAGGGAAAAGATCATAATTAAATACGAGCATGTTGAGTGAAAATAAGAAGAAACAGTGGCTCAAAACGAGAGATTGTGAAAGGAAGCAGAGACAATCTAGGTCCCATGAAAGTGGAGAATGTGAGTAGGGAGAAAGACGCAATTGCAGGAGCAAAGGGGAAAGTTGGAAAATGCAAGGTAACCCTAAGTTTAAAGAAATTCTAGCACGTGAGTTGCTAAAGTACCTGAGGGAAGATGGATAGAATTATAGACATAAGATAATAGCGAGGGTAAGAATTTAGATGCGGGAACAAGGAAGAGGAGGAAGAGCGGTCTGGCGACATGGTGATTGAAGAAGGATGAAATGGATGAGAAGAGAGAATAGAGCAAGAGAAGAAAGGGGAATGAAGATATAATTTGAATTGTAACTGTTTTGTTTATTTTTTTCTGTTAGCAGTTTTTCATGGTATGTATTACCACGGGTCTCCTAATTGTTCTCTGTTCTTTGGGGTGTATCCCATTAGATCCATGTCATTCGTTGCAGCTAGATTTTCAGATACAGCTTCTCTTTCTCGCGGATCGAATCTTCTGTTTAAGAATTTTTCCACTCCGTTTTGTATCCGATTTGTTACATAGCTCAGTTAGCTAGGTATATAACCTTTGATTAAAAAGTCCAAAAAACATACCTAACTTTTTAGAAATATTTTTATTTGTTCTTGTACAAAAATTGTAGTACATATTTGTTTTTTCTGACCTGAACTTATTTTATTTTTATTCACCCTAATGGGTTACTTACTGATTTATTTAACACACAAAGAAACAGTTTTATAATCGATTATCGATTTCCAGTAGAACCCATTCGACCCACTTCGTCTTCATTATTTTCCCCCTTGTTTGCCGTCGGAAGGGAAACAACTAGTGCGGGACCTCCAATAGGGGTCGGCGACTTTATTCCTGCACCCATTTAAGCGTCCATTTATAAAACTGTAAGTAGTATTTTTATTTCCCTCAGTTTATCTGAAAAAATGTGTACATAGACATATTTTTGTAATAGAAGTAAACTAAAATGATAAGGATACAAATTGGGGGAGATAAAATGTGCGGCATTGCTTTACCCGGGGGTTAAATTTTCTTTAAACAAAGGAAACAAATATAATATCCGTATTGCAATTAAAATAAACTGTCAAAACGATGGACCACACCAAATTAACTCTGTGGGATACAAATGCATTGATGAAAATAAAGGCACATTAAAGAAAGTATGTTCTTAAACAAGAAAAAAGTAAAAAAAAACATGACACTGACCAGAAATATTTCTTTTATGAAGATTATTGCGCTGATGATTCTCGTAGAATTTTTGATGACAGACCCGTCCATCGTTCTGGTCTTCGGCGAGGAAGGATGTTTTTGATAAAATACACAGAAGTATGTATTTCAGAACGTGCCCAGGAACTACCCCTCCAGCTGCCTCAGGTTATAACCTCGTTTCCTTATAAACTGAGTCGACCCAGAGGCGGAAAAGTAGTCAGCTGCGGGCATTGGGGTTTAACCCGTGCGCTTCTCTGAAGCACTGGACCACCAGTGCACCTATTGGTACTTGAAGTTCACTTTTACGAGCTTCAATTTAAGTTTTTCAACAGGAAGCTGACCTAATGTATTATGAATTTCATGGTTTGATGACGTGCGCAACAGAGAACGCACTGGTGTTACGGTACCTCTTAAATTTTTGTGATTTTATTGAGGTCATTGTCTTAATCCGTAAGCTTGGCTTGTAGAAGGCCCGAATTTATTAATGGAAGGGCATAAAATCGAACACGCTTATTCGGCTTGTATATAAAGGAGACAATAAAGTCCTTATAATATTTAATCACTGTAGGTATAATAATGGACCACCAAGTCGGTCGTATTGTCAAATATACATTGTGCCAGAGGTTGAGCAGTTTGTTAATTTTAATAGGAATAATTTGTATTTATGTAGTTATGAATTCCCCAAAGCACTGCGGTGTAATGGCTATCATAAAGCCATTAACTTTATACAGTGCCATTAAGTTAAATATTATTGCTCCTCACTGTATCCATATCGTAGACGAAGAGCGGCATCGCACTGATTTACGAGGAGGTCGAGTAATAAACTAATGCAACCTTCAGTAGCAATTCTTCATATTTATATTGTTCTTTGAATGCTCATATAAGTTGTCCGCTGTTTACATATTAAACATTTATTTGTTAACCAGACATTCTAACCATATACTCGATTAAGAATAATTACGATTATTTGAGGGACCATGAATCACCATCCTTGACAACTGGGAATAAAATGGATAAACGCCAGGCACTTTTCATTTGACCTTATTCTTGATAGGGTTAGAAATAAGATTTTGTTTTCTTGAAATTTTTTCAAAAGTAGTGATCATTGTCAATTTAGCGGGTCCGCAAAATCAGAACACACTTTGATTCGCTAGAAATAGCCATCATTGGTTAGTTCCAATAACCTTTGTTGATCTTATATCTTTAGTTTCCCTTCAGATAGTAGTAGATCAAGCTTAAAAAGAACATGAGCAGAAGCGAGCAAAAGTAGAAGACCTCCATACTATTCTAAATAAAAATTTGACGACATGCTAGCTGAAAATCAGAAGTTGGTGTTTTACTTGTATAGGTACCTAACAGTGGAATTTGTTGCCCTTATTTTACATTGTAGAAAAAGAAGTTATATGAGAGACCCCTCCTTATTTTTAATTCCCCACACTTTAAAATCATTTTCAGATATAAGGGTTGTCCCATTTTTTCTGCAAAGCACTTAACTCTGTTTTTTTTTAATGAAACGCCCTGTATTTGACTGCTTTCTTGGATTCCGGAATTGATTTTACTATGAGATTGTATAAATATTATAATATATTATTATAAATCTCTGAAGATATAGGAAGATATTTATTTTTTAAAATTCCTCTACATCTGTCAAAACTTTCAAAGAAATGCCAGTAAATTCGAAAATATGCATTTTAGGTTCTGCAGAAGAAACGGGACAATCTGTATAAATGTAACTTATTTTAGAAAACTAAAAATAAGAACGGGTCTCATACATCTTTTTTCTCTAAAATGCATAATAAAGGCACAAAACTATACGTTGACGCACTGTTGCAGGATCCTGCAGGATGTCTTATTTCTTCTGCACAGCACTACCTTTGTTTTCTTCAATGGAACACACCTGTATCTAATCGAATTTTGGATTTGTTGTTGTTTTTAAGGGCCACTCTGTTAACCATACGTTGGGTCAAGGTCTTACGGTTTCGGCGTTATTTCACGTTAAAAATCATCATTTTTCAAATTTCATCAATTGATGGAAGCGGTTCGAGATAAATAAAAAATGACTTGCTTGTCCCTATCCCAATTTTTAATTCTCTATCTAATGGGTATGGAGAATACTGCCTCCTGATTGGTCAAGAAATGGCAAAAAGTTGTTAAATAGACGTAAATGACACCTTCTAATTAATTTAATTGAGTCATCTTCCTAAATCTCTACGAATTTACGCTTCATTTATTGTAATGCAATAATTATATTCGGTTCATTATTCAACCCCTTCAAAACGTCTCGTATTTCGATCGTTTTCTCCATTTTGAGAAAAAGGAAAAGCTGCATGTAGTGGTTGAGATATTTCCGCAGCTGAAATTTTTCTACCACCATAAGTGTACTGACCATATCGCAGATGTACGCTGCAATAAATATGCCGGAAGAAGGCTTGGCTGGGTACCAACATCAAAGAAGACATTGCGTATATGAAACGTAAGTAGTAGGTAGGTAACTACGTGTATTCATAAATTATTTTACGTAATACATATTTTCTTTTGAAGTTATAAGGTTCCCGCATTAAATCTGGTTTCAAAACTTAAGAGATCTTTTTAAGGCAATCTACCGTATATGATATTCTGTTAACCTGCGTTTTTTATTGCCCCATTAATTATCCATAGTTGACATGGTTGACAAACCGACGACACTAAATTTGCCTTGATTATTAAGTTATTATCTGACATTTTGGATATAATGTTTTCCTAGTCTTTAACAATTTCTAAGTTTATTTTTATTAGCTTTGATGAAACGAAAAAGTTTTATTACATAGAGATACTTTACAATTGTTGCAATGCCAGTTTAGCTGCGGTAGCTTTCTATGACACCTCATGCTACGTAAAATTTGGATTTAGTTCTATAATTTCAATGTCTTGCGGTGTACTTGCCCCAGAAATAGTTGTTCGAACTAGATTGCGTCACGTCTGTTTAATACTCAACCAAGCTGCATGGACAACGAATTCCAATGAAATGAAGTCGAATTTGGCCAAGTGAAGAAAACAACCATATGATGTTACTAGAACTTCTTTGGAGGTTGGTCGGAGTGAAATAAAAAATATAAAAACAAGAAAGACGGGATAGAAGATTTGACGAAACCTCGATTATTTATTGCTATGAAATACAAAGCAGGCGTCAGTCTGCTGCACAAATGAACCTTTCGAAAGGAAGAAATTCAATAAAGGGAAGGGTAAGCGTGGTCGTAACGTTGGATCAGGTTATGTCCACTATTCCATTTGAGGACAGAAAGACTGTTAATCGGTGATTGGTACACTGCAATAATTTATTTGCCAACATCCTTAGAAAAAGTTTGGAAGGAAAGACCACATTAACACATCCAAACCTTTGCACCTTGTCACTTCTTTCAAAATCAAATGTGCATGGAAGAACTTCTTTGGACTGAAGAAGCGATTGACGCTTTGAGACGCTTCTCCACGAGACGTACCTACCACGGGCGGCGAATGTATGCTTCGACGACTGATTTTGACGTATGCAAAAGCGATGTTCGTAAATCTCTTTTTATATGAACTCGAGGAATCTCAGTACTTCCACTACTGTCCACATTACTAAGAAAGATCACCTGGTACATTAACGGATTGTCACCAGTGTTTGAATTTTGGGCACCCGCCGGGTAGACGTTGAACAGAAAGTTGAATGTCACGCTCGTTATTGATATATTCTCCTTTGAATTGTTGGTCTTATCTGATGTTTATGAGGGGTACGTTGATTCTATTGCTTGGAAGCTATCAGAAGAACTTAAAGGATAATATTATACTCTCTTGTGACTGTTGAGCATATGCTTTTTGAAAGACCACTGTGGAGGAAGAATACCCTTTGGGGTATGTAGGCAGAAGTTCCATGTTTGTTTCCTTTAATATTCTCCATTATTTATTCGTTGGTAGTTGGGAGAAAATACGTGGGATTTATTTTCGAATATTTAATTTAATCGATACCAGAAAGTGTAACAATATATTGGCTTATTCGGTTTCGACAATAGACGAGCGACTGCTGCTTCTTTCTCAGATTCAAGGATGGTGCTTGACCTCCTGGTAGCTTGATCTTTAAGTCTATTCTGATCAAGAGGTATGATCAAAAGCCCTTTTCGACGTGTGCATCAAGTGCATAGGCACAATTTTCAGGCCGACTTATCTGCATTATATTTTCATTTTATCTGCTGCATATCATGTTGGACATGTTTTGGAAAGGCCCAGTCTACCAACATCAGATATTCAGTGCAATGTTGTATTGTATAGGTTGAGCTAATTTATTCGTATGCAATTATTTTAAGAGTATCCAAATTAATAAAAAAATAGTTTTAGTTTCTTGAACGCTATAGAGGAAGAGCATAAATAATATGAGAAATATTTAAATGACTGCTCATAAACTTAGATATACAAGTGTTATTAAATACCTGTGCAGCATACACAGACTGTTACTTTCCGTGCTACCTACTACCACGATAATAAATAATCCTTATTAAACAAGGGACTACCTTATATGAAATGGTGTTTCTTGCTTGCAGACGTGAGGTCAATGCGACATTCACCCGAGAACCTGCCTTTCGAGACATCGTAGGTGGCCGGTATAACCCTGCCGCATCTATTGGCTAATCTTAGGAAGGTGCCGGTTACTAACGGCATTACAGAGGGTTTACTATGAAGGCAATTGGTGGTCGGCTTGTTAAAGGACAATTGGGGAAACATGGCAGTTGCCGATATGCTATCGGGTCAATTTCAGCTGCTTTTTGTGAAATAAATTCCTGTTTTAATGGACCGGACACTACTGCCTTATATTACAGCCCTACACGCCAATATTAAATGTGACATGGGTTTCATTGACAGCGTCAGCATCTTCAGGACTATAGACACCTATTCTGAACTAAGAAATTATCGAAATTTTAATGCACCTGAAAGATCGCCACTCCAAGATATGCAAATTTTCAAGGTTCATGAAACTTGGATTTTTGTAACCCTGAATCACAGCATAATACAGCAGACGGTGTCTTTGAACTGTTTTGTCTGCATTTGGTGACCTCCAACTGTGATTTACTACAGCGGCGTTTTATCAATCGGTTTGACACTGGTATTAACTCGGTGACGGACGAAAAAGAACACGCGTAGCCTGAGAAGTTGCGCGGGCTACGCTGCGCGAGCTAGAAAATTTAGGGAGAGCTGTTCTGCTGTATTATGTTGTGCCTGAATACTTTCCAAGGCATTGATACGAAGCCGAACGATTCGGCTTCGATTGATATCCAATTTGTTATTGATTGATTTAAAAAGTTTTAATTCATTAGCATTAGATTTGTGACCCGTGCGTCTGATGTACGACAATATTTTATAATGCGGTCTCTATGGTCTGTTTGTACCTAAATATACTTAAAACTAATCTATGTAGGTAGTTAATAAGTTGATTATCCAATATATTGTTTGTCGCAGTTCCCGCATGGTATTCTTATGTTCCACCTAATGAATGAATTCAATTTTATCCTTGGCCTTGACAAGCAGATTTTGTAAATTCTTGCTAGAAGTGAGCAACTTTAAAATCTATGTAATTTCGAAAAAATAGAATTCATAACTGGCGGTAAAATTGAACAGTTTAGCGTACATGATGTGCTTTAAAGAATGTAAATTGGCATTCTTTAGCGCACGCATTTTGTGAAGTGAATTGCACGGTAAACTACTACTGAAATCAAATCAAATTAAACTTACTTGTAAACGTTAATTACAAATTTTGGGCAATGTGATATATTAACTCAACACCTCCGGAGATGTTGAAGGAAGAAGTACATTGCTGCCGTCTCGATGTCCGAGGAAAAACTTCTCATTCACAGAGATGTACTGACAAAAGTCAAAATATACTGCTACTTTTTTTTGTGCGCATAATTATTATTTCTCGTTTACTAATTATTTCTTACCTAAGCAAATATGATAGTTGTGGTCATGCTGATAGTAGATAAAACGTTGTACGATACTCTTATTATCGTCTTATCGTAACTTCATAAATATTATGATACACAATGGGTAATTTTCCCATCTTGCATCATAATATGAACTGCAATGATACTTGTATCGTAAATAACTATTAGCTACGTAACTGTTAGACTGCAGGGAATAATTTAATAAACTCTCATTGTTCTTGAACATTTAAAATCTCTGTAGACATTCCGAAGAGGGTGACCAAGTTGAAGGAATGTAATAAATGCGAAATACACGTACATATATTAATAAATTCCACTGTGATGGAAAGTCAAACTACCTATATACTACATCAAGTTATTCACGAATTTATTAATAGATGCACCTGGAAGCAGGGCAACAAGAGATGACTGGCGCACTGCGAGGAGTGTGGTAATGTTCCACAGAGTTAAACAAGCAGTTGAGGCATACAAATCACCGGGACCAGACGCGATTCTTCCAATCATGCTGCAGAAGGGCTCGGACCTTCTGCTGTTAAAAGTATGTATGCTATTTAGGGCCAGTCTGGCTCTAGGTTATCTACCAAAAATATGGAGACTTACCAGAGTAGTATTCATACCAAAAACTGGTCGGACGGACTACTCTCGGGCAAAATCATACAGGCCCATTAGTCTTATGTCATTCCTGCTTAAGGCAATGGAAAAGCTGCTCGACAAGCATATAAGCATAAGGGATGACGTATTGGTAAACAGGCCACTAGATCAAAACCAGTTAGCATACAGAGCAGGAATGTCTACGGAAACTGCCCTACACCACCTTACATGGAGAGTGGAGAAAGTGCTGGAGAACAAAGAAATCCTCCTAACCGCCTTTCAGGACATAGAAGGAGTTTTCGATAATACATCATTCAATTGTATCTCCAAAGTCGTAGGCCAAACAGGACTAGAGGCTTTGTGCTGCAGGTGGAGAAACTGCATGCTGAGGGATAGATTGGTGTTTACTACACTGCTTAATGAGACCTTGGCAGTCAGGGTGGCAGGTGGTTGTCCGCAGGGTGGAGTTCTATCTCCTGTTGTGTGGAACCTAGTTATGGACGGACTGCTTAGGAAACACGGCGATGAAGAATATTCTCCCCTAGGATATACAGACGATTTAGTCATCACAGTCAAGGGAAGATTTAGTAGTACGATTAGGAAACGTATGCAAATGGCCCTGAGTATTGTAGCAGCTTGGACTGAAAAGGAAGGCTTGACCATTAGTCCAGAAAAAACAACAATGGTTCCATTTACGCGAAAGAGAAATATAGAGGCTCTTGGACCTCTATATCTCCGTGGTAGGAAGATCCCATTGTCAAGGGACTGGCACTAGACAGACTGCAAAATTCTTTTTACCGTGTCCGTCTGGGTACAGAGCACACTAGCATTATTGAGGACTTAAAGGATCCCATGCTTGACATGAGTACGGATTACATGGTCCCCAAGAACACCACACAACCACTCTTTCAGGTCACAATGGATCACCCTAGAGTGGAGAACCAAATTCTGAACAGCATACCTTCCGGCAGTCTAATCTGGTACAACGACGTTTCTAAGACCGACACAGGTGCTGGGTCAGGACTGTTTGGAGATCAACCAACAGTGAAACTCAGCTCCTCTCTGGGCAAATATGCCTCTGTCTTTCAAGCAGAGGTCTACGCGATACTACAATGTGCGCGGGAAAACATTAAGAGGAACTACAAAAATTAGCGGATCTTTATCTTATCAGACAGCCAGGCAGCTTTGAAGGCTCTTATGAGCCCAAAGATGTCTTCCAGACTGTTGTGGGAATGCTTCGAGCAACTTAATATCCTAGCCATGCGGAACACAGTGAGACTGCTTTGGATTCGAGGTCACTATGGGCTGATAGGGAACCTGCCCTATAGGCATAACTAAGAGTGCCGTCAGACACCAAGTAAACGGATGGATTCGCGCTCAACATCACAATTACTGGAACATGATTCCAGGACACAGGCACAGCAAGTCGTATATAAAGAGACCTTGCAGGAAAAGATGCTCAGAACTACTTTGCCTTAGTAGGATGCAAATTAGAATCGTAACAGGCTTTCTAACGGGACACACGACCGTTAAAGAACACCTGTGGAAGATTGGCAAGTATTACGGAGACCTTAACTGCCGCTTGTGTAATAAGGAACGGGAGACAGCTATGCACATCTTGTGCAGATGTGAAGCCCTAGACCAAAATAGGCAGCAAATTTTCGGGCGATGTCTGATGGGACCGGAAGAATTTTCCACGCATTCAATGTTTGGCTTGTACCGTTTGGTCCAAGGCACCAAGATCATGGAATGGGTGTGACTTAGAATTAGGGTGAGCGCAATAAGCCCATTTTGTGGCTGCAGTGCATCTGAGCCTACGGGCTACAGGCCCTAAGGGGGAAAAACTTCATATTATGATACACAATGGGTAATTTTCCCATCTTGCATCATAATATGAACTGCTATGATACTTGTATCGTAAATAACTATTAGCTACGTAACTGTTAGACTGCAGGGAATAATTTAATAAACTCTCATTGTTCTTGAACATTTAAAATCTATGTAGACATTCTGAAGAGGGTGATCAAGTTGAAGGAATGTAATAAATGCGAAATACGCGTACATATATTAATAAATTCCACTGTGATGCAAAGTCAAACTACCTATATACTACATCAAGTTATTCACGAATTTATGTCTGTTTATTCCCGAAGAGTTATAAATTTGTTACTAAACTTGAAAGCTCGGAATTCGTCCGAAGAATATGACAAAAAATAAGTAAGGAAAAATAATTTAAAAATAAGTTTGTAGCCAGAAAAGTATTTTTTAAAATCAGGCACATTGCATATTATGTTTATTTGTAAGAACAGTAAGTAAACAATAAAAGTTAACAGAATGGACCTAACACAGTAGCGTTTTCAAAACATGTCTTCTTGTTCCGTCGGCCCGCTGTTCGTGGCAGTCCGTTTTATTTTTAACAATCGCGTTTTTATAAGACATCTAAGTGACGTTCGTCATTAAAAAGTTTTATTGTCGGTTTACTGTGGTAGTTCGCACGTGGCTGAAAGGCCCATAATGATATTGTTACGTCAATAAACCTATCTGTTACATCTAAACATTTGACACTAGTTTTATACGTCAATAAAAATTTAATTTCGAATATGATTGACGAACCTGTTGGATTATTAAGTTGACTTAGATTTTACGTACTTTTTGAGGCAGGTCAGTTATGTTAAATGTCTATTTAACTGACTGTTTTTTAAGTTGGTGCGGCGACCTACTTTTTAGATTTATTTTTGTTTATTACGGCAGGACGCGAGTTCCATTACCACTAAGTGCATTTTTGTGTTTTAAGCATACGTTTAGGTCATTTAGCTTACATTAATGAACATTAGGCACGATGGTATTTTAGGGATTTAAAATATGACCCTGGAAATATTTCAGTACCTGATGAGTGGTGCCTTTCAGTTTTTATTTTGGGGTAGGAATGGTGGGGTTGCAGTCGTACTCTGATATTTGGAAATGTATAGGTACATTGTACATCTGGAAATATATTTAACATAATATAGAAAAAGCTCTCGAAGAGTTTGATTCTCTCTTTTGTACCATACCTATGATGTCATTATTTTTGATGAAGTCTTGAAAATTGGACGGCAAGAGCTAAAATTGGAAAGTAAAGGGTTTTTGCCATGCCAGCTGTGTGGGATACTTACAGGATGTTTATACGTTTACGCCTCCTGAAAAATCAAAAATTTAGAATTGAGGGGAAAAATATCAGAAATATAAATATGCTTATGCGAGTGACGAACATGATTTATTACCAAAAATACATGAGGAGGAAAATGCGTGTATCTTTTGGCAACTGGCAACTTCAAGAAATATTTATTTAAAGCAAGTTGTGGGAGTTAAATAATTTTAGAATTCAGTAGGTACTGTACTTATTTCATTTGAAGAGAAACAGCTGGTTTCAAAAGACGAAAAAGTATCGCGCAAATGTTGGCAGTACAAAAAGCAGAAATCCTGTATTATTTATGTCGTTGTATTTTGGACTCCTACAACAGTAGATAGTTGCAGCAAATTTTGTATTTTACAACTTGGTTTTAAAATTATTGCATTTATAATACTTGTGTAACCGTTTTGTTGTAAAAAGTCAATTTCTTAAGCATGCACCTATAATACAAAATTTGAGCAGAATTTTTTGTTTTCTGTCACTAGTGATATATATTTTTATTTTTTACAAGTTCTAACCCTTATAATAGTAATAAAACTTGAGTGCCTACGTGTCAAAACGTTTAAGCCGTAAAAATAAGTAATGATTTATGATCTTAAATATAGAAAAATGTACGTGGAAAAACGACTAACTAATGGGTGATCGATCACGGTTGTTTTCGTCGTTATCGTACCCAACCCCTTTTATATACAAACCTCTAGGAAAAGATAAGACATCAGGAGACATGGGAAGGACATTTAAAATTTACGTAAATTTAAAAACTCATGAACAGATAGCAAACTTGCAATTCATTTTATTCCCTAGATTCATTCCAGACGCTGAGCACGTAGGGTATTCTCACGGGGAATTTAACCCCAAAGCAGTAGGGAATTAGGGGCATTTTCCCTCGCTCGGACGTCACGCTGTCTATTGGATCGTAGATCAAGTCGGTTTGGCGCTGGTGTAGGGCACAGGGGGTTTGTTGTGTGCCAGTCTACCGTAAAGCATAGAGGAAATGGGCTCTTGCACCAATGTGCTGCTAGGTCCCGCCGAGACGGAGGCCATCTTGCCTGCTCTGGATCAATACGAACCCGGGACCGGAATCCGTTCGATAAAGCCAAGCGACAGCGGCCATGCGCATTCGTTGAACCCACGCAAGGCAGGTTCTTATATACAGGCCCTGACTAAAATATTGTGGATCTTAGATTATTGTTTATACTTGAGATGGAAACATTTCATTGTGACAGTCGTGTGTTTCTTATGAAACTAAAAAAAAATGTGAAACTTAGGTAGCTCAATTATAATTACTGGAAATGAAGTATTTTACACATTTATAAGTATTAGCCACATTCTAAACCTAGATGTATGTCCGTTTTGAAAACATAGGCAGAAGACGAAACACCTACAAGTTTTTTGCTCATTTCGTGTTTTTTTTTAGTTTATTCTTATGTATTTTCATAAAGCTAAAATTATAAGAATAAAACAAATTGTGAATTTATATAAATATTTCATATCCTCTCTATTTATTTTTAACGCAGTGACTAGAGAGCCGGTAACGGCTCTTTATAAAGAGCCGGGAAATAGTCGACATGATGTGTTGTTCACTATTTCTACTTTAATTCGAAGATGCCAGGCAGCTTCCTCTGTGTGTGGATGGCTGATGCATTAGATGTGTGATCAAGATATCCGCGGATCAAGCACAGCTCACTGCCGTTTTTGTTTTTTTTGCGTTAACCCCTAATTTGTCTCCGAATTGGTCTTTAAAATTTCCCGGATCATTTTGTGTGTGTCTGGTGCCCCGTCAGATAAGGGAATCGCATTCCAAGAAACAATAATTATTTCTTGATTCATAACACCTGATATGGCCCGACGGACTATTTCCTGGCTCTTTATAAAGAGCCGTTAACGGTTCTCTAGTCTCAGCCTCGGTCTCAGCGTATTTTTAAAATAGATGATTAGTACATCAGTATTCTACGATTTTATAACAATAATGCCACATTTTCTTATCTTAGAAAGTCCTTTTAGTTTAGTTTGATGGGGTAACCATATGTGAGGAATTTCTGTACTTCCAAACAAAATAATAAATTCGAATATATCAAAAAATTTCCGATGATACTACTGGGTGCCAAAGAATTTCGACTAACCCTACTGTGCTAAAGCAGTTGAAGGTTGAAGTAAAATGGTATGATTGGCACGAAAAAATAGGTTAAACCAGGAATTTACGATGTAGCATGCGGAAATTGCGAGAAAAATATATCGGGCAGTCAACTCGGTCTATGTTAACCCGCTTCAATGAGCATCAAGCCCATTACAAATATGGCCGACCTGATAAGTCTAGCATGGCGTCACACGCGTTGGAAACGGGCCATAAATTCAATGTCAATAATCTCAAACTATATAGCGATATATAAAAATAAACGTACCTGTCTTAATTATGGTCCGATTCCGAACTCGACCCTTTATAGATTTATCAGGTAGATAGAATTAAGACCAGCCATAAATACGTACCTTTCAGTTCTAGGACACCAATTTTATTGCTCGTATGTTCAAAATAGTTCTAAGAAACCCTGTCGGTATGCCAATCCCTTTCGCTTGGGAGACCAATTTTGTTGCTCTCGGGTTCGAAATGGTTCTAGAATTTCATGGAACTATTTTGAACATGGGGGAGAGATGGAGTTGGTTTCTTGAGTGGGAGGGGCTGATGAAGAAACCCTATGGTTTATAGATCCTCTTCACTTTAGGAGTGGGGGCTGCGTATTTATATCGATGTAATTTAAGTTTAGAGTTAGATTAATCTTCAACTCCTGAAGATGCTGACGTTGTCAGCGAAACACGTGTCGAGTTTAATTACTGTGTCACTGTCTTTTGGCGTGTGGGGTTAAGTTATTAAGAATTCATAGTGACTATGGAAATTAATTAAAAGTTAAACTTACACTACGTTGCTTAAATACTTTTCCTTCTACCCAAGATACATAAATATAGAGGGCCAAAAAACTTGGATGTCTTAGAAATTCTATTATTGGCCGTATATTCCAAAGGAGTTCTAAGAAACCCAGATTTTATTGACCCTATAGATATATTTATGTATCTTAGATAGGACGGAATAAGGGATATAAGCGTGAGCTTTAGTTATCTTTATACTACTGAGGATGCTAACGTCAGCGAAACACATGTCGAGTTTAATTTGTACCAGTGATATTTTGGCGCGTGGAGAAAGTATACTTAAATAAAGTTATGGTGAATTTACGCTAAAGTTTCTCGATCGAAAATCCAACCACTGTGTAGAATGTTAACAGTCAAGAGCTATTGCTACAAACTTGTTTTTGGTGAATTTCGATATTTTTGCTAAATAAAAAAATGTTACTTTCTGCAACTTAAAATCTGGTGTGCCATACAAGGAAGTAAACACTGCTGATTTACCAACCATTTCCCGGCACAACAACCATAATTTTTGTCATACCTATTGGCAACAGATAATTAGATGCCTTGCGACTTTCCAACACAATTTTGATTGGACTACTTCAAACACAAATTAACATACCTACCAGATAATTAACAAAAAGATCGTTTTCCTAAATACCTTTTCTTTTTCCTTTAAATTTCACTCGTTACGACCTTCCTCAAGCATTCCATCAATCGTGCGTCTTCATTTGACACCCATTATGCCTTCCTCCATTTGCCTCTTTCCAGTATTCACATTGAGTGCTATCGTGTGTTTCAAAGTTTCGGACTCCTTGTTACACACCCTTGATTTCCCATTCTCATCTCCTAACCAATATCTACTTGTCAGTTTTTCGTTACTACACCGAATTCTTGCTTCTACCACATGTTATAGAAAACTTATAAGTATAGCTAAATTAACTGGAACGTCCTTCGTTTGAATCATTATTCTTTCGTGTTTCGTATTATAATTTGAATTTCTTGTTTTATTTGTTTGTTGCTCTTTGTATATCTATGTAGCACATCAGTGTCACTCGAAACATTTCCGTCTCTTATAACTCCATTTGGTCTGTTGTTTTTGGTTTCTTTCAACATGCTAAATGCTATATAGAAATATTATAATTTCCGGCTTATACTCGCCGTGAGTGGAATATGTTTAATTAGAAGCTGTACGAAAAATGTGACGGCACGCAACTGGGTCTCGAACCTAGGTTTCCCACTTTCCGGGCGGTAGTTTAGTGGTTCTATTCTAACCACTAAACTACCGCCCGGAAAGTGGGAAACCTAGGTTCGAGACCCAGTTGCGTGCCGTCACATTTTTCGTACAGCTTCTAATTAAACATGCTAAATGCTAAGTCAGATGGTGTAAAGACACTTTAAGTTCAATGAGAAATATGAAAAAACAAATTTCCTTGCCAGTATAGTGAGGCCTTAAAGACGACATCGATAATAGGTACCTATATTATATATTCTATCGGTAATAGGTATATAGAAAACATTTTATAGCCCAGTCCGAAATTTTGCAAATTATGTTTAAGCTCGAGTCATACAATATTTTAGCCATAATGACGTTTTGTGGGTTTGTGACGAGAATTAATAAGAGTCAATATTTATACGCCAAATATGTAGATATGTAGAACCTACTGAGAATTTTACGAGTTTTTACTATTCAGTTTTTTAACGTGGGAGCAATGGATCGATTAGCAAAAAAAATTAAAACGTCATAAATAGTTAACTAAATATGACATAATTCATTATTAATATAAAGTAGCAGCTGGTTAATATTATCACGGAATTTTCCTATACACATTTTTTTCTATCTATAAAGTCGCCAGAGTCGTTATTAACAATGATGCTCGTCTATAGTTTAATAACATTATAAATTTGTTAATATAATAGCCAGCCATAAATTATACATTACGTATTTAAATTCATTTATTATGCCTGCACAAAAACTTAGGAATTTTAATTTGACACTTTCATATTATTTGTACAGGACAGGTGTTTTTTGTGTAGGGTATATGCTTAGTAGAAACTACTTACGATCTATTAAAATGGGAACAGTTTAAATGCACATTATTTCCAATAAATTAAGAATTAGATTGGATATTCTCGCATTAAAATTTGGTACTTTTACTTCTCTCAGACGGTCAGGTCAGGTCAAAGGTATCTTCCCATTTCGTGCGTTTTTGGGTTTCTACCTGTTTTCGTGCCGATTCGAGCGTCAAGAATTTACTGGGTAATTAAATTTAAGTCTCCCCCCAAACAAAAACATTAACATTTGAAAACAATAGGAGAGAAATCAACATACAATTCCGCATTGAAGTCTAGTTATTAACAGCATTGTGTTATATAGATAAACTCGAATTAGGAGCTTTCTGCATTATCAGCGCCCGAAACGGCACTCAAACCAGGTAGAGGTTTGGGATGCCTTTAAATCCTATCTTTTTAAATGTATTATATGTGGTAAGTAATGTTAATTCAGTAGGTACCGTTCAGAAGCGGTTGCGCCATTAATGATAGTCGCTAGTTGTACCTAAAGTTTAGTACAGTGTGCATAGATAGGTAATACAAATTTGCAGAAAATTTCTCCATGTCCCATAAAACTGTGGGAAAAGCGAACCCCGCCAAAGAAATGCGGCTAAAAATAATTTCATTCATTCAGGATCGTGGATTACATGTAAAAAGCCATTAGAATTAATGGGCACTTAATTTAATTGATAGTCCATTAGCCTCATACTTAAGAGTGAAAATATTACCTAGCTTTACTACCGAGACTTTCGCCCTCAAAACAACAATACAGTTCCATTTCAATGTAAACAACAATGCGTTATATATTTTATTCACAATCGGTAAGTAATAAGTCAATTGCCAACATTTAAAAAGCTTGCAACTTCTACTTCCCACCCGAGTGGAAAAATCAGTGCTTATTTGATATTATA
Organism: Xestobium rufovillosum; assembly: GCA_963966045.1. NCBI lineage: Eukaryota > Metazoa > Arthropoda > Insecta > Coleoptera > Ptinidae > Xestobium > Xestobium rufovillosum. The sequence continues at coordinate 15,029,817 of OZ014496.1, forward strand.
CTTAAGTATGTATTATATAATAAACTTGGAATAAGTTTCCTACCGTTTTTTGCTGTCTCGGGGAGTTCTGCTTGAGTGTATTGTGTACTCCAGCTGACTACCAGACATATTTTACCACCAGAAATACTCTTTCATATTCAGTTATTTTATCATCATTCATCATCATAAGGTTCTCAGTCCGAAGACTGGTTGGACGCGTACCTCCATTCTTTTCTATCCTGAGCTAACCTACGCATTTCCCTAAAAGTAGAACATCCCACATCCCCAACTATTTGAGAGCAGTAGTCTAATCTAGGCCTACCCCTACCTCTTTTTATTCCTATCTCTGACTCTAGTATGTCACGAACTATTCCTTCGTGTCTTAGAAGGTGTCCTACCATCCTATCTCTCCTACTCTTTATTGTTTTCCATACCTTTCGCTTTTCCCCAACTCTTTCTAATACTTCCCTATTGCTAACCTTATCTATCCACGGTATCTTCATCATGCGTCTGTAGCACCACATTTCAAACGCTTCTACTCTTTTTCTATCCGCTTCTCCTATTGTCCAAGTTTCGCACCCGTATAATGCCGTACTCCATACATACGACGTTAAGAGTCTCTTCCTAGTCTCTATATTAACCGTTCTCGAGCATAACAGTTGTTTCTTTTTGTTAAACGCAACTCGGCCCTGCGCCATTCTTTGTTTTATATCTTTAGTGCTCCTACCGTCTTGAGTTATTTTACTTCCTAAGTAGCAGAAATCCGCGACCTCCTCTATCTTCTCATTTCCAATTTGTATTTCCATTTTAGTTCTATTTTCACATCCCCTACATACCAAAATTTTAGTTTTCTTTTTATTGATTTTCATGCCGAAGCCCTGTGTCAAAACTGCTTCCATTTCATTCAAAGCCGCTCCTAATTCTTCTTTGCTAGATGCTAACACTGCTATATCATCCGCAAATCTGAGCATGTTAATAGTTATCATCATTATGTTTTATAAATGTTTCTACAAAAGTAGAAATAATGAATTAAAGTTACACAATAATAATATCGGATGCACGAGCCTTATACTTTGTAGTACTAATTTCAGCAAACTTATTAAATAACTTTTGAGCAGAAATCGGATAAGCAATGCTACATATAACTTCATCACGTCAAGACGTTCTCGAGAGGTAAATGACGTAAGAGTAGATTACACACTGCATTGAATTTGAAAACGTGTTCTAATCTGTTTATTCTGATTTTCTAGTTCTGTAAACGTATTTTCTTGTCAATATCTAGGTGTGATTTAACGACGAGTTCCTTAACTTTTGAAGAGCAGTTTAGACTCATCGAAGTAAATTAGGAAAGAAGGACGTTATGCATTTGAATGCTTATCGTATAAAGTTTATCTGCCAAGAAAATCACGCGCAAAAGACTGCAAACTCCCCTTATATATAACTAAAGTAATTTAAAGCATGTTTTATACCGTTTCCATTCGGAGAGGTATTGCAAAAAGGCCGATCGATGCGCTTGAAAGCCATAATGCTATTTTCTTTGCATGTCATGCAGAATGCGATATTTCAGTTCCATGCCTGAGCTTGCACAAAAAGAAATGGAATGAAACCGTAAAAGTCACAAACTTGAGTAAAATAAGAGTCGTCTGCAGACACGAGATACGAGAAACCACACTTTCAAAATAAAAAGTTCGCCGATCGAAGGAAGGTCGGTTTTAGTATCTTTTATTGTGAGATTGGGGAGATTTGGTATTTTTGCGAATGTTTGCTGTTGAAAAGATAAAAGCCATTTCTTTAATTACTTTCTTGCATCGTGTTGGGACGAGAATGTATACAATGTACGTTTTTTATTTAAGAAAAAAAATAGTTCAGATGTACAAAATGTAATTTTAAGGTAGGTACTTGTCTTTATGTTGGGAAACCCATAAACCAAATTGTGTACCCATTTATCTACCACAAACTCTTATCTTTTAGTATTTTGCCTACCGGTTTCGGAATGTTTTAGAGTTTGAGCCGTTTTGGGTGTTGATTCTTGAATATTGTTTTTGCGCAGCTATCAGGGTACAAGGGGCTTGCTGCATACGTTTGGGTTAGGGTCGTGGCGAGGGAAATTATCAAATGCACACATCTACATGGAAAACTCTGGCATACATGCCTGCAGATAGGTATAACGTTTAAAAAGTTGGAGAATATTGGCATATTTTTCTTCTCTTCCTCCTTAACAACTTTTGGCATTTTGAATGAAAATTGGGTAAATAAGGTAATATATTAGGAGATATATTTATTCAAACGGTGCAAAATTTCTGGTCAAAAGTGCGGTTTTTGTTGACGTACTAGAGACTAGACAATGGGCACTCTGTTGCGATAACTGAGGAAACAGTTATTTTGCGTTTCCACTAATGACCATCCAATTGATAGAAAAAATATAATGTTTGTTCACATTTTTTTATGAAAAATACAACGGCGGGGTACGAATCATAAATAACAAAAAAAATTAATTAAAAATTGCCTATTTCGGAACGATACAACATATTATAATAGTCGTCGTCTCAGTTCTTTAAGAACTAATATTTGTTTTGTAGACCTAATGCTACTGGTTCCCCCTATTCTTAGTGTCCAAGAGAAATATCCGTCACTCAAATTTTATTGCACAATAGAATAATGCTTATTTTTTCACAAATATGGGCAAAGTGGCCGTAAGTGGGGTACCAGCCATAAGTGGTTCCTTTAAGTCATGTATTATACTTTACTTCTTTTGCATTGAAGTTGTGGTGTTAATAATTGCGGAATACTGTTCTGTGCACATAGGAAAAATATGTTTCAAAATCTTTCAGAACTACCACACATACGTTTCTTATCGTGGTAGACTGGGATTTGCATTTAGGCTAATTTGGGGAATTTCCTAAGTTGAGTTTTTCATTCTCTATACAATTTAAAAAAAAGTTTTGAAACTCCGTTCATAAATATTAATAGTTAGGAAGCTGCAATGGTAAATTTTACTGCTGTATTTTCTACGATACCAGACATTACTAATCTTAATGTATGCAATACGAGGAACAAGAATATGGCTATAACAAAGTTGCATCTGAGTCGCAGTGCAAATGGCGCTCTTCAAAAATTAACTGTTAACTTAAAGTTGCTCTCAACAGATTCTTATTTTACTGACTCTTTGCATCATGGGGAATGCCAAAATATCACTGCCAGACACATTACAAGTCGCGAGTGGTTGCCAGAGAACCACAAACTTATCTTAAGCGGGACGGTCACGTGACGTATTTTCTACCAACAGATTTTTCTTTTACTGAGTCTTTGTATCATGAAGAATGCCAAAATATCACTGTTAGACACTTTAGATAGTCGCGAGTGGGTGCCAGACGATCCCGAACTCTTCTGAAGAGCGCCATCTGCAGTGCGACTCAGATGCAACTTTCTTATAGCCATATTATTGTTCTTCGTGTTTCATACATTAAGATTAATAACGTCTGGCATGGTAGAAAATACAGCAATAATTTACCATTAAGTTACAGTGAAAACAGAACTAAATCTAAAATACAAATAGGAAATGAGAAGATAGAGGAAGTCGCGGATTTCTGCTACTTATGAAGTCAAATAACTGGCGATGGTAGGAGCAATAGAGATATAAAACAAAGAATGACGCAGGGCCGACGTTTAATAAAAAGAAACAACTGTTTACCATTGCGGGAACGGTCAATGTAGAAACTCGGAAGAGACTCCTAAAACGTATGTGTGGAGTACGGCACTGTACGGGTGCGAAACTTGGACAATGGGAGAAGCGGATCGAAAAAGAATAGAAGCTTTTGAAATGTGGTGCTACAGGCGCATGATGAAGATACCGTGGATAGATAAGGTTAGCAATAGGGAGGTATTAGAAAGTTGGGGAAAAGCGAAAGGTATGGAAGACAATAAAGAAAAGGAGCGATAGGATGGTAGGATACCTTCTTAGACACGAAGAAATAGTTCGCGACCTACTAGAGTCGGGGATAGGGATAAAAGAGTGAGGGGTAGGCCCAGATTAGACTACGACTCTCAAATAGTGGGGGTCGTGGGATGTTCTACTTTTAGGGAAATGCGTGGGTTAGCTCAGGATAGGAAAGGATGGAGGTAGATACCGGTATGCAAATAACCGAAATAAGTTTAATGTAAACTAATTTATGGTTGAGTGGATAGTGCATCGGGCTAATAATCCGCTTGACTCGGGATCGCACCTCGCTTTGGTTTTTTTTCAGTGAAAATCAAATCTCTTACTGAATCGGTTTGATGCGGCCGCTTCCATAGGTACCTATACTGATTTAAACGCAATTAACTTAATTTTAGATATAGGTGGTTTTGCTTAAGGCCGTGATTGTAATTACAAGTGTATTGGTAGATAAATATAAGGGCTAGAAGTGCGCTAAAAAGCTAACATAAAAATAAGTAATAGCATGAACAAGTATTTAGAACCAAGAAATAAAAAAAAGGCTTTGGTACGATAAGCAGCTCAGTTTTATTATTTGTTTTGTAATTATTTTCACTCTTGCGATTATTTCGCTGTTGATCTTGACTTTAAGCGTTTGATGGCCAGTATATAAGCAATTAATTATAATGGGCGCATCTGGTAGACACCATAAAAATGATAACTAAATTCGTAAAATGGTCGCAAATTTAGTTATCATTCTCTTCTCGTTTGTAACACCGAACTATAAATTTTAAGTGTTTTGATGTGCTTGGATAAAGTCAGGGAATTTGATCAAAATAAAATTCTTTGCAATAAAAATATTTTAACATCAAAAGTAGAATTTTATAGAATTAAACCTTTTTGTTTAGGAATTTCGCAGATATGTTGATCAGTCGTGGTTGATAATGGATTAATATATCATTTGCATAATGAAACCCCCTGTTGACGTGCTTTAAATAATTGTTTCTGAGAATTAATGAATTTCGTCTATTTTCAGAATTAAATTTTATTTCGCGTTTCTCAGAAAATGAGTGACTAACCTCTTTAGTACCTTTGTAAATTTTTTAAAGGCAATAAATAACTTTTAAATAACTTACTTCCAAAAAAAAGTACTTACCAGTTTGCAAAAGTAAATATTTCATGCAATAATTATGTAGGTACTTATTCAAAACAAGAAAATCAAAGCACTCACAATACCACCTAACTGAGCCGTTTAAGAAATACATACTGAAAATATTTACATAAGACACCCTATCCGTTGCTAACTTGACCCTGGAGATGTCGTAAAAGGTGTAACTTTCCCTTTAATAAAAACGCAAACCATGTTGACCTTCATAAAGGGACAATATTTTGACACTTTATAATTATTCTTGGTTTTTATAATATGCCAGAAAGTAGGCCATGCTTCGGTATGGTTCGGTCCGTAAAGTAACCTCGATTTAGGCGAAGGAAAAAATCTTTTTTATAAGTGTAAGGCTGTAACAAAAGGTACGAGTAAAGCTTTCGTTCTCGTATATTTATAGCTTGTAATGTGACTAAAAGAATTTTATTGTTTATTCATTAGTTCTATTCGTGTTTCCTTTTAAAATGTATGAAGGGGTGCACCAAAAACTGTTTACAATGATTCCCTTATCCACAAAGTTTAGGGATTTTCAGAACTTTGCAATTTAATATCAAGAAGTGTAGGTAATTTTAAACTAAATTTTGAAAGTGACACTTTTTGTCTTTCTTTAAGGCACTTGCGGTTTAAAAGGCAAAGAAGTCATGGATATAAACGGTGCAGCATGTACGCCCACTACTAGAAAACTTAGAAGAAGGTATAGATGAGAAGAAGATAATCCCAGAAGGACAAACGGGATTCAGGAAAGGAAGAGATATGGTGGAAAATATAGGTATAGATAATGAATCACGTAATCAGGCCAGAAGTGCGAAAGAAGGGCGGGAAAGTAGCTGGTTTCGTAGATTTGATGGCAACTTTTGACTCCGTAACCAGAAAGAAATTATTTGAGATGTTGGAGGGAAGTAGAATAAACAAGAAATGAAGGGATAGAATACAAGAGCTCTATAAAGAAACAAGAAACAGAGTAAGGGTTGGAGGAGAAGCCAGTGAGATATTCTGGACAGGAGTCAGACGCCCTCTAAGTCCATGTCTATTCAATATTTTTCTGTCAGACTTGGAGGTCATGAGAAAGGGATATGCACGAGCAGTGGCCAGGAAAAAAAAAGTATTGGACGTTGGCATATGCGAATGATGAAGTCTTGTTGACGAAGGAAGATAAAGAATTAAAGAAGATGTTGAGAAGGATGGAAAGATACTTGGTCAGGAAACAGTTAGTGCTAAACACTAAAACAAAAATAATGAGGTTTCGCAAAGGTGGTGGAAGAAGACTAGTAGAAAGATTGGAATGGAAGGTGGAAACGGTAGAAGCGTACACATATCTGGGATTTACGTTTCAAAAGAATGGAAGAGAAATGCATGTCAAAGATGTAGTGAGAGCGACAGTAGTAACATAACATTGTTTCATTATTAATGTCGCTCTCGCTATACTTTTAATTTTTAAGGGGTCTATGGAAAAGATGATTTTAAAGTTACTCGATGCATTGGTGAGCAGCGTAGCGTTGAATGAAACCGAAATTTGGGGGTGGGAAGGGAGAGAGAAGGTAGAGGAACTCCATGAAAAATGCGTAAAAGATAAACCAGGGCAGGGAAAAGAGCGATAGAGTATGAGGAAAAGCTAAGAGGTGAAGGCGGTAACGAACTAGTAAGGTAGTGTTGGGAACAAATCAGGAGGGGAGGAAGAGAGAACGATCGATTTGGGAAGAAAGCAGGGAAAAATTCTACCAGGCTAGAGGATATGCGGCAGAAGACTAATGGGATGGAGCATGGCAGGAGAACGACGGGGCTACGGGGCTACCTAGATACTTACAGAATAGGGGAAAGGAAGATAAGATTATAAGGGTGGCGAGGTTAAGACTGGGAAATGAGCTGAGAAATGAAAGGTAGTGAGAAAACGAAGATAAAGGAAGTGTAGGATGTGCGATTCAGAGGAGGAAACGTGGGAACTTGTGTTGGAGAGGTGCAATTGGAATAAAATCACAGAACAGGCAAGAATAGAGAGGAACGGAAGGGGGGAAGAGTTGATGAGAATTTACAGAAGAGAAGATAGTAGAAGAGAAATGGTTGTGAAATATGTAGTAATAAAAGTTATAAGTTCTATTAGGCCGTAGTCAACAAAATCTCAATCTTTAGCATGGTATGTTTTACAGGAGATAGATGGTACATGCTGGATCTTTCCTGGAAACCGATGATTCAAAAAGGGTGGTTATAATTCCTTTATTTTTACTTTGAAGTTTCTTTTTTATTTTCAGAAAAAATGAAAAGAATTGACTAGGTTTTGAAGTTTGTAATATGTCTATAATTTGAAGATTAAATTCAAAATGTTGCAGTTGTAGAATAAAATATTTTTTCTACACCTATTTAATTATATGACAATTATTCGGATTTTCTTCGTGAAATATCGTACCCATAATTCACTGTAGTGAATTATGAAATCATAATTCACGGCATTTCGGCCAATCACAAATATAGATTCAATAATCACTGTTTCCCTGATCCAATGATGTTTTATATCGACCGCGATCAACTCTTGCTGGAGCTGACAATCGCTCGGGTGACAGCCAAGTGTATCTCGCCATATTACTTGTTTACGTTTTCCAACGTATGCACTTCGGTCGAGTAGGTACCCATTAATCCGTACAAACTAACAATTCAAGCACTAAAACTGCCAGAAGTTAACAATGGAAGGGACTACTCCAAATTTATATATTACTAACTGCACAAATTTCAATATATATTCCTAGTAAGTAGTCCATTTATTGAAAAATAAAAATTAATGTATTATGATAGTGTTCCATTAAAGTTATCAAATTTGAGTAATTTATTTGTTTAATAGGTGTAGAAAAAGTATAGTATTATATTCGCGATTATGACCATTATTCACTCAGATGATTTGAGCCACTCGCCTTCGGCTCGTGGGCTCAAACATCATCTTCGTGAATAATGGTTGCCATAATCGCTCATACATATAATAATATACTATTATTCTACAACTGCAACACCATTTTCTCGCGTTTATGGGTCAGTGCCTCTTTTCGTTCTCCTTTCGTTCCCTTACAGTTTAAAGAACGAACTAATTGATGCGCTCTCATTAATTATTCAATTTCATTTTTTGGGAGCCACAACCTCACTATTTTTTCCAACAATGTTTTCATACTCTGTTGCAAGTTATGCCCATTTTTTGATATCTCTGCAGAAACTTGGTTTGTTTTCTGTTCTTTCTAGTTGTAACCTATATAAGTACAAAATGTTTGTTCCTAATTTGATAAAAGTTCCGTATTTTCCGTAATTTTCCCATCAAATACAAGATAGTGTTTTATAGTCAGTTATACCTACACCTAATTGCTTTTTATGCCATTTAACTTTTAATTGGCCAACTACTTGGAAAAAACGACTTTCCTATCTATCTAAAACCATTTAGCATTTACCATAAATAACGGCTGGTAATTCAGCATTGAATTTGTATTAGGGTAAAAAGTTCCACAAACAATTTTTCATACTACTTATGGCCTTACGATATACGTTTTATGGCGGTCTTATCGCGCAAGCAAACTGGTCACGCCTGCGATAATGTAAAAATAGTTCAGATTTAAAATTTTAAATATCTCCAAGCTTGTCGCTTCGTTCACGTTTCGAAAGCACGTTTCACAAGTATCCCAACACATAAGTTGTCAAGTACTGTAATAATATAGTAAAGTTTATGTTATTCGCGCCGCACCTTTATGGTAAAGCTGGAATCATAAACGTTTAATCTAGGAGGCTGGGTATAATACTCCAAAGAAAACGATCCGTGTTTGTTCGACGGTATGTGTGTTGTATACGGCTTACCATTAGTCTAATATTATACACACTTGACTTGCAAGTATATAATAAATTAAATGTGACTTCTCGGTAAAGTTTCAAAAAGGAAGAAAATATGAAATTGACTCTTGTTCGAGTCTTAGCAATAAATTGCAGATGGCTTACGCAATATCTCGCAAGGCATAAAAAGATAATCTCCTTATAGTATTTGATAACTGAAAAGGAGAGAATGCTGATAAACTCAACCACTTAGCGACAGGACCGATACAACTTAATTGCAAAAGATAAGAAAGAATAAAGAATTGAAAGAGAGGAATGCGAAATAAAAACATGAGCTGTATTCACGGATCTAGCAGTAACCTTCGTTATGGTCAGGAAAGTGATTATAATTTATAAACTAATGTAAGTTGCCATGCAGATACCATGCTGAGGAATCATTTCTTTCTTGTTGTTGTGAGAATATAATACCTCTTCCCCAGACAACTGACAGAAAGTCACACAAGCAGATGTTCTTGCCACACAAGACACTATCATGCCTAATCTTTAGAAAAACCCGTCGAAAAATTCAAAGTATACAACTTGGTTGACAAACTCAGAACTTGAAACAATGTCCTCTAAAAAGAATCTTCGTGGTGGCTTCCCATTTCTATTTTGTGTAACATCAACAACACGTTGCTCGGCCGTATTGGCTTAACAACGTCCATATTAAGAAAATAGGTAGATGTATTCAACCAGACCATGCATTCAGCCAAATCACATTCAACCGCTTTATTTTTGGTGGCATCAAATTTCTCAAAAATTTTCCTTGCTTAGTTGAGGACTTTTTTTTGGACGCTAGAAACAGTCGCGACCAGCTGGCCACAACCGTGTAGGCTTCACAACAAAATCAGCTATTGCATAAGGACGTCAGGTCCATTCTAGAAGTCTTTGGGTCCATGTTATATGAATAGTGTTCGGTGTTAATAAATTAGTATTGATAAACAATGTATTTTAGCACTACAGGTAAATTACGTTTACACTAGAGTTTAAAACACTAGTAGTGTACAAGCATTAAACTTTAGCGTGCATTATCTTTACGACACACTTTTAATGTTGTCTGAATATGGACGAGTAAATAAGATATGGTACGCATGCGTCACATTCAACCTGCTTTTGGGTTTTAGTGCTAATAAACTCTACAAGTACACTAGCAGGTGCAGTGTAAAAATGCCGCGAACTTTTTTAGTGTTATTCAACACTAAAACAACCCTGTAGAACGTTATGCATGCGCTGGATACACGTGTTCCTTACGGAGGCCAGCCATGCATTGCTGCATGTTTGTCCGGTGGGGTTTGTGGTATGAATCCAAATAGGAAAGTACTGTACTGCAGTTAAAAGTGAAGATGTGTATTTATTTGTGTTGTATTATTGTTCCTAAATAGGTTTTTGCTTTTTAAAATAGCTACATGGTTTTCTTTTACTAGTAGACCAAGCAAATTTAATAAAAATTGCTCGAGAAACCGCACTTCTTTCTCTACCTTCTTTCTCTTTAGGTTTTCAAGATCCCTGAACATCAAAAAAAGTATAAGGATCTAGATGCATTATATAAATAGGTCCCTATTTATTTTAATTGCACTTTGCGCATTTTTTTTAATAAAATGTATGCTTATTTCTCTATATTATATTCTTTTCTGTAGTAATACAATAAGGGCCGGTTGTTCAAACGCTGTTCAAATTTTGATCAGAGATTAACCTCTGATTATCTTTCAAACCGGTTGTTCAAAACTTCCAAGCAGCTATTTGATCAGAGATTAACTAATCTATGATTAAACTGTGATCAAAGTATGGTTAAGTCGAATTCGGGTTGTTCAAAGCTCTGATCTCTGGTTAAACTATGATCAAAGTGTGATTAACTTGAACGCTGTTCAAGCTGTGATTAAAGTGTGGTTAAATTGACAGTTGCGAACGGCAGACTCTGAATTATAAAACTTTTTAGTAAAAAAATCGTCAAAAGGTAATTACATGTAAAGAAAAACTTTAATTTGTAAATCCTTTTACTATTTTATTGAGTATTTTATCTGTTATTTGTGATTTTATCGTCAAAAATATTGCTAACCTAAAATTGACCGCATGCTGATATGTTTTCTTCAAATGTGTATAAACGCGCAGAAAATGTAAATACATGGTGATAATGACTTTGAATGCAACATTAGTTTTCCTATAAATGTAGGCTGTCCAATTATTGGAATACGCACCATCCACCTATTTACCTATATCTCTCGCAACGGTTAGGTACCTATAGGTCTTTTTTATAGAAAAGTCGAATGTTCTTATACCTAGATGCGAAATTCACAAATTTGAAATTACTAAACATATGCTTTGAAAAATGCTCTTTCTAACTTCTGGTTGATTCTGAAGGAATTATTACATTAGTAAGTTCTTGGATATTACGGTCATAGTGAGCAATACGGCCATCCATCTGAAACCTCGACCAAGCGTCAAAATGTAGTAATGTAATGTGAATACTTTGAGCAAAATAGTTTAAGTACAGAACCTCAATATTTTATATCTTGGTATTTATTTACATTACGATCTTCCTTTCCCAAAAATACTTACTGCTGTACTAAACTGACCAATTCATGTTTCTCCCGCTCTGGGAAAAGTTTTTTGTCCTCTTATCCATCATAAACGCACTTTTGACACGCCAAACACAAATAAATAAATGGAAATTAACAAATAAGGCCCGGTTTTTCAAGTTCGAGTTAACTGTCAGTTAGGACTAAACCTTCAGTTATTTTCAATTAGATGTTTTTCAAATCAGGGTTACGTCCTAACTGTTAGTTAACTTTAACCTAGACTTGGGGTATGGGTTAACCAGTAACTTGCGCATAATATCCTGAATAAATGACACTGACAACACCATATTTGATCTAGTAAATAAAAAATATGAACAACTTGGAAATTAACGTACAAAGTAATGATGAGGAGGTAATAAAAGGACCGAAAATAACACGGCACAGACCTTATAACATCAAATACGGCTTCTACTTCCTAGAGCACACTTTTTGTATTTAAATCTAAACAAACAACAAACTTAAAAATTAATAATCGCCCTGAATTGGCCTACTTTGACTTTCATACATAAGGTTAAAAATTAAGCTGTTTCCATGGTTTTCACCACATTTCTGACAGTAGTCCCGGTTTCCTAACCAGAAATTATAATTAACGTGAAAAACACAACCTAAGGTTAACTTTGAAGTTACGGTTTGCTAACCTACAAGTTAACTTTCATTTGAAAAACCGGGCCTAAGTTGTTTGAGTGACAGCGAACTGTCAATCGTCAAATAAAATTCAAGGGATCGTATCTTAGCAACGTATGGTGCATTTGAACTAAAGCAAGTTAATCTGAGATTAGTTAATCACAGTTTGATTTTCGTACGAACAACCGGTATCAGATTTGATCAATGATCAAATTTAACCAGTGATTAGTTAATCTCTGATCAAATGGAGTTTTGAACAACCGGCCCTTAGTGGTCTTGAATTGTCTGAAATTTTACGAAAGCTGTTGCGTTGCTTGGTAGCCACGAGTGTAAATTTGACAGTTAAAAAATCACGAGCGCTTGCGCGAGTGATCTTCTGTCAAATTTTCACGACTGGCTAGTAAAAGCAACAGCTTGAGTAAAATTACCTAAAAATTCCAGACCACGAATTGTATTTGACAAGATTATTTTTTGAATCGAAGCAAGGTAGTTCAAAACGAAATTTTATTTCAATTAATTCACATACAAAGAAATGTGTTGGGAATATTTGACGTTTGGCAGGTACTAAAGTATCTAGATTATACATTATAAATGCACCTACAAATTCGAAACTATGGCAACTTATCAACAAGCAAGATTATCGAAAAAAATTACCGAAATAATACACGCTTCTAGACCCAAATGCAATGTTCCTATTGGTCAATTTGACGATGAAAAAACAATCATTATAACAAGAAATACCCTATCCCACCTTATTCACTACGTAGTGTTCATTAACACTAACCTCCGCAAACACTATTAGTGAATATTAACTCTGTTTATTAACACTACTGTGTCTTAAGTTACTGTTTTAATATAGTGCAAATTGTCACTACTTTGGTGTAAAATTTATACTGCATATAACACTATTCTAGTGCAAATTCTAGTGTTAATATGTGACACTATATTAGTGGGTCGCAAATAGACTTTAGGTAGAGGTGAATAGGGCTGGACGATACTAGAAATGCGGAATCGTATATCGATAATTTCAAACTATCGATACTATTCAAAGTATCGAAAGTATCGAGATACCGGAAGTATCCAGGTATTGAAGGTACCGAGTTATCGAAAGTAGACAGTATCGAGGTATATCGAAAGTGTCGACAGTATCGAGGTATCGACAGTATCGAAGTATTGAGGTATCGAAAGTATCGAAGCATCGAAAGTATTAAGGTATCAAACGTAGCGAGTTGTCAAAAGTATCTAAAATTCTAAATTATTAGAGGAATATAGGTACCTACCTAAATTGGTATGGATGTATGTATATTCCATGATAAATTTATTAAATAAACAAAACAAAAACATAACGCTCATTATTTTATAAAAATAATAAATAGTACCTGCTAGTACTACCTACTCGAATATAAAATTGGTAGAAATTTTTTGTTCGGGGAAGTACCAAATTTTACATAAAATATGTAGTTTAGTTGCATATTTATTCAATATGGTTCAGCTTTGCTCCACTAGGTGTAGTTATCGGAGTATCGAAAGTATCGAGAGATCGAAAATATCGAGTTATCGAAAATATCGAGGTATCGAAAGGATCGAGGTATTAGAAGTATCGGTATAGATATATTCGATACTTCGATACCTGCATAGTCAGTATCGACGATCGATACTTGATTAGGTATCGATACCTTCTTTAAGTATCGATACTTTCCCCAGCCCTAGTGTTGAGTAGTGTTTATTTATTCCACAGCACCTTTTTTTTTCTGGCATTCTTCTCTTTTTTCTTCTTTTTATATCCGCGATTTGTCTTCAAAATGTCTTGACAAAGACAAGCACTTATCCCTATAAGGAGGTTTGTAACCATGGCGGAGTTTGCAACAAAAAATTGCATGTGGAGAATACTGTACACTGTACAGTACACCCACTAATAGCAGTGTCACCCCAGCAATCAAAACAACCTCGTGATCTTAGTTATTTCCAGCCCATGTTTTTTTTAAATCTATCTATATATATTTAAACAAAGAGGATAGAGTTTACTCACTGAAAACACAGCAGCTCTTAGATATTTCACATGTGGGAGGAGAGGGTAATAAAAAAGCCAGACATGTATACAATTCTATTTAATATTTAGGAAACCTAGTGTCTACTGGGCTCGTTGTCTGAATGTGCAGTAAACACGCTTTCCACAAAGTTTATATATAAATATTAAAATAACCAAAGATACCAGCGAACGTGCGTATACAAACTAAGAGAAGTTTGGTAAAAGCTGATGGTTGATACTAAGAAATGTATTTTTGGGATTCTTGAAATCCATAAAATGAGGCTTTTTATTTACTCACGGTTGATGGACGTATCCAAATATTGATTTCTACATTATGTAGGCATGTCTAATCTGATACAGCTAAATAGAAATGATGTGCTACTTCGATAACACCAGGCGGTGAACGAAATGTGAAAATCAGTTCGAAGAATGATTGATGAACTTGGAAGTAGGAGTAGGACTATACAGTGTGAGTGTAAAGCAAGGAACACGTTCATTTTCGTGACAGAAAATAAGATACCTTTAGACCCCCCACTTCACTTTCCCTCGTCATATTCAAAGAAAATATAAATAATATTACTTTCTTACGCTGCGACCATAGCGCAGTCTAAAATTGCCCCTTAAATGATTCTTTTCCCTCGTTATTGTTTTTACCTACATTTCGGTCGTTTTGTCAAAATAATTTGGTAAATAAACAAGAACGTTTTATGCTGTTGATTCCAGTATAGCCTGAAGTGGATGAACATGGATTGATAAAATAGAAGAATAAGCAGATACCTACCCATTAAGTTTTCTGTAGAAGACTTGAGAAAAAATGATTTTCAATTTATTATTTAATTGAATGTTTAACTGTTTATGTGCTTATAATGTTATTAACCATAAAACTGGAGTAGGTTTCATTGAAAAAGAAATCTGACACCTTCAGGCATTTTGCAGGTTCTAATATGTTCCTTTTTGCATGTCTACAAATATTTAACATTTATCGACAACCACAAATCATCCTACTCTTTGAAGTTGCCTGTGCTAGGTAAATACGTACAAGCATAACTAAACAAATGAAAAGGATTTGATGTTCCCTAATTAAATATTTACATAAATTGGACATGCACACTATGAACACATCCATATTTATCAAAATTGTTTCGTCGAGGTTTGGATATTCATAGACTGCTCTCGTGATTGCTTTATTAATTAAATTGCTATTAAGAATTGTTTATGTTTGTTATATCAACAAGTTTATTTAGTTTTAAAGCAAATATTTGCCATGTGCTTATTTAAGTAAGAAAGTTATTATGTAAATCAAAAGGAAAATTTTGTAGCAACAAGGCTTGGATAAAAGACGGCTTAAAGACCGGCAAAAATAACTTTGTAGGAATAAATTCAGAAGGCTGTATATAGTAATGGTGTGTCAGAAACTGTCTTTCATAATACTGAATGTAGAAACGTTGCAAGCCAATTTTATTGCCAGTGAGCAACAAAGAAATTCATACTGAAATATCTGCACGTTAAAAATCTTCATCCCTGACATTTACAAAAAGAAAACGGTAAAGTTCATTTCGAAACTGAATAGTTTTTAAATGCAGTTAATATTGTTTCAAGTCTTCCAGCATAAACTGTAAAATATTACACATTTTTCTTGTTGTGTTATGTTATGTTATGTTATGTTACTCTTTTAAGGACCATTATGGCGCACAAATTACTTACGTGCATTTATTTTATGCTTCTTTCGCGTGATCATCTACCATATCGATTGTATTTAGGAAAAGAAGTTCAAATTAATGGAAAACTAACCTTCAAATTTGAAAAGGCTTTTAGTCGCCTGACGCTGGAGATACTTTTGCGATATTTCTTTCTAGAAACCAAGCTTCAGGTCAGCGAGCTCATCGCGGGGTGTATCACACCATCTTTGCTCGTATCCAACTTTCTAGGCCAGAATTAAGACTATGTTACCTTCTTCAAACTGTTGAATTAGTCAGCTCTCCACTGGAATTTATCCATGAAATTATTATTATGAAAATTGAATATTCATGAGTAATTTGTGACTGCAGTGGCAGCCTGGCAGCAGTATAGTTGCAATTATTGCATTATTTATAAGTCCATGTACGATATACGGTTTGTTTTATGACAGTTTCTACTGCATTATTTTATCACTCATAAATCACAACATATGAGTTTAGATCCTGTTCTGATATACGCACGTAGAAATAACATACAAATAAGACACACAAGCATATCGAACTATTTATATTTTATATTGTTTGTTCAGGCAATTGTGTTGAAAAATGCAAAATTAATTAATATGGAAAAAACTGTGAGTAACCAATGTAGTAACCAATCATTGACTTGGAAATGTCCCCATAAAACCGTTCTTAATGCGGCATCGAGTTAGAAAGTAACTAGCGTTGAAGTTAATAAATTTTACACTTAACAAATTGTCATGAGCAAAGCGTATTTTACACACTTCGTCAGGCATATTTTATAGAATGGTATGTACGTAAGTCATTTTGCAGAGGCAATAAAACTATATACCTATATGTACAAATAGGAAAGATTATTTCTTACAATGTTGTTCTTGACTTGTTGAGTTAACCTTCTTTTGCCACCAGGTGGTAGATAGTTAACAGGTATGGTGCTTATAATTTCAAAGAAATTCTTCGCTTCCTTTGAAGTTTCTTTTCTGATGGAAGTACCCGCTGGAAGTAACTATTTTGTGATGTCGTTTATTATTGTCAACGTTCTTCTAATTTTCATCATAATATCTATTCTGAATTCTCTGGGTTGCTAACTCGCTATGTGAATTCTAAAGGCATATGCTACAAATTAATTGCAGAAGGAAGAGAAGAACGGGCGCATAATGGGGATATAGTAATGCTACGTTGGCTAGACTGGTTGGCGAGGAGAGTTAGGTCATCGCGGCTCAATTTTAATTATATCTACCCATCCAACGAAAACGGCAATAAACGCTGCTTAACGTTCGTAAACAAAAATCTGCGCTATTCAGTTCGTTTTAATTGGTATCGTTTACACTAACCAGAACATTAACGCCAAGGAAAGTCAAGTACTTTACGTTTAGGGCAATATTTTGTCGCCCTTAGAGGTTGTGCAAAGAAGAAACCGCAATTCTTTTGATGGTACAAGACGGTGTCAAGTCTGTGCTACAATTTCAAAGTTTGTCTACTTCCGAGACCGCAACAGTACTTAATACGGTGTTGGGGCCGCTCCTGCCCTTATCCTACTCCTGCTCCTGCTCCTGCTCCTGCTCCTATACCTCAAATCAACGTTACTTTGCAAATCGGTAACATTACGCTAAAACCATGATACAAGTATAATAAAGTATGATATTGCGCTATTGCGCATGTGTCACTAACAGGCTTACGTCATTTATGGTAGGTGAATGAAAAGCAACGAATGTATGAAGTGATTGTAACGGGCCGTCAACTAATCCAAAAACTTCCTACCTGCGATTTATTTGAAACTTGAGAATTTATTTTTTCCCTTAAAATCTGGAATTTTCCCCTGACGTTTTACCTTATTGTGGTATAAGGTCCTGAAGTGGCGACGAGCTGTGTATGGGAATATAATCTCAAACGGGTCTTGCAGCTTTATTAAAAACGAACGCACGCCACAAATATTCAAGAATTCTCAATTTGGCTGAAATTTTGACAGTTGATTCGATCGATCTTGCGGTTGGGTGAAATTTTTAATGTCAATTTTCAAAATTATATTCTACCCTTAAATTTCACGCAACACTATTTAATTGTTCAATTTTTAACTTAAAAATACATTTTTAATGCTTTTTCCCTTTGTCACCCCTTTCTCGTACCTAAACCGCCGGAGCGACTATGTCGGGCCTTCGGTCCCCCATGCAGACTTTATAACCTTGTTGATTAGAGGTGGTTTTTCGTTTTTATCTAAAAAGCCTTCTTTTTAAACTAAACGAGAAATGAGAAAAATGTATTTCTTTTAACATAAACAGGTCACCAAATTACGACATGCGCAAAACGGGCTTAGTATCATATCTCGTAACATGTTATACTTGTATCATGCGTGAAAACTTTAAGGAACCCATTCACGATCAATCTTTATTATGTGAAATAAAAAATGTTGCCATCCTCAGTAACGTTGTTAGGTAAGTATAAGTACTGAACAAAGGACATTTTTCGCGTTGCATGATTGACTATGCTAATTTTATGCTAATTTGATAAATGAAATGATGTAGGTATTGGCAACATTTTCCATTCCTCACGTATTTTTTGGGGTCGAAAAATTGGATTTCCATGTGCATATTTTCTAATATTTCGTTGTCCATTACAATAGGCAACTGGATACTAATTAAATGTGTGTTTTTTTCTTTCCACATTTGATGGGAAGTCCTCGTGGCATACCTACATCAAGCAGTTCGAGGCAGCGGCAACTCGCCAATGGGCTAATACCAAGAAGGCAGTCAATTTGGTGGTTGCACTCCGAGGAGACGCCTTGAATATCCTGGATACCGTGACAGCCGAACAACAGGGTGATTATAAGGAGATAGTTAAGCACCTGGAGCCGAGGTATGGCCATCAACACCTCCAGCAAGTCCACCAGGCTCAGCTGAAGGGTAGGTCTCAACGCTCCAACGAGACCCTGCAAGAGTTTGAGGCCGACATTGCTCGTTTGGTCCGGTTGGCATACCCAACAGCCCCGGAGGAGTTCTTGGAAACTGACTGTGGAAAACTTCATCGAGGAGGCTGCGTGACAGTGAAACGAAGATGGCGCTGAAGCTAGCTAGACATAAAGCTTTGGCAGATGCTTTGGCCCACGCCTTGGAGTATGAGGCTGCGAAGCAAACATCACGAGGATACTTCAAGGTGCGGAAGCTGCATACAAAAGAGGAACCAGACGAAGGCCTCCTGGAAAAAGTTGTAGAGAAAGTTGTACAGAAACTTGACAGACGAACGGAAAACAGCAACAATAATGGGACTAGGAGGGGATTGTAAGAAAGGAAGAATTTCTTACGATGCTGGAATTGCGGTGAGAAAGGCCATCTCCGAAACAGGTGCCGAAAGACATCCAGACGGCACGAGGACGAGGCTAGTACCTCCGGGTACCAGGTAAACTAGAGCGTAGCCGACCGACCGGTCGGCTACGACTAGAGTCGACCAGTTTTGAGGGGCGAAAGCTGGTCCAATCCTACCAAGCCCCAGTACAAGATGTGAATGTGTCAAGATTGGCTCGAGTTGGGGATAGTTTGATGATTGATGGAATTATTGACGGCAGGAAGGTCGAAATTACCAACGATACAGGAGCCAGTGACACCATAACCAGAAAAGATGTTGTGGCTGAGTGGAGAATTAGGCCGACCAATAAGAATATCCGATTGGTTACTGCTACCGGCGAGACAGCACCTGTATATGGAGAGGCAGAAATCGACATAGGGATGGAAGATGTCGTCATTCCGCATAGAGTTCTTGTGACATTGTGGATGAAGTGATACTGGGCAGAAGAACTGTATATACCGAGTGAATGTCGAAGAAGATGTCGTGTTGCCTGCCAGATCCGAGAGCATCGTACGGGTCCTACCACGTTAATACATTACCTCTTGAATAAAAGTTCCAAATTTATGATAAATCGTTGTTTAAAACGCTTCCAAACATCAACTTTTTCAAAATGGGGGTTTTCGCTCGCGTGCAATTTATCGTTATTGACGTTTCACTTCAGATTCAGTTGTCGAAACAGCAAGCAAGCAGTAAACAAAGTTATGCAAAAGTCATAAGTTTATAGTGACATCAGCACAGCTGACATACATTCAGACTATGTACTACTAAAATGCGAACTACCTACACTCCGTCAAATCGCTGTGTGTTCAGAGCAAAGTTGAGAAACTCTGAATTCTGAAATTTAATTTTCTCGGAATAATTCCAGGTGGTTCAGTCACTATTTTCACGTATATAATTAAATTAATTGACGGTTTATTAGAAAAGTAGAAATAATGAATTACAGTTATATTATTATATAAGTGTGACAATATCGAAGGCACGCGTGACGTCGAATGAACCAGGTCAAATTATTAATTACTTTTTCTGCCTTAAAATGAAGCCCAGAAAAGAAGGCAAAAAACGTGGGTCAGATATTTTTGTCAAAATTTTCAGTATGTGAAATAAACAGAAGTCGCCCAGTTGCCCATTGGAAGAAAAAATACTTCCGCATTACTCTCTTCTACGACTTCTACTCCAAACACCCAACTAGTTAGACTGCGAGTTTTTCATAACAGAAATTTGAAAATTTAAGTAGTTACTCTTAATTGTGTTACGGAAGTTGTTCCCTCAGAGACCCAAATTTTTCCATGTGTTCCGACGTAGATCGAAGTATAAAAATTAATAAATCTTAATTTTTTGATAAAATTCTTGATGATAAACGGGATCATATTTATTTGTTGCGTAATAGTTTACGTCTTCGGATTTGGAACCTGCAAAATATGGCGGGAATTCCACACTATCCGAAATCCCTCCGAAAAGAATCAAACCTGGGTTAAAAATTTACCTGGTCTGTAAACTAAAATCATGCCAAACAACAATCTACCTATACCTCTGAGCGAACTTGTGCTCAACCTGCTAATTTTCTCGAGACTCATTCGTGTTTTATATTACAGACCGTGGTGTCGGAAGCCATGGAATAAAGAAGACGTTTCAGAACTTATCACACATCTGCCCATCCAGCCATCTTAGGTGAGTAGAAGTCATTTTGTGCTTTTTGCGGCCGCGATCCCTTGGTAATTGGAAAGTGAGGCGGAGCGGGCCCCGTTGACATATTTATCTGATGCAGCCGGTTTTATCAGACACAGCGAGGTTCTGGAACTCGTGCAACTCAACCGGGGTTCATTAAATTGTCTATGTAATGCAGTTGCTTGTAGGAATTATTTTTATTTTCTTTATTAGAATATTTTGAGTTGTTAGTTTTTAGTGGATGTACCTCTAAAAGGAAAATACATGACATTCCCACTCTCGTTTGGTGGGTGCCGTCTAATTTATTTGATCTTTTATCTATTTCGAGGCCAATTAAATAAAAGATTTAAATTTCTATCCAACCAGTTGAACATTTTTGCTTTTCTGTTAAGGCTGAAATGTTATGTATCTGTTCTGGTGCTTTTTGAAATAGGTGTCTACACCCATGCATGTCAAAATGTCTTTGTTATCCCAGTATTATAAATTTTAAATACGAATACAATTGAGTATTCAACAACAACTTAATTTCGATTACCTTATACGATAACACGTTAGACCATTCAAATTTTGAACACTTTAAGCTTCCTAGATACTCGGCTATTCGATCTTTCGAAGAAGGATAGTTGCAGAAGGTTTTTCTACAATAACTTTTAAATCATTTAAGGTACAGATCAAACTTGTCTGGTATATTAAGATTACAGTACTACTCACTTGTACAAAGTTTTGTAAAAATCCTTTTTGGGAAAAGCAAAAATTTGCAACTCGTGTATTTTTTATGAAGTTCGCCTCTTTTCGATAATTTTTTAGAAAGTGTATTCACGTGACGCACCCACTCGCGACTGATAATGTATATCTGGCAGTGTTATTTTGGCATTCCTCATGATGCAAAGTGTCAGTAAAATAAGAATCTGTTGACAGAAAATATGTCAGTAGCAACTTTTAATTTAACCGTGAACTTTGAAAGAAAAATATCTGCACTGCGCCTCATATGCAACTTTGTTATATTCATATCCTTGATCCTCGTGTTGCATACATTACGACTAATAATGTAATTATATACAGAAGGAATATACTTTAGCAGCTCCCTAACTATTATAAAATTAATCGTTTTGGAAACAAAACTGCTTTAGAAATTCAGTTTCTATTGAGTTTTCACAATTAATATGCTTTCTACTAATTATAATACACAATATAAAGTGTTTATATTGTGCATTAATATGCGATATATCAGTAATAAAAATAATACCTCTAGCCTCTAGAATAACCATAAGATTATTCTATTATTCTATTAATCCATTATTTGATCAATCAATTATTGTAAAATCTATGATCAAATCGATTATATTTCGATGAACCGATTATTTTGCACAGCCCTAGTTGCAAGCTATATCAGAAAAAACGAAAACAAGTTCCGCGTCTTCAATTAGCTGATAGTAAGTGGTTTACGCCTAACTTGGACGACCCTGATATCTGTCCAATACGATTGCTAAAGAAACTAATAGAGAAACTAATAGAAAGCACTACACACTGACCGACCACTTTTGACAATTAATAAGAACCTGGAACAGTGCTAATTCAATGGGTTGGTACAAAAACATGCCAATCGGCATAAACTATATTTCAAAATGAATGAAATATGCTACATAAAATACAGTGTGTTTGATTTGATGTGTCATGGCTGATATCTCGGCTATTGTAAGAATTTCAAACAAATGTTATATATAAAAGTTGTTGGACATTTTATTTTCAATAAATTATCAAAATCAGAAAAACAATTGAGCATCAAATAATTCAGATATAGCAAATACATTCAAAATTTTAAATGTAACATACCCAATAATATTGCATGTTCTAAATCTGTATGAAATTCCCTTTATAACGATATATCACATGTTATATTTATCTAATCGATTAGAGACATAAATCGATAATTAGGTATCTACCAACTGAACGCTTACGCTACTTACAGCTTCATCCGAAAGAGTAGGCGGTGAAAATAATGAAACTCTGATGTCTGTTTCTACATGATACAATGTTAGGTACTTAAGACTAGCTTGATAATATAAAACTATTCAACATAAACACTACGTAGCAACAACAACAAGAAAGTAACAATAAATTAGTAGGCAAGTTAAGTTTAAAATTTAAGTGAATAAAATTTAATTTTTTTTCAAAGTGACCTCCGTTACGAAAATTAAGAATACGAATACGCAGGAATTTGCTCAAGTAATTTGACAGTTCATGCGATAACAATTCTTGTCAAAGCCTATTCTTTCGATTAAAACTCTTAAGTCATGTAGACGTGCAGTTCATAACTTAATTATCGATTTGTGCCTTTAATTGATTAGATAACTATGACATGTGATATATCGTTGTAAAGGAAATTTCATACAGTTTTAGAATACGTGAAAACACTGGGTACGTTCCATTTAAAAGTTTGAATGTATTTGCTATATCTGAATTATTTGATGCTCAATTGTTTTTCTGATTTTCATAAGTTATTGAAAACAAAGTATCTCACAACTTTCATATATAATATTTATTTGAAATTCTTTCAACAGCCGAGATATCTGCTGTGACACATAAAATCAAACACACTGTATAGGTACATATATATAACATACCAAACAAAATAAAATCTCTAATCATTCGAGTAGATCTTCGGCGGTGTCAAATTTAGCTAAAGTAGGTGTTGGAGTAATAAAAATAACTGATCATTCTACCAAAAATTCTATCAAACCATACCTGCAGCTGGATGAAGAACATCGTTCAAATTTAGTACAAAATTTAGGACAAGTGAATAATTGTAATACTTCTAACGTCACGGCCAAAGCAATCCAATATTGATACCTACAACAGTAATTATAAATAATTGTATTAAATGTGTGTTCCACTGCCAAAATTTATATTGCACAAATAATTAAGATTTCATATGTATTTTTCTTGATTTTAATAGTGATTGTTTTTGTTCACTGTCACTCTGAATTCTTAATAAGTTAACCCCACACGCCAAAAGACAGTGACACAGTAATCAAACTCGACACGTGTTTCGCTGATAATGTCACCATCCTCAGGAGTTGAAGGTGAATATTCGAAAAATCTCCTAACCAAGCATTTCTTGTGCAAAATAAAATGTATTCCCTTTAATTGCAATCTCTTGTGGTATTACTACTATAAAACATTTTAATTTTTGTATGAAACAGAGTGAACCATTTAGCGCCAAGATGGAAGAAGAACTCTTCCCCTTAAGTGTATCTGCTCTGTGTATTTGCACTACTCTACTATTTAATTAATTTTATCCAAGAGCAGTAGGTAGGTAATATAGAAAAATTAGACCGAATATTATTTTTTGTTTTAAGCTGAGTAAACGGTAGGTATCTTCCCGTTTCGTGCGTTTTTGGGTTTCTACTTGTTTCCGTGCCGATTCGAGCGTCAAGAATTTACTGGGTAATTAAATAGTGCCGGGCCGTGGGATCTTGCTGGCATGCGCGAGTGAGTAGTCGTTAATGCTCAGCAACAATGGCTATGGATGGGTGACTCACTTCTGCGCTGTGGCTAGGGCGCGATTTGGATCGCCTATCCAGCTTTACCTAATGAGGTTTTCCAGGTTTTCCTCGTTCTCGCACTAAATGGTGGGTAGAGTACTAACAACTGTAGGTCGTTCCTGTGACGCACCTGCGGCCAATAGTAATATGCCGCCTCCTCCGTCCCGCACAAGCTATATAGCTTCTGGGGCTAACCTTAGGGTTAGTAGGAGTGAGTAGAGATATTATTATTATTATTAGTTCGTGCGTTGCACAACGATATCCTTTACTTTGAACATGTTGTACCTGTTGCAATAAAGGCATACAAAACGTACTGCTTTGTTTTATAGTTGCCGGTCACTGAATACGGCCAAAAAAGTGGTTCCACGGCCCACTATTTCCGGTCTGTGGGTAAGCTTAGCGAGCGGAGCGTTTAAGCATTAAGCAGCGGTCTGGTGGAGTCAGTTGGTTGTTTTTCAAGGACAAACTTGTATGGCCTGACCTGGCCTTTGCTTCTGGAGCTCATTTTCTCACATTTACCGCTAAATGCAAAATATACGACTTATTCTATGATTAGAAATGTTCCTAGGTCAGGTCACATAATAGTGAAGCATGGATGGCGACATGCCATAAACCAACACGTATCCAAGTAGCAAAATTTATTATTACCATTAAGTAATATAAGAATAAACATACATCCTTAACAAAAAATAATCAGTGGTAAAGCATGAATTCCAACCAAAAATATCGCTATTTGCATAGTCTAATCTTCCATGCAGTCCAAAGAGGCTAAAAAACAAAAACTACAAATAAATTATGTAGTTAATATTTTCTGCATTTACTATTTGGTAGAAATTCATGATGAATTGAAAAATTACTACGCGTACTACCAATATAACGATTTATTATTATAAATTGACCTGTTTCAGAATTCACAATAATTTTCTTTATACATTTCTGATGATGGAATCGTTGTGAATTCTGAAACCGGTCAATTTATAATAATAAATCGTTATATTGGTAGTACGCGTAGTAATTTTTCAATTCATTACAAATAAATTCTTGCGTACTAACCTACACACAATAACAAAGAACAAAAAGTATGAAATAAGAAGAGAGAAATAAAACAAGAAGACAGAAAGGTGAGAAGAGAAAGAAATATTGGTGCAGTTTACGAAATGATGTTAGACTGTGTGGAATTTGGCTAAAATGTTCATCAGAACGCATTATTCAGATACACAGTTTAGTTTTGATTTGAAAAATCGTCAAAATTAATTCACAAATACTTTAATTCTGCACAAGAACAAGGAAGAGTGGAACCATCGCGCCTCGTGCTTCATGGGTGTTCCTTTTCAAAACGTTGTTTTTTTGCCAAATGTGCAAAACAACAATAACAATAACAATAGGTTCCTTCCTCTTGCTGGAATTATTTTATCTGTCAAATGCTCGGTATAGATTTCATCTTTATTACATATTAGTTTTAAGAGACTTTAGAACTTTTCTGAATATATTATTGTTATTGTTATTTTTCCACATGGCCTTAGTTGTTTCTAAGTAAATTTTGGTTTGCATTCGTTTTGTTACATTTCACTTTTAACTGATTTAGTTATCATATATTTATACGCTTATACTTCGGGACCTAGGTTCTTAGTCCGCATAATAAACATGTCAAATTAACACTGATATGTAAATTGCCTAAACAAACATCACGTGCCTCATGTAAATAAAACATTACCTTAATTTTTCTGATAAATACAATATGGGAGTAGCTGTTTAATAAGGTGCAAATTTTATGCTAGACACGGTAGAATGTTACGATTTACGATTTGTTTTGGCTACTGTTAATAGTTTCATTTTAATTTTTATATAAAGGGTATTATTTATGCCTTTGAGCCACAGTAATTTTTTAACGCAACTTGTTAAGAAGTAAACAACAGTAAACACAGATTAGTTTTGGCAGAATACAAGACCACTTCCATGCAGACATGAAAACCTATCTCATAGTAACCTTGTGTTATAATTCTGTAGGGTTGCTGAAACTGCCTGAAGCACCCCGTTTTTACACACCTCGTTTCCAAGTATAGTGCAATATACCGATTTAAATATTTTTTTCTGCTTCCAAAGGCCCTCGCCGCGCCGCCCGTGATGGCAGCAAAACATCGTATAGATAAGGATTTAGGTCCGGAAAGTAAAAGGGATATTTTGCGAAAAGCAAAAGCGTGCCTAAACGAAGCTATTGTTATGCTGAATAGGTCCACTGCATGCGAGTCCTCCGTACCCTCGTTTTACGGCTGGGGTTTTCATATCCGAAGGTTATATTTTTTTGATACTACCCTTTGAATATGCTGAGATTATGCAAGGTTTCAATTTAGTGTCCGACCGGCCGGATGGATGGTCGTGGTCAATGACCAGGGCCATAGGGATTGGCTGACTTTGTGCCTTTGTCATTTATTTGATCCAATTGTGAAGTATTTTTAAAAATATGTTATTTGTTTGCAGTCTTAACAATTTATTTATTTTTAAACGCTAGTATAGAAAATTGATAAAAATTATAAAATAATAAATTATACATGTATAATAACATTTTTTTAAATGAAGGACATTAAAGTGCACTTTGATACTCATTAATATTCTACAGTCTGTTTGATTGCAATTTTAATTCACAAAATAACCATATACAGTATGTTCCCAGAGGTTTAGTCCCATTTCGTGCGTTCCCGTTTCGGGCGTTGATGAAATTTGTGCCGTTTCGTGCGTCGTCCCAAACCTGTACCTGGTTTGAGTGGCGTTTGGGGCGCTGACCTGCTGATAATGCAGTAAGCCCCTAATTCCAGTTTATCTTTACAACACAACACTGTTAATAAGTAGACTTCAATGCGGAATTGTATATTGATTTCGCTGATTGAGCTCAGCTCAGCTTACGGTTCGGAAATCAGTAGGTAAATCATTTTTTTAGTAATTGTGTCTGTTCAAATTTGAAAAAGAAACAAGAATAGGTTTAACGAATAACGAAGATGAAATTATTTCTGTTTGATGTGAATGGCGCTCTATTTTAATACTTAAATATTCATGAAAATGTTTGTCGATTTAATAATACTTTAACAAAGTCCGAAAAGTGCATTCAAATTAATAACAAATTTATAACATTTGCGTAAAAAATTATGTGCTATGGGAGTTTGGGTACAAGCAGGGTTTTTTTATATAACAGTATCTTTTTGAGAAGTGAAATAATAATTGTTAAATGGGGTGTTCTTGAGCATATAAACATCAGCACAGAATCAAGAATCTGCACACGTGCCAAAAGTGGAACAACCTGTAAATTTTTGCTTTTTCTGGGAGATTTCGACATTTAGTAACTAGTTATAATATTTTTGTAAGAAATTATCAATATTACGCATAATAATGAGCTTTTTTAATTTAGTGATCCATGATAACTATAATAAACTGAAACAACATTTTTTGTGGCCTTATTATAACTCCAATTTCATAAATTTTTTCCAATTTGGAGGAATTCTATTAGAGAAACGTTCTACGTAAAGTTGTAGAGTGGCAACACTATTTTTGTGACATTCAAGGTATCTATACTGGATGTTGGCATTTGGAAAAAAGTTAACTTTCTCCACTTTTGACACACCTGCAGATTTCTGATTCTGTATACTGGTACCTATTTAGATGCCCAAAAAATAGATGGTTTACACGGGTTATTTTGAGTAATACGTTCATAAATCTCATTGCCCCTAACGTTTGATAGCCTGCATAAAAACTACTGGGTGACTGGGTCCCAAGGTACCTATACCTTATACCAGGTGTCCGGTTGAAGTTGGCGACCGGCCGTATCTCGGATGTGATAACTTGCAGGAAAACCTCTACATAAAAGTGACCACGACAAATTCAACATAATTATTTTTGGCTTCCAATTTTCGCCACTAGGGGCACATTTTTAAAAGAAAGCTGGTAATGGTAAGCGGCATTTTCTCCGTAAATCCAAACAAAAAGGTAGGTGGCGCGTTGAGTTTTCAGAATCTTCTCATAATACTCTGCAAGTCTAGTTCATAACTTTTTAGTGTAACCTTTGAAATGAGGTAAAAGGGGAAAGAATGAATTTCATTGCACAAAAATGCGATATCTGCTAATATGGTTTTATCGTATCTCGGTGCACAGGGCCCAACTTTCTATAATAACAAATAGTACATTTTTATAATAAGTAGGTATATGTACATGTTTTTATTAGGTATACATAAAATGAAGAACAGACTGTCGCAAAGCGGAATTGTTAGGTAGGTATATTTTTTCAAACGGAAGTTATGATCGAAAATAAGGTTAAAGGAATCTTTACGAATTTCAGCTAGCTCGCTCTCGCACATCGATTGTCTCTGAAAACTAGGTGTTAGGTTTTCAAAGATTACACTTACCTACCAGCAATTTTCACAATTTCTACCCGAAATTTCGCATACACTTAATAAGCTTCTTATTATATGCAAATATGGGCTATGATCTCACTTCCTTTTCCATTTTAGAAAAAAAAATGTAGATATTTACTTATTTAATAATTGGCATTCTTCTCTAATTTTAAATGCGAAATAAGACGTTTTTTTCTGAAATTACAAATATACTGAGTTCACAGCACATTTCTGCATAGCATGAAGCTTAAGTGTGCAAAATATCAAGTAAAAACTTCGAAGTTTTCATGTCTAATCTATGGAAAACGACATCTAGTTCTAGTGGACGATAAAAGTGCTTACGCGAGACAGCTTAAACTTCGCAAAGGGCTATAGAAATGAGAAAAGCAGAAAAATAGTTTGCCATGTAAAATTACGGCTTTAGGGTATCTCAGAGCAACATCGCCGCCGCAGAGAGTATTTATTTATTTATGTATTTTCAAGGTACAATGCAAAACCAAATTGCGAAACAGATTTCATACTAACATTATTTCTTATGTACCAAGGGAGATCTTATATCATAACTTCTGTTTAAAATAAATGTCAAATTCCGGCTTGCAGTATTCTTTCCTTGATTTTATGTATAATAAGTACTAAAATATATGTATAATTCTATTTTCAATTTCTGAAAAAATCTTGAAACAGCACCAACACGGGCTCCCAAGTAAAATGAAATTTTCTTACTCGTAAATGCAGATTTCTATTACGCTATAAAATCTCTTTAAAACGAGACCCAAGTCATTAATATTGCAATCAGCGGATAGGTATCACATTTTTTGTAAGGGAATTCGTTTCGTCCCACCACTTCGAAAGTAGACCAAAAAGTTATTTACCAAGTTTCAAGCGTAATTTATGACAAGATTTTGGCAACTCGAAAGGATACCTGTACTTTTCCATTTGAATTTTCTAAGAAAATGTCGATTTATCAACAAAAACTGAAAGCTAAAATTATTTTTGGTGAATTTTCCGTATAGCCACTTTGATGAAGAGATTTTCTTCCGAAAGCTATTGGACGAATAGTTTCCGAAACATTATATTGAGATATTGTATTGAATTGTATTGAAATAATTAACAAAATAATATTATTGTGCCCAGACCTGACGGGAATCACCTGATAGAGCACCTGTTTTGACGGAAAATTAGCTAACACTCCTAAGCCTTATTTGAAAATAGAAGAAACTACATACCTATCTGTATATTTTTAAATTTTACTGATATATTTCAAACGCAAAATTTATGTTGTACGCAAGTGGCAAGTGCCACAAAATTTGCCGTCTATATACGCAAATGCCACTTACGCAAGTGCCACGACACACACAATTCCAACGTGATATCAAATTAATAACATATTTTTGCCACAATCATCAAATAGATCTACTATTTATATTATTATTATTATTATAGCGAGTTCATTACAGCGTCTCATTCTAGACATTTTTCTGTCGTTCCAGTCTTCGTCTTCGAGACCTCTATCCCGCATTGCCTTCTCTATCCCTTCCTTCCATTCTATTCTGGGTCTGCCTCTCTTCCTTCGTTGAAACGGTCTCCATTCGAATGCTTTTCTTGGTATCCTGTCTTCCCCCATACGTCTCATGTGACCATACCAAGCCAATTTCTTTCCCTGTACTTCATCTAATATTGTTCTTCACCTTCATCTTCTGCCTAAACAGTCTCGTTTCTTATTTGTTAAATGGATATTCCAGCGCTACTTCTCCAAAAGTCCAATTTAATTGGCAAGATCCTGCAGATTTCTGCTCATCAAAGTCCATATTTCAGCTCCATATGTTAACACAATTTTTAAAAATTGTTTGGTAAATCTGTTTTTTCGTTCTTTCATTTATATTTTTATTCCACAGTATAGGATGTAATTGTTTTATAATCGTTCTCCCTTGTCCCATTTTTCTTCTTATATCTCTCTCATCCCTACCATCCTGAGTGATTGTTACTCCCAAGACATTCTGCCGTGTGCTTGATGGTACTCCCTCCCAAATCCAGGTCGTTATTCGTTCCTCCAATGACCATATATTGTGTCTTGTCTAAATTAATTTCCAAACCCCATTGTTTGTATTCATCAAAATTATCTTACCATGTAGCTGGCGTCGTTTTCGTCTTCCGGCGCTATTACTATTTGGTCATCGGCGAACATAAGTGTATGCACATTTTCTTCATTCAATCTTACGCCTATACTTTTGCACTTTTTTAACCATTTTGCTAGGGCTTGGTAAAATTCAGTTTAAATAAGGTGGGTGACATAGGACATCCCTGTTTTAAACCTCTGTTGGTTTTTAAGTGGAAAGGTACGATAACCGATCGCCCAATTTTATTAATTTGACTGCTTGCTTTTTCATATACTTTCTGTATTGTTACAATGGTGTTTTCGTTTATGTGCATGGTAATCATTGCTTACCATAGCTTCTTCTGGGGTACTGAATCATAGGCTTTTCTCAGATCTATAAATACTAAATGTAACTCCTTTCCTCTATCTATGTACTTTTCGATTATTAATTTGTTTTAGGCTAAACAGGTTGTCAATACACATGATCTCCCCGATCTAAACCCGCTTCGATTTCTTGTATTATTTCTTCCTCTGTTTTTTTATTTAGGACTCGTCCATACAGTCTCCCAATTGAAGATAGTTAACTGATGAAATTCCTCTTTTTTATTAATGTTATTTATTAGTATTACTTTAATTAAAAATTCATGCCCAACATATAATATATCAATTGAATAAATTGTTATCTTGAACACCGCTGACCAATGAGTGTACCAAATAATATTTATTGGTCGTTTGCACACTTGTAACAGTTATAACGGTGGAAATTTAACAATGCCAATTAACTTGGTAATGATAGGAGGTATCCTTAAAAGCGTAGATCAGTACTTTCATTAAAAGGTACATAACGGAGTGTAACATGCGTCTATGCTATTAATTAGACGAAAATGTTTATTTTCTGTTATACTTTTGCAGTGAACAAGGTGGATGTCCTTAAATTTTGATCTGTTTAATAGGCTCTCAGAAGAGAAAATTTCCAGCCCGTCTTTACGTTCAGTGTCGTCTATAAAAGTTCCGAAACGTCATAATCTTAATTTTATAATCCAAATAGCCTATAAATTTAACACACGATAACCTTAAAATATTTCGATGACATGTCTAAATCTCATAATTAACAGAAACATTTTTTTAAAATACAACCGAACTCCATACTAACAAATTATGGATTATCTCTGTAATGATTTAAAGGCGGTTCTGGTATGGTGTGACCTCTTCAAGTTTCAAGATAACTTGTTTATATAGTTCATGGAACTAGTTATGTATCAGCTACGATAAAGGTTTTAATTTTATGTCCACAATTGATATTATTAGTTTAACTCCAAATAAAACAACTTCTGATATAAAAGCATTCTATAAGAAATATTACAGGTTTCTTTCTTAATAATTGAAGTTGTGGAGGGAGTTTGGAACTTGATTGCCAGATGGCGAATGTCGGTGACAGCAGCGGCAACTTTAAACTTTTCAGCCGATGGCGCTGTAAAACTGAAATTAAAGGTTTGATCAGTAGACGAAAAATAAATGTTTGCTGAAATTACTTATGAATTTATGAAAATATCTCCCATCTCTAATGTAACTTTTTATGGTAGGTATATAATGTCTATTAAATATGTGTAAAATTTCAGGAATTATTTGGTAGCAAATTGTGGTGCTTTTAAAGGCGTTTCTGTAGCAAGTTTTAAAATGGAAAGACATAATTACAACAGAATATTTAAAACCGTGGTGAACGTGTTTACCAGTTTGAGTTTTGTTTCAGTGCATGTCACATGCAATGCAATGCACCAAAATCAATTACCGTACTGCGCTATTGTTAGTACGAACCTTGTTTAGGTGTAAGGTAGATAGCTATCAATCCACATAAAATATTGGTATTCTAATGAAAGGAAATAAAAAAAATATCCAGTATTAATTTATTTATGCGAAATGCTGATAACAGGTTTTATTTCTTCCTTCTACATTTCTAATATTTGCCAAAGATCGCTGGAAGAAAAGTGCATGCACATTTAATAGACCTTGAAAAGACCTTGAAAAGACCTTCGGCAGAACAGAGATAATGTGTGGAAAGGTTTGGGAAAAATGGGCCTAGGCAGAGTACTATAGAAACCTAAAATGTAATTTTACCCAACCAGTGCATCCTCGGATAGGTTTATTCTACACAGATACGAGTTTGAGGCAGGGACGTGTTGTACTAAGCAACCACCTGGAATCATCATTTTGAGACCTACCTAATTCTTCTTGTAAAATGGTTTCAACGATGCCTATTGAAAAGCCACAAGTTTGAGCTTTGAATTTTACAATGATTCGTCCATCTCGCGTCACTGACTAAATCAATGTTTTCTTCGGAAACAACTGTTTTCGTCGTCCAGGAACTGAATCTTGATCGTAGGTTTCTCTGCCAAGTTTAAAATCCCTAGCCCAGTTCTTCACCAGTACTTGTACTTGTCCATATGAATGTATTGCGGTGACAAACCTTTCTTGCAGAAATATTTGAATTGAAGAATAAACTAAAAACTTGGGAAAGGAAGACTATTTAACTTCATTACCATTAAGTTCCTGGAAAAAAAGAAATTCCAAAGTTTACAATGGTGGAAGTGTTCAAAAAAGTAGTCATACTTGAACTGACAGGCTGTTAAATCCTGGATACGAAATGACAACTTACAGAGGCAAGGAAGTTGTAAATGAAGGATATTTTATTATACAGGGTGTCCCGCAACTCAATGTCCATACTGCTACTACATATTCTATGGACCAACCTGAGTCAAAATATGTTATGCCATTTACACCATAAAGTTTACCGTTTTCAAGATACAGCCAAACAAAGTTTTAAAAAATGCTAATAAATGGAACAGCTTAACACTTAAATTATTTCTAGCAACGTACATCATACAGGCCGTGAAAAATCTTCACTCATGGCGATAATCTAATAGGACCCATAATAATTGAAAATCATCGCTGAACAGTGACTGCGGTATTTACACTTGTTACAAGAACAACTGTCTGGAGTTCTTGAAGATATTCCTTTGAACATCAGAACAACAATGTGGTATCAGTTGGATGGAGCACCACCTCATTTTAGCAGAAGGGCAAGGTCGTACTTGGAGGAACTCTTCCTCGCATGCTGGATTGGCCGAGGAGGTCCGATAAGTTGGTCGGCACGATCTCCAGATATAACTCCTCTGGGCTACTTTCTGTGGGGTACATGAAGTCCTTGGTTTATGCTAATAAACCAGCAAACCGGGAAGAATTGACAGCAAAAATTACAGACGTGTGTAATAATTTGAAAGCCAATCCTTACAGAGCTTATTTTGAGGTCTCTGTCACATCAATTTCTCAACGACCACAATATTGTATACTGCCCGAAACGGTGGTGATTTCGAACAATTTTTAAGATAATTTGTGTTGAAAAATAAATGTCCTAGCAACTCATTGCAAATAAATGGTGCTTCACTTATTCTCATTTTTTAAATTTTGTTTGGCTGTAACTTGAAAACTGTAAACTTTATGGCGTAAGTGGTATAACACTTTTTGACTCAGAATGGTTCCTAGAATACGTAGTAACAGTATGGACATTGAGTTGCGGGACACCCTGTATAGGTAAGAACAGACACTTGCACCGCATGCATGGAAGAGGAATGAATAGCTGAAACGAGGAATCGAAAGAAGCCCAGTAGGTTCAGAAGAGTAAAATGGGGAAGACGTAAGGAGACTTAAGGGAAATAGGACGGCGAACCAGACGTACTTACACGTACAGGACCACGAGTTAGCAGCTCCTGAAGTATAGAAAGAGGGGTACAAGAAAGGGCAAAAGGCGCAAATAAAACTCAACAAAAAGCAGAAATGGTTTTTAAACACTACTTTTATTCCGATAATTCGTGTTTCTTTGGCCTAAAAGTAGAGATATAGATAGGGTTTTTCGGAAGATTCTTTCCGGCATTTTCGATCTTCTCGTACTTACTTTTCTTTTTATTCCTCTTCCTCATCATTGTTTTCTTCATTTAGCAAAATATGTTCAACTTCAATTTTATTTTCATGCATTGAATGTTTTAGAACATAAATCACGGACGTTGCTAATCTAAAATTCATTTTATTTCATTTAAACTAAGTTGACTACAACATAAGTGGGTGGCAGAATAACTATAAAAACCGCAGCAATTAATTATGTCTAAACATACTTTGCATTCTTAATTACATAATATTTTATACTTCAAAGAATTTTCAAAACAATGTACCTACCTATTATAGTATAATAATTCATTTTTATTTTGCTTATAAATTAATGAAATTATAAAATTATTATTCATGACGCCATACGATTCAAAATGTGCGCACTTACGTGTCAGATAAAAAGTTTAACTTAATTGTATTAATTAATTAAATTCTTTCCGACATAACATGAAAAAGCGCTTTACATCAAAGGTATAATGTATAAATTACATAATAACAAGTGGTGTTTCTAGTACATTAAAAGAATTTGAGTTATTAGGTACCTATGCGCAAAAATAGACTTACTTATTTCGTTAACCGTTTTATCTTTATCCTAAAAATTGAAGTAAAGCTCCAAGCAGATGCTCAAATTTCGTTTCCGTTGTATAGTCAAACAATAATAATACAGTGCTAAAGAGACTGCTTATATTGAATCAAAATTGTCAGATAAATAATTAATAATAATTAAGCATAAGTAAATAGAATGGAATATGGAAACAATAGATAATGAAAATGCAACTAATTTGCAATATGATAGCGTCTCCACAATGACAAAAAGGAATGTGATATACCTACTCGTAATTAAAAACCAAACCTCGAACCAAACACTTTTGGAATGGTATACAAAATTTGAAAGAAGAGATAGCGAGATGATACGATGCACGCGACAAATCTGAGAAAAGACAAACAAGGGCGTGGATGAAATTATTATTAATGACGTAGAGGCAGAATGGAATTGCATTAAAAATAGTTTAGACTCTGCAGATAGAGATATTTCGGGTCATAAACAGTCACAAATGAAGTAGAAAACCCTGGATAAAAGGGATAGTGTGACTCTAATAGAGAAAGGGCAAAATAGGCTAGACGCTAGCTGAAGACGGGAAATAATTGTATAAGGCAGTCAAGTGGGAAATTATTTGGAAATGCGGGAAAGCGAAAGAACAATGGAAAGTGGAAGATAAATTAGAAGTAGGAAAAACTGATGAATAATAAGAGAAATTTCAGAAAAATTGGATCTAGCCACAAGAAAATTAGAAACGCGGTAGGGAACTTCCTAATCGGAAGAGAAGAAAACCAGATAGGTGGAAGGAATTTTTGGAAATCTTATATGCGGAACAAGAACTGGGAGATATATTAGAAAAGGAAGTCAGTGTAGAAGGGGATAATCTAGGCTGTCCAATGATGAGAGAAGAGTTTGAGCTAACACCAGGCGTAGACAGAAATCATAAATTGTGCAGGTAAGAGATCGTCTATTTAAATTAGTTAGCTGTATGATGTGACATACAGGTGATCTCCCAGAAGATTATAAACGGATCATCATAGTCGCTTTGCCAAAAAAGAAAGACGCGGATAGGTGTGAAAATTTTAGAATGACTCCAGAAACTGTTTACTAAAATTGTACAAAGAAGGATGGAGAAAAGAAAGGAAGAAATATTAGGACAAGATCAGTTCGGATTATACAGGGTGATTCACGGAGACGGTCGGTTAGACGTTTCTCAGAAACGGCAGCGGATTAAAATCTGAAAATTTGCACACAACATTTCTCGGCTTAGACCATTCTAATTAAAATATTTTCAACGCCCGACAACTTCCGGTTATACCGGAAACGAGTACCTACTCTTGTTTTAAATGGAATGCCCACATTTTTATTACGGATTTCTATTTTTGGTCGAATTTTAAGGTCACCTTATGCAAAACATCATATGTGTAAAGTGCACCCTCTTCGAGATATTAGACGTTAAAAATCGTCAATTTTCAAATTTCATCAATTATACCTAATATGGAAACGGTACGAGATAAAGAAAAATGACTTACACGTCCCTATACTAGTTTTTAATTCTCTATCTAATGGGTCAGGAAAATACTGCTTCCTGATTGGCAACTTTTTTTCATTTTTTGACCAATCAGGAAGCAGTATTTTCCAGACCCATTAGATAGAGAATTAAAAACTAGGATAGGGACATGTAAGTCATTTGTCTTTATCTCGTACCGTTTCCAAGTTATAATTGATGAAATTTGAAAAATGACGATTTTTACCGTCTAATATCTCGAAGAGGGTGCACTTTACAAATACATATGCTGTTTCGCATAAGGTGACCTTAAAATTCGACCAAAAATCTAAATCCGTTATAAAAATGTGGGCATTCCATTTAAAATAAGAGAGTCGGTACTCGTTTCCGGTATAACCGGATGTTGTCGGGCGTTGAAAATGTTTTACTTAGAATGGTCTAAACCGAGAACTTTTGTGTGCAAATTTTCAGATTTTAATTCACTGCCGTTTCTGACGACTAACCGACCGTCTCCATGAATCACCCTGTATAGTAGTGTTAGCCCTCAGCAAAGAAGAATCAGGAATGACTGAACGAAATGGAAGCAGTTTTGACAGAGGACTAAAACTAAAATATAAATCGGGTGAGATGGCGCTATTTTCCAAAAATTGTTTTCAACACAGATTTTTTCCAGTTTGTTATTTGTAGTTTGAGTCTACCAGGAGTTTATTTATTTAGTTGTTTATCTTCCATGTTAAGTTTGCAAAGTTTAGTGTAAAAATAAACAAAATATGTAACACTGAAATTTTTTACGCCATCTCGCACTCGATTTTACCCTACCAAACCAAAGTTGTTTTTTTAAATGAAATGCCCCATATTTGTCTGCATATTTGGATTCACCATAAAATTTTTTGAAAGTTGATAAGACGGTGGGGTTTATAGAGTAAGCAATGTTAACATATTGCCATTTTAGTGCCAGTGTGAACACAACTTTGTTGAGCTACTGACGTCTGCTGATCAAAGCTATCTAAGATTTCTTTATTAGAGTAGGTTCACAGACTACTCTATTTGTAAAATTCATGAACAATTTTTTCCAAAATATGATTGTGCTTCATATTGTGCAGAGTGGTCAACTTGTGCAAAATTGGGCTTTTTTCAAAAATTTTCAAATGCAGATTTGATAGCCAATTTATTAAGCTTTTGACTGATGTAGGTAGGTATTGGCAGGTCTGCGACTGATAATTTAGACAGAAATAAAGATTGATCCTTAAAAATTGAAATTTTCGCTGCAACTTTATAGGTACCTACCATTCTTGTGAAATTTCCCCTAATTTGCTACCCACAACTCAGAAAAATCCTTACATTTTATTTTTACAGAAAAAATAGCGAATAGAGTTTACACCGGCACAAGAAATCCCATTGCAAAATTACTTCTTGAAAGGTCTGTTTTCTTCCATGGCACTGCTTGTCTCAAATTATACTTATATCTAGGTCTAATGAGTTATCACGTATATTTAAGAATAAGACCATGAAGAAGCAATCTGGCAATGAAATTGTTTGCCTCAATGTGAACTTCAGAAACAAAATGGAAACCATATTTTGTGTCTTCGGAGCTAGAATGTAGGAAAATCTAATAAACTACAGCCAAATTACTGCATTGTAAGGTTCAATTTTCAATTCTATCGAAACCGTCAATGGCAGATCTAACAATATCCACATCAATCAAAAGCTATAAAATATGGAAATAATAAACCGGGTGTTTAATTTAAAATTTTTGAGTAAAAATCCACAATGCGTAAGTTGTCCACCTGTATGATATGAAGTATTGTGACAAAAAAACTCATGGATTTTATAAATAGAGTAGTCTATGAACCTAGTCCAATAAATCTTAAATAGCTTTGACCAGTAGACTTTATGGTTTATGATGATTTGGCCGAGAATATTTTGATAAGTATTTAAGATTAAGACAAGACTATGGGTCCACCTAATGTGGGTTTTCTTGCCCATGGGTTTTGTACAGAAGCGCTCTGGTGTCACGTATTATTTATTTTCATTTTCCGTTATAACGCAAAAAAATCCGTTATAACGGATCTCTTATTTTCGATATAACGGATCTTTTTAGGTTATTGTCTTCATTTAAATCAGTGCAACAGTTTGTAAAGTAGGTACTTATTTGTTAGTTATAA
The DNA here is from genome assembly GCA_963966045.1 of Xestobium rufovillosum. Classification (NCBI taxonomy): domain Eukaryota; kingdom Metazoa; phylum Arthropoda; class Insecta; order Coleoptera; family Ptinidae; genus Xestobium; species Xestobium rufovillosum. The sequence continues at coordinate 15,068,806 of OZ014496.1, forward strand.
CCGCTGTCCGCTACCAACACGAACGATAAATGGATGTCGATATCGTAAGTCATTTGGCGAGTATCACCACACTGCACACCGGTTATGTAAAATGACTCCCATTAATACTTAATACTATACAGTTCTTGGAAAGTCTGTTATAACGGAATAAAAGATGCGTTATATCGGAAAAAGATCAGTTATATCGGAAATAAGATAACCGTTATAACGGAAAAGGTGATCCGTTATAATGGAAAAAGATATCCGTTAAAACTGAAAAAGAGATCCGTTATAACGGGAAAAATCCGTTATAACGGAAAATGAAATTAAACAATACATGACACCAGAGCGCTTCCGTAGTTTTGTACTAAAAATATTCGGAACGATCACATTCGTTTATAACTATGATTTAAAATTAATTTCTCTTACACAGACTGTCCAATTTCTTCTGCATAACACGCTGATTTATTTTATTGAAAACTAGCTGACCCGACAGACGTTGTCCTGTCCAAATTTCAATAAATTTGTGATCGTTTTGTGAATTTGTGAAAAGCTATTGGAAATGTGTAAACAAAGTAAAAATGAGAAAAAAACGTATTTCTGAGTGATCATTGTATCTATTAACGATTGTGGCCATGAATATTCAATTTGAGGAGGAGTACATTCAGAAGTACGCCAATGGGAAATTTTACATGCGAGATGAATTCTACCAGCAGTACACCTCTGAAATGCTGGAAATGTGTGATGTGCCTGGAGCCTGGAATGTGGAATGTGATCGACTTGGAACCATGCGGTGTTGTTCCAATTGAGTTAAGTCAGAATTTCATGTCAACCAAATAAATTAAACAAAAATCCCATAGAAAAAAGCACTTTCAGTTTTTCCCGAATTTTCCAATAATGCGCTTACCAACGAACAGCATTTCATTTTTATTTGTATACCTAGATGTGAAAATATTTCACGAGGTATCCGCGATTACGTGACCAATTTAGAAAATTTCTAATCCTCATAATTTTGTTTTCTCAAATGAATAGCTGCAGTTTTTATATTGTACATACTTGTTTTCTACTTTGAATTTTCCTTCGATTGCGTGTAACCTTCCATGCCTCTATAAAGTTAATGATAATCACCCCCGAATATTCGATCCGAGTATATTGGGTGTTACAAAAAAGTGGGACAAGCCGTTAACCACAGACAATCTGGCCGAAAATAATGAGACTTTCCTCATGCCATTTTTCATTTAGGCTTCTTTCTTTCAAGATTAAAGTTAAAATTTAATAAACTATTTTTATTTATAACCCCTTTGTGTTTTACTATATTCCGTTGAAATTTTGTAAAACATTTTTTTCATATACCGGCACAATGTTTGTGTAATTTTGATCAAAAAAATCGAACGGAGGAAAGGGAACGTTGTAATACCCATTGACCCCTAACTTTTCCCTGCGCACGTCTATGGTTCAAATATATTGTTCTTTATACCAAGCGTTCATTTCTTTTATTTTTTCACTCTTGTAAAATTTTGATTTAGGGCTTGGTTTACAAGATGTTGCAACTCATTTGACTATGTGCTGTTGATCCACTCGCTATTTAAATCTCCCAATTTTTCTTAGGTGACGAATAAAGCTCGAGAAAAATGTCTTTGGATGGATTTTCCTGCATAAAGTTTAAGCTTCAGAAAAATGCCCTTGGATGGTACCTTTTTTATTAATAATTATTTTGCTAATTTGACTGTTAGACGTTATGCAGGAACATGTCCGAATCGGTACCATCCAAGGGCATTTTTCTGAAGCTTAAACGTTATGCAGGAACATATTATAACCATCCCAGGACATTTTTCTCGAGCTTAGTTCGTCGCCAAAGAAAAATTGGGAGATTTATACACCGAGTGAATCAACAACACATAGTCAAATGAGTTGCAACATCTCGTAAACAAAGCCCTAAATCAAAATTTTACAAGAGTGAAAAAAATGAAAGAAATGAACGCTTGGTATAAAGAACAATATCTTTGAACCATAGACGTGCGCAGGGAAAAGTTGGGGGTCAATGGGTATTACAACCCCCCCCCCCCTTCCTCCGTTCGCGCATCGATTTTTTTGATAAAAATTACACAAACAGTGTGACGGTATATGAAAATTATGCAATTTAAACTAAAATTATCCTTGGTAACCTCAAACTGAAATCATTTAGAGAACGTGAAGTCATTACAGGTTATTTCATTCAAAAATAAAGTAAGGTGTTGTGCAGAAGACATGGGACAGTCGGTATAAGTGTAAATAATTTTATATCATAACTAAATAAGAAAAAATGAATCTACTAACAAAAATTTTTAGTAGGTACCTAACCTAATAAAGATATGATGAAGAAAATCTTCAGTGACGCACTTTATTTATTACATTAAAAATACTCCTGCTGAGCCATGAAAGTTTATATATCTACCTTAATATGTACTTATAGGTGGTATAGTTGTTGATTGGACTGTAACAGTTACTTTATAGGATTCTCAAATTAAACAATTTTTAATCGTTTTTAAGACGTTTTAGTCAATATTGTTAATTTAGTAGGTACCCACATAAATGAATAAAATAGGTAGCCTAACATTTAAGAAACATTTCTCCAGTACTTAAATCCATTTTGTGTTTCATTTCGGGTATTAATTAAATTTCTTAAGTTACACAAGAAGCAAAATGTCTGACACTAAACGTAGAATATGGTCGATTCTCCTGTGATGTTCGGGGTCGCCAGTTATTCACATGCAAAAGTACGTCCTCTCTCTTAATTAAATTGTCTGAGCTCCTAGTGAACGAAGGGGTTTAATTTCTTGTCGGAATTGAAATTTTCCCGAATGGCATCCATCTGAAAATAGAACGTTAATTATATTAGATTCTGATTAACACTTGCGGTCGTCAAGTGAGGGCAAGGAGAATACAATTTATGGTATTAATTAGTTTTACGGGGTTCTGGTGGCCCAGCAGGTCGGTTCTACACAATGCTCTGGAATAAATAAAGATAATTAGGAGCCTTTAAAGGGAGTCCATTTTAAGTTAATGAGAGTTATGCGTCGCCACCTTCGGTGTCACGCTAGAGGAATTCATCCATTTTAAAATTAATTCCCTCTGGAATGCTTAATGAGACTATGTGGAAGATTGAATGTAGAAAACTTGTACGGACTGGTCATTCATAGTCCAAGAAATTGTTTTGCACCAATTGCTGCTTCTAAATATGTTATTAAAATATGAAGATATTTTTTGAAAGCCTCAACATGTGAGTTGTACCCATCCTCAAGGATGACTGTCAATAACATTACCAATTAATGAATATTATCTATTCGGATAGCAGTTAGGAAATATTTTGGTCTCTGGTTCAACCACATGAGTGAGAGATGCAATCTCTTGTATTGCTAATTTTCTTTAGTATCATTTTTACAAATAATAATAAGTGAACCGTGCAAGGATTGGTGTTCTATTGTGATCTTACCTTAAAGTAAATACACAAATTCGGAAAGAAAAACAAACAAGCGTTCCGCGCGAATCGATAACAGAAATAACAAAAACGATAAAACTATAGAACCGCTTATGATATCCAAATATTACCAAAAAATTATTATAAAAGTGATAATTTAAACTTGAAATTAATAATTATACATTGCAATTGATTACCACTTTCCCCCAAAATTAAATGTTTCCAATGAAGTTCGAACGATTTTATGTTACTATATTAGGTATATGAAGGGCAGAAATTGTAGTGTAAAAATTTTGCAGCTAAGCATTAAAATGAACGTTTAAACAGTGAAGTAGTATGATGGGGAATCGTCACAAGATTTCTTGAACGAACATTGACAGCATGAGCTTCATATCTGAAGGATAACCTCTTATACAAATGTTCAGGGATTTTAAGTTGGTAAATTTTGAATAATAAAATATTCTTTCCTGAATGTTTAACCATTTCAACTCTTTTAGTTTTGCTGATGTTAGACTTCCAGCTCTCAGACAATATATGTATATGAGCCGTTCTGTAAACTTTGGAGGCGTCTGGCATTAGCTTTAGTTAAACAAGGACCATACACAGAATCACAATAGCTTAAATTTGACAGTACCAAGGACTCGCTAAATAATTATTTTAGTTATTGAAGTTTAAAATTTTGCTATTATACCTACAGGATGGGCCAATAGTGTGTAGTCGGCCCCTATCTCTGGTTCTATTCAAGGTATCAAAATAAAACTTTGCACGTATGTGGAGAACCCCATGAAGCATCTAATAAAATTTTCGTGTATATAGGGTGTTCACACTCTGAACACCAAACCAAAGTTTTGTTTTCTTAAATGGAACACCCCCCCCCCGCCATTTGTTTACATATTTGAATTCCCAATAGAATTTTATGAAAGATGATGTACTACACGATGGGGTTTAGAGTGAGCGATTTTAAGATATTACCATTTTAGTGCCAGTGTGGACTCAACTTTGAGGAGCTTTATTGGACTAGGTTCACAGACTGCTCTATTTGTAAAATTCTTATTTTATTTCCGTATTTGATAGACAGTTTACTAAGCTTTTGATTGATATAGATATTATTAGGTCTGCGACTGACGGTTTCGGTAGAATTGAAAATTGAACTTTAAAATGTAGTACATACACTTTGACCGAACCAAAACACAAAATATGATTTCCATTTTGTTTCTGGAAGTTGATTTCACATTGAGACAAACACTTGCATCTCCAGATTGCTTCTTCATTGTCATCATCATCATAAGGTTCTCAGTCCGAAGACTGGTTGGACGCGTACCTCCATTCTTTTCTATCCTGAGCTAACCTACGCATTTCCCTAAAAGTAGAACATCCTACATCCCTAACTATTTGAGAGCAGTAGTCTAATCTAGGCCTACCCCTACCTCTTTTTATTCCTATCTCTGACTCTAGTATGTCGCGAACTATTCCTTCGTGTCTTAGAAGGTGTCCTACCATCCTATCTCTCCTACTCTTTATTGTTTTCCATACCTTTCGCCTTTCCCCAACTCTTTCTAATACTTCCCTATTGCTAACCTTATCTATCCACGGTATCTTCATCATGCGTCTGTAACACCACAGTTCAAACGCTTCTACTCTTTTTCTATCCGCTTCTCCTATTGTCCAAGTTTCGCACCCGTATAATGCCGTACTCCATACATACGACTTTAAGAGTCTCTTCCTAGTCTCTATATTAACCGTTCTCGAACATAACAGTTGTTTCTTTTTGTTAAACGCAACTCGTCCCTGCGCCATTCTTTGTTTTATATCTTTAGTGCTCCTACCGTCTTGGGTTATTTTACTTCCTAAGTAGCAGAAATCCGCGACCTCCTCTATCTTCTCATTTCCTATTTGTATTTCAATTTTAGTTCTATTTTCACTCCATCTACATACCAAAATTTTAGTTTTCTTTTTATTGATTTTCATGCCGTATCCCTGTGTCAAAACTGCTTCCATTTCATTCAAAGCCGCTCCTAATTCTTCTTTGCTAGATGCTAACACTGCTATATCATCCGCAAATCTGAGCATGTTAATAGTTTGACCCTGTACATTAATCCCTGAGGCTGTTCTTTCCTTAACAATATTAATCGCATCTTCGATATATAAGTTGAAAACTAGAGGTGACAATGCACATCCCTGTCTCACTCCCTTCCGGATATCTACTTCCCTTCGTTCCTGCTCACATTCTATAACTGCCTTTTGCTCTTTGTAGAGATTATGTATTATTCTTCTGTCCCTGTATTTCATCCCTACCTTTCTCAGCACTTCGAACATCTTCCCCCATTTTACGTTGTCGAAGGCTTTTTCTAAATCTACAAATCCTATATATACGCTCTTTCTCTTTTCTATCGTTTTTTCTATAATTACTCGTAAAGCTAGAATGGCCTCGCGCGTTCCTCTATTTCGTCTAAATCCGAACTGATCTTCTCCTAATATTTCTTCCGCCTTTTTCTCCATCCTTCTTTGCACAATTCTAGTTAAAATTTTTGACGCATGGGAAGTTAAACTGATAGTTCTAAAATTTTCGCATCTATCCGCGCCTTTCCTTTTTGGCAAAGCTACCATGATGTTCAGTTTGTAATCCTCTGCAATCTCGCCTGTCAGGTATATGCGACTAACTAATTTAAATAAACGATCTATTACCTCTTGACCTGTGCACTTTAAGATTTCTGCCTGCAAGCCATCTATACCTGGTGCTTTATTATTCCTTAAACTTTTTAGTGCTAGCTCAAACTCTTCTCTCATTATAGGACTCCCTAGGTTATCCCCTTCTACACTGCTTTCACTTTCTAATATATCTTGCACTTCCTGTCCCGCATATAAGTTTCCTAAATATTCTTTCCACCTATCTGCCTTCTCCCCGCTTTCGATTAGGATATCTCCTGCCTCATTCCTAATGCTTTTGGTACTAGATCCAATTTCTCTAAAATTTCTCCTAATTATTTTATATGCTTCATCAGTCTTTCCTATTTCGAATTTATTTTCCACTTCTTTGCACTTATCATCGATCCATTGCTCTTTCGCTTTCCTACATTTCCGAATAATTTCCCACTTGATCGCCTTATATCTTTGTTTCCCTATTTCATCTAACCTATTTTTATATTTGCGCCTTTCCTCTATTAGACTCACAATATGTTTTGTTATCCAGGGTTTCCTACTTTCATTCTGTTTATGACCCAAAATATCCCTAGCTGAGGAAACTAAACTATTTTTAATGCAATTCCATTCTTCCTCTATGTCCCTAACAATATTTTCGCCCGCGCCCTTTAGTGCTTCGTTTGTCTTTTTCTCGAACTTATTGCGCATATCATCATCTTTTAGTTTCTCTGGGTCAAGATACCTTCTTCCGCTTCTTTTTTTCAAAATCTTAAATTTAAGATTGGCCTTCATAACGACTATATTGTGATCACTATCTATATCTGCTCCTGGATAACTTCTACAATCCCTAACTTGATTTCTAAATCTTTGCCTAACGAGAATGTAATCTATTTGATATCTCCCTAAGTCTCCTGGCATCTTCCACGTATAGCATCTCCTAACATGATGGTGAAATAGAGTGTTCGCGACCGTTAAGTTATGTTTATCGCAGAACTCTATCAGTCTCACTCCCCTATCGTTCCTATTGCCTAATCCAAAGGGACCAACTATTCCGCCCTCTCGCCCTGTGCCTACGACTGCATTGAAATCTCCTATAATTATTAAATTTTCGTGTCCTCTCACAAAATCTAGCACATGTTCAATATCACTATAAACTGCCTCTACGACCTCATCACTGTAGTTAGAAGTGGGCATATATACCTGTATTATTACTGTTTTTACAGGTTTCGAATCTAACCTAACCATAACTACCCTGTCACTTTGCTGTCATATTCTTAAATAAATGGTAACTTATTAAACCTAGGTATATTGAAACAAGGAGTGCCATGGAAGAAAACCGTCCTTTCAAGAAGTATCTAATCTTGCAATGAGATTTCTTGTGCCAGTGTAAACTATCTTCGCTAAATTTTCTGTAAAAACAAAGTGTAAGCATTTTTTTGAGGTTTGGGTGGCAAAATAGGAGAAATTCACCAAAAATGATACAAAATTACGGCAAAAATCTCAATTCTTAAGGTTCAATCTTTATTTCTGCCTAAATTATCAGTCGCAGACCTGCCAATATCTGCATCAGTCAAAAGCTTAATAAACTGGCTATCAAACCTGCAAATAATATACGGGGTGTTCCATTTAACATTTTTGAGAAAAGTTCCATTTTGCGTAAGCTAGCCACTCTGTACAATATGAACTATTTTGAAAAAGTGTTAATGGATTTTACAAATAGAGTATCCTCTGAACCTAGTCCAATAAAAAAATCTTAGTTAGCTTTGACCAGCAGGCGCCAGTAGCACCACAAATTTGGGTTCACACTGGTACTAAAATGGCCATATCTTAGCATCGCTTACTCTGAACCCCACCGTGTAGCATATCAACTTTCATGAAATTTTATGGGGAATCCAAATATGCGAACAAATGTGGGGCATTCCATTTAAAAAACACTTTGGTTTGGTACGTAGTACGTGAACAACCTGTATACATCAACATAATTTTAAAAGAAGCTTCGTGGGGTTCTCCACACACACGTAAAATTTCATGTTGATATCTTGAATAGAATCAGAGATATGGACCGACTACCCACTATTGACTCACTCTGTATAAGCATCCGGAAATTTTGCCAATTATCAAATAAATCTATTTTGGGAACTTTTATAGCTCAAGTTGCCTCAATGTTTTATAAATAAAGTTAAGCTCAAGTAAATATTTCTTACACGCAAGGTAATGAATGTTTATATACCTCGGTTTTGTCCTGGTTTTGTTTGGGGGTTGCTATAAAAATTGCAATGTCAGGCGTACTTACTATAGGTAAGAGCTAACTATTTTTATAGGTACCTAACTATGTATGTAGGGACCTACAAATAACCGACAGTAAAAAGTCTGTACCAAGCATATCAAGATTAGAAATCCACCAAAAAATGATTGCCAATTAGAATGCTGAAAGTTCTTCTTAAAATGAGATACAAGGTCTAAATAATAAGTATTTTACTTAGGTCTGCTGGTTTCGTCTTTGTGGGGCTCGCCGGTGCGGTGCTGCTTTTTACTTATGCTGTGGAACAAATAATATACACGGTGGCCCGAAATTAGCGTGCAATATTTTACCAGCGTGTTTTGTGGTCAAAAATAAGACAAAATGATCCTATAAGCGTATACCGAAATATGCTTCGCAAGGGAGTTATTAGCTTTCTAAAAGAGAAAACCCGAGGAAGTTTTCTTCTAAATATCTTCGAAACAAGTCCAGTTAAAATCATGAAATTTAATGGAATGTGTAAGTACCAAATGCTGAATCTTTTGCTGTAAACATACTTTTTCAAATTTAACAGGGGCGTCTCGAAGCTGGGGGTGGCGGAGGTAAGATTTACCCCAACTTTTTTTAGAGCATGTAGTAAAAAGTTCCGTAAAAATTTGCAACTTCGGGTTTTTTTTGCAAAAAAATATGCTCCTGTCTCGTTTAAGTATACAAACGAAGTTCGCCACTTCTTGTAGGAATTTTTTGGGCATGCAGCGAAATTTTTGAATCGATTGTGCTCGATAACGGTGCCTCCTATCAAAACGAAACAGGAGCACATATTTTTGCAAAAAACTCTGAAGTTGCAAATTTTTATGGAAAAATTGAAAATGACATGCTCTGAAAAAAGTTGGGGTAAATCTTACCTCCGCCACCGAAGAAAACGTCTTCAGCCCTTCTCTTTTAGAAAGCTATAATATAGCTCCCATAGGAAGCATATTTCAGTATTCGCTTATAGGAATCTCTTGTCTTAATTTTGACCACAGAACACGCTGGTAAAATATTGCACGCTAATTTCGGGCTACCCTGTATATGTATACTAATCAGATTTGGGTAAGGAGCCAGTTTACATATTATGTAGGGGTATCAACGAGCGGGGCAAGTACCCCGCCAGACATTGAATTATCGATCTAAATTAAGATCTTTCGTACTATGAGAAGTTACAGAACGTTTCTCAGCTCAGCTGGCATTGAAACATTCAGAACATGTCTCTTCGTGCCTATTTATTTCAACGAGCAAGAAAGCTTGTGTACTCGCTTGTGTGCCAAACTAAATAGGTAGTTTACGTTCAAAATTTAGGTGGAGAAATTGACTGTAGCTCAGAATCGCTCATAAATATGTAAGTTGTATTTCGTTATTGCATTTATGCATACCTACAGAAGCGCAGCACTGACAGACTCCACAAAGATGAAATTAGTGCTCTGTTACTGTTGTATAAATTTGGAAAGCAAATTTAAATTGACGTAAAAAAACGACTTATGCTGACTTAAAAAATTGATACCTGAGAGAAACACTCCTATAGCATAAAAATTTATCGGTTATTCTTTCAAAGGATTATAAGTACCTACCTGTGAATTGTATTTTCAAGTTTTTGGGAACTTGTTTCCTACAAATATGCAAAGAATCTCGTCCAAATATTGGTTAACATCCGTTCCTTTTGATATTGGGTATGTGTTTTCATCTTTGTGGTACCGCAGAACTTCGTTGTATACTATTCAAATGATCTTGGTCAACTTGGGACAAGAAATCGCAATTATTTAGTTCTCCAATAGCTCCCCTACTGCGGCTACCTGCAAGACAGTTCTTTACGAGTTTGTCAATAAAATGCAGAAATGAAGACATCTCGGAATTAAACGTTTTTATAGCATTTACAAGTTTATAGTTAGAGTATTAAAATATATCTAGAAATAATGAACAAGCCTTTTAATTCAAAAATTACCGGGCGCTTAAATAGGTACGTCTCTGGGTAAAAGATTAATTATAATTCCATCCTACAAGTGAACGAGAACGCCTTCAGCCGATCTGATACTCGCAATTTGTCCCCTTCCTTGACCCCTCCGCCATGAAAGTAGTTCTCGTTTCATCTTCCATGGCCACCCAAGTTGAAGTCATATTTCACAGTACTGCGATCATTCTAATTACTGGCTGATGCAATTTCCAATACTGCCCCCTTGTCTGAAAGTATTAGATCTTTGAAATATGATAGCTCTGAGCATATTGAAAAGATGTTAAACAAAAATAAGGATTTTAAAGATTTAAGCCACAGTTGTTTGTTTCTTTGTGGAATATGAAATGTAGGGAACACGTGTTACGTCAGGTCAGTCCACTCGAGGAGTCCCATGCATCTGTTATGTAACAGTAACAAATACCTACTCTTCAAATCTTTTCCATGTGTAAGATATCCAATACAGCATGCCTTTAAATGCAGTAAGGAGTAGCATAATATGTACATCCTAAACGAAGTTGCGTTCCCATAAAGCAAAAATAATGAAATGAATAAAAAAGTTATTACGGAAAGGTGCCAAGAAAAACTACAGAACTTTTTTGTTATCAAGAGGTACCTAATAGATCGTTTATTTAAACTAGTTAGTCGCATATACTTGACAGGCGAGATTCCAGAAGGTTACAAACTTAACATCATAGTAGCTTTGCCAAAAAGAAAAGGAGCGGATAGGTGTAAAAATTTTAGAACGATCAGTTTAACTAGAATTGTGCAAAGAAGGATGGAGAAAAGGGCGGAAGAAATATTAGGAGATCAGTTCAGATTTAGAAGAAATAGGGGAACGCGCGAGGTCATTCTAGCTTTACCAGTAATAATAGAAAAGACAATAGGAAAGGGAAAGAGCGCCTATATAGCATTTGTAGATTTGGAAAAAGCCTTCGACAATGTAAAATGGAAGAAGATGTTCGAGGTGCTAAAAATGTAGGGATGAAGTATAGGGATAGAAGAATAATTCATAATCTATACAAAGAGCAAACGGCAGTTATAGAATTTGAGCAGGGACATGAGAAGTAGTTATCCAAAAGGAAGTGAGGAAGGGATGTGCGTTATCGCCTCTAGTTTTCAATTTATGTATCGAAGATACGATTAATATTGTAGCAGAATAGCTGCTGGAATTAATATACAGGGCCAAACTATTAATATGCTCAGATTCGCGGATGATATAGCAATACATAGCAGTATTAACATCCAGCAAAGAAGAATTAGGAAGGGCTCTGAACGAAATGGAAGCTATTTTGACGGAGGGCTATAGTATGAAGATCAATAAAAAGAAAACCAAAATTTTGGTCTGTAGGTGGCGTGAAAATAGGACTAAAACGAAAATACAAATTGGAAACGAGAAGATAGAGGAAGTCTCAGATTTCTGCTATTTAGGAAGTCAAATAACTCGCCATGGTAGAAGCTCTAGAGATATAAAACAAAGAATAGCGCAGAGCCGAATTGCATTTAATAAGAAGAAACAACTATTATGCTCGGAAATGATAAATGTATAGAAACTCGTACGAGGCTCTTAAAAACGTATGTATGGAGTACGAAATTGTACGGGTGCGAAACTTGGACGATAGGAAAAGCGGATATGAAAAAATTAGAAGCATTTGAAATGTGATGCTATAGACGCATGATGAAGATACCGTGGATAGGTTAGCAACAGAGAGGTATTAGAAAGAGTTGGAGAAAAGGGAAATTTATGGAAGGCAGTAAGGAATAGGAGAGATAGGATGGTAGGACACTTTCTGAGGCACGAAGGCTTAGTTCGCGACATACTAGAGTAAGAGATGGGAATAAAAAGAGTTAGGAGTAGGGCCAGATTCTGCTCTCAAATAGTTGGGGAAATGCGTAGGTTATCTCAGGATAGGAATGATGGAGGTATGCGTCCAACCAGTCTCCGGACTGAGGACTTTATGATGATAATGATGATGATAGAAAGATCAACCAACTGCGTTGGGATGAACGAAGGGAACGAAGAACGATGGACGTTTGCATCACCTTTAAGTTGAAAAAATTTGATCCCATGACTTTGTTTAAAATCTCGTTTCAAAAAAGAAAATTCGGTCATTTTTCACTTTATCTCGATTGTCTCAAACGAGCAAGTTATGATTGTTATTATTAATGAGTATGAAAGTTTGAGGCACGAGTGTTTTGGTTCATCCGAATTTTCGTCTTTGCCATACTGGACAACGACTAAAACTTTGTCGAAAATCTGAGGATGAGCAATGAAACTCTTTTCATCTCATTTCCAGGTCTAGAATTTCGTAAAAGGGCCAGTACACATGTCTATAATTTCATTAATAAGGGCTGCAAACCAACTTTCCTAAGATCGCCCGTTTCTTCCTTGTGGGAATATTTTAAAACGAAAGTTTACGCCTATTGATCGTTAGCAAACTACTTATTCTCACAATTAAAATTGAGAATTCGAGAAGAACCCATTAAGATTGCACTGGAAATGTTGACCAACTTGTTGACCATGATTTGAACGTAATTCTAGAAGAATGTGTCCCAAGCTTTTGAAGAAGTTACTTTTACGAAATTAAATTCTTTTTAACCTACCTAGTTTAACATAAAAATTTCCTATATTTTTAAATTAAATGTTATGTGTTATTTTTCGAGCTTCTATGATCATCCATGTCCGTGATGCGCTTCGTTATGAGAAACCAACAACACGTAGCCCCTTTCGATATGGATAAGAATATAATCTCTAGGGTCCCTGAACCTTAACACTAACAATATCTAAAGGGAGAGAGGCATAAAAATATGTGATTTGGCAAAGACAGCAGCAGGAAAACTGATGAAAATTTGGAAAGACGAGCAACTGTCCAATCAGATTCGCATCCGATGCACGACTGAGAAGCCTGGCGCCTGGGCCATGTGGGCAGAAACATCGGAAGAAGCTGCGGATACTAAGACCTTGTGTTGTAGTAAGATGTTAAATAAGTAAACGGATGGATTCGCGCTCATCACAATTACTGGAACATGATTCCAGGACACAGGCACAGCAAGTTGTGTATAAAGGGACCTTGAAGGAAAAGATGCTCAGAACTACTTTGCCTTAGTAGGATGCAAATAAGAATCGTAACAGGCTTCCTAACGGGACACACGACCGTTAAAGAACACCTGTGAAAGATTGGCAAATATTACGGAGATCTTAACTGCCGCTTGTGTAATAAGGAACGGGAGACAGCTATGCACATCTTGTGCAGATGTGAAGCTCTAGACCAGAAGAGGCAGCGAATTTTCGGGCGATGTCTGATGGAACCGGAAGAATTTTCCACGCATTCAATGTTTGACTTGTACCGTTTAGTCCAAGGCACCAAGATCATGGAATGGGTGTGACTTAGAATTAGGGTGAGCACAATGGCTGCAGTGCATCTGAGACTTCTGGCAGGCAGGCCCGAAGGGGAGAAAAAAAAGATGTTAAATATACCTGAAACCTCCTACAGTGCGAAAAATCATTTTTGGACGAACTCATAGTAAAGCAACGCATATCGAATGTAGTCCACAGGTAAATACCTACTACAATACTTCGACTGTGACAGCATTTGGTGGCCAAGGAAAGACTGAAGGAACCAGACCACGTGTAAAGTCGCACACATGATGGATCGACCAAACCAGAAGAGCCTCCAAATAGAAGACTAGAAATAGGAAATCTTGTAATAAGTTTGAAGCATGTTCTTCTGTACTTGTAGATTTTCTGATTTTTAACAATTTACGAAATGTTGAATTCTAAAAGCAACTGAATTTTTAACTGAAATAAATTACAAATTGTAATTACCTTATTTACACAGTGCCAGTATCATTTCCTCTCGTGGAAGTTCCATCGGTGTTCAGTAAACAACGAAAATTTAATTTCCTTTCCGAAATAGCAAAACTTGTATTTGCGTTGCGTTCTACATAATTTCCTGTGTTATGCCGCTCCACTGACTTATTCGAGTGCCAGTTTATTCTAGTTTTGGCGCCTTCCAAATAGCACGCAGTGTTCCGATAATGAAAACAAAATAAAAAGAAAGGAACTAGGGCCTGTCGTATTTAAAAATCCGTTTGGCGAAATGCCCCGGATGGAAAGAACATTACGGCTTTATGAAGTAGCAATAATTTGTTAAGAATATAAACACCTTTAATACTTTTACTGTTAAATCGATCATAAAGTCGTAACTTTAATAGTTTATGGCCAAAGTCAGGTGTATGGCAGCTACAAGTGGTTCTGGATTCTTGTATAACGTTTTTAGCGCCAGTTTCTTATGTAATTTTACGTTTGGTCCAGAGAACGGAAATCGCACGGCATATATTCTATTCATTGCCCATTTTTATCTGGAAATAAAATAAATGATATTAACAGGCAGTAAACTATAAAATCACAAAAAATAGTAAATTGATCTTGTACAGAAATGACAGAAAAATGTGTTTGAATTCGTATCTCAGGTTTGGTTTTGAGAACCATAAAATATACTATGGCTCACTTGCATGGAACCTATTTATGAATCTAAATGACAGTTTATGGAAAATATAACTATACTTGGGCCGCCCAACAGACGGAGTGATCACCCTGCAATCATGAGCTGTAGGCAAGACCACTATCAATTTAGGACGACCGAACCGCAGTGATGCGCTTTCTTTAGACCCAACGAAGTCGCAAGACTACAATTCGGTCGTCACAAATTAATATTGGCCCCGCTAGAGCACGTTCTTGCAGGATGATCACTCCGTCTGTTCGGTGGCCCAAGTATACAACAAATAATTATAAAGTGCTGGCATGAACATAGTCGTTTCAGTTCATACTGCATCTACTGCAGTCCACGGTAAGGTGTGTTAAACTGGATACTGGATCACGATATAAAATGGTCTAAGATGGACTAATCTACCAGGTGGTAACGGTGATTTAGATTTTCTGGACGTGGCAAGTTACTGAAAAATTTGGTTCATAATGTTCCGAGAAGAAGGGGATCGCCTTCGTGCTCATGGCGCAAGGTTACCGCTGCGTATGCGGTGTTTGTTGCCTTGCATTGGCTACGCATACTTCGAGAAAAGGGCTTTGGAATCAACCTGGTAGCTTTTACAAGGCGGCCTGGAATTCGGAATCAACTTGGCGTCTTCTACAAAACTGCCTTTAGAGTGATGCCAAGTGAAGAAATTTCCGTTGCCCCGGGAAAGTTCCTGTGTTCTAAAGGCATTCTAAAGGCGTCACATGGCGGGATGAAGCGTGAGAAAGGATGGGCGCGCGTTTGTGCTCCTGGATGCAAGTTTTCTAGTGAGTAGGCGATATTTGCTGATAGTGATTTCTACTGAAGATTTCTTACCCTTAAGGATTCCAAGAGGTGGAATAATGGTGAAGATTGTCAGTGAGTCGGTAGTGTTTCTCAACAAACAAACAGGCATAACACTACATACTCCCGAGTTGTTTGATGGTTGCTTCTCGTGCTGGTAAACCTTTACCATCAAAACAGAAAATTCATCTTTTCTTTAATAATGATATCTCACAAAAGTTTTATGTCCAGTATCATTCGTTATTCCTAAAATAAGTCGCAAGTGGTTCAATTACGATACTCGTCTATATTTTAGATTTTTTGCTGTGCCGAAAAGATGATACATATTTTAAAAGTTCAGCAGGTAAATTCTTTATGTAAGGGTATTAGACCAACTTCTCACGCTGTGTGAAATAATAATAGCTTCATGAAATTGCTATTAATTCCTATAAAATACTTAACTGAAGTTCCTGAACTCTTATTAGGCGCATGGTGAGGTGTTTCTGCATTTATGGTTTAAACTAGTTTTAGTTTTGCAGTTAAAACTTAAGCCAAAGTGCAATTAAAGCAAAACTGGCAAACAAAATAAATAATACCTTCTCTCTGGGAATTGAATTTTATATTATTAATGGAATCAAGATAGTATGGAATTGTTCACCTGCTGACAATTTTCGTCCATATCCCAGTGACCATAAAAATATAATTTATTTGCGTATGGGTTTACCTGGCCGACTTAATCAAATAAAGTATCAAATACATGACCGCTTATCTCAATTACACGATTATAAATGCTAAGCTCTAACATGCTATAACTTTAATACTTTATATTTTCTAATAAACATCAGACCGAGAATTTAGATTTTGCATAATTAAATAGCTCGTTATACATGAGTGTACTCCGATTAACTTAATACAGTGGGCGAATAATTTAATACAGTGTACCTAAGTTATTAGGGGAATCGTTGATTAGGGCCTTTAATTATGCCATTAATGAACCAGGTTTGTCACGTAAATTTAAGTTTCCATTTTGTTGCCTATCGTATGAACTTACTCTTGAAAACTTTTTGTGTATGTTTTGAAAACAGATCAAAAACACAGTTAATATTTTTGACGTGTACGACGTCTGGGGATTATCCGGCTGAAGAAAAATGGCCGCTTTTCGGATATAACATATAGACATATAGGTACTCCCGTATCTCTCCCCAAGGAGTTACGCTTTTCTTGGGAAAGTGAAAACAACGAAACATGGCAGGAGAATTATAGAAACAAAAATAAATGTAATAAAAAAAACTGTTGTAAACATAGTTATCTATAAATTGGCAAACGAGTACATGTACCTAATCAAATAGGTGAATCATACTCGAGAGATGGCAGTACGTGTTTCAAAAACTGATGAAAATTTGTTTCGCGCCCGAAGACATGGCGTTTATTCCTATCAACTTGAAAGTACGTATAATTGTAATTATAAATTCCACCTATAAAATATAATGTGTACAAGTTTTTGTATTTATTATAAATATAGACGCCCACAAAGTACTTTAATAGCTTTCCAGTCATACAAACAACACGTACGCAGGGACAATAAGATATAATTGCATCCATGGATACAGATAACTATAATTTATAAATATTTCTCTTTATGCCATGTTTATAATTACGGTGAGTTATGTAATTTATGACTGATTTAATTATCGTTCCACACATCATCTTATATAGCAGATATTATGATTTATACATTGAGTGGGCGAAGTTAGGAAACATCTAATGCTTAATTTTATGTACAATGTAGTCGATAAATTAGCAATATTACCTTCACATGCGCGAGTTTCGCTATATTCAGGATTGTGGAAACCAAATCTTTAAGTCATCAGCTCTGAAACAAAATAAAATAAGTGCAGGATGAGTTTTCTGTGTACTTATGTATACATATAGAGCTGCGGACTTATATAATGCCACCATTTTAAAACCTCTTAATTCAAATTTTGAAATCAGTAACTTTTGTTCTCCAGGTAGGTACCTACTTCTAATAATAATAATCATGTACGCAGTAACCGGTTCTGATATGTAATTCTTAATTTTACTGAAGTTACACTGAGAGAAAGGTTTATTTATATCAATGTGAATTTTATTTCTGTGAAATAAATGGTAGACCTGTATACAGCGAAATAAGTACACCATCTACTTGGAGATTTTATTTCAATTAATTTCATAATTTATTTGACAGAAATAAATTAGGAGTTTGTTAAAATATATTACTTATTTGCAACAAATAAATTATATATTTGCAGCTACCAAATTAATTATTTGCCGCAAATAAATAATGTATTTTAACAAACTCTATCATTTCTTTCTCTCAAATAAATTATGAAATGAAGTGAAATGAGATCTCCAAGTAACGGATATATCTTAGTTACTTAATTGAACTGACTTGTTTATTTCGCTGTATATACCTGCAGGTCTGCCATTTATTCGACAGAAATCAAATTCACGCTGTAAGGTTCTTGTTCAAACTTGTATTAATAATTAACAAGAGTACAATAGCAATAATGGCTTAAATAATATAGCAAGAATGTATTTTATTTCTTCTTGGTTTTCACTCAAATACAGGGTCCTTTTGTACGGAGTGGCTTAACAGATATCAGCAAGAACTTGGCCCGCGCCATCTAGCGCCTGGTAGCGCTCACTACTTGGTGGGCTGGGGCGGTTGGTTAAGCAGCAGCAGCCAAGCATAAGTGACGCTGATATAAGATCTTTTAAAGAAACTGTGTAAAAATGAAAACATTTCAAATTGGCCAATATAACTTACCTCAAAAATGAATGAACACCAACCATCATCATGGGGAATATTCTATTGTCTATTCCAATGGTGCACCCCAAACTTTTATAAAGTAAGTATAATTTAATGTGGCATCTTATCCCCGGCGAACTTGGGGAATGAGAAAGCCCAGGTTCAATTCGAGCAACTTATATTTAATAAGCTTTCTGGCACTCATTATAAAATACCGGAAAGTTTGTAAATTCAGAACTGACTGTTGCACTGTCCGACTGTTCACACGCACTCTCCATCCCGATGCCGGTCTATGTATGTTTGTGGTGTCCTTTGTCTACTTTATTTCTGATAACCCAAAGTTTGTTGCGTTCAGCTGCTTAAGATTTGTTCTAATAAATCTGATCAATCTGATGAAAATTGTATTTATTTGTTACAAATATATCATGGCTTTTGTTTCAAAGGCAATATTTATTTAGGCGAAATCATAGAATTAGCTTGAATTAAATTGCGAATAATCGTGAGAAATAATATATATTTGCCACAAATAAAGATAGCAAATCAAGCATTTCATAATGGGAGATATACCAAAAAAGTTGCGGTAAATAAGGTTTATCTAGAAGAAGTAATTTTTGGTTTTTCACAAGTAACCGTTATTCTACAGTTATATTTATTTGTTGTGGACTACCCATTTTTCTCATGCTCCTACAGCCAATCCTGAAAATTAAATGCTCGGTATTATATTCAAATGCAAAGTATATTTTGCCATGATTTTATTCCAATGCTCATTAACGTACTATAGAAGCCCCGTAAAAAGAACGAAGACCAAATGCTCCATTAAAATAAGTACCTATATGATATAAAAATGCTAAATACTCAGTAAAAGACTAAATACTCCATTAAAATATCTACAGCAAACGCTCCGAAAGAATAGATACCTAGGTAATGAACGCTCAGAAAAATACTATTCTCTCAGTAAAAATAGTGAAAGCTTCGTGAAAATACTAATTGCTCAGCAAAAATATTAAGCTCTGGACTCTTAAAGTCGTATGTATGGAGTATGGCATTATACGGGTGCGAAACTTGAACAATAGGAGAAGCGGAAAAAATAGTAGAAGCGTTTGAAATGTGGTGCTACAGACGCATGATGAAGATAACATGGATAGATACTTAAGGTTAGCAATAGGGAAGAGAGAGTTGGGGAAAAGCGATAGATGGAAGACAATAAAGAAATGCGTAGGTTAGCCCAGGATAGAAAAGGATGGAGGTAGCGTCCAACCAGTCTTCGGACTGAGAATCTTATGATGATTAATACATTACGCCTTGATTAAAGTTCCAAATTTACGACAATTCGAAACATCCAATTTTTCAAATGGAGTTTCTCGTTCGCTCGCATTTTAACTTTTTAATGACGTACCTAGGTATATTACGCTCACTAATGAGTATGATCAAACAGTTCAATAACTGTTTCCCGCCTATATGCTAGAACCAAAGAAAACGTGAAAACATTTGTCATTTTCATGTGCCACTGACTCGCGTGACGTAGAATATGCGAGGTCGAAATATGAATTATTTTTGGAGTTTACTCCTTAAGAATCGATTTTCAGTTATAGCCCGCGCTACGGAAAATTTATGAGTAGTAAAATCAAGCGTTACCTTTCGCGTTAACTAAAACTAATGCGTTACGTTCCTCTATATGTACGTATATCTATGGATACGGTTGTTTATGTCTGACTGCATAGAGCATGGAAATAGTGAAAATAGAGTGGCATAGAGTAGATATGCCAGTTGGCGTTGTAAAGTCAGCATTTACATTGTTTGTTCGTTCCTAAATTTGTTGAATCTTTTGATTTAATATGGAAAAACCTAATATTAAATACTCCAAATATTGCTTAGTGCCGAAATCTGGATCAACGCCTATTCGAACACCAGGAAAAGTATTTATTTCATTGCCAGTGGGATCGACGTTTAGCAGATTGTCACTTAATTACTGAATTTATACATTCGCGTGTACCCTATTATCAATTGATTGAAGTTAAAATAATCGTTCGTAAGGAGTAAATTCCAGTCGTGCGTCGGAGCTGACACACGCAAGTTTTTTTTGTGCCTTAAAATGAAGCACATGGAAAAACGCAAAATCAGGGGGTCAAAATATTTTCACCCAAATTTTCAGTAGGTACGTGAAATTTAAAAAAGTTGTCCAGTTGCACAGTGACACTACTCACAGTACCTACATAGTTTTCATTCTTGATCTCACATGAATAGGAAAATACCGAGTGCCCGTTATTAAGCAGATACTGTTCGAAATTTTATAATATACCAACTTAAGTTACTGAGTAAATTCATAGTGAATTTATGCCAAAGTTCATAATAAATTATGTACATTTACTTAGCATTCGATAATTTTACAGTGCACTTATAATTCGTACTATGAAAAATTTCTTAAGTTCTCATATTAATCTCGGAGTGTGCAGAGAAATACAGAGTTCCAAATTTTTTTGAACCATATCACAAATACGGAAACAGCCACCTTAATCTAACTAAATTACTAAAACAAAATGAAAGACCGCTGTGTTTTATATTCTTTACAAAAATATCTAATTAGATAGGTATTCGTCTTCCGATCTATACGCAAATAAGCTAACTAATAAGATTAGACCTAATAAAACCCTGAAATGCCATAATACTTACCCAAGCTTGGAGCAAAAACTAAATGTATTAAACCGTCCAACAAACATTTTACAATTCTACTTTATCGTAGATTCTGATTAACATAAGCGAACGCAATGTACCGAGCGTGTTCTCACTGCTTCAATTTGAATTCGTAATTTTCAGTTTCTATCTTGTACCAAATTCCATCCTGCGAGCCATTTTATTTATTATTTATCACTTAAAGCAAATGATTTTGTGGGCTAGAAAATGTCTATAGGTACTATATTTCTATCGTTCATTTGGGTTTGTTTATGAAAATTCATTGTTTATGTTTATGAGACATTTTACGAGAGACTTGAATAATACAGAAGACCCTGTTATAATGTTACCGTTAACAAACATATTTTCTAGATAGACTACTTTGGTATTTGTTGGTAATAACGGGCGTGTTCTTAATACATTAGAATGCGCACTTATCTATAACAGTGTCTGTAATAGGTATATATTTCTCACAACGTTACAGCTTACTAACAGGTTTCATCTATTTTATCTTATAAAAATATATGCAGGATATAAATGGATAATAACGTTAAAGATTTTAGGTTGTTGACTTTGCACGTGCTGTTTTATACATTAAGTATGTAGAAAGCAGAAACCAGCTTCAGTTGAAAGGGAAAGAACTTTGAATCTCTATGTTCCTTGTTTTAAGTTTTTGATCAAAAAAACAATGACTGCCAGAAGATATGATATGATTGACTAGAAAGTCAAAAGAAAAAAAGAAGATTATGAAAATGGAACACAGATTTGGTAAAAGTCGAAGGTATAAAATACCTAGAATGAAGGATACACTTTTCCAATAAGAACAATTGGACAGAAGGGCACATACAAGAAATACCTAGAAGAGCAGTAGTAAACCACAATAATTGGGCGAGTGTGAACAGCCTTAGCACTATAAGCATAAAATGCCAGGGTGACATAAGAATACGCATCTCTAATATACAATATGAAGTTGTGTAGGTATATTAACATATTAGTGAAATATGGAGGGCGAGATCAGTATTTTTATTGCCAATACGTCATTTCATTTTGAACACTTCTTCTAATCAGCAGCCCCGTATTTTTTGGTTATCTGTGCGTGTGTTACATCAAAAAGTGCAAAGGAAGAAACAAATTCCAAGATTTTATCCAGAAACGAACAATTTAGGAAATACCTATCGAATTTGTTCCATACTTTTAAAACACACTAGATCAATTTATACAATTCTTGGATACCCTATCATTTCTAGACGAAGGAAGAGCCGAATGAGAAAGTACAATTACCATTGGAAAAGAAGAAGAGAAATATATATCTAAAGTAAGTGAAGAAGCAATAGGTATGATACGAGGTTGTTTTGGCCAGAAAAAAAACTAAACAGGCATATTCCTTGATTTCATGGCTTGTAGGTTTTGCACTGAAATATGTCGTATGTGGAAAATGTCAGTTCGCAACAGAATTGGATGAAGATGGACATAATTGTTAGAGGAATAATTTGTTGGATGACCCAAAACATTGACGAGCATTTTGGAAAGGGTTCGGATATAAAATATATAAAAGGGCCCAGATTATAAAATTTTCCACGTCCCTTTAAAAAAAAGATATAAGCTCGGTTGTTCAAAAAAAGTAACACAATTAAGTCTGACACTGGCTCAGTTGCTATGAAATTTTAAACTTTGCAGGCAACGGTTTTGGGCTACGTTCGTTCGCTTTAAAATAATTGCAAATTTCGACCACTTCAAATGGAAAACCCCATCTTTGTGAATGAAATGTAATTCTGATGCAATTTTAAGGATAGTTTCGTTAACCGTCAGCTATATGTAGGTACCTAAAAGTTTCTTGTACTGCTCCAACAGCAGCTCTAGTATTGTGTACTGTAGCTGTACCTACCATCCATTTCATTACCTAAACAGTTATTTTAATTTGCTATTAATTTAATTATGTCCCTTTATATCCATAGCCTATAGTATAAAGTACTTCCAGTACCAGTATCCAGTAACCACTTAAAGTAAGTACTGCAAGTATCCAGTACCGAGTAATCTAGGTACTTTTAGAGAAGTATTGCAATTAATAAGTAGGCATTTTACTTGAAAGTTTTAAAATGCAGTAAACCCAGTACCTACAGAATATTTGCAGTACTATAAATAGGTACTTGAATTAGATAAACAACTTGAAGTACCCCATAGAATTTCAAGTACCAAGAACTACCTAGTTACTTTCAGCATAAGACATTACTACACAAAAATATGACGCAAAAAAGAGCTATAAGGATTAAGTAAATATGTAATTGCAAAGTTTATTGACATGCGGTACTACCACGTACCTGTCATAGTCAGTAGCGCGCTTATACTATGAGTACATTGTACTTCTTTAAAAAACTGCAAATTGCATAAAGATACTTTTTATTGAAGCAAAAAGTACTAGCAGCACAAAATGTACTTGCAGTACTTAAAAAACTGCAAGTAAACTATTTTTACTTAAATGTTTCGGTCCAGTACCAAATACATAAATACCTCAGCCCTCAGCATCAAAGTATTTCAAGTACCTACTTAACCAGAACAAATAATGATTTTTGAAAGTACTTGAAGTAATGTACTGTAAGTATCGTATTTACTGATTACTGAACTTGCAATACTTTCCTGTACTGTAGCGGCTCTTGTGTTTACTATATTTTCCAAAATAACTTTGAAATTGAAAATTTTGGTGAACGTAGAATGCAATGAAACTGAAAAAATGTAAGATGCTATTTAGAAATAGCGAGATATGGGCCTTTACTTAATTTGACTTTTTTCTGGATACCCAGCATTAAATTATACTAAAGGGTACAGTGCGGAAGTTGGCAATATAGACTTTCAAATATAGTTGCTTCAAATTTAAGAGCATTTTTTATAAATAATGTAGGTGAATGCAATTGCATTTTTTGAACATTTGAAATACATACCTCGAAATAGGTATGTTAAATTTAAAATTATATTTTAAATCGAAGCCCGAGGCCCCTTACCGGCAAGTTTCAAAATTCGACTTCATTTGGTTTCCCATATTTCTCTAACAAAAGCTCAACGTGCCCATCCTGATGTAGGTACCTGATGTAGGTACCTACGTGAAATCCCAGTTTCATTTTAAATTTATTTTTGTTTCACCCAGTAGCATACGACATCAGCGCTACCTACTACACAACTGTATTTATTCTATATCTTATCGGTTTTTCTATACATACATAATCTAATTTGCCTTATTGAATATAATTTTTTAATTCAGATAGACACTCACAACTGTCTATTACGATTTCAACGCCGACATGTCCGCCATACACATTATACTTATTACGTTAAGCGTTACGACATTTAGCATTTTTAGTTGAGATACTTGTATTTATAGATAATTACCCTAGGCACCATACATTTAATCCCATAATTTTTGTTCTCATTGATCGTTAAAGTCACCTGTTTAAGGACTGCGGTTAAAAAGCTTCAGCCAGCCACCAGCCACATGCTTTGCGTCTGCTGTTTACACTACGTTTTCTGCGTGCTCTGGTTAATATTAAAACTAAAGTTATGTATACGATACGTGAATTTGTTTACTTACAGTGTTTTATTTGTTTCGCTGAAAAACAGAAAACCAGGAACTGCTCTGTGTCTGTTGTTTAGTTGCAATGGCGTCACTCACAGCGAGAGGCAGTGGCTTCTTGTTGTGGTAAGGCGCTTCGACTGGGCCCCATGTATAAACTTAGCTGGAGCCATGTTGTTCGATTTTTGTACAGCTGTTCTTTGTAGATCCGGTGCTGCCCCCCGCGTCACGCGCCTTTTGTGCCGGGCAGCGGGAGAAATTTAAAAATGGTAACAGCTGTAAAAGGCAGAAGCACAATGTTTTCAGCAATTAAATTTCTCCTAGGCGAACTGTTCTGAATTAATCAAGTTGATCAAATTTATTTTACTCTACAATTATACCATGGAAAGGTAGGTACCTACTACACTGTGAGAAAATACGAATTTGTAAATCTTATTTTGTAGTTTGTAAATAAAATGTTTGTTAAATAGTACTACACGTGTGTGAATTTAACATGGAACACTTTAAAATATACTTATTTGCCATTAAAGTACTAGAGGGCGCGGGGAAAATGTGGTTAGGGACATAGAGACATCAGAATGGAATTGCATTAAAAATAGTTTAGATTCCGCAGCTAGAGATATTTTGGGTCATAAACAGAATGAAAGTAGGAAACCCTGGATAACAAAACATATTGTGAGTCTAATAGAGGAAAAACGAAAATCAAAAATAGGTTAGATGAAAGAGGGAAATAAAGATATAAGGCGATCAAGTGGGAAATTATTCGGAAATGTAGGAAAGCGAAAGAGCAATCGATCGATAATAAATGCAAAGAAGTGGAAGATAAGTTCGAAGTGGGAAAGACTGATGAAGCATATAAAATAATTAGGAGGAATTTTAGAGAAAATGGATCTAGTAACAAAAACATTAGAAATGTGGCAGGAGATATCGTAATCGGAAGCGGGGAAAAGGCAGATAGGTGGAAATAATATTTGGGAAACTTATATGCGGGACAGGAAGTACGAGAAACGAGATACATATTAGAAAGCGAGAGCAGTGTAGAGGGGGACAACCTAGGGTGTCCTATATTGAGAGAAGAGTTTAAGGTAGCATTAAAAAATTTAAGAAACAATAAAGCACCAGTTATAGATGGCTTGCAGGCAGAAATTTTAAAGTGCGCAGGTCAAGAGGTAATAGATCGTTTATTCCCACTAGAATAGTGCAAAGTAGGATGGAGAAAAGGGCAGAAGAAATATTAGGAGAAGATCAGTTCGGATTTAGACGAAATAGAGGAACGCGCGAGGCCATTTTAGCTTTGCGAGTGATTATAGAAAAAACAATAGAAAAGAGAAAGAGCGCCTATATATAGGATTTCTAGATTTAGAAAAAGCCTTCGACAACGTAAAATGGGGGAAGATGTTCGAAGTGCTCAGAAAGGTAGGGATGAAATATAGGGACAGAAGAATAATACATATTCTCTACAAAGAGCAAAAGGCAGTTATAAAATTTGAGCAAGAAAACGAAGAGAAGTAAATATCCGGAAGGGAGTGAGACAGGGATGTGCATTGTTACCTCTAGTTTTCAACTTATATATCGAAGATGCGATTAATATTGTTAAGGACAAAACAGCCTCGGGGATTAAAATGCAGGTACAGGGTCAAACTATTAACATGCTCAGATTTGCGGTTGATATAGCAGTGTTGGCATCTACCAAAGAATAATTAGGAGCGGCTTTAAATGAAATGGAATCAGTTTTGACACAGGACTACGGCATGAAAATCAATAAAAAGAAAACTAAAATTTTGGTATGTAGAGGGAGTGAATATAGAACTAAAATTGAAATACAAATAGGAATTGATAAAATATAGGAGGTCGCGGATTTCTGCTATTTAGGAAGTAAAATAACTCGAGATGGTATAGGAGCACAAAACATATTATAAAACAGGGTCGAGTTACGTTTAACAAAGAGAAGCAACTGTTATGTTCGGGAACGGTTAATGTAGAAACTCGGAAGAGACTCTTAACGTCTTATGTATGGAGTACGGCATTATACGGGTGCGAAACTTGGACAATAGGAGAAGCGGAGCGAAAAAGAGTAGAAGCATTTAAAATGTGGTGCTACAGACGCATGATGAAGATACCGTGGATAGATAAGGTTAGCAATAGGGAAGTATTAGAAAGAATTGGGGAAAAGCGTAAGGTATGGAAGACAATAAAGAATAAAGAATAGGAGAGATAGGATGGTTGGACACCTTCTAAGACACGAAGGAATAGTTCGCGACATACTAGAGTCAGAGATAGGAATAAAAAGAGGTAGGGGTAGGCCTAGATTAGACTATTGGTGGTTGTGTAATAATAGGAAATTTTTGAATGCCTACAGCCCGATGAATAATGAACCTTATTTTGCATTCGGAAACGGGCAAGTAACGAGCTTCACGGCTGCAGATAAAATAAATTGAACGTTCCTAATGGAAAATGAACTTGTGAAAATAACTGATGTGTTACTGACAAGTGACAAACAAATTATACTTATAGCCAATATTTTTAAAATTCTAAGTTATTTCTGTCTTATAAATGACACCTTGACGTCGAAATTCAATTACTGAAACTGTCCAAATGTCTTAAAGGTCATGTAGCTAATCAATTGGTGCCGACGTTTATATCTCAAATGGGTGGTGACTGAATTTGTACATTCTGGGAGTGTTCTTTTGCTTATCTTAAGTACATTTTGTTGAGTGTCGACTCTGATTATTATTCAGGAAATCCCAAAAGAACGTTATCTATAGAATTACCAGCAAGGTTCAGAAAGGGCCATGTTCTTTTAGTTTACCTTTAATTTATTTTTCTGATTAACCCCTAATAGTGGATAATAGATTTCGATGATCTTAACAAAGATAACTTGAAATAGACGGCTGTTGATTCTAAGTACGAATTAAAATATACAGTGTGTTTTTCTAGTACAAAATTATTTTTTCAACTTTATGTAAAACTGAATTACAAACATCTTTTTGACAATTAGCATTGAAAACAATTGGATGCATTTAAAAAAGTGATCTAAATCTTTATGTAAAATAACACTTTTCAGCACTGTCACATTTACTACAAATAAATATTGGGCCAAAAAAGTACAAGGCGCATTTAGAAACTATCCAACTAAATTAATACATAAAAAGGGCTACTGAAATATTTTCTAAGCCTGTTTCTCGCAAACGAAAACTAAAAAAATCTCCACTTAAACCTAAACATTGGTTGACTTAAAAAAATCGAGAAATAAACATTAGTTATCGAAACCAGAATTTAGAGTGTGCGTTTCAAAGTTGACATGTTGCTATAGATAACGTTTCTTTCTGTGTTTATTTACGTCTAAACTTCAGGCTTATCAAATTTGCTTTCCGTTCAAGCACACCATAAATCTTCCTCCCTAACTATTAGTTCGTCGATAATTCGACCCCATGCACAAGTGCGGAGGTACAGACATATTTTGACTAAGCTGTCTTAATTATTAGTCTCCGTTTAGGAAGAAATAAATATAGCAGACCTATCCGTGAGAAATTCGTAAACACGTGGTAGGTTTTACATATATACAGATTAGTATTTCAAGCTGGCATTCCTGGAGTTTCTTTCAGGTTTTAAACGGGGAATGAAACATTCTTGTTGCGGGATTATCGTGCATAATGTGTATTTACGTACGATAATGAGAACGTATTTAAATTCACATAAAAAATTTACAATAAAAGCTCGACCGGATCCACTTTCAACATATTAGGATAATAAAGCGGGATTCTTTCTCTGTTTAGAATTTTTCGGCACACTTCGAAGACCTAAATATGGACCACCCAAGTTATCGTATTTGTCCCGGGTTTTACTGCATAAAAAAGAGTGTGTTCATATATTACACGTGGTAACTTAAAAAAAATATATGGTAATCATCAGTTCGAAGATAGGTTGGTCGAGAACCTCCATCCCTTCCTTTCCTGAGGCAACCTACGTATTTCCTACATCCCCAACTATTTGAGAGCAATAGTCTTATCTGGGCGTAACCCCTTCCTCTTTTTATTCCTATCTCCGACTCTAGTATGTCGCGAACTATTACTTCGTGTCTCGGAAGGTGTCCTACCATCCTAGGTATCATTCCTATTCTTTATTGTCTTCCATACCTTCCGCTTTTTCCCGACTATTTCTAATACCTCTCTATTGCTAACCTTCTTTTTCGATCCGCTTCTATTGTCAAAGTTTCGCAACTGTAAATGGTAACTGTCTAACGACAAAAAGTAGATCAAAATAGAAAAATGAAATTACTTGAACTTTTTCTCTATTTATGTTTTTCTTTACATCTGTCATTAATTAATAATATTTTTTATAAACAGCAACGGTTACTATGATAACTTTCCTAACGACGTTTGACAACCAAACATTCCGCCCACCTTGAAAGATGGCAGCTTTCAACAAATTATAATTCAGTAAAAGTCTTTAAACAACGAAAAACACCAACCAACATTTGAACTTGAAAGTTATGGTTCCCCAGGAAGTACACAAATTTTGTGAATACTTCTTTTAATGTTGCCATTGGCAGTTTTGATCGTCACCACTCTCACAATTCCGTCTTCACCTGGATGGAGAGCGATAATCCGTCCCAGTCGCCATCGCTGAGGTGGCTGGTTATCTTCATGTATCAGTACCATAGCATTAGGAATACATAATTGCTTTGCATTTACTCGCCATTTCACTCGTTGTTGCAACGTAGGTAAATACTCCTTCCCCCACCTTCTCCAGAAGTGTTGCGAAAGTTGATCGATCCTTTGCCATCTAGATAGACGATTTGACTTTGCCTCGATGTAATCAGGTTCGTCGATTGACGTTATCGGAGCCCCGATTAAAAAATGACCGGGCGTAAGTGCAGAAAGATCATTTGGGTCTTCGGATAAAGGAACAAGGGGTCGTGAATTTAAACAACCTTCAATCCTCACTAGGAGAGTATACATCTCCTCATATGTAACGGCTGCATTTCCTAATACCTTTTTTATGTGTGATTTTTCTGATTTTATTCCTGCCTCCCACAAACCCCCAAAGTGAGGAGATCTAGAAGGAATGAAATGCCATTTTATTTGGTCATTCATAAGAGATTCTGTTACTTTTGATTGAAAAGTTTTTGATTTCATTAACTGACGCAATTCATTGTGGGCACCAACGAAATTTGTACCATTATCAGAATACAAATTTTTCACGTGTCCCCGACGCGAAGTGAATCGCTTTAGAGCACTTAAAAAACTTTCAGTTGTTAGGTCGCCGACTAATTCAATATGTATTGCCTTTGTCGCAAAGCAAATAAATAAAGCAACATAAGCCTTGACCATACGTTTGTTTCTAGTGCGTGACTCTTTAATCATTATTGAACCTGCATAGTCTACGCCGCTATTTTGAAATGGCCTTGAAATTGTTACCCTATCAGATGGCAAATTTCCCATGATCTCTTGCATAAGCTTAGGTTTATATTTGAAGCAATTCAAACACTTATGAAGAATTTTTCGAACTTGAGTTCGTCCGGAAATTGGCCAATAATTTTCCCTAACTGCCGCTAAAGTAGCTTGATTACCTGCATGTAAGTGTCTTTCGTGTTCATGTAATATTATGATTCGTGTAACGTGATTATTATTAGGGAGAAGTATCGGGTGTTTTCTGTCATTTGAAATGTCTGCATTAGAAAGTCGACCGCCCACCCTGAGTATTCCAGCGGTGTCTAAGAACGGAGTTAACGAAATTAAACGATTTGATTTGTCAATTTTGTTTCGGGTTTTCAGCTGCTTGATTTCATTGAAAAATTCATTTTGTTGAGTGATTTTTATTATTGTCATTGCGCCCTTTCTAATTTCGGAACATAACAAGCTTTGTTTTGACCGTTCAGATTTCGGTATTCTACAATTGCTGATGAAACGCAAGACATAACCGAACACTCTTCGCAATTTATTCCAAGTCGAAATGTTAACAAATGAATGTGCCAATGGATTGGGATCAAAAGAAATCGTTGTGAGTGTTATGTTTCCTCTTTGTTCAATATTTGTTTCCTTTAAGGATGGTTGTGGAGGCCAATCAATTTGTCTTTGTTTTAAGAAAAAAGGACCTTGCCACCAAATTGTTAAATTTGCTAAATTTGTTGGGTTTGTACCGCGTGAAATAATATCTGCAGGATTATTTTCTGAAGATTCATGAGCCCAAAATTCAAAAGTTGTAAGTTTCAATATCTCAGCTACCCTGTGGGCAATGAAAGTTTTCCACGTATTTGGAGGCGATGATAGCCACGCTAATACTATTGTGGAGTCTGTCCAAAGGAAAACATGCTTGATCAAGCCCTTTAGAATTTCTGATATTTTATGATAAAGTTTCGACAACAGTAATGCTCCGCAGAGCTCCAACCTAGGAATTGATAACGTTTTTAAAGGTGCAATTTTTGATTTGGCGCATAGCAGGTGAACCTGATAATTACCGTCGTCATCGATAGTACGTACATACAAGCACGCACCGTACGCTATTTCGGATGCGTCGCAAAAACCATGGAGTTCGATTGAACTGCTAATTGTCCCGGAAGTGACGTTTCTTGGAATCTTTAATAAACAAAGATTGGATAACTCTGTTATGAAGTTGTTCCATGAAATTTGTATTTGAATTCGATTTTTAAAGACCATAACTACTGCATTATTTGTTTGGCAGTTGTTAGTATTGGCCCGACTAAACCTAGTGGGTCGAACAGTTTGGATATTGTAGAAAGAACGTTTCGTTTTGTAAATTTGACTGATTTATCGATTGGAATTACTTCGTAGGTTAACACGTCTTCCTGAAAATTCCAAGATAAACCTAAAGTTTTGATTTTTCCTTGTTTATCAAGATTAATGATTGAGTCTCCAGATGAACCGCTATTATCTGGAAGTGCTTCAACTACGTTAGAAGTCCACTTGCGCAATTCAAACCCTGCTTGTAAAAGACAACAACTTACTTGATCTCGAATTTTAACAAGCTCTCTGACCGAATTTGAACCGAGGAGACAATCGTCTACGTAAAAGCTGTTTTCGATTGCAGAACGTGCTAGAGGAAATTTTGACTCTTCGTCTATGGCTACTTGATTAATACATCTGATTGCTAGGTAAGGAGCGCAAGCAGTTCCGTACGTTACAGTAGATAAACGAAAAGTTTGCAATGGTAAATTTGGATCAGCACGCCAAAGAATTTTTTGAAATTCTCGATCTTCTTCGGCTACTAAGATCTGCCTGTACATTTTAGCTATGTCCCCAGTCAACACAAACCGATGCATACGAAACCGAGTTATTATTGAAAATAAATCAGGTTGAATGGTTGGCCCTACCATTAAGTTTTCGTTCAAACTTATACCTGTGGTGCTTTTGGCTGATGCGTCAAAAACAACTCGAACTTTGGTAGTTGTTGAATCTCGAAACACGGCATGGTGAGGCATGTAAAATTCTTTGTTTGATTCTGGTGCAGACAAAATTTGTGGAGCAAGTTCCATGTGATTCAAATCTGCGTATTCGTTCATGAAAGTGCTATAATCCTTTTTCAATTCGCTATTTCTATTTAATTTGCGTTCAAGCAAATGAAAACGTTTCTCTGCAATTGATTTTGAATCACCGAGAGGCTTCGCAGTTTCTTTGAATGGTAATTTTACTACGAACCGACCTTCAGAGTTTCTTTTATGAGTATCCAAAAAATGTTGTTCGCATGCGCGCTCTTCTTCAGACCGAATGTCGCAATTTCGAATTTCCTCGACCTCCCAGAATTTCTGCATTTGCCGTTCAATCGTGGTTAAAAGGCAATTTTGACTCTTAGAATGATTTGATATTGAAGTAGATATGGGACCACCTATTATCCATCCCAATTCTGTACTCTGAATAATTGGTTGATCGCGGCCTAAACGTATCTGCGGTTCTTCCCTCAAAAGATCCCAAAAGATTCCTGCTCCGATCAACATGTCGATTGATTTGGATTTGTTAAAGTCAGGATCCGCTAACTTTATTGAACTAGGAATTCGCAATTGTGACACTGAAATGTATTCAGACGGAAGACTCTCAGTTAATTTCTGAAGTACTAAACACGAGATTTCCTTAGAAAATTGCTTTACCCTTGAATGGATTGTTACATTCGTTCTTTCGTTTACATTTATTGAACTTTGGTGAATGCCAGAAATTGATTGAGTTATGGCATGAGTGTGAATTTTCAAACGTTTGCAAACGTTTGTTGTTATGAAGTTACTTTGGCTACCTGAGTCTAATAATGCCCGCAATTCATGAATGCCACCTTCTGCGTCATATACGTTTACTAGTACTGTTGACAACAAAATTTGTGATGAATTAATCTGAGCTGTCAATGTTGATGAAGTTTGAATATTTGACGGAAGTGTTTGTGATTGAATTGACGTGGATGAATCAGTGTGCAATAAAGTATTATGTTTTTTATTGCAGACTCGGCAATTGGAGGATTTGCATTCGTTGACACCATGACCAGAACGAAAACAATTTGTACACAAGTTGAGTTTGCTAATTTCTGACGTTCTTGTAACGATTGGAAGTTTTCGAAAGGAATCGCATTTAAATATGACGTGTGAACCTTTACAGAAAATGCATGTCTTCCAGTTCGAGTGTGTAGTTGCTACATTGCATTGCGTTTGCTTACCTGGTTGCCTTTTGGTTATGTTAATTGATTTTGATTCGAATTTTGTCTGTGATTCGAATTTTGACTGTGATTTTCCTGCGTACAATGTTTCTAAATAATTGCAACGATTATTTAGAAATTGTATGAGTTCTGTGAAGGTGGATGGTTCATCAGATGTATTTGACATTTCCCACTCCCTCTTTGTTTGATTGTCCAGTCTGGATGTGACTATGTTGACAAGAATAGCATCCCACTGATCAACTGGAAGATTGAGAGTCTTTAGTGCCCTTAGATGTTTGTTTACCGTGTCAATCAATTCTCTAAGCGCAGTATAGCTCTCACGAGTTAAATTTGGAAGTTCGAGAATAGCATTTACGTGATTACGAATTAAAATGCGTTTGTTTTCGAATCGTTCCTGTACTAATTTCCATGCTATTTCGTAATTGTCTTCAGTTACCTCCAACGAATCTTACATTTGCGGCATCCTTGATTAGTGACGTTTTGAGGTAATGAAACTTTTGAATTTTTGCTATTGACGTTAAGTGTATCATTGAATTAAACAAATCTCTGAATTTTAACCAATCTACGTAATTGCCATTGAACTGTGGAAGATTTATTATCGGTAATTTGATGTTTTGAGGTATAACTAGAGAATTATGATTTACAGGATTTGTATGTATTGGTGTATTTTTATCAATTAAAAACTTTTTAATTGTACCACAAATATGGAAATAATTATCCTCTATGTCTGCTATACTTCCGTTTGACGCGATTTCAAATCGATTCCACGACTCTGTTAACTGATTTAATCGATATTCGAGTTCGACAAGATTACTGTTGTATCCGCTCTCAAAAAATTGTTTAATTCGTGCAATTTGATCATTCATGCGATCTCCCGAGGAGGTATTAACATGATCGTTTAATTGTGATTGTTTACTCGCTTCTGAATGATTCTCTAAAATTAATGAAATGCTTGCTGAAAGATCGAAGAATTTTCGCTCAAATTCGTCGAATTCTTGATCAGAGATCTCCTCACTTATGTCTGGTTCCAAAATGTCTATTTGTGATTGCAAATTTTCGAAATTTTCATAAAATTTGTCAAATTTTTGAAACCTGCTTTTTAAGTCTGCAACTGTTTTATCTGTCCATTGTGTTGTGGTTGTGATGAAAGTACTTGTGCGTGTAAAAAAACTCTTAATGTTTTTACGATTTCTTTTAAGATTTTCTAGCGACATTTTTATTGTGTTATGTATTGAACAAATAAAATGCAGCCGCTACACACGCTGACAAGCAACACTCCCAATGAAAACACAAGGATATTCGAATGGATTTTCGTTTGAATTTTAAGTAACGGAAATGATCAGTATGCACCACTTACCCTGGTCCGGGCGTTAATCGTGGGTACCAGTTTGTTCGTTGTAGTGGATTACGACTACCTTCCGTTGCTTTTGTTGATATTATTGCAAATATCGCTTCTGTGGCTATGTGATGTGGCTGCGAAGGACCATGTTTAACGACAAAAAGTAGATCAAAATAGAAAAATGAAATTACTTGAACTTTTTCTCTATTTATGTTTTTCTTTACATCTGTCATTAATTAATAATATTTTTTATAAACAGCAACGGTTACTATGATAACTTTCCTAACGACGTTTGACAACCAAACAGTAACAATAACAATAAATATGTCGACAAATTACAAAAAGTTAACGGCTTTTTAATCATCATCAAAAGGTTTTCAGTCTGAATGGAATAATGGTTTCCGGGCTGATTGCCACGTCGTCGTTGGTAATCTGTAACACTAAAATTAAAATTAACATTAACACTTGACGATTCGACTCGCATATCGGAGTCTTCTTCAGAAGCTTCTCTGAAACTGAAAATCTATCGTAGGTGACTCTATTTATACTCATCGGTAATCACTGAAGCGCGACGTTTTCAAGGAACAGTGAACCGGTAGATCCATTCCTCCTTCTCTGTTGAAGTTGGGTCTCTTGAAGATCTCTATAGCCTCCCTGATCCGTCTGGGCCAGAAATTGGGAATCCTTGCTAGCGCCTTAGCATCCCCGAATCGAATCTCGTGTCCTGGCAAAGAGGAGTGTTCCGCAACTGCTGACTTGTCCGTCCGTTGGTTCCTGACGTCTCTCCTGTGCTCTTGTAGCCTCGTGCTGATGGAGAAGGCGGAACAAGGTAGCAGGAAGACAGCAGCTATCCAGAAGAGAAAATTTGAGAACCTGATGGAGATACAACATCCAAGGAGCCAAGGACTGGATAAAGGACGAGTTGTCATCAACCCTTCGCCAATCACCATCAACGAGGAAGCCAAGGAGGTCCTTGCCAAAGGATTGAACTTCGCCATCGCACCAAGGACTATACCGAAGGAGGGGATAGCCAGTTCTATGGAGAGTACTCTTCGCCGCCTACCGGAAGAACTAGCGGAAGTGGTACGGTCAGGAGCAGCCCACATCCTACGGACAGCCAAGCCACCGAGACCTAATATATCCCGGACGAAACGAGCAGTCATTCAAGAACTGAAGGAAAACAAGGATTTGACGATACTCCCAGCTGACAAGGGCATTGCCACTGAAATCATGGATACCACGGAGTACAAGGATAAAGTGAAGGCTCTTCTAGCGGACCCCATTTACCGGAGGATCAAATCCAATCCTGTGAAGAAAGTGGAACAGTCTGTGAACGCCGCCATCAGGACATCGTCAATACCACAAGAAATCCACAAACATCTAGTGCAGTCGGACTCGAGAGTGCCTCAGCTTTACTATCTGCCGAAGATCCACAAGGCCGGGAACCATCTTCGCCCTATTGTGAGTGCCAGAGGATCAGCGACTCACCCTCTAGCCAAGTACATCGCAGGAGTTTTTCGGAGTCTAGTAGGGGAGACGGAGCACCACATCAAGAACTCTGGACATTTCATCGAGAAGATACGAGGGATACAACTAGACCCAGGAGACATTTTGGTGAGCTTCGATGTCACTTCGCTCTTCACGAAGGTACCCATCGAGGACGCTTTGGAGGAGACCCGTTCCAGACTGATGCTCGACTCTGCACGAAATCTACGTTCTTCGCCTTCGACGGGGAGTTCTATGAACAGACCGATGGAGCAGAGATGGGATCACCTCTATCACCAGCATTAGCCAACATCTACATGGAAAGCTTCGAGACCACGGCCCTGGACACAGCGACTCTCAAGCCGAAGTGTTGGTTCAGGTATGTGGGTGATACCTTCATCGTATGGCCCCATGGATCGGACGCCCTCGGAAATTTCAAGGACCATCTGAACGGACTGCACCCCAACATACAGTTCACGATGGAAATGGAGAAAGACGGCGCCCTCCCATTCCTGGACGTCCTCGTCAACCGCAAGACTGATGGAAGCCTGGGACACAGAGTATCAGGAAGCCGACACACACGGATCGCTATTTAAATGCCGCTTCCCATC
The DNA here is from genome assembly GCA_963966045.1 of Xestobium rufovillosum. Classification (NCBI taxonomy): domain Eukaryota; kingdom Metazoa; phylum Arthropoda; class Insecta; order Coleoptera; family Ptinidae; genus Xestobium; species Xestobium rufovillosum. Next base: position 15,105,509 of record OZ014496.1, read on the forward strand.
ATCACTCTGCACAGAAGCAGGAAATCATCAACACCTTGGTGCACAGAGCCCGCCAAATCAGCGAACCGGAACACTTGGAGGAAGACAGCCCTAAGGAAGAACGGATATTCTTTACGAGCCATAGAGTGTGCTATCAGGAAGAGCGACCAACGGCGAGAGGAATCAGAAACCTACATAGCGACGCGACGGCGTACCTTCCTTACATAGATGGATGCACCTTGTTCCGCCTTCTCCATCAGCACGAGGCTACAAGAGCACAGGAGGGGCGTCAGGAACCAACGGACGGACAAGTCAGCAGTTGCGGAACACTCCTCTTTGCCAGGACACGAGATTCGATTCGAGGATCAGGGAGGCTATATAGATCTTCAAGAGACCCAACTTCAACAGAGATGGAGGAATGGATCTACCGGTTACTTGGAAATCACTGTTCCGTGAAAACGTCGCGCTTCAGTGATTACCGACGAGTATAAATAGAGTCACCTGCGATAGATTTTCAGTTTCGGAGTAGCTTCTGAAGAAGAGTCCGATATGCGAGTCGAAACGTCAAGCGTTAATGTTAATGTTAATTTTAATTTTAGTGTTACAGATTACCAACGACGACGTGGCAATCAGCCCGGAAACCATTATTCCATGGACAACGGCCACGAAAGAATTAAGAAGAAATTGGTGACCATCTTTTCCTACGCATTTCCCCAGAAGTGAAACATCCCGTATCTCCAACTGTGCAAACGGTAGTCTCATCTTGGCCTGCTTCTACGTCTTATTTCTGTATCTGCATCTGATTTGTCTCTAACTAATCCTTCATGTCTAAAAAAAGTATCTCATTATTTAAATTTTCCCTAATGCTTTCCAATACTATTGCTAACCTGACTTCACATAGTAGAAATCTTCTTCTGAATTCTCATTTCATACCAATATTTTGGTTTTATGTTTATGTTAATTTTCGCATACTGTAGCATTCTGTCAAAATTACTTCGATGTCGTTCAAAGCCATTTTTGACTCCTTCCATTTTCTATTGTCGGGATCTAAAATTTTACACCCTGCGGAATATTTAAAAATAGTTTAATTGACCAGTTCTAATGCTCAAAATAAATAACAAGTTTACAAGATAAATAATGCATTTGAATGTAAGTCAGATGTAAATAAGGAAAAAATACATCTATGTTGAGACGGCATTATTGAATGTGATAAAAAAAGCAACCAATCTGTGTAGAAAAATATAATAACAAAAATATTGGTCATTCTAACATAATAATTCTATTGTAGTGAACAATGAGGCATTATTCATTCCTCCTTTTGAGTGTTGGATGTTAATTGTTTACTCCGTGCAGTTTACTAATCAATACAAAAACTATAAATTATGTTTCCATAATTGAAATTAGACAGGGTCAGTATGTCACAAACCACTTTAATTAAATTTCCTATTTCGCTGGACTATTTTAAATTACCCAATTAGTTCTCGTAAAATGCGTAAGACGAAGTAAAACTTCAACAAGAACTGTCGTCGAAAAACATGTCGAATTTTGTTCACCGAATATTCATCCTTTTAATTTTTGTCTAATTTAGTGTAATAAAATATAAGATTTGTGGTTATTTTTATCTATCTTACGCCTATGATCTCTTACATTATTTAGATCTTCCATCGAGAAGCCATTAAAATGTTTAACTGACGTACCTTTTAAATCTTATTAGACTTGAAAGGAGACGCGATGCTATATTTATTTAGTAAACGTCAGATAGGAGTATAGCACACGGGTGAACGCAATTGTCAACTTTCGCGACTACTTAGTTGTATGCAACTTGTTGCTTTCTCAGGGCGTCTTGAGAAAATAAATTTTGGTGACCATCCGTTATATAAGGAAAATTTTTGCTGGTGAAGGTTTTATACGAACTGAAAGAAGCATGCATTACTGAATGTGTTAAAAGTTTTATAAAAGTTCTTGGCGTTTTAACTGTTTCCAAAGAAATAGCCGTCGTTACCATTAACTAATTTAATACCTAGACGTTAATTCAGAAACAAGTTAATTTTTTTAAATGAATTCAGGAAATTTTTGAGCGAATTTATTATCACAAACATTTATACACGAGATTTAAACTTGACTGCAAGAGCGGCATTTTGAGTCAGCTACAAAGCAACAAACAGAATGTGAACTTTGTTAAGTACTGCTATGAACCCTGAACTGCATCTGTTGCAGTGATATTATCATCATCTTGCATATTTGCAGCGTTCATCATTGCAAGGCATAGCAGATGGCATCCCCGTTTCCTCTCTCAGAATCTTCATTTTTTTAAGACCTTTGATCATATATATCCGCATTAATCATTCAGGATGGTCCCGTGTGTTACACCTTTACACCACGAAATGCTGTTATATTATTAAATAAATTTTAATTTTTCCCATAACACTCGCTCGGTTGGTTCTTATATTGAAATTATAGTTAAAATATATGAAATATATGGCAGCTCGTCGGATGACGCAGGTGAAATTTGGCTTTCGTGGAGGATATAGCTGTGAAGTCAAAACTGGCCCTGCGCCATTGGTCCACTCTGTATATGAAATAAAACTGAAACCATGAAATATCGGTTTTCGTATATATGTATATATACGAAACGATATTATTTCACTCTATATATTATATGCAGTAACTGTAATAAAGTTAATTATGTTTACAACTTTTTTATTGTCAAACAAAAGAATTCATACTTATTCCACACAAACCGCAATTTATTTGTAATCAACTTAATTTATATTTATAAGAATGTAACAATAAGATCTCGACATTATTTTTTGTCCACAAAATCTTCAGATATAAAGGCCACTGACATAGATGTTTCATAAATAACGTGATTTCCCCACAATATTCCTAAACTACTTTACTACCTACTTATAACTTTTCTTTGTACGTTTCATCTATCTTGGATGGAGAACAACATACCATAACAGAATTTTGTGTATAAAATATTTCCCTGTTTACTACGGTTATGTAAAATAAACAATTATTTACGTGCGAAGTTAATATAGGAAGCTACTTACACATTTTTCTTGACCGGTAAATATTATTTAATTATATGGTGGGCCCAGCGTTCCCGTATGATAAGTGTCGGTCTATAGTTACAAGGTGCATTATTTATAATCATAAAAGTTGTTTTATGGCCGCCTTGTGTATTTTCATTGCAGGAACAGCCAACAGAGCAGTTGTACTTATTATGAAAATCATTCTCGGTTGGTTTGAATAAAAGTAAGAATGTTGGCCGTCATATCCAGGCTAAGTAGGACACTGAAACTGCAGATATCTCATTTAGCTGGTACAGCTCATAAATTGATAATTTTGGGCACACTTATCATTAACACTATCATACTAAATTTCAGATGCAATGTACATTTCTGTTAAGTAATAAAATAACAGTTTGTATACTTTAAATAATTAACTTTATGACGTTTCATGCAAAATGTTGTTCTTGATCAGAGATATTTCTGTAATGTAATTGTTTTGGTAAAAGGGAAAGGTAAAATATTCTAAGTAGGTACATTTGCATACTTATTTGTTAGAAGTACCTATATAGACGGGCGGGATAGATAATTCCTGAAATCCATTTACTGAAATTTGAATTCGGGGAAATCCTCTGAGTGCGACTTTATTCGTACTGCGTGGGCGATACGTCTATTATATTGTCATTCATTACGAGCAAGGTCGATTTACCTACCCCTACGCATTGACCAGAAACTCGCAATCACAAGATTGAAATGTTCAGGGTGTCTCATGGGCGAGTGCACGGAGAATACTTCCTCATACAGGCAGTATATTAGGAATCTACTATTAAAATTCACATAATACCAAGTAGGTACCCCAATGCAAGTTTGTTTCGTTTGTGTACTCTGTTTTAATAATTAAATAATAAAGCAACTAAATAACATGCTTTCTAATATTTAGTAATCGCCCGATTGAATAAAATCATGCCCTTAAAATTAATACACCAAGAGATTAATTATATGTCAACAAAATGACTAGGTCTACCTTGTTATAAAAAAAATTAAATAAATTTTCCTAAATGTAGAACATCCTACCTACCTTACTAGGGACGAAGTTTTGGGAGTGCACCCCTACATCGACACCAGTATGCCTACCAAGCGGGGAAATCTTGCGAACTGAGTCTCCATGAGATCACACGCAGAATCGAAGGGGCCCTGATCAACAAAGAAGTTGCATTGGGAACCTTTCTGGATATAGAGGGTGCATTTGACAATACCCCTTTCGACTCCATCAAGAGAGCTGTTGAAAGTCGCGGAGTCCATCGTTCTATTGCAGAGTGGATTAACTCTACGATAAGAGGCAGGATAATTACTAGTTCACTGGGCAACGTGACTAGGGGGGTGGTTGCTGCCAGAGGGTGCCCGCAGGGTTGGGTTTTATCGCCCTTACTGTGGAGCCTGGTGGTGGACGGTCTCCTCTGGAAACTAGACTGGGAAGGAATACAAGCACAGAGTTATGCGGATGACATAACTATTCTAGTCATAGGGAAGTTCGGAGGGGTGATTTCAAACCTCATGCAACCAGCCCTGGAAATAGTGGAAAGGTGGTGCACAGCAGAGGAAGTAACTGTGAACCCTGCTAAGACCACAGCGATAGCTTCCACGATAAGAAGGAATCTTCAAGATCTGAAGAGGCTTCGGTTGTGGGGCCAGGAGATCGAACTGAGTAGAGAAGTTAAGTATGTACTTAGGACTAACCTTAGACACTAAAATAAACTACAACGTCCATTTGGAGAAGCTGACCAAAAAGGCTACCAGGAGCCTATGGGCTTGTAGGGGTATGATAGGAAGAACGTGGGGGCTAAGGCCAGCAATGGTCTCTTGGATTTACTCCAGGGTAATAATTCCCACAGTAACATATGGATCCCTATAGTGGCATAAAGACAGAAAAAGGGAATCTAAAATGAAGCTAGGAAAATTGCAAAGACTTTGATGCCTAGGAATCACAGGGGCGATGCAAACAACGCCCACTGCGGCCATGGAGGCACTTTTGGGACTCCCACCACTACATATCGTAGTGGAGGCGGAGGCTTTTGCAGCAGCATTGCAGCATATACAGGCTAAGGATAAACGGTTATGGGCTAACTCTTGGAAGAGCGGGATACCATACCGAAATATTTCAAGAAATAGACAAGAACTACATGCTTAGCATGCAATCGGATAGAACCGTCCCAATCTTAAACTTTCACAAACCTTATCGGATTACCATACCGATAGAGGGAGTGGAGGGCAATTCACAAAAGGCAAGAGAATAGGATGGAAACATTTGGTATACAGATGGGTCTAAAACTGTACATAGTACTGAGGTGGGTATTGTTGGCAAAAGCCCAGGAAATGAAATTAGCATAAACCTGGGCAGAAATTACTGCAATTTCCGTATGTGCGCAGGAGATGATCAGGAAGTCCTTTCAAAACAGGAGGCTCCAGATTCTCACCGACAGCCAGGCAGCACTGAAAGATCTAGAAGCTACAGGATGGGAACTCCTGGACTGAGGCAATCGCTGATGTTCATTAGCGGACCATCTAGCAAGAGAGCTGAAGAGTTAATACGACTGGGTAAGAAACAGCTAAGATGAGCACTGGGCAGTAGGACTATTTACGGGACACTGTTCACTTATGACACATCTTACCACTATTGGAGTGAAGGGCAATCCTGATTGCAGGATGTGTGGAGAAGAGGAGGAAACTTCTCATCACATACTATGCGAATGTCCGGCTCTTGGAGCAGCTAGACATAAAAGCTTTGAAGCTATGTTTGTAGAACCAAAAGTAATAGTAGATGCACCCATAAATCTTGTCATAAAATTTTTTGAGGGGACTGAACTTATGAGATAATCATGTATGGGGGCACAATAAGCTTGAGCTTCAGTGCTACGGTCCAGAAATCTACCCCGGAGTGATCACCCTGCAAGAACGTACTCTAGCGGGGCCAATAGTAATTTATGATGACCGAATTGGAGTGATGCGACTTCGTTGGGTCTAAAGAAAGCGCATCACTGCGGTTCGGTTGTCCTAGATTGATAGTGGTCCCGCCTAGAGCACGTTCTTTCAGGGTGATCACTCCGTCTGTTGGGCGGCCCAAGTATAGGCAACGCTTTCCTAAAGTTACCGACATTTCCAGACCCCTTATTTATACCTATTGTGCCGGTTTTTCGAACATGGATCAAAATGTAACGCGATGCTACATTTAATTCGTTTTTCGTTGCTATGATACAACCAATCACGAAGTCTGTACCTTAGCAACGAAAGCCGAATCAAAAGTGGCCTCGCGTTACATTTTGATCCACGTTTGAAAAACCGGCCCTAGAGTACTACAGAAAATTTCTACAGAAGCTTTCCAGTATCATCTCTCTAATTATTATTTTTCTTGGTGAGAATATACTTATAATATAACCGATCATTCTGTAAATGTACAGGTATACGTTTTATTTTATTAGTTGTTTTATAGAGAATTTGCGGGCTTGTTCCTGAGCCAATTGTGTGCTGAAAATCTCACAAATTGGTAGAAAATCAGGAGGGACATAAAAGACAACGACTAGGCATAAGTGAAACAGTGGAGGTCATTATCCTTCCCCAGCAGAGATATATGCAATTTAGCAAGAAATTCGTGCATTTTATGTAGTGCAATATTTTTCAGCGTAATGGTCGGCGAAGATAAGACGTAGAGGTCACATCCTTGTATGCAGCTTATACCTACGTGGAACGATTAGTAAGTTCTGCGAGTTCTTGAGAAAGTTTCAACAAGTCGACAATCCGGTCCCATTTGTATAAATATAAAATGTTTATGCATATAACTGCATGCAAGTCTGGTGCATATCGGGCGTTTATATAGTTTAATAACATAAACCAAAACGGCTTGTGTTGGGAAGGCAGCCGTGGCGTAAGAGGATCGTGGGTTTATTTTGACACAAATAGCATGAAGTTAGTAGACGCTAATGCTAATTTACAGCGATTGCATCCAGTTTGCCGAGACACGAATGGCCGCCAGTTTTATTATGTATGCGGAATGGGGAAAAGACAAGGTTTTAAATTAAAATTTAAATAAAATGTCTGCATTTTGTTGCTTTGCTTCTTTTTCCACTCGGACATTTTAAGTTTAGGGTTATTACATTTTATACGATAAAAGCAGAAAGCCCTGCCAAGCGGACGGATCAATTTAAACTTTTTGCGAAAAAGAGCGGGAAGGAAATATTTTAATTAATCGGAGAGCTTGTGGCAATTAGCGACCTCACTATAAAGCTGCGAACAGATATAATAAAACAATTGCAGAGATAATGAGCAGGTAAAAGAACTTGTTTTAAGTGAGTTCTAGTTATTGTATGTATACTGTCTCGACAAAATGCAGCAAAGAAATCGTAGATAAACCTTATAAAAGACGAAGCTTACAGATGAATTAATTATACGTGTATGAGCCGCAGAAGAAGCAGAAAATGCTAGAGAACAGACTAAAAATTTCTTATCGTAAAAGTCAGGTTTATTTCACCAGAACCAGTAAAGTTCATCAACTTCAGCATCAAATTATGGAAGGAATGAATTCCCTCAATAGAGAAAATGTGGAATTCCTTTAAAAAACCATAGTTACGTAGCTGAAATTATTGAAATGAAATTCCAGAAGACGATGTTTACCTAATAACTGGAAGTGCTGCTTCAGCCTTTACAATATCTGACAAAAATCACAGTAAAGTGTTTTTACGGTTTTCAGGATTTAAGGGACTGAAATGAAACTTCAGAAGAGAGAGTTTTCTTATACTGACTAATAGGAAAGGGATGAAAGTATCTTTTCCTGACCCGGTCCAGCCTTAACAATGTCTGATAAAAATTATAGTAAGTTTTTCTACGATTTTCAGGAAGTTCTGAAGAATAAAGTTTTAAAATTAAAACCGGCCTTACAATTATTTAGCCTATCACCTATCTAAGTATATACAGGGTGTTCATGGAATCATTCTACAATGGCTAACTTTTTTATTTGAAATCGGAGAAAGTTCGTTAAATGGACAAAGTTCAATAACTTTTCGAGAAGAATTTGATGGTGCTGGCAGAAAAACAATCGAGCATCGCATCTTTGAGATATCGCTATCAACTTCCTTAACTTAAATGGAACGACTAACTTTCAATTACACCATCGCATTTAAAATCAGAAAATACGCAAGAAATTATAAGGTGACCAACCACCTACATTCAACTGTTTTGGAGTTGCCGACAACTGTTCACGGAATCGTTCTACAATGGCTAACTTTTTTATTTGAAATCGGAGAAAGTTCGTTAAATGGACAAAGTTCAATAACTTTTCGAGAAGAATTTGATGGTGGTGGCAGAAAAGCAATCGAGCATCGCATCTTTGAGATATCGCTATCAACTTCCTTAACTTAAATGGAATGACCAACTTTCAATTACACCATCGCATTTAAAATCAGAAAATACGCAAGAAATTATAAGGTGACCCACCACCTACATTCAACTGTTTTGGAGTTGCAGACAACTGTTCACGGAATCGTTCTACAATGGCTAACTTTTTTATTTGAAATCGGAGAAAGTTCGTTAAATGGACAAATTGTAATAACTTTTCGATAAGAATTTGATGGTGGTGGCAGAAAAACAATCGAGCATCGCATCTTTGAGATATCGCTATCAACTTCCTTAACTTAAATGGAACGACCAACTTTCAATTACACCATCGCATTTAAAATCAGAAAATACGCAAGAAATTATAAGGTGACCCACCACCTACATTCAACTGTTTTGGAGTTGCCGACAACTGTTCACGGAATCGTTCTACAATGGCTAACTTTTTTATTTGGAATCTGAGAAAGTTCGTTAAATGGACAAAGTTCAATAACTTTTCGAGAAGAATTTGATGGTGCTGGCAGAAAAACAATCGAGCATCGCATCTTTGAGGTATCGCTATCAACTTCCTTAACTTAAATGGAACGACCAACTTTCAATTACACCATCGCATTTAAAATCAGAAAATACGCAAGAAATTATAAGGTGACCCACCACCTACATTCAACTGTTTTGGAGTTGCCGACAACTGTTCACGGAATCGTTCTACAATGGCTAACTTTTTTATTTGGAATCTGGGAAAGTTCGTTAAATGGACAAAGTTTAATAACTTTTCGAGAAGAATTTGATGGTGGTGGCAGAAAAACAATCGAGCATCGCATCTTTGAGATATCGCTATCAACTTCCTTAACTTAAATGGAACGACCAACTTTCAATTGCACCATCGCATTAGAATCAAAAAATACGCAAGAAATTATAAGGTAACCCACCACTTACATTCAACTGTTTTGGAGTTGCAGACAACTGTTCACGGAATCGTTCTACAATGGCTAACTTTTTTATTTGAAATCGGAGAAAGTTCGTTAAATGGACAAATTGTAATAACTTTTCGAGAAGAATTTGATGGTGCTGGCAGAAAAACAATCGAGCATCGCATCTTTGAGATATCGCTATCAACTTCCTTAACTTAAATGGAATGACCAACTTTCAATTACACCATCGCATTTAAAATCAGAAAATACGCAAGAAATTATAAGGTGACCCACCACCTACATTCAACTGTTTTGGAGTTGCCGACAACTGTTCACGGAATCGTTCTACAATGGCTAACTTTTTTATTTGAAATCTGAGAAAGTTCGTTAAATGGACAAAGTTCAATAACTTTTCGAGAAGAATTTGATGGTGCTGGCAGAAAAACAATCGAGCATCGCATCTTTGAGATATCGCAATCAACTTCCTTAACTTAAATGGAACGATCAACTTTCAATTACACCATCGTGAACAGTTGTCGGCAACTCCAAAACAGTTGACTGTAGGTGATGGGTCACCTTATACTTTCTTGCGTATTTTTTGATTTCAAATGCGACGGTGTAATTGAAAGTTGGAGTTCCATTTAAGTTAAGGAAGTTGATAGCGATATCTCAAAGATGCGATGCTGACGAAAACATAGCAACGTCCGGCACAAACGACTCACTTTACAAAGTGGAACACCACTTTTGGAATTTATAGTACAAGTAATTTACAGATCTCTTAGAACGGTGTTCTCAGTATAGGTAGTGTAATACTTTATAAGATTATCGTGTGTCTCTTTTTCGATCTCGCGAATTGACTTTACAATGTCTTTATAGAGCTTTTAAAAAACTAAAATTACACTTGACTTAGCTTACGTGTGATCTCGCGAATTGACTTTACAATGTCTTTATAGAGCTTTTAAAAAACTAAAATTACACTTGACTTAGCTTCTCCAAACCTTTTAAAAACCTGTTGCCTTCTTAAAACCAACTTGCTTTAAAATAAAATAAATAAATTGCATTTATAAAATTCAAATATGGAAATATTTCCTTAAAATCTTTCGTAAGGCATGCACGCAAATTTTCAAAACAATATTCTCGTTAGTACGTAAGATACACCTGACGTAAGCTTAAGTTGAGACACCCTGTATAGGTATTAATTTAAATTGCATAAGAAAGTGTTGGACAACATTTTGGTGCTTCTGTCAACAACGCAAAAATTTCTTTAAAGAACAATCGAGATTCAGAAATAAGGACATTTGCTGTACGAGAAGTGATGTCCGGCCAGCGGTAGTTTAGTGGTTAGAACACTCGCACGGAAAGTGGAAAACCTGGGTTCGAGTCCCAATTGCGTTGATAAAGCTAAATGGCTATTAAAAGACATTAAAATTTATTAAATACTTTAAGGGAATTTAGCAAGTTATAAGACAAATAAAAAATAAATCCAAAGGGCAGTTGTTCCAGGTAACCAAATTTCATCCACAATATTCATAATCGGTCTGAAACGATCTAGTAAACAATCGTATACGTCGTACATGAAAAATTTCCTCTTTGCTTTAATTAACGTCTGTGAGTGTTACTTTAACAAAATTAACAAAACTTACCCCATTCGACACAAACACTAAAACTCAACTAACAACGTCTGCTGAAATAAACCGAACTTCCCCAGCACCACCCGTGCGAGACTTTCTAAATTTTTTGCATCCACGAAATGCGGGAGCTCTTCCTACGGAATTGTAAAAGCCTTCCATGCATTTAAATGTTTTATTTTGCTTATGCATTACTCACTTAAGGAGAGAGTTTCCACAAAAAATCTGAATATTTTACAGCGCCGTCTTTCAAACACCCCGAGCTGAAATATCCCCGAACATTGTTGCGAAACGGTAGGAATTACCACAAAAAAATTAGGTCAAGCTTTGACAAAACCGTTGGCATTGTTGTTAATTTTCACCGTGAAGGGTTGTTGGTTTTATGGATTTTACAGTTTGGGTAAGGTTCTTTTATTACAAGGGTAGGGGTGCAATAAATGCTGATACGGTATTCGGTGGACGAGACTTTACTGGATGTACATGCCTTTTTAATTGCAGTAAAATGAAGACGTTTTGACAAGCATGCACGTTTATCGTAATACATTTTATGATACTGGGAACTGTTTTTCAATTATAACAAAAGTCCTCATTGTGATTTTGTTACGTAATATATTTCTTATTATTTGGAATGTTGTAGGTAATAATTTTTAATGCAAGAGTTCCTTAGATGTATTGCCGTTTTCATCTCTACTTATGTGGTTTTAAAATTATGGGTAAATGGGTTTTCTGTACATATTTTAAATCACTACAGTTATTACCTTCCTATGGTAACATTCAATTGTTTACAATTGTTGGGCAGCGGCATATTGGATTTTCCTTTTACAAAAATTATCCAAATACCCACATTGGCTATTTTACAATTCCCACCGATGAGTTTTGTGTAATCGAAACCCCTCACCTTCAAATAGTAATGCATATGAGATTGGCATAAAATTCAACTTCCTGTTGCGGATTGACTCGTGAATAAAAATTTCTCGCTTCCTTTCATTTAACTTCGTGATAGATACGGTTGCTAGATTATGTTTATAAGGGAACTTTCATTTGTTTTTCTCGTCATGTTTATTTTTAGTTTGATCGGTCGACGCAGAAAATAGTTTTCAATTCAGTTGCCTTTCAGTTTACTAGGTACCTTGTTTTATTTCGTATTGAAGTTGTGGTCTTATCTTTCTACTTTTACGATATAACTTTCAGGTTCATTTCTTGCACACCAATAACAGTAACGGCGATTTGGATAGTTTTTCAGCGGTTGAAGGAAGTACTAAAGACAAACGCCATAGATAAGCATAAATGCAATCCTTATGCAATATAAGAATATCCGACCTATATGACGTATGCACCATTCTTTTGTCAAGAAGGTATGACTTTTAATGTAACCAGAAGACTGTAAATGCATAGATAACAGCCCACTGAGAAACTGCTCTTCTCAATTCTTGATTTTTAATGCTATTTCTTTTGTGGGCATTTCTGATGTCCCTTTCCCATTGCCCAGGAATAAGAATTATTTTTTGTACTATGCAGAGAAAAGTGATGTTCTTGCACCAATGATACTCAAAGTTTCGTGTAGGTACCACGGCTAACTGTCCTGTCAATTAAAGTCTTATTACGTCCGAGTGCATTATATACAAAATTTAAGGTAGACAATATCGCTCTATTTGATAAGAGAATTCAAGAACTCAATGAATGGTTAATGATAACGAACATGTATACTTCATCTCGTTGTGTTGAATATCAGAGCAGATTGTAGCAATGTTATGAGCGAATGGTGTATATCTTACGGATATCGTATTCACGCACTAATAGTTTTGTAATAAATTTCCCAAAATATATTTTTAGTTTAACTGAAAATTAGTTCAAATACTTCAATTGTCCTCTTCAAAGCAAATTGTCAAAAATAGTTCAATCCTATTTCCGAACTTTGTAGTTTTAGTATTTAATTGTAGGCGATTGATATGCTTACCTATATAAATAATGTCACATAAGTAGGTATTTTGCAGCAAATAAATTGCCTTTTTGTTGTATTAATTCCCTATTTATAGATACTCTACCTACTTCTTAGGTATTTAAGGGACATTCCATCAGTAATATATGATGTAAATGTTCCTACATCTTACCCACAACAGCACTCTTGGAAATAGGGTCGATTCCTAACTTTACTTCAAACATACATAATATTTTTGTCCTACAAAATAGAAAACCGACTTCAATATACAATGAGAACATCATCAACGTAATCGAAGTCAATTAAATACGCATTATTAAGGATAACTCAAAAACTACTGGTCAGATCTTGATCAAATTTATATGGGACCACATGAGAAGCACCAGCTTTCAAAAAAAAAAAGAATCATCAAAATCGGTTCATCTAGAAAAAAGTTCTGAGGTAACACACATTTAAAAAAATACAGTCGAATTGAGAACCACTTTCTTTTTTGAAGTCGGTTAAAAAGCAACGTAGAAATTGTTCCACGAAAGAACAAAATGTGACGTCACTTGCGCACAAACAAGGTTTAGTTTCACTCTCTCACTTCAGCGTTAGACGGTTGCGGCGTTGTGTGTTCGACACTTTCCAACCTCAATCGTACACCTATGATGTTATTTATTTCTGCCTAGATTTGATGATGAAATTTTCCCCTCTCCGACAGAACCGATTTTATGAATATGAGAAAGAGAGAAACTAGGTACTTTTTTCCATGGAAAATTTTAATACTTGATTCCGTAAGGTTAATCAGAAAAAATTGTGTTAGTTCATCCAGACGCAGCTTTCATTTAAAAATCTTTACTCACGATTGTGCAAATCGATCTGATCGTCAGTGGAAGGAAGAAACTTTACGATAACGTCGCCTCAAGAATAATTATTACGAATGCGGTGCGCTTGTGTTCAATAATTTATTAAGCTACTCCTTAGGTAATGTTTCCTCCATCCTCCTATTTAGCATAGGTATTCGGCCAAGATAATTTATTAAATATAAATATGTAGGTACCTATCTACTAGAAAATATGACGGGAATTTCTAATACCTTAAATGCAACTTTGAATTTTGAATCTAAGCGTGACCCAATCGCGAAAACACTCAAGGAGGTAAGAAAGTGGCAAGTGGTTGTAATCAACCAAAATTTCACGGTTTTCCAGGAATTGTGTGCAGATTAAAATTTGAATTAGCGCGGCGATACAAAGTGATGAAATAAGCAGTCGTAATTTCTCACGAAGCAACCGCACTCTAAGAAATTTTTGCAACCACAACAAAAAATATAGAACATGCAACAATATAATATGATTAATATAGGCACAATCAAACATGTAGTTGAATGGACAAAGTAACTATTGTTAATAGAACATTGTTGATTTACCAATGTGAATGTTTCTTCCAAGCATATCAAATATAATTATAGTAACAATACAGAAATCGTAAATAATTATTGCTGGACTTACAATACACTTTATTTAGTAGGTATAATAAGAGCCATTTTAACAAAAATCAAATATATTCTTTAAATAAATATAATAAATACTTAAGTCATTCCGAATTTTCTTGAAACATACGGTTTCCCATCAGGTCCATTAATAATGTTGTATGAGGTGCCACTATATAGATCTGGTAATTTCATGGTATTAGCTCTTCCGTCAAATTTACGAAAGCCTCATCATCGACATTCTCTTCTGTAATAATATGAGACCTACATTAGCGAAAGTTACCTAGGTAGATAGGTTTAAAGAAATAGGTAATTCCCAAGAAAGTCCAACGATTGATTTCCCCAAAGAGAAAAAATTCAAAACTTGGACTGGCATTTACAAAAATTAACATGCACCAGAAGGTGTATGAAACATGCACACTGTACCTATCAAAGACTTGGAGAGGTCAAGCCAGGTCTCCAAGTCTTCGGTAGTTACCCATAGCTAAGTAAAAAGTATGTAGCAAACCGTAAAGTGCCGAACTTGCAGGTTAGGTGCATTACGTTACTATTTCATTTATAATTAAATGTACTTACCCCGAAATTTATCCAGTAAGTAAGCAAGTCCCCATTTATGCTAGCAATCTGCAACTATTATATCCCTTGCCATTTCCATTGTGAACGAGAGCAGAGGGCAAAATACAAGCGAGCCACGCGAAGAAGATCGCGAACAGTAAATGGTGTCATCACAGAGAAACGTATAACAGAACAGAACCGCGTGCTGCGCCAACAGAAAATTGTTGTTGTCCTACAGAATGGAAGGGCTATTTACAATATAAAATTGTTATTGTTAATAAAAGCCATATTATTATGCGGTTATCGTAACAAAATTATATTATTAACTGTCGATAACTAGTCAAATATGTGGTCTTGTTGCTGGCACAATATGTAGCTATTATTTCCAACAATTTTGTAGTATTGTATTAACAAAACTATTTATACAATCATTTGTATAGTGACACCAGCAAAACTACATTTTTGATACAAAAATATTACCGTCAGCAAAAACCGTATTGTTATTTCAAATAAGTTAAATATATTATGCCAGTGAACAGGATAATTTTTATACTGAGGGCAGCAATAAAATCAGCAACTAAATTATTATGTTGGTCTGACAATAGTAATTTTTCTCAGTGCGGAATCTTCAAATAAAGTTCATCATCATCAGGCGAAGACTGGTTGGACGCGTACCTCCTTCCTTTCCTGCCCTTAGCTAACCTGCACATTTCACTAAAAGTAGAACATCCTCGATCCCTAACTATTTGAAGATGCTCTGGGTCTACCTCTACCTCTTTTTATTCCCATCTCCAACTCTAGTATGTCGCGTACTATTCCTTCGTATCTCAGAAGGTGTCCTACCATCGTATCTCTCCTATTCTTTATTGTATTCCATACCTTTCACTTTTTCCCAACTCTTTCTAGTACCTCCCTATTGCTAAACTTATCTGTCCACGGTATCTTCATCATATGTCTGTAGCACCACATTACATTTCAAAAGCTTCCATTTTCTTCGATCCGCTTCTCTTATTGTCCAAGTTTCCTAACTCCATAATGACTCCATACATACGCCTTTAAATAGCAGAAATCCTCGACTTCCTCTATCTTCTCATTTCCTATTTGTATTTTAGTTTTAGTTCCATTTTCACGCCCACTACATACCAAAATTTTGGTTTTCTTTTTATTGATTTTCATGTCATAATAACCCTGTCAAAACTGCTTCCATTTCGTTCAGAGCTATTCCCAATTCTTCTTTGCTGGATGCCAACACTGCTATATCATCCGCGAATCTAAGCATGTTAATAGTTTGGGTCTGTATATTAACCCCTGAAGCTGTTCTGTCCTTAACAATATTAATCACGTCTTCGATATATAAGCCGAAAACTATCCTCGTTTCTGCTCAAATTCTATAACTGCCGTTTGCTCTTTGTAGAGATTGTGTATTATAATTCTGTCCCTATATTTCATCCCTACTTAGGTTATCCCCCTCTACACTGATTTCCTTTTCTAATATATCTCCTAGTTCCTGCCCCGCATTACTACGTGTGTGTCCAAGATAAAGTTGTCTATCATGGCGATTTCGACAATGGTAATTGATAAAAATTTGGTTAAACGGGAAAAAAGTTGCGTAAGTGAAAAAGTGTTGAAAAATTTCAACAATTTTTTTGGTTTTCAAGAAAACTCAAAAAAACTGAATATTTCGATTTTTTATTACATTTTTTTCTGATTTTATTGTCATAGATGGAACAAAAAAAGAGCACTTGCTCACAGCAACTTTTTACAGACTATCTCAAGGAAATATCAGTTTTGCCGCCCGACGTTTCGTTCTCAAAAATCATCATCAACTTCATTTCGAAGTAGCTATGATAGACATCTTTATCTTGGACACGTTGTATAAGATTCCTAAATATACATCCCACCTATCCGCCTTTTCCTATCTTCCGACTAGGATGCTTCCCTCCTGCTTTGTTTCTATTGTTCTTGCTGCTAGATCCAATTTCTCTGAAATTTCTCTTAATTATTTTATACGCTTCGCCAGTTTTACCTTCTTGGAACTTACCTTCCACTTCTTTGCGTTTATTATCAATCCAGTGTTATTTCGCTTTCCCACGTTTCCGAATAATTTCCCATCTGACCGCATTATATGTTTGTTTCTCTCCTTCATCTAGTCTATTTTTATATTTTAGCCTCTCGTCTATTAGAGTCACAATATCCTTTGCTATCCAGGATTTTCTATACTTTCATTCTGTTTATGACCCAATAACACTAGCTGCAGAACCTAAACTATTCTTAATGCAATTCCATTCTGCCTCTACGCCCCTAACAGTATTTTCATCTGCGCCCTGTAGTACTTCGTTCGTCTTTTTCTGGAACGTATCGTGCTAATCACAGTCTTTTAGTTTCTCGAGGTCAAGGTGTCTACCGTTTCGTTTTTTCAAAATCTTAAATAATATAAGATTAGCCTTCAAATTAAATTTTCGTGCCCCTTCATAAAATCTAGCACATATTTGATGACGCTATAACTATGAATATCAAATAAATTTGAAGGACAGAGATTATATATTTTAAAATATCAATAGGCGGGTAGCGGTCTTAAGGGGGGTCCAGACCAAGCAGACAAAAGTAAAACACGATTCTGAGACAAAAACACGACAAAACTGTGACAAAAAATTAGGTATTTAGACAACACAAAATTGAGACAAACTGTCCACACTACAAGGACAAAATTGTCAAAGTTCAGTTGTTGCGAAGCAGCCATGTGGCGGTTCCACCAAGAAGAATATGAAGACTTATTGCTTATAGCAGCCAGTAGCTTTATCTTCCTCTCCTCGTCATCCAGAAAAAGAAAGCGCAAACGTTTTTGGATGAGGCCAAGTTTAAAAAAACGAGATAATTATAATTATACCATAGATGCATTGTTAGCTGACTTACGTGAGGATGATATTGGACTAAGTGGTGAGATTCGCTCAAGCTTCAAGAATTTTTTAAGAATGTCCAGCGAAGATTTTGAAAATCTGGTATGCCTTATTGGCCCCGCAGTTGCCAAAAGACATACCAACTATAGAAATGCTATAAGTGTAACGCAAAGATTAGCAATAACGTTAAGATTTCTGGCAACAGGCGATTCCTACCACAGCATAATGTATCTTTCAAAGTATCAGTTCAGTCAATATCTGTGATAATACCAGAAGTATGATGTGGAGCTTTAATGAACAGTCTTAGTGGTTATGTAAAGGTATGTATAGCTTTTGCAAGGTGTTAAAGTTAAAATTTAAAAATCCATTTTTTTTAATAACTTCTTTGTTTTCTACGATATTCAATTGAAACTTTGTACAACGTTTTTTCATATACCGGCACAATGTTTGGGTAATTTTGATCAAAAAAAATCGATGCGTGAACGGAGGAAAGGGGGGGTTGTAATACCCATTGACCCACAACTTTTCGCTGCGCACGTCTATGGTTCAAAGATATTGTGTTTCATACCAAGCGTTAATTTCTTTTACTATACAAATCTCCTTTAACGCATCAGTTTTCTTGAAACGATTTTTGTAGTCCTTATTTTTGGGGTCCCATAGTTCTATTAGTTTGCAGGTATTTTCTGCATTCCATTTTTTTTCTCCTGACATTTTTTCTAGATACACGGTAGCAAACACTCCAAACAACAAACAATCAAATTCGCGCGGTTTTTACGCCGGTGCCGCGCCGTGCACACTGCCCCGATAACTTGTAAAATACACAGACAAAACAGAGACTCTTTGATCTTTACCGACTCGAGACGGGACTTGCAAAAGTCTCCGAATTTGGAAACAAAACAAAAATTAGACAAAACTGTCGTAGAAATGTATTGGATTTGTCGTCACTTTGTCTGAAAACATGAATGTTTCTGTCTTGTCTTTGTTTTGTCTGCTTGGTCTGGACCCCCCATGACTGTTGATATTTATTTTGTTATAAGGGGAAGTAGACCTTTGGAGTAATTATATATAAGTATTTCAAAGAAAACTCTTTTTTCGAATGCCAAGCTTTCGACGTTTATTTGACGTCTTCGTCAGGACTACTACAATAACAGAAACTTGTTAGAGCAATAAAAATACCCCACTGCTTTAACAAGCGTGTTATGTTATTATGCAATTTATAGAAAAATGCTATTTGAGAGTTTAGTTTTGGTTCTCAGTGCATTCATAACGAACACTTTAAGTTTACGTCACACATGCTATGTGTACAGGTTAGTCACAATATCGACGCCTCCGGCTTGAAGTGGCTTAAACAGCGGGAAGGACTGTGGGGACGATATTTTTAATTTATATGGTTTTAAAAGGTCTCCTCAGCACAGTTTACCTTTGATTGTATACACTAACGACACATTATCTGTACTCAGGAAAAAATATCCTCACATTAGGCCCCACCTGAGATTCGAACCGGGCACACGACGCACCAACTGACTTGCCTGCCAATCAAGTGACTCGGCTAATAAATATATTGAATTGGGGAGGGGGCTATATTGGAAAATTAAAATATAATTAATTTCTGAATAAGTGTTTTATACAACACGCCCGAATTTGTGGACCTCACCTCGTAATAGTAACTTGCATTGCAGGAGATATAAGGTTTCAGCAATTGTTTTTTCTTTTGTGTATGTACATTCTTTCTTGCACATTATACGTCTGCTTTTCTGTACTTTAATAAGATACCTACCTGAAGTTGAAGGTTGGGCGAGTAAAAATACTGCCAACATGCATTTCATACCGAAAATAGTTATAGTTGCGACATGCAACTAATTTATTTGATGGAATGTACGTGTACCCGTGCAAGGTGAACATGAATGTATCACGACCGTTTCCGCTATAAGGGCATCAAATTTTTAATCGTTTGAAACCCCGATATAAACTTTGGATTAAGAAGTGACAGGCGCTAGCGAGTTTGCATGTTTACAAGAAATCCAATATGAGGGATATCAGTTACCGCTGGTGTTAGACAGAAACCGTGTATAAGGTAATTGCTTTAATAATTTATAAATGCCGCCAAGTTTAAATTAAAATTTTAATATCGGCATAAGTACGATATTAAGTAAAATCTTTATTGCACTTATTAACATATATGCTGAACTAATTATCATAAAATTTTCCGTGTAGGATTGAATTCACGTTGGCAACATGCGACAAGAATTTTGCAACCGAGAGGAGACTCACCAATCGGGTTTATAAATATGCTGTTGCACTTGCACATACGCATCTCTGACCGCGGTACTGCATACGTATGTGCGGTCACGTGACCCCAAGTAACGAGTACGCCAGCTGTATGTACACACATGAACCCTTTGAGTCTGCTGAGCCCCTGATATCGGGTATGTAGGAATAGATCATACTCGTCGCTGCCTTTAAAAACTTAAATTTTTGAAATACTTTAACGCACAAGAAAATGCAGCGCTATATTCTGAGCAATTTTTGTACATATAGTTTGCAAATTTAATTAAAATAGACGTATTTAATAAGGATTATTATTTAATATTAAAGTACATACTCGTAATAATAATTATAAAAAAAATATTGTTTGCATTTAGAAGTAATGAAATTCTTTGTTTCTAGCATTGGAAATGGATTGCAAATATTAAATCAATAAAAATGTGTAATAGAATTGAAATAAAAAGTTCTATAGTTAAAATGAATTCACCAACGAAAATAAAATAGCAAAGATTCCGATAAGAAGTTTTTTAAATAAGCTAAGTAAGCTAAGTAATTTCAATCTCGAACGCCCCTTTCATATTTCCCGCCTAATTGGATGCACTTTAATGCATCGATGTGCATATGCAACCGAAAGTGAGACGCTAAATTCGATGAATTTTCTTTAAAACATTAAAGTTTTCTAATAAAACCTATTTAATCTACTATCCTAAAATTGAGTAATAGTTGGCCCTGGTTAGGAGGTCCACTCCCACTACTTTGCAATTCCCCTACTCTATTGACGTCATTGCCAAATTGTGGCCCGCGAATTCGGGTTCACTGCACTAGAATGAGACGGAATGCTGTTTTGAATATATAAAATTATATAAATAAACAATTGTTTTGTATTATTTAAACTAATATACATTGCATTCCGAATATATTTCGTGACAGGAAAAGAGCAGCGTTAGGAGGTTTTGATGGAGTTGACTTATCTAGGATAGTCTAGGTCGACTAGACATAGCGATGCATGGGTACTGTAAGGAGTGGGGGTTGTGGCTCAGTCAGTGAAGACAGGTGGTGTATGGTTTAAGTTTCGAGTTAAGCACAGGTGGGCAAGACGGAGAACTTCGCGGCGATGCTTAGCCTGCACACGCGATTGGATTACAACTGTTATTTATATATTTTTTCTGATATCATCTTTATAAATAGAAATAGTTAGTGCATGGCAAATGCAATGCGTAATTTGAATGATGAATTGAATAATTGATTTGATAACGTGAATGTGTAAATAACGTAAACTATTTTACCTGTAAAATAGGTACAGGATGACCTAAAGGATCTAAGGTCGTTAAACGGGTGTTTGTAAACGTGCTTTTTAATTTTTATCATAACCAATTGAAATAAAGCAACGATACCTATTTGCCACAATATTTTATATCATCTGATTTTAATATAATGGACCTAATGGAAGCCAATTACAGTTTTTCAAATCAGAGGCGTGCTATTTCGGACAGGAGGGGGCGAAGGCGTTTTTCATCATTTTCTCGATAATTTTTTTGAACTTGGGCACTAAATGTAAATATTTGTTCCATCTTCATCAATTCCCTAAAAGTATAGAACATTCCACATCTCCATCTATGAATTTCTATGCATTTCTGAACAGCAATTCAATCTAGGCGCACCTCCGCTTCTCGTTTTCCTATCTCTGCCTTTAGTATGTCGCGAATTAATATTTCGTATTTCAGAAAGTTTGCTGGGTTCTATTTTCGCACTCCCTGCATACCAAGACTGGTTTTATTTTTATTAATCTCCGTACAATGGCCTTCTGTCAAAACTGCTTCCATTTCGTTCAAAGCTAATTCTAATTATTCTTTGCTGGATCCTGGATGCTACAAGTAACTCGCAAATCTGAGTAAATCCAATGATAATAGGATCTTCGATAAATTGAAAATTAGTAAATTTCGAACGTCTTCTGATTCCTCTGCCGGAAGCTTTTTTCAAATACGTACACAAATCCTACCTAGGCGTTCTTCACTTTTTCTATCATAAGGTAGGTACCCACAAAATTATCATTTAATTTATGCATTTTTTTATATTTTGATAATTTAGTGCAATATACAGTGTGTCGCCGCATGGGGTTACAAAAAGAAAAAATAATTATTTTTAACTTCTTAAAAAATCTCACATCGCACATAAGTATTTTTATCTAGGAAATATTTTATTTATTTATTAATTTTCATTAATCGATTCGCTGTACAATAATAGTATATTATGTATAACGAGCATGGAAAGTGACAAATTTCAAACGAGTGCAGAAATCACACGAGTTTAGGTATAGAAAATACACTTTCCATCGAGTTATGTACACTATTTTCGCCGCGACCCCTTAAGAAGACAAATTTATTCAGAAAACAGCAACTTTAATTTTAAGGATTTGTTCTTTTGCCCGCCAATTCATAAATGACCAGTTCGTACCTAAAATATCTTGGTCTTCCACGGAGTAGCCATTAAAATGTTTAACTGCCGTACCTTTTGAGAGATTTTTCTGATAAAAAATTATTAGATTTAAAAAGAGACGCGACAGAATATTTATTCAGTAAACGTCAAAATCTCAAAGCTGCCTACAAAATTTGAATGAACCTGTGGAATTTTTAAATATTACAGCACAGTTGCGAGTTTAGTGCACGGGGAACGCAATTTATTGTCAAGTTTCCGATATATACTGTGTTCAACGTGCCGCTTTCCTAGGGGGTCGTGGGAAAAAATATTTATTTGGGTGACGTATGGTACTGGTAGGGAATGCTACCGTTCAGTAATTACAAAATTTTCAGAAAATATTCAAGAAGATTTTCATTTTGGTAAGGAAATTAATTATTGAATGAATAAAATACCTATGCATAACATTAAAGGACTTTTTATGTAAAACTAGCTGGTACCCTGCGCCCCGGTACCCGCCCAGGAGAAAAAACCAATAAAGAAAATTCTGTTGATCCGATCGCTACCAACCTTCACAGGATCACCCGCTGGGCCAATCTGAAGATTGCCTGAAAATTTCATCGGCATTGGTCCAGCTGCTTTGGAGTCCATAGGGAACATACATACACACATCGATTTTTATATATACAGGATGTTTTTTATGTGGTGTTAACATGGCTATCTTTTTAATCTTAATAGATACAGGTTCGGATAAATGGGAGAAGTTGCGTCTGTTCCAGCATAAAGAAGTGCCGTTTGCAGAAGTTGATTATCTCTTTTCGTTTTTGATATAATCGAAAAAGATTAAAATTTTGAATTTTACATTTGTGCTTATATTTTCCTTATTTGGCATTCAATCTTCAATCTGCAAAAACCTTCTTGGGACGACTTTCCATCCTCTTTCCATCTGTGGTAGCAGAAAGTACCTACCACGTTTCTTCAGAATCATCATCAGGTCCACTTTTTCTTATGGCGCCATCTTAGATTTTTCACCATGAAATAGGCCATTTTTTTCTGAATCACTGCGAATTTCTATTTATATTGTTTTATACCCAGAATACCTATACACGCCTCTATATGTTATAATAACGACACGACCGACTTGAACTTGTTTTGGCCCCTGACGGGACCTTCGATTGACCAAGACCGGAAACACTGAACCCAACAAATTATTTGCCAAATTATAAAAAAATTAAAAGGAATCAACACAAAAAAATGGTATCAACCTGCTGTGTGCATGGAACGAACCCTTGACCGAGCGGATTACTAGACCCAATGCGCTGCCACCATATGGCAGAAGTTAGTGTAATTGAATGAAATGTCTTAATAAACGGCTCTCGCTGTTAGAGCCTTACCTGCAATAACCTCAAGTGCCTGACAGCCGCATGCGCGTAGAAGTTGTTTATACCTTCCAAGGGTGAGGACGTAGATTCGAATTATTTTTTTCATCATAGTATTATACTCTAATTATGAACTAATTTTTTTGATAAATAGTAGACATGCAACTTAATAAATCTTTGAAGAGAATAGTATAAACGCTAACGAGTGAGACTTACAACGCTCCGCTCGCTTCGCTTCGCTCCGTTTAACCTTACAGATTCTTGTGTAGAAATGCAAAACGGGATCAATAGAAAATGCGAACAAAAATAATTGTTGGCATTGGAATATCAGGCATTTGAGATGCAGGTCAATCCCTAGACGGGAATATAAACGGTGTCTGTCTTATTCACGCGCTGTTCACACTCACACAATATATTTACACCGTCTTTCTCGAGCCTAGACTCATAATCATTAAAGCAATATTTGCTGATTTGCGGTACTTAGCAAAAGCTCACCGCAGAATTGATTTAATTTGGTGTTAATAGACATTTAAGTTTCTTTGTTTTATGCATAAAGACCTTTATTGTTAAAATTTATAAATCCATTTGAATTAAATTTTATAGTGTCGCCTTAAATTATTAATTGTCTTGCGAAATTGGATCTAATATTCCTAAAAATTTATAAATGAATATAATTTAACCTTTTTTATATCCTGGCGAGACAGTAATAATTATGCTAATTAATTCTATGCAACCAATACTGGAATATTTTATGAAATATATTACGAAGGACATGAGAGTTTCTCTCCCGTTAACCTTATCAAGTAAAACTATATTAAACATCCCCTAGCTAAGAGCAGTAAAAAATTTCCATGAAAAGGGCACATTTTTCTTGATAAACAAGGTAGATACCTACCTACTTTCTATCTATAAATTAGATGATGCACAGATGTGGAGGATGATGCAGTAAAAACAACAGGACACAAAGGAACGAATCCCATTTAAGGTAATTCGACATACAAAGTCGCTTTAGTCACGTGGCGGTTCTTTTACGGTTATGTACAAAATGAGGGTGGCTCCTGCAGAAATTAAGAGAAAGAATGGGAAAGTCTCCCGGGACTGCACGCGAGATAAATAAGAAAAAAAAATGTTTGGTTTGGTCGTTAATACAGGAGAAGCTGATGTAGAAAATGATAATTACTGGTACATGAAATGTTAAGTAGATAGTTATAATATTCGACAGCACATTATTAACAGTATGGTTATTTTCTTAGATTATTTACTAATAATAATAATTGAGATCCACGTATCTGTTGAACCATGTCCAGCGAATTCAGGTCACTTGAGTTTTAAAATACATAAGTTATGATCATAGGCGGCAATAGTTTCATAATTTATAGAGCTCCTTCTCTTGTGGTTTGTAACACGTGTTCCAATAAGCTTTCCTATCAAATAATTTCTTAAATAAAGTGTATCCGGCTGGAGGTTACTTCAACTGTGTCTAGAGACACACTAACGTGTAACTACCATTTTTAACGTTCGTGTGTTTAAATGCGAAGCTTTCGAGACCATTTTTTGTTTTTTTATGATGCATTGCTCTTGTTTTGTACTATTTGTTTACTGTATTTCACTCTACCAAAAAACCTATCAAGATGATACCTAGACCGCTTCAGAAATATTTATAATAATAATAATAATTTATTTAAAAATTCTTCTCAGAAGAGAAAACATGCTAACAATATTATAAACAAATACAAAGTCAATACAAATTTAAAAAAAACACATTTAATGCTTCGGCATGCATGTGAAAGGGAATCTCAAGAAAAATTTGATGCCCAGTACTCTGCCATTGGTGTGCAGGAAATGCTTCAACCGTTTCTTATATACGTGCATTTCGGAATGTTTCTGTAAACAGTGCTGATAGTTAAATACATGTATGTCATTGTCATTATCTCAAATTGTTTAAATTTATCTGCAGGACATACCGAGTAGCATTCTATAAGAGCGCGTTTTTGAATTTTAAATACGAAATCTGCATTTGCCCCTGCAGCCTCCCACCCCTATACCATAGGAACTCTCAAAATAAGCATTGCACACCCTGTTACTCGCTTCAAAAGTTGTTTCCTAACAGTAGCAATACTTAGCGAAAATTGC
The DNA here is from genome assembly GCA_963966045.1 of Xestobium rufovillosum. NCBI lineage: Eukaryota > Metazoa > Arthropoda > Insecta > Coleoptera > Ptinidae > Xestobium > Xestobium rufovillosum. The sequence goes on from OZ014496.1 coordinate 15,131,477, forward strand.
TGAACAATGTGAGAACAGAGCACCAGGTCCGGGATATGAGATGACCAGCCCAAATCACTGTCCACGCGTTTACCCAATTTTTCATATTTCATGATTTACGCAGTCAGATGCCTTGGACAAATCACAGAATACTCCAAGCACTTGTAGTTTTTGTTCTAAAAAATTATTATATTGTTTATAAAAATAAAAATTGCTGACTGAATATTTCTACTTTACTAAATCCAAATTGGCAATAATTAAGTAGGTATGTTATGTTTTTCTGCGAAATTATTTAATCTAACACGCATATCTATTATCTTTTCCAGAATTTTTGACATTGTAGGAAGTCCATATATGAATTCTTAATAAGTTAAACCCACCCGCCAAAAGACAGTTACACAGTAATTAAACTCGACACGTGTTTCGCTGTTGGTGTCTTTTTGGTCAGTATTTTGAGGGTCCAAAGTCACTTTTCAGTCACTTTTTAAAAGATTTATGCACCTTTTCTCAGATTTTCGCAGTGGCAACTCTGAAATAAATTGTTGCGTCTATTTGGTTATTTGAATTGGATAATAGTACTTACGTAGTAACTTGAGCGCATTCCATATAATGATTAGACTGAGCAAATGAGAGACGTGTAAGTTTCTTCTTCATCAACATTTTTCCCAGATTAATATAGAACCTGTATTAATGAACTGTCAACATTTACGGAATATTAAGTACTACAGTAATATGTCTTGTGAACGTAATCAACCTAAATTTACATGACTACATGAATTGCTGTTGTACCAGCAAGGTACTAGATCAATTACGTACCACCTGACCTCAAATTAATACTAGAGATTTTCCAATTTAAAGGTTGGCCGTTACACACTGAAAAATCTGTATATAGTTTTCCGGATGACTCAAAAATTTAATCTTTTTTCCACATCATCATAAGGTTCTCAGTCCGAAGACTGGTTGGTCGCGTACCTCCAGCCTTTTCTATGCTGAGCTAACCTACGCTTTTCCCTAGAAGCAGAACTTCCTACATCCTTAACTATTTGAGAGCAGTAGTCAAATCTATGCCTACCCCTACCTCTTTTTATTCCTATCTCTGACTCTAGTTTCTAGTATGTTGCGAACTATTCCTTAGTATCTTAAAAGGTTCCTACCATCCTATCCTTGCTAACCTTATCTATCCACGGTATCTTCATCATGCATCTGTATAGCACCGCATTTCAAATGCTTCTACTTTATTTCAAACCGCTTCTCCTATATCGTCCAAGTTTCGCTCCCGTATAATGCCGTACTCCATACCTACGTATACGTCTTTAAGAGTCTCTTCCGAGTTTCTACTTAACCGTTCCCGAGCATAACAATTGTTTCTTTTTGTTAAACGCAACTCGACCCTGCGCTATTCTTTGTTTTATATCTTTAGTCCTACCATCTCGAATTATTTTACTTCCTAAATAGCAGAAATCTGCAACTTCCTCTATCTTCTCATTTCCCATTTGTATTTCAGTTTTAGTTCTATTTTCACACCCTCTATATTCCAAAATGTTGGTTTTCTTTTTATTGATTTTCATGCCGCAGCCCTCTGTCAAAACTGCTTCCATTTCATCCAAAGCTATTCCTCATTCTTCTTTGCTAGATGCTAACACTGCTATATCATCCGCAAACCTGAGCATGTTAATAGTTTGACTCTGTACATTAACCCCTGAGGCTGTTCTGTCCTTGACAATATTAATCGCATCTTTCGATATATAAGTTGAAAACTAGAGGAGACAATGCACATCCCTGCCTCACTCCCTTCCGGATATCTACTTCTCTCCGTTCCTACTCAAATTCTATAACTGCCTTTTGCCCTTTGTAGAGATTATGTATTATTCTTCTATTCCTATATTTCATCCCTACCGTTCTGAGCACTTCGAACATCTTCCCCCATTTTACGTTGTCGAAGGCTTTTTCTAAATCTACAAATCCTATATAGACGCTCTTTCCCTTTTATATTGTTTTTTCTATAATTTATTACTCGTAAAGCTAGAATGGCCTCGCGCGTTCCTCTATTTCGTCTAAATTCGAACTGATATTTCTTCTGCCCTTTTACTCCATCCATCTTTGCATAATTATATTTGAAATTTTTGACGCTTGGGAAGTTTAACTGATAGTTCTAAAATTGTCGCACTTATCCGCGCCTTTCCGTTTATCCACAGGTAAATGAAATTTTAAAAAAATATTAAATTTCTAAATGAAATATCAATTTTAGAATAAACTCAGTACACCAAACACCAAATACTTAGATTTCAAGAAATTAATAAAACCACAAAAATGTTCCTGAAATTTTAGAAAGTACACTGAAAAAAATATTTTAACAAGATGTTTTGTTAATCGACGGATTGTACTGGCAACAAAATTTGGGTTCTGGCTTCCAAATAGTTTAAACTTTGTTCTGCTGTCTGCACAATACAAATCTGGTACTTTGCAATCTTGTTGACTCTGCCGTTTGTTTGGTAATAGTTACATAACGTTTTGTAAAAAGAGTAGGGAAGCAATTAGCAATATATTTTGCTGCATCTGCAATTGTTTGAAACGGGTAACAAACAAATCTGGTTACAGCTAAAGAAAATTTGTTGGGATTTACAAGATTCATTATTGAAACTACCTACAACTTAAATTTAGTAGAGGTAACCAGTAGATTTTGTTATTGGAAACTGCATTTTGCAATAATTATGGTGTAATTACCAGATAGTCTGGTCAAATGGATAGTTTCGTTTTCTAGTTACATTTACAGAACATTCGGAAGAGACAACCAAATTTCTTGTTGGAGACAGCATAGCAACACGTTGTTCTGCAGTATGCGCATGCACAAAAGATCCATTATTATCAGCTTTGTGATAGTAGCTTTTGAATGCGAGATACGATGTCCAATTCGCGAGTTCGCCATTTAAAATTTAGAATTTCTAGTTTTATATTGTTTTGTGTGGTGTGACATGGCTGATAAAGATGTGGAAGATTTTTTAACCGCTTGGGGACTAAGCCAATACTTACAAATTTTCAAAGGTAAGTCGTTTTCTTCAAGTTCTCCGTAGTGCGCAGAGCGTGCATTCCTCAACTTTTGTCCAAATTTCATTTGCTATTGTTTGCGTAGTTATTTTAGTCAAAAATTATGCCATCAGGTTTAGTGTAGTGGGGCAGGTCAGATAACTTTTCATTTTCCTACCCATTATTTTGATACCTAAGTATTTTTTTATAAAACCTTGGGAAAGTGCCCTGTGCATATTGCTTTCAGAATTTTCATTCTGTGTGTGGTTCATTACCTGAAATATACCGGCGTTCCGTGTTCGATAAGGGTTTCCCATAAAATTTGAAAAGTTATTAAAAATGAAGTGGATTTTTTGGCCCTTATTGTCTAAGGGTGTGGATGTGGGTGATGGTTTTTATTCCACTTCTTCATTGTTTTACTTTTAACACTAGAATATGAATCTATGTATCAACAGAGCACAAACTTCCTTTTTTATTATTTAATATCTTTATTAGTTTTGAAGGATCAACTAAATATTGCAAACGCTAAATGCACACCACTGGGTTCATCCTAGTGGAACTCATCAGTACGGTACAACCGTACACACCTGGACAATGCAACAGGCCTTACATATACGCATATTTAGCTGCAGAACACTCGTTTCGACCTTGGTGGGGTGCATAAGTAAAGTCCGCTCAGTGAAAGATGAGCGGTCTACTAATGTAATTTATGTGGCGGTGTCGCTCTTCTTTCGTTGGACGTGCTATACTACAGTGCCTCTATGCTTATATCGTTGATTGAATCAATCAACGCTTATATTATTTATGTTGTATTGTCTAATTGTGTCATACTGATGTTTTGCGGTTTCCGTGCACATTTAGAACTTGCAATATTTAGTTTGATATAATCTGCTAGTAAGCAAGTATGCACGTACGGGCACATATACCTGCGACAGCATTTTGTGATAACGTTTTATAGATGAAATCTGAATTTAGTTCTGTAATTTAATACCTGGTGAGGAACTTGCCTGAGGAGTAGTTGTTCGAACTGTCCAATGTTATTCATTAACGAAGCATGTTTTAAACCGTGCTTTTAATAATAGCTCAAGACAAAAATTTTATAGACAACCCCTTTCAATTCTCTATTACCCACTCTCTAAGTTTATGGGCGGGCTGCAAACCTCCAAAGAATTTTTACTGTCAAGTTCCTCTTTTTGAAATAAAATCTTTATCAAGGTTGTATTTCCACCAATCTCTCTGATGTTAAGCAACAAGAATTATAGTCCGACCACGTTAACTTGGCGAGCCTAGGGAATGTAACTGATCTATTTTAATAAGGTAGGTAGCGCACGAGCAGAATAATAGTTTCGCCTAAATATTAAATATTGCCAGTTTCGCATTGCGTGTGGCGAAATTATTATTATAATTATCGTAGGCTGCCTTGTTAAAATAGATCAGTTTCATGCCTTAGGCTCGTCAAGTTAACGTGGTCGCACTATACGCTGCATCTTATCACTTTTTTGTTTCCAGGTGGAGAGGAGTTGGCAAATTTAGGTGCAGTGCTGCCAATTCCCTATCTTCTACCAACGACCATAGTAAAGTGTAGCAATAAATCAAAGAAGCCTGGGCGGCCTACAAAACTGCTTTATATTTTTAAAGAGAAAAATAAATGTATGTGTTTAAAATTATTTGATAGTTTCAATTAGCCATGTATCTATTGATAAAATTTATTTAATTTATCTATTTCAAAATTTTGGGGGTCATGAAAGCACTAACAAAATTGCTTGAATGCATTCAGACATTCAAGCATCCTTCCACTAAGATTATTTATGCATACTACCAAAATTTTATTCAAATCGTTTAAAACAAGGAAAGAAAAATGCGTTTTTTAGCTTTTTGGGGGTATTTCAGAAAATATTTGGAGTGGACAAGATTTAATAAATTCGTCAAAAATACTGCCTTCCCCTGTATGTTGTTACATAACAACGTAGTTGCAAACGCAAAATGAATAGTAAACACAAAAAAATAATCTAGTTAGAGTAACAGTAATACAATGTAGAGGAAGCCTGGCGATTAGAAGTCGCAGCAAGAAATTCTTGGTAACATAACAGAAGTGTTTGGTGAGTATAACATTACAGTTCGTGTACCATTATAAAATGATATGCTGCCCTAATCTAAAATTCGTGTTACGGCAACCATAATATTTTGCTGACTTCAGCAAGCATTTGGAATGTGGCACAATCCAGTTCTGGTTATCCCTACAGAATATGCAGCTACTATAACACAATGATGTTTGGTTGTGCCTACATAACATTAGGTTACCATAAGGAATTTGTTTAACAGGAATCATTTTGTAACGGCAACAAAAGTTACTGAAGTCACTATACTAACAGGAATTTATGGTTATAATAATCAGATTCTTGCTGTGGTAACTAAATATTTTTCTCAGTGTAGAAGCAAGTCCTCGATACTCCAAGCGGATGTATTCAGAAACTATAGCCGATGTTGTGTTGGTGTAGAAGCTGATGGCTGATTGGTCACTCAGCTGTTAGATAGAGTATTGTCACCTTTGTATACTTTCAACTTACTCAAGAGGTTTCTGCCGGTACCAAACTATCAAGCAATAAGAGACGCTTAATTTCATGGCGTGGTGAATGAAACAATAAATGCAATTTCAGTTTTACCGCTTTAGAAGTTAAACTTTCATTGAGGTTACGTTACTTCCGCTGGACAATCTCCGTGGATTACCTACCTGTGATTGCGATAGAGAAACTCAAATTAAAAGTGAGAATCTACCCAAAAATTTTTACAATATTCTTTGCGGGCAGATTTCATGGATTTACAAAGTGTTTTTTTACCGGACCTAAGAGAAACGAATTGTATTTAAAAAATGGGCGGCACCAATGTCAAAGAAAGCATGCATGCTCTAGTGAACCCATTTTCACGTCATGCCGTTGAGGAAAACTCGACAGACCTCAGGTACCTACATCCTGAATATTTTAACACAACTTTTCTCGCAAAAATGACGTCTTTCATAATTATTCTGCTTCCTAACTTAAGTGTAAGTATTTAACTTACACCCCATAGTATAATACAAGTCTGCAGTTCATTTGCACCTCCATAATGGAACAATATAAATAATTAAATACTCGTCGCTTATGGCTAAATTGAACCATCAATTTTGGGGGTCTTTAAAATTCTATCTAGGCACCAGCTATTACAAATGAATACCTAAGCGTTCTCCATTTTGTCGCCCTTGTTTAAGCTAGGAACATTAAGCAAATTCCACATAATGCTTTCGCATTTCAAATAACCCTTCCGAGGACAATGCCGTAGTCCCAGGAAGATTCCATTGTCCTCCGCGTCCTCCGTTGTTCTTCCGCCACTCTTTATGCAATCCTTCCTGGCGTGTAATAAAGTACACGCGCTCTCGCAGGCGTTTTACATTTCATTAAACATTAGCGAATACGCCGCACAATACACAACCGCATCGTCCCAAGGAAAATATCGTCGAAAATATAATCGGGGAGTATAAATCTTGGGGACATGAATTTAAATTTGTATAATTCAAACAAATGAACCGTTATATTAGACCGGTCTAGACCAATCGGCTCGCCCATACATCTCAATGTTACAAAACAGCCTTTGTTGTTTCAATCTGGTTTGGCTACATAGAAATAATTAAAAGCACATGTGAAATGAATGGTTGTTGGAGTTATTTATGATTCCCGTGGGTCCGGACAAGGCCTATAACCCTTACATATCAGACGAACCGCCTTATATAATGTCTTCTTTAGAGCGGTCAAACCTTTGAAGTTTGTTCATTTGTTGTGCAGTGGAAAAATGTAGCCAATTTCTCCGCGCCATTCAAATGAAAGAGCTATTGTTTTTATTGGGAATGTCGTCCTGAAAAATGGGGAAGTCGTTATGGATCGTAAATCAATAGCGCCGAAAACCAATAAAACGACTTGTTAAAATGTGTAATGGAGTCTATAATAAACAAACTGTTCTGGTTTATAGGAACTGGTCTCCACTTTTAGTTTGTATCCTTTAGTATGAATTTTGACCAATCAATCTCAATTAGGCATAATCAATATTTAGGACACATTGTTTAACCTTATCGGGCAACTCTCTATTAGAATGGAATATTGTTAGTTGGAATTGCCCTCCTTATAAACCTAATATATTTCTTGATCTATAATAGGGTTCTTGCAGGAGTTACTAATTTACATAAAAATGCCTTATAGTCGGGGAGCAAGGTGCTCTAATTCGATACCCTCTATGCAGCTCGAACACACGCAAGAAAATGAAGCTGATTCTTAAGTAAAATGATCTGCCGGATTCGAATTTTGAGGTCGTGAAAAGATCGGAAATCGCGAAAATGCTGGAAAATCGATTTTTCCTAAATAAATTTTCGATCATTTTTAAAACTTTTCTCGTTGTATTTCAGCAACGAAAAGAGTTGGAGATCTGTTTTTTTCGTGGAATATACACTGAAGTGAGCTGATCATCACAGTGTACCTACTCACGTTGCCTCTACAATTTTCCAATTTTATGAAAAAAAATGGTTTCTTGCTTGGTGAAGAAACGGAATATTAATGTTGTTGCTGAAAAAAGTTACAGGGAGTTAAAATAATTCGTGCGCGCTAGCCGCGCTGAGCCGTGTAGTACCTAGTGGTTTATGTGCGGGCGTACAAACGCTGCATTAATATCGAGAACATTCGTATTTTTTATTCCGACAAATTGCATTTCCCTTCATATAAACATGATATTATACATTGCACATTAGATTTCATGCATGCACATCGAAAAGAACATGTAAAATTTTTACATTTACAGAACTGTGTTATAGTAACACAATCCAATTTAGAGCTATTTCCTATTTGTGAATGTTATTGGCATAATAACGTCATTTTCCATGTACCATCCATATTCCAGGATGTTTGGAATATTTGGCCTTATTTGCCAAGCCGTTTTATATACAGCACACTAAAAAAAGCTCTTTTAACATGCGTTTTCCGTAGGAGGCAGATCTCTGAAAGCAAAACATATCATTTTTTTGATGAGACAAAAATTGGGTTAGTGAGTGATTATCGACGTGAAAGGGTCTCTAGGGCACCGGGACGACAAAAAAGACTTACTTTTGCCAGAGAAGTTGTTCCTTATTAAGGCGGAACAGTAATGTTTTGAGGGGGGTATAATGTATGGTCGTCGCACTCCATTTTTTTTTTTTTTTATTTATTTTTTTTTATATAATTCACGTGCCGCAAACCATGACGGGAAGCATTTACGTCCAAAACATTATCCAACCAATCATCCGTCCATTGGAGAAAATTTCGTTTTTATGGATGATAACGCCACGCCCCACCGCACAAGAAGGGTTGACAATTTGCTACAGGAAGGGAATATTCCAAGAATGAATTGGCCAACAAACTCACCTGACTTGAATCCCTGTGAGAACCTGAGAACGTGTGGGATATGCTAAAAAGGGCCAATTTAAATAGAGATAAGCCCCCTTTCATCCTTCCGGAGCTAATTGCTGCTGCTCAAGAAGAATGGAACAACCGCAGGAAGCCATTAATAACCTTTTTATTGGAATGTACAGACGTGTTAATGTTTTGCTCGAGAACAGAGGAGGGCATACTTGTTATTTTGATATCTTCGTTTCTCACATTTGGGAAGACTTTGATCTTTTCAAAAAAAATTAATTCGGACATTTCCTTAAATTTAATTCCTGGCCGTGTACTCCTTCCATGAAAATAACCTTGCATGTGATAAAGCATTTCAATAAAATGTAGAATTGAAGCCACATATTTGCTAGAATTATTTTTGCTTACGTTTCAAATTAATTCAGGGGGCCAAGAGTTTCGGCTATGTGTGTATTATCAAGGACAGAAGCGCCCGAACCCATACCGCTACCTATCAACCCATCAGCGCGGCTAACGCGCACGAATTATTTATGTTTTAACTTGCTGTAACTTTTTTCAGCAACAACATTAATGTTTCGTTTCTTCACCAAAAATAATTTCGAGCCTTTGTCCGTGTTTGGTCTCGCATATGTATATGTTAATTCCGAAAAATAAGATTACTTGCCCGGTACATGAAAAATACATTGGTCTAGCAAGAAACCATTTTTTTTCATAAAATTGGAAAATTGTAGAGGCAACGTGAGTACACTGTGATGATCAAAAAAAACAGATCTCTAACTCTTTTCGTTGCTGAAATACAACGAAAAAAGTTTTAAAAATGGTCAAAAATTGATTTAGAAAAATTTTAGGAAAAATCGATTTTCCGGCATTTTCGCAATTCCCGAACTTTTCGCGACCTCAAAATTCGAATCCGGCAGATCATTTTACTTAAGAATCAGCTTCATTTTCTTGTGTGTGTTCGAGTTTTATAGAGGGTGTCGAATTAGAGCACCTTGCTCGTTTACATTAAAGGCGTATAGATTTTAAAATGTTTGGGTACTTACATTAAAATGATTTTCACAAGCATAAACAATAATGTTTTTAGAAACGGATTTGTAGCCAGCTTCGAACCAACGTTTCCTACGTTTTTCGTCAGTAGGAACACGAATAGAAGTGTTTTTTTGTGTCTTGATGCTGGTATTTTCACACATAGGCACGAAACACCAATAATAAGTACTCATTGATAGATAATATTTCACTGGTCAAACCACAAATTAATTCTTTGATAATCCACGCTGGCTACTAGTACAATCGTAAACTGGAAACGGCCGCTTTCCGTTTATAGACGGATGACGTCACAGATGTTATAAGCTACTCTCGGGTTTTCTGGGGTTATTTCGCCGGGAATTGCCAATCTAAAATTTAATTAATTAATATCTCTTGATTACCAGCGTGAATAATATTTAAACAAAAACAATTGTTCGATTGAAAGTATAAAAAAAAATTGCAAGAATCCTATTGTGTCCGGCTGTGTTCCTAAGAACCTCATCCTTCTGTTGTTCACGAAGCTTGGACATAACCTTTCTTGAAAGCTGGTGAATATAAGTCCTCACAACAATTACTTATTGTTCTTGATTACGAATTGAATTGCACTACCTTTCAAGTGTAATTTGTGTACCACCTTCGGGGACATTTCATCTTGACGGCTATAAAACCACGTTATAATTATGACCTTTTTAAAAGACTGAAAATGAAATGTGGATATTACCCTCAACGTACCTTGTAAGGTAACGATAGTCCTTGATCACATTTCACGCGGTGTTATTTCCTTATTAACGGTAATTTCTGTTAATACGTTTCGAAAATTATGATCGCGTTGCTGGAGCAGAACTTGTAGGTGTCTGTCATATAAAGTAGAAGATAAGATAATAAATAAGCAAACATGCACTTACTGTACTATGCATTCATCTGCCCACAGCGAGAATTCCATATTTGCATACATCCAGTGGATAATTTCACCAATTTCGCCTTGTCCATGGCCAAAGTTGTTTGTGCATTGTTAATGCAGCTGCTTGCAATTAGCCGTAATTTTCTCGATTATCACAGTGACGTCATGCCATGCACTCGCCGATGCAGTTTACTACTCTATTTATGCTCACCTAGCTCACTACCAAACCAAGCGTATGTATTGCATAATATGGGTTGCGTCATAAACAGAATAGGATTGTTACATAAATAGCTCAATCAATTATTAATTAAATATTATTTAAAATTCACTACTGCCAGAAATTTCCCCATTCACGGACCTGCTAAAATGCATTAGACGTAATATGAACTTCCCGTATAATTCAAAGTTCGAAACACCAGTTTTAAGGGTCCTTGTCGAAGTTTCAACTGTCTGGCTCGCGCACATTGATGATCCCTGAGAACTCGGTGTTTGTTTTTCAAAAATTGCACAAACAACTTTCGGAGTTTCTGCCTGAAATTTTGTAGGTATAGGTACTTAAACTTGGCTATTATTTAAAGGGGTTGTACTATATTACAGTTTTGGTCAGTGTGAAAATAAAAATTGTATGTTCAATAACAGATTGAGTGGTAAAATATGAGCAGTAAAAAAAGTGGAAACGAGGAGTAACATATCTTCAAATGAGTAGCTCAATAAATATTTGAATGCGTGAAAATTCAATTGGGCAGTAAAATGAATAAAGGGGCAGTAACGCGTGTGCAGTCATGAAATCAGAATGGGTCTGTTAGATATCGTGAGACAAGTATTTATATAAATACTTACGCAGTACAAAATATGGTCGGCCTGTTAAATGATACATACATATATCATACAATGTTTATTTAAGTTAGGAAGCGAAATAAAAAATAACAATTAACAATAATGTAGATATTAAGAAAAAAATTAAATTGATTGCACCATTAAAATTATTCAATGCTAACGACTGAAACTTACAACGCTCTGCTCGTTTTGCTTCGCTCCGCTTGACTTTAACTTGACAGATTTTTGGACAAAAAGTGTCAGTTGTAAGCGTTTATAATGTTACTCGCTTCAAAGGTGCGCATTTTCATGTGAATAATATTTGAAAAGAATAATATAAACGCTCACGACTGACACTTTTTAATATAAAAGTGTGTCAGGTTAAGGTCAAGCGGAGCGAAGCGAACGGAGCGTTGTAAGTCTCAGTCGTTAGCATTAAAATGATGCATTATTCGATGCAGCATTACAAAAATGCTTTGTGGTGCAATGAGGTGCAATAGAAGATTTTAGAAAGAAGCATCTTTTTGCTTCCTTACAATTCACATTTTTTTATCCTATTTTAAGTTGTAAGTAAGGAATTTTTTCTGAAATGACAAGAAAACTAAGATCATATCGCATTTTTACACAACAAGATTTTAAGTATACAAAATTTCAGGTAGAAACTCCGAAAGATGTTTGTTTAATCTTTGAAAAACGAGCACCTAGTTCCTAGTGAAGGACGAACCTTGCCGAAGTCTCGTCTGTCCGCTCACGCTCATTGAATGCCCCTGGGAACTAATTGTTCGTTTTTCAAGAATTACATAAACAATTTTCGGAGTGTCTATCTGAAATCTTGTATACTTAAACTTCTTGTTGTATAAATATGCGCTATGATCTCAGTTTTCTTGTAATTTCAGAAAGAAATGCCTTATTTCGAATTGAAAGTAAGAAAACAATGTCAATTTTAAGTAAGCAAAAGGTTGTTTAGTTCTAAAATTACAAAAACTGAAATCTTGGAGCATACCTGCACAACAAGAAATTTAGGCATATAAAATTTCAGGTAGGAACTCCGAAAGTTGCTTGTGGAATCTGTAAAAAACGATCATCTAGATCTCAGGGATTATCAATGTGCTCCAGTGAAACAGTTGAAACTTCGACAAGGCCCCTTAATAACTAATTTTGTTTATAATTTTCTATATTAAAATAAATCGTATTCTGACTATGTATTTATATGATGTGAACTAAAAATGAAACTGATTATTACATATAAGAAATTATCAAATGCCATTCTTACGATATTGGTATTGCATAATTTGTCATGTCTCATCGATGTGGCAATGCCAGAATCTCGAGATAAATTTCAAAAATATACACGGTGTCCCAACGAAAACTTATACCCCCGTAAAACTCGGCAAAATAAACGTTTTGACAATTATCCAAAAACACGTCGATTTTTATATCAAAGGGGACCAATTTTTATGCAATAATAATTCTTGCAGCTCTAGTCCTGTGCGGGGAGGGGTAGCGACCTCCCCAAATTTTTAAATGAGACGTGGGTCAAATGATCCCTACTTTGGAAGAGTTTTTCATTACTTACACAACCGTATTTGTTTTATTCAATTCGATCAATTTGTTACCGAGAAATTGCTTCTTGAAGTTTCCAAGTTAAAAAATTAATAAAGCACAAAAAGGTTTAAACTATCGAATGTATTGGAATGGAAAAGTAACAAAATCAAGTAAACTAATAAGAATAAAAAGTAAGAACAAAAGAACAAAAGAACATCAGAACAAATGTCAAAATAAACTTATTCGCCGCAGTATAAAATCGTGTTTATTTACTAAATGAAAATGGTTTATTCCAAAGAAGAATGCCGGCTAATAACTCCTGAGGTCTTGAGAAATGTAAGATCTTGATTTGAATCCAGAATGTGTTATTGTATGACAATTGGTGGAGGTCATTTCGAGCAATACATTCGATAGTTTAAACCTTTTTGTGCGTTTATTAATTTTTTAACTTGGAAACTTCAAAAAGCAATTTCTCGGTAACAAATTGATCGAATTGAATAAAACAAATACGGTTGTGTAAGTAATGAAAAACCCTTCCAAAGTAGGGATCATTTGACCCCCATCCCATTTTAAAATTTTGGGGGGTCGCTACCCCCCGCACAGGGCTAGAGTTGCAAGGATGATTATTGCATAAAAATTGGTCCCCTTTGATATAAAAATCGACGTGTTTTTAATTTTTGTCAAAACGTTTATTTTGCCGAGTTTTATGGGGGTACAAGTTTTCGTTGGGACACCTTGTATGACAAATTAATATACCTACTCGAAGTTTTAAAATAGGTAGATACCTACTTTTCTAACTGCTACCCATTTCTTCTTACCAAAAAGATAATGAAAATAAAATAATGGGTACCTACATTAATACGCACAGTATGGAGATATTACAATTTTTCGAGGAATTCTTGCGATGTAAAACTAGTAACGAGAATTTTTGATTCTTTTATACTTTTGCCATGGAAAGAATATTTGACACACGATAAGATCATGGGCGCAATGTGCATGATTTCAGGGATGTAACAACTTAACCATCGAAGTTGCTAGACGTGGAAGTCATGAACACATGACACTGAGGCGGCCGTGATTTATCAGGTCTCCAGCCTTCCCCACTTCTAGCGCGACTTGTCACAATCGCATTTAGGCAATGACTGTTTGTATATAATCTCTCACTTTTTTAGTTAAAACGGTATTGACTATGAATGAACAAATAAAAATAATTTTTTCTACACATATGTATGAAAATAGCAATTTTTCAACTGTCTACTCTGTATGAAAGTGACATTTTTTTACTCTAGAGATGAAAATATTTTCATCTCTAGAAGTGAAAATGAAAATGTAAAATTTATAGTTTTAATAATGGATAAAAGAAACACTTTCATTTAGTAGCCTGCATATGTTACCTAGCAACGACTAAATAAATAATTAATAATATTTGCATTGCGAGGGTTCGCTTATAATTTAATAGCATTTTAAATCGACTCAGAAAGTGAATACTGTGAATCTGCAGACCCCCAAATATACATATACATATGTGTAGAAAAAATAACATTTCCTACTCGAGATGAAATACGTTTTTTTCGTTCGTGAGATTGCTCCACTCGCTTCGCTCGTGGTCAAATTATCACCTCACGAAAAAAGCAGTATTTTCATCTCTTGTTGTAAAATATACTATTATACATACAGCTACCCTATGGACAGTAATCGACCAAAAATTATCCCCCTCAGACCATCGTTTTCAAGAAAAATATTTTCCTCCGAAACGTTACAAACTTTTAGGGCAAAAAATAAGGAAATAAAGGAAGAAACTCATCTTTGGAGGTAGGACGGGAAAGTGCGCTGGCTATTATTTGAAAGGGATTCCACAAAGTGTCGTTTGGAAAAGAAATTTGGGTCAACAACATCTGCAATTTAAAGTCGGCAGCAATGTTCACGCCTCCTCGAAATCTGCCATGTCCAAAATTTAACGAAATTGCCAAAATTTCTGTGTTATTAAGGGTGGCTTCCAGGTGACTTCTTCAACGTGCGTTCTTTTTTATTAATGTTTATAGAATATTTAAAATACCATTTTGATAAGCAGACCACCATCCACCTCGGGTGGCTACCCCACAATGAGGTAAAATGTCGGAGGAAATTTCAAGATTTTAATAAAATTTTACGAATTTAGTAGATACCTTTTAAAAACATTTTTGAGCTCCAAATGAGATAGTGGTCCAGAAATATCGGAGCGAGGAGAAAGCCCGAAACGTCCGCTTCAAATATGAACCTACATTTTAATTTGCCATAAAGTGCTTCTCAGCGGTTAAAGGCACCCTTAAAAATACGTATTTTCCGACGTCGTCCATCTTCTGTAGCCCTTACAAATCACGGTTGCCTCGTCGACAACCCCTAATATGAGCCTCCAGAAGATACAGGAAATTGATATTAAACAATTACTTTTCGTTTGAAGCCTTTGTTTGTCCTTTCTGTCTCCGGTCCAATACTTCAGAGCTGAATTACCGTGATCTTACGAAGTCATCTCATCGGATTGTCGATGACTCTCCATTTATCTATGCATCCCCTTCCCAGTTATCCAAATCTCCAACCGCCGTCCATCACACTTCACATCTGTAAAGTTGTTCTAGATGAGTAGATTTAATACTTTTCAACTTTTAAACCGAATAATTCACTACAGCAGGCAACGCCTGGTTGAGGGTTTCCTTCGTGACGTATTATGTTTTTATTAATATTTACAGATGGGTATATATGATAATGTCATCTATTACTCCTAACGGCGTTTGTACTTTTATGCTTTAGATTTACCATTTGCATTTACTTCACCTATAATTTGATTTACCAACTTCGAAAAATGAAATAAAATTGCCGGTTGTGCTCGAGGGACACATGAAAGTCAAGCTGGAACAAACAAATGACAAAAAGGGAAAAGGAAGTTTATACTTTAATTAAACATAAACGTGTAATGGGAAGATATTTACTTGCTAATGAAGTTTGCTAAAATTCCCCACTGCCATCTACGAATTGCACAAAAAAGTACCAAATAGAAGAAAAACTCGTTAACCTAAGCACCTTTTTAATTTTCCTTTCTTTTAATTCGAGACGTAAATTAAATAAACGCGCCATTATGACGGGGAATTTTTCGAATAAACACGATGGAAACGTATTGAGATGAAGTCTGAATGTATAAAATGGAAGGGGTTGATGTAGACATTGCCTGAATGTAAAGAGAAGTTTGGGGATTTGGTAAAACTTGAGCGTTTCCAGTTTATGGAAGGTGCTTCCGGCGCACGCGATAAGTAAGTCCGGAAATAGTAGCTTTTGCTGTGATCGAATGCAGCTAGAGTACCATATACACATGCACCAATCATATAGGAGCATTTTTCTTACTGGGAGTCAATAGTAGCATGCACGAGATTTAATAAATCACTATTAACGTGTAAGCAAAATGAGACATGATCGCAAGGAATTCGTGTTATAAAATAAGGGCGTTTATGTTCGTACGTGTTTAATTGCATAGTACGAAGTAAAGTGGGGTATCAACAATACACTAGTTAAGCTTGTTTTGCCGTTAGGGCGATTTTGACACCGCATTCAGACTATTATATCGGGATCAATTTAAAATTGCACAAAAACTTAAGAAATCCAGAAAACTAACTATAAAAAACATCTAATTTACAATAAAAATTCTAAGGTTTAGGTTCACCTATTTTCGAATATGGGAAAGTATTGCAACATAAAAAATGATGAACAAGCGTTAGAATTTCATTAAGGGCGAAACTTGGAGATTACATATTGACTTCATATGATAACATGGAACACCAACGACAGGTGACAAAATAATCACCCAACGGTTACCCTATATTGTCCAAAAACTGTATTTGGAAACTGGCAAATGTAAAACTTCGAACTACTTTTTGCCTACGTGGTATGGACGATCTAAATATGAAAATGTAATCTCGAAAGACCTCAGAAACTTTATTAACAAAACAGGCACGTTCAGACGGAAGTATAACCTTACGAATTTTGACAATTTGCGCGCGCATACAGTTTACGTCAACTTTTGGTAAGGAAGAACCTGCTGACTAGAACATTGGGTTCCAGTTTTGTCAAAAACATTGACTATTCCACTCTTCCAATTTTAAACCGGTATTTCTAGATGTATTGGTATTCCAGCGGAAAAAGTACCTACTAAAAATTTCATCGGGGTTACCCAGCCAATGGGCTGTTAGAATTCAGCAAACTTCATGGTTTTACAGCGATAAAATTTTTAAATTCCCCTGGTTACCAGGCTACTGCTTAGTATAAACCAAATCTTTCGTGAAATAATCATGACGAATATCATTCGAGTTTAGATTTTACCTAGCAAAATTTAAACTCTTGTGATATTATAGGTACATATTTATATGAAATTATCGGTAGAGCAAAATGTCAGTACTTTTATAAAATACTTATATAAAACAACGTCAATGGCGTTGCTTTTGACAAATCATACCTACACCACAGACATTGGAAATACCTATATACCTTCCGATCAAGATGATGGCGAAGAAGTATTAGTTAGATGACTAGATTTTGAAGAACACTGGCCAACCTCAATTTTTGAAGGATCGATTTGAGTTTAAATCTGCAGCGAGGGAAAGATATAGCGATCCCGATCTCTGTTTTGTCACAACCCATACAAGTCTCCAACTGCCAGCATGCCTCGATATTCGCGTCTGCTTCTCCCATTCTCAGCGCCCTGCGATTATAGGAAAGTAATATATCAGATATCTTCACGCATTCTCATCCAGCTAATTCTGCAAGTGTCGGCTGCATTTCGCCAACGCATAAGAATTACCAAAGGTTTGTAGGAGCGGTTGTTAGCTCTGCTTTAGGATTAATATAGACAAGAATACATTCCAAGATTAAATGATAACACAGTACAGCTTGGAAAGATTGGGGATGAGTTCCAAATGATGAATCCGAAAATGTCTGTATAATACTTGAAATGTCACTTGGTGGACCTACTTATACCAAATCGATATTTTAAATTTCCTTGACATCCAGGTTTTTCCAGTCAGCTTTAAGAATTTCTAGTGGATTGGACTTGGTATCGGGTATTCAAGGGTAAGTACCCATCCACATGGGCCATTTTTTGTGGTGCATTTGTATCGCCACTAACGTTCATATTGCCGCGGCACCACCACAAACGCGCGTGGGATTTGTCGCTGCCTAAAGTATTTAGACGCAGAAGACGCCAAAATAGACAATTTTGGGCACGACCAACGACCAGCTTTTGAAAGGTCTTCATTGAAATCGACACCATTGCCTAGACAACCTCCTGTCATGCTTCTTTTTTCTTATTTTTGTCTGAATAATCCGCAACCGCAGGATTCCATAAACGTAATCGCTGTTCCATCTCCATGAATAACCTGAAGATGTCAAATTTACCCATTTTTAATAGCAGTGAAACGCTCAACAAACGCTGTCTGTGAAAACGCTCAAATGAAGCAATGGACTGATACAATTTGCGTTAGTCGCTCCACGTTTTGTGGTCGGAATTTGTACAAGGGACAGCGTTTCCTCAGCCACGAACGCGCGTTTTTGGTGGTGGTGACATTTGCCGTGTGAAAAGGCCCTATTTAAAATAACGAGAATTACACGTCTCGAGTTAGTGGCACTACAAACGCACCACAAAAAGTGGCCCGTGTGAAAAGGCACTTGCACTAATACCACAAGAGGCGACAATTCTTCGAGATTACGTTGACGTTTCATTGGAAATAGGATCGATCAATGTTATAGAATTTCAAAGCTTAAAAGCTTAAAAGGTATAACACTATTCTAAGTTTTAAAACACAAGCAACACACAACTAATAAATGGAACGGAACGGAACACAATAAGTTTAAGAGCTGAACACAAGAAAACAACAGTTTAAACCCCGAAACAAAAATACTTGGAGAAACAGTAAAAAATTAACAAACCCAATTTAAGTTAATAAATATGTTGACATTTATTCCACGACAGTGTTGCCGGCATTCGCGATACTTAGTATACAAATTGTACCTATATTGGTCATGAAAGTAATACAAAATAAATCCTGCGAGGAAACAACAATAATATAAATAATAGTATCTTACACAGCATGACGACAGTGTTCGGGTGAGAATTTTGGGAGTGTTAACTTTACCCCCGTCATGTTGAAATACAGAGTCGTGATAGTTTAGTAGATACTGCGCTATATCCACTATAGGTACGCAGCAGTCGCGGGTACAATTCCTAAACTCCACAGATACTATGTCTAACGGTTTTTTCGCCCAAAACCAAAGGAAAGGAGTGTACCAGGGGCAAAACCTCAAGTAATAATGAGTGGCTTGCGGTGTAGCGCTTGCCAATTTACCCTCTGAAATACACGTATATGCCAAGACTAAATGAAGCACTCCCAACGTGACGAAAGCGGAACTATAATTATTATTATATTGAAACACACAAATTTATTTCTGATAGGAATGTGGCGATCACTATGCCTAGAATTGCCTATTGTAACTCAGGTTTTATCCTATACGTACTTATTTCCTTAGGCCGAATCAACTCAGAGGTTGAAAAACTGTGATAATAGCAACTGCGGGATCTAAAAGTAGAACAGCGCCCTCTATGATGTAGGTACCTACAAGGAACCTATTATACTTTCTCTACTTCTTGTTTCATATTTTTGTCAATGCATGTATTTTTTATTCGCGTACTTTGCGGCTTCTATACAGATAGATATATTCACTAACTTGATGTACCTACATACTATTATTTTTTGTTCTTAGAGGATCAGCCTCTCAGTTCTCCCATAATACTTACATATTTCTTGGAACAATGTCGCAGAACCCTCGATCGCATCTTAAATTTATTCCAGTTTTCCTGCTTCAATTAAAAATTTCTTTGGAATGAGTTTAAACGTTGAGCTTTATCAGGAGTGTAATTTTATTGCTTTTTTAAAAAGCCCCGGAGGCAGTCATGCCAGGATATTTTATACGAAAAATTTTATAGGAACAATCTCCCGCTCCTTTTGATAACACGTAATGGTGCGCTGAAATCTCATCTAAAATTTGCATTATAATATTCTGCAAGTTGATTACACGAGATGCATGCGGGCATTGAAGTAAAGGTATGTAATTTTTATGGGAATGAGTGCACATGTTGTGCAAGTTGAAACTGTACTTGAAATCCATATTCTATTGAATTTAAGGCGTATAAAATACATATGTTGCTTCGTAAATGTGCAGTCGTAAAGTTCGAAGTATATGAACCCCTATTGACTCAAAATCGTTGCTGTTTAGCAAAAAAATGTTGCGATGCAGATGCATTTAGCATCGTGACATGTTTATTCCTTAACAAGAACATTCTTCTCATTGCTCGAGGTATTGCACTTGAGTCTTTTGTAGTTTGTAGCGAGTAGTTCTGAATATGATCACATGTAATGTAATTTTGAAACGAGTAAATATTTAACCGCTGGTAAATGTTACTCTTAGGTAGCCAATGAAAAATAGAACCTGAAACTCTGCGATGCTGATTGATTGTGTTCCATCTTCCATGTACTTACTCAGTAATCTCTGCATATACGAGTAGTTGATAAATTTATATTCATTTAATAACTGCACAAATAAATGACACTATTTTTTGGAATAACCGGATGAATAATGATTTCGTTCGGTGCACGTCGCCGCATAGGAACTTACCAAAAATTACGATAGTGCCAGAAGCGTGCGAGCTTATATACATTCAATTTCCGTAGTGCGCCCCGGAGGCCAAGAGCTTTCTCGTGTTCGTCCACGCCGCCATATAACAATAAAACAAACCCGGTCTGACAGATCCGTTTTATTTATTCAATGACCGCTGGGTCCACCGTCCAGTCCAGTTTCGCAAATTCACGAGTTAATGGACCAAATTTGTTTGTTTTGCGGACGCACCGCTCTCTTTACTGCTCCTGAATTTGTTCCATTTAATTTTTTAAGTCCGGCGATTAGGGTTTAGTGCGCATAATAAAATTTAGGTACCCGTTGAGACCGTTTCCTATTACTTTAAGTTATTTTCCATATTTAATTTTCGACAGTCGTGAAAACTTAGCATGGAAGCAGCAGTTTGATCATTTTAAAGCTAAGAAATAAACAATGTAAACCTGGGATGTAGGTACCTAGTTAATTTGGTGCAATGTGCATGGTTAGCTACGAGCCAGCATTTCCCGCTGCCTCGCTGTAAATCCATTTATGGCACGTTCTGCCTGCCATCCACATTTATTGAAACATTTACGTGTACCTATTATTTAAATAAAACTGAACTAAAGAATTCGATTAATCTGCATAATTTATTGGTACTGAAGCAAATAAATTTGTTAATACTACAGGATATATTGAATTACCAAAAAGTACGAAAATATGAACTATTCACAATGTGATTTACAAGATGATTTTCATTAGGGTATGCAGTATGCGATCATTTCAGACCAGTCAAATTGAGATTCCTAAACCTTCCATATACCTAGATGATTTTATAGTAGCTTTTTCATTTGTGAATTTGTTTTTCAAAAACTTTTATTAAGTCAATTTAATGTCTACAGCATATGTGTTGCTGTAGCTGTATAAGAACGTTCAGTGCACAAAATATAAAACAGTTTCATAGTTATTCCAAACTTTAGTTGCGAGAACGTTTTAACAGCTCTACAAAAAAAATATTTTTGTTGTAAAGCACTCTTTGCACTATAAGTGATTTATAACAGCTATGGGAAACCTTTATGAGACTTTTACAATACTAACGATGCATGTTTTGTAGCTATTATTATATTATATTATTATATTGTTTTATGTCTTATGTCTATTAATTGTCTATATGGCAAAATTATAGTGCAATTTTATCATCGGTGACATATTTGTAATACTAAAAGTTTACAGAAAATGTTTTATTGGCGCTGAATAGAACCACATTGAAAAAAATTAATAGTTATTCTTAGGCTAATAATATAACAGTTATAAAGCAAAACAACAACTACATTTACTCTGTTGGGAATATTCAACTGCTCTTTTTTTAGCCGTGTGAATTAACGTATGTGTATGTTTTCTGCCTATTATTTTATTGTATCTAACAAAATACAAAAGTAAGATCAATTAACTAGGTACTTGATAGTTTGATAAAGTACAATACAGAACCAAGCGAGTTTGAGAGACGATAAGTTAAATTTACCTGACTTTACGAAGGGCAGTAATAATTAAAATAAACTTAACATTCAAACATAAAAATAGGTTATGTTTTCTTTTGTCAACAAAATGGTCGTTCTATAGGGGGACTATATGGCTACTATAGAGCAAACATGACTTATAGCTGCTCGTGTTTAAATTTTAAAAGTGTTTAAAAGTGTTTTATAACTGCTGTAATGAAAGCTAAATTGCTTTGTAGGTGCTACACGAAAAATGGAACTATTTTCACAGCGCAGAACTGTTCCCTCATAAGATCAAATTGCAGTATATACTTGGGCCGCCGAACAGACGGAGTGATCACCCTGCAAGAACGTGCTCTAGCGGGGCCAATAGTAATTTATGACGACCGAATTGGAGTGATGCGACTTCGTTGGGTCTAAAGAAAGCGCATCACTGTGGTTCGGTTGTCCTAAATCAGGCCCGTGCAACCTGCGGCCCCTCTGGCATTTTTATGCGGCCCGCGGCACAGGAGTGATGAACTGAATATTAAAATAAAATAAAGCAAAGTAATGTCTGTTAAGGAAATGAAAAATCTCCCAACAAGGAACACATAAAATACACCGTTTGATGTACAGCACCTGCAGTGATTATACATTTCGTGAACTGGATTTCCGAATACAGTTTATGTCACGAAAAAGCTTTTTTCTAACACTCCTTTTCGCGAAATGAACCTTTTCATGAACTGTACAGTTACGGTAAGTGCGTGTAACACACAGACATGGTGGTTTGGTGGTGTCTGTGGTGCGACATAATGTGCATAATTTCTTTATGTAACCAGTATGCGATATGGGACCTCGTTTGGCTAAATTCGGGCCAATTATTCCACCGCAACACTTGTTAACTATTTCTACGTTAAGGTGTCAGGCAACTCCCTCCATGTCGGGATGGCTAATGCGCTGGTTTTTTAATTGAGATATCCGCAGATCAAACCTAGTTTGTTGCCGTTTTTCGTTTGTTACTGTTTTTTTGCGAGGTTTTTTGCGTCAGATAAGAGAATCACATTCCAAGAAAACAGTTTATTTCTTGATTTATAACACCTCAGGTTGCCCGAATTCAGCCGAGGACGCTTACTGGTTACATGAAGAAATTAAGCACACAATTATATGCACTAATCGTGGAGGTAGTATGCAGACGTAGTGCGCGCACAGTGTTCGTCCATTCAGTCTTGTCCTAAATTAGAATTTTTGTGTACGTTTTATTGAAGTAGGTACCTATAAGGTTTGTTAAACATTGTTGAGTGTGTGGTTTGAGTGTGTGGGGGAGAGCACCGTATTGATGAGTCCCAGAAGGGCGAAACCAGTTGGTCTGCGGTTTTCCACGCACATTCAAAACATGCAATATTTGAACAAACATTGTTTGAAGAATAAAATATTTTTTTCTCAATAATCTGGGTTTTGATGGTAAATATTTTATTTATTTTTACGTATTTCAATTTTTTGTGAATTGCTGGCATATAATGCAAATAAACACAGGATAAAATCGACGTTTCGCCCCCATTCGGGGGCTTTGTCAAGATTTATTTGTATAAGATATAAAATATAAACTTGTCGGTAATACTTTTGTCAAATAAATCTTGACAAAGCCCCCGAACGGGGGCGAAACGTCGATTTTATCCTGTGTTTATTTGCATTATATCCCAGCAATTCACAAAAAAATTAAAATATCGAATTATAACTGGCGCAAAATAAACCAAAATTTTTATTTTTACACACACAAATTAATGTACAAGTTAATAACGTTTTTGTTTAATGTTTCTAGTAAAAAAGTGTGTTTTGTAAACGTTTTCTATTATAAAATCACAAATCTCAATATTAACGCGTTCGTCTTTAATTATTCAAAATACTCTCGACCCACCACATCAAGGGAACACAGTAGACAGTAGTTCAGTAGTGCGGCCCACAAAGATTTCATAAAATTTTCAAATGGCCCTCTCGCTTAAAAGGTTGCACGGGCCTGTCCTAAATTGATCTTGGTCCCGCGTAGAGCAAGTTCTTGCAGGGTGATCACTCCGTCTGTTCGGCGGCCCAAGTATAGTGCCTAGTTAGATAATACGCCATATTTTTCGATTGAATTTAATGAAATTTACGGCGGATATTGTAATAACGATATAATTTACAAAACTTTCACATAGTTTGTCGTCTTTGACAAATTTTGGGGGCACATTTTAGTCATCATCATAAGGTTCTCAGTCCGAAGACTGGTTGGACGCGTACCTCCATTCTTTTCTATCCTGAGCTAACCTACACATTTCCCTAAAAGTAGAACATCCTACATCCCTAACTATTTGAGAGCAGTAGTCTAATCTAGGCCTACCCCTACCTCTTTTTATTCCTATCTCTGACTCTAGTATGTCGCGAACTATTCCTTCGTGTCTTAGAAGGTGTCCATCCATCCTATCTCTCCTATTCTTTATTCTTTATTGTCTTCCATACCTTTCGCCTTTCCCCAACTCTTTCTAATACTTCCCTATTGCTAACCTTATCTATCCACGGTATCTTCATCATGCGTCTGTAACACCACAGTTCAAACGCTTCTACTCTTTTTCTATCCGCTTCTCCTATTGGCCAAGTTTCGCACCCGTATAGTGCAAAGACATAATTTGATAGCATAATGAAATTGATCTGAGACAAATAACTGACGGATTGTGTAATAGTTATTTACGATATAAGTGGGATATGAGCTTTATTAACTTAACCATGCGAAATTTGCCCAACGAGTGCGTAGCACGAGTTGGGCAATCGCAGCTGCTGTGGAAGTGTTGATCTTCAACCCAGAAATGCTGATTTGACGTTTCAATTTGAACTGACACATATCGCGATCGCGGCCTACTAAATAAATGTAAAAAAGGGTCAAAGCGATGTTCCTATTGGTTTAGTGAATAATATTCATTATTCACTGCAGTGATTAATGTATCTAATTATGATTAAAGAAACACAAGTATAAAGAGTATGTTGTAAGATAGTCGTGGACAAAAATATTTGTTTGCTGCACTTTAGTAACATTCGATAAGATAACTTAAAAATACGGCACTGATTTAATAAGTTGATTGGTTGTTGGAAAGCAGAAGGGTGTTTTTATCCGAGATGACTTATTTTCCGGGCTGTGCGGTGGCATGCATTGATCCGCTGAATTAGAAAAATCTGAAACGCTGCAGAATTTTTGGGCAATTCATATTCAGCGCGCATTGATTTATATAAGATCTTTTTATGACCGCGTCCTCTATATACGTATATTGGAAGTGTTTTTCTGAGATTACATATGGAAATATTTCCATTCAGTAAATTGATTTTTTTATAGTACAAACTCGGAAAAACTCCAATATTTCTTTATTCTTATATCTTCTAAGAGTGCTCTCCAATATAAAAACAGGAGCCATTGTAATAAAAATGTTTATAAATCATTCTTTTAAGAAACATTTTGTTATTTTTCCAACAACGGGGTGGAAATCAATTTGAATGCGTAATGGAATGAGTGAGGGTGGAATTCTCTGTAAAAAGCAACAGACAAATCATATGCAGTCTAAGAGGGTACGGTAATAAAAATTGTTTACTAAATTTATTTGTCCAGAAACAATAATCGGGGACGTGCGTAAATTACTACAAGTAGTTAATTTGGTGAGACTTTTTTGTTATAGAAGATGAGTTAATTATTTATGTCACGCACTACTATAAATTTGTGCGTTCACTGCAACCAATTTCATATTAATTATATTTCCCACAACTCATTATAATCAAGGTTATGCTACAAAAGCACGAAGAAGAACAAAAGAGCTAACTAAGAAATAAAATTATAAACATGTGATTTCTTGATGATTGAAAATTATTAACGTCGCACATTTTTTGAACTTTCTATTAGGTATATAATTCAAATGAGATGATTCCTATCGAAAACTTAAAAAATATTTGTTATTTTCGAAAAGAAATCGCCTTGTTTAACATTTAATAGCTATAGTTTCCTCAAGAGACCATATAATGATCTCGGATGGTCGTCCATTCGAATCGGGGGATCCGATTCGGTAAATATGCTTTTCGGCGAAAAGGGTTTCAATTCCCGCTAATAGTAATACCCCAAATTAATTATACCCAGATATGAAGATCTCCCCAAAACATGTATGGTACCCCGCACATCCTACTCGGGGTTCAATAAGCCGCTTCAAGGAGATTTACTAGTCTGGACAGGCACGTATTCCGAGGAAATTGAGCTTTATCATTAGCGAGACGTGGTTAAAACATTTTATTATGCCTCTTATTAATCCGTATGTGCAACAAGAAAGTTTAGAAAGTTTCAGTAGTAACAGTTTTTTTAAGTTCTCAAAAGTATCTTCTCGCTGGGTACTCATCCATTAAGTCAACATTAAGGCCGGGATTTACCAGCTGTTAGTCTATAAAGTACTGCCACCTATCGCCCAAAAGTGTGATTAGGATTTTGCAAAATATAGTCACACAATCTATTATGATTGAACTCGCCAGCTTGGAATTTTCAAGGTATTTTGCTTTGGCGGCAACCGAATAAATCTGGGAGGATTAGTCGGCGGTCCTATCTTTGAATTATTATTTACTATTTAGAAATAAGAGGATTTAAACTGAAGGGCTAGCGCCATCTGCATTGCAATGGCCACACTACTCATACTAATAAATGTTCAGTTTACTGTGCATTTCGGCTAAATGGAAACAAGATGGAGAAATTGCAACATTATTTTTATTCTAACACGCCGGTTCAACTAAGTAAAGTATCAAGACGTTTTTGTCTCGAAAATGAATAACGAATAATTAACTTAGACAACCCTACTTTCTAATTGCGATAAATATATGTGTACAAATAGTAAAAAAGTAAAATAGTAAAAAAGTAAAAAAGGTGATTTTTCAATCATTTGAGACAGATTTATTTAAGGAGAACGAAAAATATTACTGCAAGTAGTGCGAGTCTCTAAGTTTATGCTTCATTGATAAATATGTTTTTTTATTTAACGCCCTATCTACTTTAATTTCAGAATGGTATTGGAATTAAAATGTGTCTACATGTCCCGTTTTTAGTGCTCAAATTCCGCACCCTTAAAAACTTCGAAGCTTTCGTGTTGCTAAGGTGATTACCAAGTTTGGTTTGGACTGACCTTAATGAAGAACAACTTGTTTAAAACCAAAACACTTCTTGGTGATGGAGCTGTTGCCATAAGAAGATTCTCTATAGATAATATCAAATCATCATGTTTTTTGTTTGATATATTTTTCTGGAATCATGTACCTGTTTGGTTATGTGTATGTGTATGTGTAGCCCTCATTCTTTTTGTTTTTCTTCTAATTGTTTACACATAACATGGGAAGCTGCTATTTAGAGAATAGGAAGTATTTTGTATTACCATATTATTATAATTTGTCAAGGGGGAGTAGTATATCGGCAATGCTGAACTCCTGCCTATTGTGTATTATGTTGGTAGTAAATTTTGTAAATCTACATCATAAACACTATTATTATCATTATTATTACTGAAAGTCATGTCATGTCAATGATGGTACAGCTGTTCGCTCTAATTGAACTTGCACGTAAAAATCTACTTTAATCGATTTTTTTGGGTGAATCGAAAAATCGTATTGCTGAATCGGTTGTTCTAATTCAAGTGTTATTTTCAAATTCGAATCGATTCATAGATGAATCTTTATTCATGACATTTAACACTATCTGAATTGATTAGAACAGATAGTTATATGCATTGAATCGGTGCACATTGTATTCGAATAGATTAATAATCGATTACAAAGTCTTCAAAATAGAAATGCGAATTTCGATTCGCCAAGTGGTGAATCGCCCAGCCGTAGCTCTAATGTCTAATCAAACAAATATTAAAGCATCGGACAGCTAAAACAGAAGTTGTTCAAGGCAATAATTTTTCAGAATCCATTTGCTTCGAATATAACTACATATACAGAGGGCGGTGCCCCGGTGAAAGTGGGAAATCTCTCGGGTGCGCATAGATTACACGAAAATAACGCCGCAAGTTCATATAAAGTTTTCTCCTACGACCTTCCCCTGCCGAGATATTATCCCTTAAATTGGAGAAATAAAAATCGGTTTTTTACATAAAATTTTTATTTTTTAATGTATTTCGATAATTTTTTTGGTGACGTACGTAGTGATTGAATGTCGATAAAATAATGCGACCCGTTTTTTGGTAGTGCACCAGGGGAGCAAGGGTGAACTACCCCTTACCTTCTTAACTTTATATTTTTTAAGGGGCTGGATATTTTTAGTTTTTGACCGCATTTTTTGTTTCCCCGGACATTTTGCTAATAAAAAGTTACTTTTGTTAGGTTTAGATGAAATGAAGCGTTTTAGAGAAATTGAAACTCAACGAGCAAGACGTACAGTGTTTCTACGATTTTCGTTTTTATTTTTTCTGGCATTATTTTCAAAGATATCAAAGAATCGAAAGCTCTTTCAATAAATTATTTCTTAGGAATTGTTTAAGTATGATTTGAAATTTTGAAATTTATTAAAAATTGTACAGGTCCGTATTAAGAAAAAATAAAAATTGACGATGTAGACAGCATACGAAACGTCGTACAAAAATAGCCTTAACAGTTTGCGAAAAGTAGTAGTAATTTACATTGAAAAATTGTTTTCTGTTTTTCGAACGCCAGAAAAAATGAAAACGAAAATCGTAGAAACACGGTATCTCTTGCTTGTCGAGTTGTATTCTCTCGAAAACGCTTCATTTTATCGAAACCTAACAAGAGTAACTTTTTATTACCAAATTTTCCGGGGAAACAAAAAATGCGGTTAAAAATTAAAAATATCCAGCCCCTTAAAAAATATGAAGTTAAGAAGGTAAGGGGTAGTTCACCCTTGCTCCACTGATGCACTATCAAAAAAAGGGTCGCATTATTTTATCGACATTCAATCGCTACGTACGTCACCAAAAAGATTATCAAAATACAATTAAAAATAAAAATTTTATGTAAAAAAATGATTTTTATTTCTCCTATTTAAGGGAGAATATCTCGGCAGGGGAAGGTCGTAGGAGAAAACTTTATATGAATTTGGGATGTTATTTTCGTGTAATCTATACGCACCCGAGAGATTTCCCACCTTCACCGGGGCACCCTGTATATAACACCGGCGGAACATAAATCGAACCCCATGCACAGATGCAAGAAACACGTAACTACTGTGGTGACGTTCACCGAAAATATTGCACTGTGAAAATAAAACAATTTAGAAATCAGGTAAAAATGCAATCTTATGGCTAATTTTCATTTATACTCGTACGTTATGGTCATCTCTCCAATCTTTCACTGACGAGTTCGCAACTGATAAATTGCAACATTGCTTAATGAATGCAGGTCTTAGCCGTATCTTTCTACCCTTTAGTACAAAGGTTGAGTAACACAAAATAAGAGTTTTGACATTTACCAATAATATGGCACCCAACGAAATCTGACACAAAAGACTTTTACGTAAAATTTAAACAAATCCACCTATCTAGGCAATACCGCGTCCTAAGATCTCAGAACTTGCTATAGACAGATGATCAACCTTTAACACAACAGGCAACAGCTACGTCAACTTGCATAGAACCATATATTGGCGATTTATGGGAAACTGGCACAGTCTAAAACTACTCAAATACAGTATCTTCTACTGGAAATACGAGCAATGCATTTTAACAAACTAGCACTACAATAAAATTTGGTCATTTTCTAGTTCCGAAAAGCGTTACTTCCATTTTGTTTCATAAAGCAAAATGTTCAATATCGATATCGATTTGTAGGTATATGTAAGTACGTTTTCATCAAGGGTAAGTGTAATTTATTTATATCGAAAAGTGGTATCCAGAAATTGCAATGTTCAATATTCCCGGGAGTACTAAGAGTTCTTGTTATGCCAGGTCTGGCCCGAAATAGGATTTAATCGTAAAGTGGAAGCTCTTGTGTAGATCTCGCTAAGTGCCTTTGCTCGCCTGACTTCAATCTACTCGAGTTGAATTTTATATTATTCACACTCAACCGATAGCTTTCTCTCCTTCAGCGACTCAACAGATTCAAAATTCAGGAACGTGAGAGGGAAATCTACGCTTTACTCTGCCCACTACCGCGTATATAAATTACACACTTTTATTTTTAAACCGCGATCGAGAATAGAGTGCATTAAACCGAACAATTTCATTTTAAGCAAGTGCATTAAATCTAAATGCAAATGTGCAGTGGCGCGAGAAGAATTCTCCCGGACAAAAGCAGCTTGCGTTTCGGGGAATGAAATAAATTAAATTATGAACCGCAAAATGGACTTGAATTTTCAGCAGGTGCTTTGCAATAGATGACAGAAACAACGGGCGTTTGTTGAAAAATGCATCCTGACAATTTTATAGTCTCATGCAGTCATAAATTTTAATCATATTATATATTCATCTATGGAAACTCTCACACTGCAGTTTACAATTTCTGGCTGAATTATGAATACATAATTCTCGTTTCGAAATTTATAGTTTCATGATAAACAGGAACTCCGTATACGAGTTTAACTTGGATAAATAGGTACCTATAGGATAATTAATAAATGCCAACTGTAACGGCTAAACCCATTGTAATTAAGATATTACGGACACACGCCAAGAAATTATCTCGTAATTGGCGCTAAACCTTTATTTCTAACCAAGGCTGACAATAATTTGTTTAGTGCCAGTTATTGCCATTTTTATTAACCAGATTGCAACCTAGTTAGTTATGTCATTTTTGCTAATAATGACATTTGTTGTCCGTGCATGATAATTACTTTTAACAAATTAATCCAAATTCCCTTGAGGTATGACAAAATTTCGAAAATATGTTATTCAGATATTTGAATTAAAATCCTTACGCAAATGATTTGCTGCATTCAATCTTCCAACGACTTTGTGATAAGAACTAGGACACAGAACCTAAATTATTATTTTCCGTTCCTTAGAATAGTATTTTTAACGAAAATCCTGTAGCCTTATTCGCGCTGAATACAAATGGCTAAATAGGGATAATCTTGACAATAATCAGCACGCTAGGACTTGTATAGGGGAGAAGGATCAAAAGGGGTGGTCATGATGGTTTCTCTCCCTTTTAGATTATCTATAATGAATACCTTAGGGCTTCTAATATGATGGTGAAACCCAAATTTAAAATAAAGGGATTTTAATTATGCATGTAGTTTCGGAAGTTCATATATTAGGTACTGCTGTTATTTTTGTTTTGTGGGTAGGCAGTGTGTAATAAATACACACTATCTAATTAGTGACTTCTGTGGAACAGATTTATTTTAGTTATTATTTGTTGACGTTTCTACTTTCCAATCATTTAACAGTATTTTTGATCACGTGTTTAATTCTCTTCAATTATAGCATATTATGTATCGAGTTTTATAAAACGAGTTGCATACTATACTTTTTCTACGACAGCAAATATGTACCTAAATACAAAATTTGGAAATTATTTTCTTATTTTCTTATTTATTATCATATCAATAAACATGGTAACAGTATAAAATTATAAGATTATTGTTCTAATTTTTATATAGGCACATTAATGGTCACATTATAAACATTATTGCTAAACACAATCATTGATTTTCCAACATTTTGTTCATTAAACTGTGTTGTATTTGCTTCGTTTACTGGATTTGAATTGAAGCTAATCCTTGATCCACTTTCATTTTCATCAAAGCTTGAACTTTGAGCAATTGCAATATCAATATTTTCAATATTCTCAGCATTCCTTTGCATAGCATTATTTTGAACAGTACCTATTCATGATTTTAGTAGCTGTCTCGATTTTATTGTTTAACGAGTGGTCAATATAACTCTCTGCAAGAGCTGTTGATCGCCACCCTCCATGACGCTTTAAAGCTATGATGTCCGCACCTGAGTCCACCAAAATCGTGGCTGAGGACCTTCTTAGGCAATGGCCAGTGTAAGCAGCAGAGTCAGGCAATTTTAAAAATTTTGCTACTACCTTAGAGAGGCTACCAAATTTATTAATTCCAATGGGCTGCTTTGTACATTTTCTTCGCTGGTATATAGGTAGTTTAAGAAAAATCGAGTATTATTTGTCAGGTTTGGAGGTCGAAGTTCTATGTATTTCTTGCAGGTAAGGATATTCAGAATTTTATAATAGGTACCCGTAACTTTATCACTTTTTTCGCATGTTCTATTTTAGACTTTTATTTTTTTGTGATATCAACTTCAAAGTTAAAGGTGCATAGTTCATAATATACAGTGACCGCCATAAAGTCTGCACTACAGGGTGTCCCGCAACTCAATGTCCATACTGTTACTACGTATTCTAGGAACCATTCCGAGTCAAAAAGTTTTATACCACTTACGTCACAAAGTTTACAGTTTTCAAGTTACAGCCAAACAAAATTTAAAAAATGCGAATAAGTGAAGCACCATTTATTTCCAATGAATTACTAGGACATTTATTTTTAAACACAAATTATCTTAAAAATTGTTCGAAATCACCGTTTCGGGCAATATACAATATTGTGCTCGTTGAGAAATTGATGTGACAGAGACCTCAAAATAAGCTCT
Source organism: Xestobium rufovillosum (assembly GCA_963966045.1). Lineage (NCBI taxonomy): Eukaryota > Metazoa > Arthropoda > Insecta > Coleoptera > Ptinidae > Xestobium > Xestobium rufovillosum. The sequence goes on from OZ014496.1 coordinate 15,163,929, forward strand.
GTAAGGATTGACTTTCAAATTATTACACACGTCTGTAATTTTTGCTGTCAATTCTTCCCGGTTTGCTGGTTTATTAGAATAAACCAAGGACTTCATGTACCCCCACAGAAAGTAGCCCAGAGGAGTCATATCTGGAGATCGTGCCGACCAAGTTATCTTACCTCCTTGGCCAATCCAGCATGCAAGGAAGAGTTCCTCCAAGTACTCCCTTGCCCTTCTTCTAAAATGAGACGGTGCTCCATCCAACTGATACCACATTGTTGCTCTGATGTTCGAAGGAATACCTTTAAGAACTCCAGACAGTTGTTCTTGTAAGAAGTGTAAATACCGCAGTCACTGTTCAGCGATGATTTTCAATATTATGGGTCCTATTAGATTATCACCATGAGTGAAGGTTTTTTCACGGCCTGTATGATGTACGTTGCTATAAATAGTGTTAAGCTGTTCCATTTATTGGCATTTTTTAAAACTTTGTTTGGCTGTATCTTGAAAACGGTAAACTTTATGGTGTAAGTGGCATAACATATTTTGACTCAGATTGGTCCATAGAATATGTAGTAGCAGTATGGACATTGAGTTGCGGGACACCCTGTATATGGAAAACTTTCTTATTTATAGGATTATTGGAAAACGGTTTTCGGCATTAGTTTCAGCATGACTAATAACTAGAAAATTGCCAAAAATATTTGTCATGTCACAACTATGACACCACCAAAATTTCATTTGAAATTTAAAAATGACCCGGAATGCCCTTATTTATCAAAATATGGAAAAGTGCGATGAAGAAAAGGTATTTGTAAATACAATAAGATTCTAAATACGACATATATGGTGAGACAATTTCAATGTTTTAATTTTTCATGTTTTTCAAAACATCAAATATGTAATATTTAAGATAAACCATATTTTCAAACAATATTTTCTGAAATTAAATATTGCTTTTCTGTATGTCTTCCTTCTCTTTCCATACATGTTATGTCCTTTTACAAAATTCTTTGGTTACGTTTCTGAAAAATCTTTATTAAATAAATCCGCATTATTCACTTTTACTGCTTTTAAATAAATTTTAATAAGAATTTTCTGTTTTATTTGTATGATCTAAACGTAATTTAAATAAACAATAGTTTTTTTATATTTACGCCCACTACCGTGCAAAATTCCACTGTAAGGGTTTAAAATTACTAAAAATAGTCCAAAATTGTACTGTTATTTTTCGTAAAAAAGGATATATTGCAAGAAATTAATTAATTAAAAAATAAATGCAACCATTCCTGTATTTTTGCAAAGAAATATTTCAAATTAACTTAACTGTGAACAAAAAAAAACACACACAAAAGTAAATGTGAAGTATTTTTGGTAAAAAAAAGAAAAAACTACAACATTGAAACTGTCTCACCAAATGTCATATTTAGAATCTTAATGTAATTACATCACCGAGAAAAAAATTTATTACTCCTAAATAAAAAAACATTTGCAGCAAATAGAAATCTTATTTAAATAGGGGACAAATAGATGTTTTATAGCCGTAAATAATGTAACATTATTGTGAATAATAGGAAGTTCTTATTTATTGCAAAACATTTTCTGATTTGTCACTAAATTTTGCAATATTTGTCACCAATGTATTCGTATTTGTATTAAATAGGTAACAATATTTGCGACAGTTCATTAATTTTTTATCCTAAATAGAGAAAACATTTACTGGTAATACTTTTTCATTAATGACAGAATTGTTAGTTTTCATCCCAAATGAGAAAAAATATTAGGCACTAATATTATATTTATTTGTGGCTAAAACGTGACTTTATAGTCACAAATATGTTTTTATTTGGGTTTATCATTTTTAGCCTTTTTATATTCAGGTTGTCCCAGTTTGCATTAGCAGGACACTCGACAGGACATCAACAATCATTAGAGGACCTTATTTTATGAATAAAATGTTATATAAACATAGGTGATATCTTAGATACAGGGTGTTGAATTTAAAAGTAAAATAATACTCGTATTTTTCTTTAATTAGATACATTAAATAACTGCTCCCAACAAATTCATGATACATACTTGTTATCTTAGGGCAAATTATTTGAAAAGAAAATTATTGTTTATTGTACAGTTGCGGAGACTGGGAGGTAACCTCTGAATGTTTTTATCAAGAAAAGTATCGCAGGTTTGAAATTTTGTTATAAATCTTGAGAGCATTCCATTTTATCCAAAAAGACCCTCTTGTTAGAACTCGATAGAACGCACTGCTTCCAAGAGAAAACGAAATAATTGTTGATCGATGGTCAAATCTTTATCTATTGAGTTCCTGGACCAAATAGTTTGCTCTAAGATAACAAGTTTTTCAGCGCAGTATTGTACATTTGTTGTGAGCAGTTACTTAGTACATAATTAAAGAAACACATTATTTTATTTTCAAACTTAACACCCCGTAATTCAGAAAACTATATAATATGAACAAGTCAACTGTAACTGTAACTCCACCTCTCCAGCACGCATTAACATTAGTTCAGAACTAACGCTAAAAACATTCGCAGCAACCTCTCGGCCGGGGTTCTAATGCACGATTTTTATCGATTATTTCCGATTCCATAGTTTATTACTTACTGCAGATATTTAAACATTACTCCTAAATATTTACCTTAATTGTGCTTAATAGAAACAATATTAGGGGCAAATAGAACAGGCGGGATAATTCAAATATTGGTGGCAAATATATAAATTATAACGGCTAAATGTTAGTTATTTGTCACAAATAGAACAACTCAAAACTTTAGCTTTATTTGTCACAAAACTTTGGATTATTGTTACGATGTATATTTCTATTTGTGGCAAATCAGAAATGCTTTACTGCTAATAAGTTAAAGCTAAATAGACATTCTATTTGTCACATTTTTCTCAGTACCTGTTCCTTATCGCACTTTTCCATATTTTGATAAATAAGGGCATTTCCGGCCATTTTAAAATTTCAAATGACATATTGGCGGTGCCGTAGTTGTGGAATGACAAATATTTTCGTCAATTTTCTACTTATTACATGCTGAAACTAATGCCGAAAACAGTTTTCCAATAAACTTGTAAATAAAAAAGTTTTCCATATGGTGCAGACTTTATGGCGGTCACTGTATGATTGTGTTCAAACAGTTCAGAATATGGTTATAACTTATTTAAAAATGCATCAGGAAAATTGAATATGAATTAAAATGCGGCGCCAACATTTTGTAATGACTCCGTGTATATCTTGTATGCGCTGCTCCGAAACTGGCAATCAGTTCTCACTTCCTTGTTTCTCGTAAAGTGGATAATAAACGTGGATTGTTCGAATTGATACGCCTCTGCAACTAAACGGTCCCATTTTAAATGCACGGCAATTCTACATCCTGTCGAGCCAATCACTCCTCGGCGTACGTTAATGTTAAAACCGATGCACTTTACACTAGCAGCAAAAAGAACTGGTTTAGCTAGTGTTGGAGATGTGGAAGAATTCCTCTTGTAATACAACAGCATATTGGGTTTTAAGTATTTTGCATACTAAGACTTTTTTAAACATCAACTTTCAAAGGTATTAACCAATTATTGCAAGAAGCAAATCATTAACTGCAGAACTTTATTTTAAAAAAATATTCGAATGTTTAATTTTAATCATTTTCTTTGTTCTTCTGTACGAAATAATTGCCATAGTCGTGAAAGGTTGCCAATTACTTTGAAACAAAATGACTGATGATCAATGTTATTATTCCTATGATTGCTTCTAAAAGTGTGCTTTGCACCCCTTTCACGAGCGTTAAAAATGAATAATTTTAATTCAGTTCATTCTTCGTCATGGCTACGGTAGGTAAGTATATAAACCCGTATACTATGCATAATAAGCTACATATTAAATCTGTTATAGCAGGAAGCGCGACTAACGTTGCCTAGCAACGAAACAATTTATTATGACAGAATTTTTGAGAAATGTCATTCTCTATTATTTTATTCGAGATTTTTCGGTATTTGGTACTGTGTTCTTGCAGTCGAAGGAAAAATTTTGTATGTATCATTAGCGAACGAAGTGTTCGTTCGAGTTTTTTGGACCTCGACTCCATCTCGACCAGCAACTTTCGGGCTCACGTTTAATACTTCAATTTTTATTTACAAATATAAAATAGAATAACAATAAAAAAATATCCGCCTCGAGTATCGAACCCAAGCCCAGTGCATTAACAGCCGGAAGCAGTATAGCCGGCTATAAACAACTGCACCTGTTTGTAAAATCGACTGCATCAAGTGATGCAGATTTGTAGTCTGCGTCAGAGCAAGTACAGCACGCACAAGAGCAAAACTCTGGCCGGTAAAATGTGCAGTTTCGTGAGTAACAAAATTTGATCTACAAACAGCCTCTAATTTTTGATTTTTCTCCACTATTAAAAGTGCGACAAACCTCTTTAAAATGAACCTGAAAACTGACTTCGCAGTACTATACGCTCATTTCTAAAATGTGGAAATTGAAGTGTTCAAGAACAATTATTTATAAAAATATCAGGACCGTAATAGGAACAATCATATCGGCAAGATTTCTATTTTCTTTATTTTGCAACTTTTATACCTATATATAGGTGATGAGTTCTACAGCCTGTTAAAATAGGTGCCTCAACTTTGACAACACCCTGTGTATGAAAATGTAAACAATCTCAAACAGCTGTAATACTTTTTCTTAGATACCTACTGCAACTAAAGCAATGATTAACTTAAGAACAACACAAAATCGCTGATTATCTAAAACTATTTTAAATGAAAAATGTTATAAACAATAAAGTCTATTTCAGTCTATTGTAGTACATGTAACATAATGTCCCCCGTTATTATAGTCTTCTACTGTCAACATTCTCCAGTAATCAGAGTTTATGGACACATCTTGGGTACAGATAAAGTTTAACTGAACCGGAACTATAGTTCGTTCCGTTGGGGATCCTCAGCACAAATATCAATTATAGCATGACATAACCAAGCAAGAAAGGGGGAACAGAGGCATTTTTATCCAGGACGCGTCGTCGTATAATATAAAAACTTCTTCCGCTGCATTACTGTTTCGAAAGTTTGCTATTGCTCTGAGGGTAGCGTCTTAATATGCTTCTCACGTGTTAGCCGCTAAGCAGAAATTATGGGGTTGATTACCCACTTGCTTCTATGGGGGAGTATTTTGTTTGCGGCCGGTATACGATAGAATATGTGCTTCTTGAACGGTACAAACAAGCCAGTCTTAATTTTTTAGATTTGTGGGATCCAAAATTGCGAAAAACCGACCATGTAATTTCTGCACAATAGATTGGTGGTGTGCGCCACCGATACACAAACTTATTTTCAGTTTTCTGTTTGTTCTTGACACTTTTAGACACTTTGACTATTGATCTATCAATATTCTGTCCATATTCAAATACCAATAAAATACCTGGCGATGTTATTAAAAATAATCATATTCTGTACGTAAAGTATACTTTTTAAAATAACTTTCCTTGTTTCAGGCTGATTTTTCTGGAAAGCAGTTCCCTTTAATACTTCAAGCTGTTCGGGGACGTGGAAAGAGTTCTACATCCTTTCGAGTTGTCTAGCAGGTGCAGTATAAAATGAAACGTTTGTACACTGTACACATGTAATTTTCTTGGCAAACTATAACACGATCCCCTCCACATTTCGTACGTGCTCAGATTAAAATCCTCCAGATTATATTACAAGACAAATTCCATTTTCAACTAAAACGAAAAGAAAACACGTGTTTAATACGCTTTTATTGCCAGCGGTCACGGTCAGTTTGTGGCAAATTTTTTGACATTTACAACAAGATGGATCTTTGTAGGCAGCAGCGCAGGAAGATGTGTTTATTTAGTTTTTCCAAATGTAAACCCTCTTTATGTAGCACGACCGGTCCAAACAAACCGTTTTTTTCTTCCTTCCTCTGAGAAACATGTGTGCAGAGATAAATTAGTCTGAATTCTGTTTTTTAAGGTACATGACGGTTGAGACAAATTTGCTGCTCTTAAATTTCACTTTATAAACGTTTAATTAGAGGGTATAATGAAGGACGCGTAAAGAAAATTACGTTGTGTTTCAATATAACTTCTTATTTTATCAGTTTGTTTATTGTTGGGCAACACCGTAATTTTATATATAAACATTTTTATTTTTAGACTCTCGAGAGTGTTTCCTGCTTCAACACTGGCCAGTTTTCACCAAGGTGAGAATCTATATTTGTTCTATCGATTGGAGCATAAGTAAAAACAAAAATGGTTATTAAAAATATCTGTATATACTTGGTTTCTACGCAGTTTATGCAAATACATTTTTTAAACACAAACAAAATATTATATTACACGTGTGCAATATTTATAAAATGTTCATATCCATTATAAAAGATGGCTTCAGATTTCTGAACTCTGCAGGAAAAACATTTGTCATTTCTCGATAACAGGGAAAATTTGCCTTAGTAAGATTCGTTTTCTTTTTGTCGTTTAGATTCATCATATCAAATTTTGCAATATTTAGGATTTTCCATAAGTTTCCACCACGTATAGTATAAAATTTTTAGGCTAACCAAACCAGTACTTTTCGACGAAGTACAAAGAAGTTTTAAGGAAGCACCGAAATTTCTCGGGCTGACAATGAAAGAAACGACGTAGACTGACAGACCCTGAACTTTCTTAGTGGTGGTGGTGGTGCTTTTCCATTTCGCCTTCAATTCATCGTCTCCCTTTTGGACAAAGGATCATAGTAGATAGCCATAGTTTCATTGTCTTCAATCGAGCACGATTCAACACGACGCTGGCGATGAATTGCTAAGAGATGTTTGGGGGCCCACCTTGCACTAACTTGTTTCTGAAAGCCCCGACATTCTTGAAATTTATTCCACCTTCAAGCGCCGGTCACCTAATACGAGACCCTCATCAAGGTCATTCTTATCATCTGTCACCACTTCCTCCATCCTCCTCGTTCTTGCGTCATCTTCCAAGGATTACTGCCCCATTCGAAGCCGTTTTGATCAAACTTTTACCTAAGAATAAGGTGGTGACTTTTCCCCATACACCCCATCCAGCCGATCTTTGATGATTTGGAAGGAACACCTTTTCGCGTAATGATTTTTATAACAGCTCGATACTCAGTTTTCGTAACTTTTGACATCGTGATGAGCAAGTGATGAGCAAGTGACATAAAATCCATTTTTGCTTTTTCCAAAATGTTGATCCGCTGAAATACGCGTGGATCTGTCAGATCAGGAAATTTTGGCGCTTGCCTCGTACCCACAGTTTTGGTGAAAAATAAAGCAACAATTTTTTAAAAAATAATGTGAACCGACAAGCATGCGATAAAATAATCTGATTAATTTTTATGGTTAAAAACTTCTGTGGTGGAGATTTCTACTATTGTAATAATTCTTACAACCAAATATAGGGTGTTAATGAATACGTGTTACAAATTTATAGGGTATGTGAGATCCAAAATAGATTCACTCTTAATAAGGGACTCATATCCGGAAACGCACCTTTTTGGAGGTAAGACGATAATAATAATAATAATATCTTATTAATTTATTACATAATACTGACTACAGTAATTGCTGAAAATTATTATCACCAACTTCGATGCAAGCATTACAACCCCGAAGCATATTTTGGTAAATTCTTTTGACTCGACAACCAAATTCTTTAGTTGGCCCCACAAAAAAACAAGCAGGGCCACGCTACTGGTCCTCCTCTGTCACCGAATACCTAGGTACTTGGTTGATGCGGTCTCGAATAGCGGGCAAAAAGTGTGCTGGCGCACTGGCATGTTGCAGCCACATTCACGAATTGCTAATGCTGCGTCTTCCAACAATTCTGGCAATATGTTATACAAGAATACCAAATAAATAAGACCAATGAGGCGACGTGGCAAAACTTACGACCCAATAATTCAATTTAATTTAATTAAAAGACCGTCAATAATACCAGCCCAAATAAGTGTTATAAGAACTTGTGGCTCGAAGACGTCATATTTCTAGATTAATAGTTGGTCTATTTTGGATCCCCTACATAGGTAAGTTTGTAACACGTATTCATTAACATCCTGTATAGTAGGCGGGGGTAATATTAAGTGTTAAGCTGGATACACATCAGAGAGGAACGAAAATGAGGCAAGTGGTGGCAGACAATCATTGAAAATTTGTGCTTGGTATGGACTAACCACTGCTGGTCTGCTGGCAATCGAGCCCAACCTAACCTGACGACGACCACCACATAGAACATTCTTTTTGTCGAGAAATACCGAAATTAACCGAAACCGTTTCATTTTGATGTTAAAAAACCAACGCAATAACAGAAACCCGATAAATGAATGAATAACCGAAATTCAAACCCAAACAGTTTCCCAGATAGTAAAACAGACCGAAATTGGCCTTTATAAAGTTTTTTTTTCGGTTTTGATTCCTATAATACTTTTTTTTATTTTCATCATTTACTTTATTTTTCTTAAGTGTCAATATTTCCATCTCAAATTTTGAATCTGATTAAAATTTTTAATTAAAATGTACCTAATTTATTTACTAGTTTATTTGCAAAAAATTTACACATATCCTTCAACCAAAACCGTTTCATAACCCTATTATAGGAACCGGTATTGATCCAAACCGTTTGTAAACCAAAACAAAAACCTAAACCGTTTCAGATCCCTGACACCGTTTGCAAAACCCAAACCTACTCAAAAACCCAAACAGAAACTCTTATAGAAATGAACGTGTTTTTAGTCCCCGCTGCTGGACCCCTTTCTTCCTGGTGTACGCAAATGCCACGGACACAAAAGTGCTACCACATCCAGCCGGAGAACACACTTAGAACATCATTCCGACCAGTATTTTACTTACGCTGAAGACATTGTGTTCGGCCTCACACGGGTATCCAGCTTTAGGTACATTATTACATATATTCCGTGAAATATGATGGAAGTTTTAATTTTTGAATTTGTTGCTTTACTTTTGTCCAATAGTGTACAAGTGTGCGTAACCATGAGGCGTTCATTTTTAAATTTCATGTAGCAAAGCAAAGATAAAATCTTGACCCTGAAGAGCTTTTATGGACGAACAAATTACATTTGAAAAAATGAACTTTCCATCTACCCAATCTGCATGATACTAAATTCCGTCATATTTTCTGATTTTTACATCAATTTGAATATCCTTGTTGATGTTGCAGATCTTCAAAATAAATAGACAGTTATTGCAGTAGGTACTTTCTAAAAAATTAACTTTGTATCCATTTCAGATATTGAATAGTCTTATAAATATACATACTCTTATAAATCTTTTCATTAAGTCAACGTAACACAAAAGTTTGATTTTAAAGACATACTCCAATGAAATATATGGGGTACTTACCTCTTACCCACTTCTAAAATTCCAGAATGCTAATTTTTAATTTATATATCCACATAATTTGAATTAAATACGTTGTACGAGGATAGCGAATATTTGGCAAAACAAACTGTATATGACGGCCTTATTTGCTGTCAAATAACTGTCGACTTATACACTTTGAAGCACAAAAAGCTCTTTAACTGAAATAATAAAATTATTTTTGGCCGCTAAATGCCTAGTTGTTTTATCAAATACTTGACTAGTTTCTAAAAAACTTAACCTAATCGTAGAAACGTAACATTTACAAATTACGTGCTGCCAGCTGCACGACTGCCAAGCCTCTAAGCCACTTTAATAAGATGTCTGGAAGCTTTAAATTACAAAAAGTGCCTAAACAGAATTCCACTAATAACACAAAGCCAACCAAGATATTCTAAAATTAATTTTAATTCGGCCATTAATGAATATGAATTTAATTCAAATATCCTTAAGTATAGTATTTTTCAGATTTGTTGGCGTTTGCGCGGCCATATCCGATTATCCAAGCAACCGGCAGCAGTTCAGTAGTTTCCAAAATTTTGCTGTTGCTAGGAACCGCGACAAGCGTGTTCGCCGCGATTCTGGACACGGCACACATCAATGAGCATTTTGACGTTTTCCCTCAAGAAATGTATTCTTTAACCTACAACATTAGCCCGTTCACATAAAAGACACCGGCTATTTTCTAGATTGTACTTAAATCTGCTATTGGTTATAAACGCCAAAAACTTGTGTCAGAAATATGCACTATTTGTTTTGTTTTTAATTTGTTATTTAAAATTTTTAATGTAATGTGTTATTTCTTTTCTTTCATGGAATAAATAGCATTCCTTACCTCGGTTTTAATGCTGTCAGTTACATCTTCACTTTTTAATTTTGATTTGGTGGGCTTTTTCCGGGCGTTGCAGCAGACAAACCTCGTTTTTCCTCTCCAACTATGCGCGACGCGCTGCGTAGACTTACTTTTGATGCATCGGCCAATCGCTCCTGGTCACAAGTTAAAGGTAATAGGGGACCATTATTTTCCTTCTCTCGAGTAAAGTATTCAAAAATATTTCGTAAAACTTCTCGACACTGTTTGATAAAAACATTTCCAGGCGTCTTTACACCTGACAATCAAACTGACAGTTATACTTGAAAGGCAATAATTTTTAATAAATTGCTTGGTGACCACTGGATATTGCAAAATAAGCATATTAATACTGAAACCATTTTGTTTCACACAACCATAGTAAGAAAGAGTGAGATCAAATACGGAAACGTGAGAATATTCTCAAGTCATCTTACGGCAGCAATTAAAATTCAACAAATCCATTTTACAAAAGGGAAAAAGACATATGAACGTAGTTAATATTTTCACTTTTCACTATTTGGTAGAAATCCATGATTAATTAAAAAATTACTTTGCGTACTACCAATAAGTAAACAAAATTATTTTATTTAACCGGTTTCAAGATCTACAAACGATCCCATCGTCAGAAATGTTTCTTAAACATTTCTGACGATGGGATCGTTTGTAGATCTTGAAACCGGTTAAATAAAATAATTTTGTTTACTTATTGGTAGTACGCAAAGTAATTTTTTAATTAAACATATGAACGTAATGCGCAGATTACTGCACACACACGCCAAGATATCTGAAAAGAACTATAGCAGTTTTAATTTTACGTCAGCATCCGTTTTCTTTTTAATTTATTGCAATATATAGAGAAGTGGGTGGTCCATCTTATAAAAATGTAATAGTTGACACCACGCAATAAAATTGCGGATAAACTTAATTCAGTTAAATAGTTCCTCTTAACCGAGTGATTTTATAGTTTATTTTTGATGTTGCGCTCTTTGATTCTAAAACGGAAGATGGTGTGGGGCGGACTAACTTTCGCATAACTCAAGGAAATTATGTTGTAATGATTTCAAGTAGGTCATTGCTGTAAAAAGCAGAAGTGATGCACTTTGAACTTTAAATACGAAAAGTTCAGTTTAAAAAATCAAATTAAACATCAGCGTTCTTTGCTCCAAAGCTTATCATCGATGTTAAAGATTCTGAGATTTTATTACAACTTTCGTTGGCAGTAGGTATTTTACGAAATAGTCGTCCCTGCAGTCCAACAAACTTTTAGAATTTTGTCTTCTTCCTTCTTTTTTCTCCTCCTTCTGGTTCTTCCTTTTTGTACCTCAGCGAGCACCATCATCCATTAGAAATATCGTCTTCTGTGTCCGTCATCTTCTTCACTTTCTGGTATTTCTTCTGGGTTGGCGTTTATCATCTTTTTCCCTTCGTGTATTGTTATTCTTATACATGCAAAAGTTTTGACAAGCCATTTAGATACGTTGCTAAATAATCCGCCTCCGTTGCAGAATTCCATAAAATAACGAGAAAATTGAATGTTGCTATTGCAGAATAAGTTAAAAAGATTATCGGCTTAATCAATAGGTATTGTACGCTCTTAAGTAGTTTGTGCAACAAATTAGGTATATTATTTTTATTTAGAACCAAATAGATGAATATTTGAGTACCTATATGTATTCCATTCTTGTTTTTACTTAAAGCTCAATGTTTCAATATTCATAAAATACCGTTTACAAAATTTTCCACCGATTAATTACGACACAGAAACACAACATGACTCACACCTAGAACTTTAACAAATACGTTGTTTTACAGCAAGTAGGTACGTTGTACGCATATGTGTAATATACCTAGAAGTATTCCATTTTAATGTACATCTGAAATGAATCATGAGTACCGGGCGACCGGCTCTATCTTAGAAACTATTCATCCTACAGCTTATGGGAAAATACCTTCTCATAAAAGTGGCTATGAAAAATCCACCAAAAATATTTATAGCTTTCAATTTTACCCGCTAGGGGGCGAAATTTTAAAAGAAATGGACTTAGGAAATAAGGGCTGGGGACAGGAAAGAATTCCCTTGCACCAAAAATACCATATCTCCGGATTGCTTGAAGCAATTTTAATGAACTTGATCTCGCTGGAAAGGGAATTTATAGCGTAATAGAAATCTGCGTTTACACTTGAATTTCATTTTACGAGGGAGCCACCAGATGGCGTTATTTCGAAACTTACCTTAATTGCCAAATTTTCTGAAAAATTTTAAATGGAATGGTATATTTTTTATAAAACGGTGTCATTACACACAGAATTAAGAACAAAATGCCGCAAACCGGAAGTTGTTATATTTTTTCAAACATCATCAAGAATATGGTTTAATCATATCTCACTGCACAGGTACCAAATTTTCTGAAAAAATTTCGAATGGAATGGTACATTTTCATAACATGCTGTTATTACAAATAGCATGAAGAACAGAATGCCGCAAATCGAAAGTTCATATCTTTTTCAAGTTGTGATCAAAAATGTTGTTTAATCATAATATCTCATTGCATGGGTAAATTAGAGTAAAATAAAATACGTAAATTAATGAAATAAATATTAATTTAATTTAGTAAATGTTCAAAGTGACCGCCATTATTTTCTTGACATCTAATGATTCTCAGGCGTGTATAAGATACAGCACCTTCGACTTCTGCCGCTGAAATAGATTGTGTCGCATTTCTTATTCGAAGAATCATGTCTTCCCGGGTTGTTGGTCGAATTTGGTAAACAACGTCTTTTACCCATAAATAAAAGTCCAATGCAGTCAGATCTGGAGATCTGGGAGGCCATGGACATTGACTACCTCGTCCTATCCACTTATTGGGAAACTGATGAGTACCTAAATATTCTCTAACATCACGAGCGAAGTGAGCAGGGCAGCCATCGTGCTGAAACCAAATGCCTAAACGAGTTTCTAATGACACATCTTCCAGAAGTATCTGCATGTGGTTTCTTAAAAAGTCTAAATATCTATCGCCATTTAAATTTTGATCAAATATGAAAGGACCAATTATCTTCCCATCAACAATGCCGCACCATACATTCATCACACTAAACTAGTTCTGATTATCAATTTCAATCATTCAGTGCGGATTCTTTGCTGCCCAATAATGCATGTTATGAAGATTTACCTCACCTGCACTAGTAAACGTAGCTTCATCCGTGAATTAAATTTTTGAAAGAATATTGGGGGCCTTCTTGTATCTCGTTGAGCATCCGGTGGCAGTATTCCAACCTTCGATCAAAATCTAATTGGGTTAGGGCTTGGTGCAGTTGTACAAGGTATGGATGCAGTCTTTGATCTCTTAAAATCCCTTGCACAACAGACCGAGGTATTCCCAAATCTCTTGTAATTTCCCTTATGCTTAAATGGGGATTAGTTTCAACGTAAGCAAGAACATTTATTATATTTTCCTCAATACGAGTTCTTCTATGTCGGTTGTTAACTTGTAATTGTTTAACTTGCCCAGTTTCCCTCAAACGCCTTTCTTGACAAGCGAAAACTTTTCGGGAAAAATGCCTTCTTTCCGGATACCTTACAGCGTATGCGCTTGAGGCAATAACGGCATTTTCTTCATTTGGAAAAAAACACCACGAGCATGTCATACGCTTCAGGAACAGAGTAAGACATTACTTAAAAAGTTATAATAAATTATATCGAAGAAAAGCACTGAAATCTAATTTAAATTAACTAAATAATTGATAGTTAAGTTAAACGTAACAAAACTGTGATGGATTGCTTGTTTGTAATATTTCTTATAATTCTGTCTGATGAATATTTTTTGAAAAATTTTATTTTCCTAAAATTACCCATGCAATGAGATTATGATTAAACAGTATTTTTGAATACTTATAACTTTCATTTGAAAAAGGTATAGGAATTTGTGGCACATTTCCATTTGAATTTTTGAAGAAAATGCGGATTGTCCATTTTCTTTTAAAATTGTGCCCCCTAGCGGGTAAAATTGAAAGCTATAAATATTTTTGGTGGATTTTTCATGGCCACTTTTAACAGAAGATTTTTTTGTACTTTGTACAAGTACTTTGTACTTTGTACAAGTAGATAAATTCTCATGATGATTGCAACAATTTACAGAAAACGTTGGATTACTTCAAGACCATAATATTCTTTCTTTAAATACAAATGCTCTCGGTCAAAACTTGAAAGAGGGCCTTTGCTTTTACAAATTTATTTCCTTGTTCAGTTTACTTTGGCCGTTGAAAGCTCCTTTGTGTGATACTTCAATTTTCTGCCTGGCGTGGTTTTTTCATTTTCCAGCATTGTCCCTCGTTCTCTTGATACAACTTATTTTGAATTTATGTATTTTAAACATGCTTTTCCACACGAATAAACATACGTGTTACGTTGCACACTTTATAATACGAATTTCACAACCCATACAGTAGGTTATAATAATGACAGTCGACCTACTTTTGGAAATTTCTGGGTGCACCTATTTTACATGTAAAGTGTTCATTAAAGCAAATATCTGAGGATTTACCTATACTGCACTTCATAGTTATACGAAAGTTTAAATTTCGTAGGATTAAAAATATTCTTGCCAAGCGGATCGCGCACTTTATGATTTGTACGTAAAAGAATTACGGGCATCCACCTAGTCCAATTTCCATAGCCAAGGCAAGATCGCTCATGGCTGGTATCGGAGCGCAACGAATAAGGCTGCCATCCAATATGTAGTTAGTAACGGGTGCCGCGTTGCAGTGTTCGCTCACACCCCCACACTGGCGGGGCGGAGAGGGCCGCCATTCCTGAATGCACTACCATATTAGATGGCTCCGTGCCAATACTCAAACTAAACCAAATTTTCTGCTCTTCGGTCTCATTTCATGACATTTTGTGCTTGAATAAATTAGGGGTTGGAACGTAAAAAGATGACTACATTTTGATATGCAATTTAATATGATTTTGTTATATGCTTCTGCACTGATTGGAATCGTTCGGGGTTGAAATCTCGGATTTTTGTCTGTAGTATTATTTTTGTCCTAACATCATTAAATCATCAATTATAATGAAAGGGTTGTATTAAACTATATTTTAAAACATTCACGATGGCAGTAGGTATTTGGAAATTTGTTGCTGTTCCAGTCTTTCTGGAGATACCTACATTTGGGAAGCTTTAAATCTCTAGAGATTTCGGGCTTAAGACGGAACGAAAAAGTGGACGTTATCTTGATCCTAAGCTTTAAGAATCGCTGTGTCCTACATATCTTAACTATCCCAACATTTTGTATCCGGAGACATAATACAAAAAGAATATTGAAAGTAATATCTGCAAAATCATGGAATTTCTTGCGTATCACAAACATTTGCTTTCCTACTAAGCTTGTAGGTATGTTATATCAAAATTAAATTATAAACTATAAAGACAAATGAATTATTTAGAAATATGCAAATGTTTAACTTTAAATTTCTTTTAATGGCCGTATATTTATATAATTTAGTAATCACACTAATTTATGATGACAACTCTTATAGAGATCTATTCAGATATTACCGCTTGATTGCAACCTGTTTTGGAGTGGCTTAAGTTATTTGATACAAAAATCATTCGTAAAGCAAAAATTTATCCCCATACCCACATTCCTTTCATATAGGTGTAGGTAACTCAGTTTTGTCACTATTTTGTTTTCTACCAATTATAATATAGGTAACATATAAATTTATACGGTCTTAAATGCATTTTTGGAAATTACTTCCGATTTAAGACAGTGACTTTATACTTATATTATACCTATGTATTATAATTGGTAGAAAGCATAGTACATAGTGACAAAACTCAGTTTTGTACAAGGTGTCCTATTTTCGTTGTGATTTGGTGGTTTCTCATAGAAGAAGCAGAGATAGAGCCTTGTGGTTTTCGCGAACCTCAGCTACTTTCTTGAGTATAATAGAAAGCTGAAACCAGAATTTGGATGTCGTTTTTAGTTTTCGAGAAAAAAATAATATTGATTTTTATCGATTTTCAAAAATTGTCTCGAATTCTTTTTGTACTAAGCAGACTAAAACTGTTAAGATTGATTCCTATAGAACTTTTTCCAATGAATTCAGTGGCGTACGTAGTTTTTTCTAGGAAGCGTATTTTTGAGTTATGACATAAAGTTGAATTATTTAAATGGAAACCACAGCAGGCTTTGGTCAAGTTCGAAAGATCTTTTTCTAAGCTATATCAAAATATATATAATATGTACTTTTATATTGTTATTTCAAAAAAACAGCGAAGATTTTGGTACTTTTTACCTTTAGAAAATATAAGATAGGTAGGTACATCCAAGATACCTGTGATTTTATGTTAGCAACTTTTAATAACAATTGAAATAAAAGCAACAAAAACAGGAAAAACAGCAAAACATAAAAAACAAACAAAAACAAGAAAACCAACAAACAACAAAATTATAGGAACTGCTCAAATTGATTGCCATGTTTTTCAACACATAATCTACATCTTTTAGTTAATAGATTGATGGCATTAATTAAAAAAAATGGGCTTGCAAATATCGGAAAGCTGCATGTGTTGCCTCTGGTAGCTCGGCTTGATTGTTGTGTATATTCGTATGTATATTTTTTCTTTTACAAAAAAGTCTAATATACTCAGATCCGGTGATCTTGCAGGCCACAATATAGGTCCATTTGTACCCAACCATCTACCCGGAAAATTATTTTCTAAATAATTTTTAACTATTGCAGAATTGTGAGCAGGGGCACCATCTTGTTGGAAATATACCCTGTTTATGTTTATTAACGGAACATTTTCCAGTATCACCTCTGCGTTAATATCCAATAAATTAATGTATCTCAATCCCGTTAAGTTTCCACCAAAAATTTGGTATGTTAGTTTACCACCCAAAATAAAACACGAAACGGTAAATCCTAAACGTCCTTGCCTCTGACGTTCAAAAGTTTGGTGCTGATTTGTATCAGACCAGTGACACACATTATGCCTGTTAAATAATCCTACGCTGCTTATGTGAGTTTCATCTGTCCAAATGACAGACCGCCCAAATTCTGGATTTTCTTGAATTTTATTTAAGTACCACCTACAGAAATTAAGCCTTCTTTCTTGATCTCCCGGGAAGAGATGGTGAATAATTTGAATTTTATATGGCCTATATTTGCCTTTTTTAATTTTTTTTGAACTTTTGCTGTGGAAACACAAACTTGTGATTCGATTTCGCGACAAATTTTTGGTGTCGCCTCAACCAACAATAAAACATTTATTTTTCTTCCTCTTCCCTATTATAAATTTTGTTTCTAGGTTTATTGAATGACCCATAGTGAATTAAATTTGATTTTAATCACGAAAACATCATTTTGCTTGTTTGCCTTCTTTCTGGGTATCTAAATTTAATAAATCAAAGGATAGGTATTGTACTGGAAATGGGTAACTAGGAATTTTTTGTGTGCCTGTTGAGATATAGATCCATTGATTCATTTACATTCTCACGACATTCATTGAAAACAGCAATTATGTCGTATTTTTCGAAATTTTGATAATTTTGAAGTGACATGTATACTAAGTATAGTATACTAAGTATCTATTAATAACACTAGGTTATTTTTAAAGGACACCGTTTTCTCATTCATGGCACCCTTATTTGACCCCTTATTATAGATTATTAGATATTCTTTCTGTGGTTAGGTGTAAGACTTTTGTGGATGATCTGTTTCATAAGGGTCGTCATTGTGCCCTAAACCCTAATCTTCCGCAAATCTGCTTTCCAAATCCTCTACTTTCATCCATCTGCTTTACGTTTTGCTCTATGTTTTTCTTAGTCTTCTCTTATTCTTTCTGTCGTCGATTTTTTTATTCATATAAGTTATTTTAGCTATTCTTCCCAGGGTAATTGATTTTCCTGTATCTAGTGTTATTTATAACTTCTTGTTTTCAGCGATTATCGATATTCCGCATTCGTTCTCTTTCGTTTTTCTTTCACTCTTCTCGCTTTGCTTTTTAAGTTAATTCCCAGTATTCACCTGCGTACACTAGTACAAATATCGCTATACTATTTTGCACACTTACACCTCAGTGAACTTTGTTGCTATTTTCCATTTTGGTTCGCCTTTATCCGTGTGGTATGTTTTGTTATGTGTGTTCATAATCATTGATTTTGTTTTTATCTTGATTTATCTTCAAATTCCTCTTAAATCTTCACTTAGTATCACATGAGATTCTGGTTGCACATCTTTCTGTCTCTGCTGCTTCCAACACTACTCTGTAACAGATTTGCCCATCTAAAACAATTTTTTAAATACGAGTAAGCAGTTGCTTAAAGTTATACACATTCTTGTCTGACTTCGCGTTACTTCTTCTGGCATAGTTTTTTATTAATGGTGTACTGGCTTTGAATACATTTTGTCTTGCCCCTGTCTATGTTACTTTTCGTTTGGCCTTGTCCTCCACATCGTCTCTCCTTATACTTATCGTGAAAATTAAGTCGTCGTGAGTATTGACTGCCCTCAATTGAGTTCTCTATCTCTTCCCATTCAGCACCGCACCAAATACGTTTTAGACACCGTTTTTTGCCCTTTTCTCATTTTTCATTAATTATCCTGATGGAGCTGATCCTTCGTCTTTTTCTTTGACCGGCATACACTTATTTTACCTCCTGGCCTGACTCATACGTTTCTTTAACAATTTCTTAACATTCTACGTCTGCCATTCTAATTGCCGGCAGTCTTTATTTTTTTTAGTTTGGCTGAAGAGGTTACACTCGCTTCGACTATTGGCGTTCTACGTCAATTTTTCTGCAGGCTGGTCCTTCTCTCATCTCTGCGCTTTCTATCCTCTTACTTTAATACAAACGAATCCAGGTTTCACTTCTAAAAGTAATAGTAGGTACCCAGGCAGTCTTACTTATAGAATTTTAACGTCGTATATTGTGAGTGTCCTTATTATATTATAATGTTCCGTTAATGCAATTTAACCTTTCACCTTCTAATGTTAAATATAGATAGTACCTATCTACACCTTGTACTTTAAGAAGATCTATGAAAAAATATTAAAATAAAAGCACTTTCATTGACTTGCGCACGTCGCACTCACACGTTGATGCCATTTCTTAAAATTTCTTAAAATTGGTTTCGTCAAACTTCGCGTATCAATATTTACTTCAGAATAAGAATTCAAATTTCACCACGTCCTTAAATTTGAATTAACACTGATTCTGATTTCCGATTTCTCGCAAATTTCAGATTGTGCGGATTGTGCTTGTGCACCAGATTGACTCTTTATTGGTTGCCATTTGAATGCTTCTTAAAGAACGTGTAACTCCCCGACAAAAACGCGGTTCAGTAAGCAATCATTAATTGTGCCCGTAATACGTTGCAAGCACCTAAATAAGCACATCTTGTAAGGCGGTAGCTCGGTTTAGATTTTATCATGTTAAAGTGTCAGCTCTTCAATAAAACATCCCTCGTACCTGAAATTTTATGGCTCTCTCCCCGTGACCAATTTTAATGGCTTAACAAGCGCTTGTCTTCATTGTTACGCGACACTATAAAGATGGGTCGCTTACTTGCTAATACCACTATCGAATTAAAATATGCAAATTTCTAAATATTCCTATCTGGAATATTAAAGATAATTGGATCAAGATCAGCCGGGTGAAATCCCCAGCTTTGTATTTTCGTTGCCAAAACGTAGTCGACAGTTTTGCGCTGCAAATCTAGCGCATGTAATGGCTATAAATGAGAGAAACAATTTATTTCAGTTCTTGCATGCAGTTGCAGTAGTACGGAAAACTGTCCGCGTCAAGTTGCGAGTAAGTCTGAAACGCATCGTGCCGACGAGAAGAAGACGGAAGTAGAATGCATTTTGTAGCGTCGTGTCTTACGCTTTTCCTTCGTATGAAGCTTTTAGCGATCCGACGGACGACCGCTAGATCGCACGCGCGTCGTTCTCCAAGCCGACAGAGTTAAAACAGCGACTACGCGACTTCAGTGTGTATTCGTAACCTGCCGGTTCATGTCAGTGTGAGGCGTACGTGTCCACATATGATATCGCGATCTATACGTCAAATTAAAAAAAATATTTGAAAGTGTTGAAAAGTCCGACGATTTTGTAGGAACACAGTTGGGCGCCTGAAAAGAGAGTGCAACATAGGGATCACTGTGGTGCTATTGTTATGGTGTCCCATTCATCAATTTATTAGGGGCTGTTACGGTTACTTCTGTCCTTTTTCATTTGTGCAAAAAATAAGTAGCCCAAAGAGTAATAGCGAACTTTAATGGGGCCCACGTTAAACTTGAAGTAGTATAGCAAAAAGTGTCTCGCCATCAAATCAAAGTTACGACCACCAATAAATTAATTTACGGCTCATAAAATTGTGTTGTTGCATACTTTGTGCATCGCTTTGATTTATGTTCACATTTACACCTGATGCGAGTAGATTTGACGTGATGACACAGTGACATAATAACAAGCTGACTTTTTTTTAAATCGGTGGAAGATTATTTATGACTTTACTGAAACTTGAAGGTTTGGATTTCAATTGACTAAATTGTTGCTTGTTTTGTTTTTTTCCATAAATTCCTGTGACGTTATTCGTCTCCATCATTTGGTGTGACGAACACATCTCGACATCGCATCTGACGCGCGACTGACTTCGTACGCGTAATCTTCGCCTCCCCGCTTTCGTCTCTTCCGATGCTGTGATCCCCTTTCACCATCATCATCCTCAACATCGCGGACCCCGTGGCGTGCGCCGCGCCCACCCTGTACGACCATGTGCATCCCCCCGGATCCTCCCCAGCCACCGGAGCGGGGACTTCCACCGGGGTGACGTGGTGGTCTATGATGAACGGAGGCCTTTACGAAGAAAGCCCCCCACCTGCACCCCAAAGTGCCGCGACACCTATCAGCAACAGCGGGATGACGAGCCCAGCCACGGTGCCGCCACCAACAGCAGCGACAACGTCGGCTACCTCGAGCTCATCTCCAGCGAGTGTCACGAGCAATAGTGGTTCTGCAGGTCCTCTACACGTGCCACCGAAGAGGCTAACGTCAGTGTACGGGGAGTGTGTGGAGACTAGCGTAATTAGGCCTTCCCATCACGGTCAACCCTGGAATTACTCGCCCACAGAGAATCACCATGCGGGCGCGACTGCTTTCGAACCGACTGTTGGACTAAACCACCATCAGTACGCCAATGCCCCCACGTACTACAATCTAGCAGCGGATCCAACGGGTGGTCGGGACAGTCGTAAAGCTTTATCCTTCTGGTCACCCGCTGCCACAGCAACCGGAGGAAGTCCGGAGTATAAATATTCCAGTGTGTCAGCGGCAGGTCCAAGTGCAGACCCAGCGGTATCCTCCTGCCATCAGAGCTTTTCTTCGTCGTCATGGTGCAACTATCCTTATTCATCTTCTTCCAGGCATCATGTTGAAGCACACCAGCCCGTCCCATATCTCACACCAGCCGATGAAAGGGGAAGAGTGGCAGCAGCAGCTGCCATGGTTGCCGAGAGTGCAGGTTTTGCTCACGCCCACGATAGTTATGGAATAAGGAACTATGCACAAGAACCGGTTCCTTCCACGCCGTACCCACCACCAGGTGAGTTGTCATCTAATGTATTCATTAATTAGCTTTGAACGGAACCCTCTTGCTTTGCTTGCCGTTAAAGGTATGTTGTACGTAAAGTGTATGTTCTGAATACAATACCCTACACTAGATGGCATGACATGCATAAAATTGGGTAGTACATGAAACAAGGGGACAGCTCCCCTCGATAAATGCTTTGGCTGAAATGTATTGGGGTGTTGCACGCAGTACACTGTTTCCAGACTATCAAATTAAGAAGTAGTCCAGTATCTATGCACCTGCTTAGAAAATCAATTTTTTAGATAAATTATTTAATATTGTGCATACTATCTTTAGTTTTATGTTATGGTAGTGGGTAAACTAGTTATGAAGGTAGTTAAAATTGTTGCATGACCTTGACCCACGAGATAAAATGAGTGCACATTTTTTCAAGACAAGTTGACTTAAAAAAAGTTATGATTATGACGATAACTTTCAACGGAGCAGTAAAAATATTTGCTGGCTATAAATTAAATTATTTGTATTTATAAAGCACTTTGCGGACATGCAATAATAATTAATGGCTCTTCGTAACGAATTTTTAAATGTTAAAAGCCTAGGTCAGTTTTATGACATAGTAAAATATAACAGCTCCTACGTAACAGTGTGTGCTGTTATTTCTTGAACCAGTTCAAGCAACATTTCAATTAGACGTTGACAGACTTCAATAATGAGGCCTAAATGGTGTGATTGTTTGAAATAAGAAAGTTTAAAGAGCACGGTACGATTGATTGTCTGAGTGCGTACGATTGCGCGGTTTAAAAGAGGGGCTGAATAACGACCACACATTATAGGAGCTGACGTCACCATTCTGCACGTGATCTAACAGCTGACTGTCACTTGTCACGCATTTACAGGAAGGCGCGCTCAGATTCAAGCGTTGTTTTTGGTGTGGGAATTTTATACATTAGGGGCGATTAAATCTTTTTTTTATTTAATTGCTTTGGCTCACGAAATAGAATTTTGATTTTATTTAAACAGAGGGGGTTCCGTGAATGGCTTTTAGTGTGTAGTACAGCAGCTTTTAGTGATACCTAATTGTTTAAAGTTATGTGGGGTTCATCCCCGTCTGCTTTGTTTTCCGTAGGTTCGTTGGGGTCGATGAGTGTGCCCTGTGGAACAGGAAATCCTTTGGAGTGGACGGGACAAGTTACGGTCCGGAAGAAACGTAAACCTTACTCCAAATTCCAAACATTAGAGTTAGAAAAAGAGTTCCTCTTCAACGCTTACGTTTCCAAACAGAAAAGGTGGGAGTTGGCGCGGAATTTGAATTTAACAGAAAGGCAAGTGAAAATATGGTTTCAAAACAGGCGAATGAAGAACAAGAAGAATTCGCAAAGGCAACAAGCGCAGCAGCAGAATAATAATAATGCAACTACCAACAACCAGAATCATCATGGGAGCCATCACCATCCGACACATCACGTCCATTCGCAGCATCACGTGGTGAATCACCATGTAAACGCGAATGGGGCGTTGAAGCATCATCAGTGACCCATGGCTTTTTCCGGGGTTGTCGTAGGCCACCATAATTTGGTAACTTAAAACACCAAGATGTTCTCATTTGTGTTATATTTGTACTACTTAAAAATAGACTTGGAATTTTTTTAAGGGTGTTAGGGAAATGACTGTTGCAACCCTGGAAAATGGTCTTTGCTGTGCCAAAGAAGTTAAGATATATAAGTAAGTGATACCCAAACCAGTGTTTTATATAATTAAGGTGACGAACTAGAGTTTTTTTTGTTAATGACGATAGGGCTTGTGCAAGATTTTATTTTGAAAGGGCAACTGGCAGGATGTTTGGGCCCCTTTGATTTCGGTGTCAACATTCTGTATGCGATGACCTGCAATAGACGTTTTCACTGTACATAATTTTCGACTGTATTTTGT
The DNA here is from genome assembly GCA_963966045.1 of Xestobium rufovillosum. Lineage (NCBI taxonomy): Eukaryota > Metazoa > Arthropoda > Insecta > Coleoptera > Ptinidae > Xestobium > Xestobium rufovillosum. Next base: position 15,187,709 of record OZ014496.1, read on the forward strand.
CCTAGATCGTAAGTCGTTGGAATTTTATTATGTAATCAATGTTGCCTGTAGTCTGAATGTGTCTAGTAAATTATTGCAAGTGTACCTAGACGTGCTAAACTTGCCGGTATTGTTACTTTGGAAAATTACCAAAATTTTTATTCATTGCGGAACGAGCATTTCTTTTTGGCGTATTTTGTTGTTTATATTACATTGTTTTATTTTACGGAGAAATTTTAGACTTGCATAAATGGGAGAATTAAATTTAAGTATTCCTTCGCTGTTGGCAATTAAGGGAAATTTGTATATCGAATATGTGTTTCAAAAGTGCGGTGGTATGACTTTTTGGAAATTATAGAAGAAAAAAGTACAAATTGTTTTATACAAAAAATGCATTTCCATGTATGGGTTTCTCTTAAAAAAAGTTGTAAATATTTAAAATATTTAGGTACCTGTAAATTTGTGGCTTCTTGTATACGGTTTACGCGAGACGAATCTGTTTATCGACATTCTACTGTTTTGTTATTTATTTTGTAATAGGTATTTAGTATCGTTTGCGTTTTTTTACGGAAGCGCTCTGGTGTCGCGTATTGTTTATTTTCATTTTCCGTTATAACGGATTTTTTCCGTTATAACGGATCTCATTTTCCGTTATAACGGATCTATTTTTCCGTTATAACGGATATTTTTTCCGTTATAACGGATCTCATTTTCCGTTATAACGGATCTATTTTTCCGTTATAACGGATATTTTTTTCCGTTATAACGGATCTTATTTTCCGTTATAACGGATCTCATTTTCCGTTATAACGGATCTATTTTTCCGTTATAACGGATCTTCCGTTATAACGGATATTTTTTCCGTTATAACCGATCTCATTTTCCGTTATAACGGATCTCATTTTCCGTTATAACGGATCTCTTATTTCCGATATAACGGATCTCTTATTTCTGATATAACGGATCTCTTTAGGTATTGTCTTCATTTAAATCAGTGCAACAGTTGGTAAAATAGGTACTTATTTGTTAGTTATGACCGCTGTCCGCTACCAACATGAACGATAAGTGGATTTCAATATCGTATCGTAAGTCACTTGGCGAGTAACACCATACTGCACACCGGTTATGTAAAATGACTCCCATTAATACTTAATACTATACAGTTCTTGGAAAGTCTGTTATAAAGGAATAAAAGCTCCGTTATATCGGAAAAAGATCCATTATATCGGAAATAAGAGATCCGTTATAACGGAAAAAGAGATCCGTTATAAAGGAAAAAGCGATCCGTTACAACGGAAAATGAGATCCGTTATAACAGAAAAAATCCGTTATAACGGAAAATGAAAATAAATAATGCGCGACACCAGAGCGCTTCCGTATTTTTCCACTCCGTTTGCAACGTATTACTTTTGTAATATACAGTTGAACTTCTCTAGGAATCCGAATTTACCTAACTTTAAATCATCTTGGAAAAATAGTGAAATTATAATTGTGTCTGATGTAATAATAATATTAATAATTGGAATCCAGTTAAGGATGCCGTTTAGCTAAATGAAATGTGTACATAGTTGAACCTGTGACTTGTGAAATTTTATTTCTTGTACAAAAATGCACTTTTTCCTGTAAAATATACCGTACTGAAAGGAGAAATAAAGTTTGTAAAGTCTGTAATAGTGTAAGCCATAATTCCACTCTTACCGTTTTAATATCCTGTATTTCAAAATTAAAAACAATAACGCCAATCTTAAATATAAACAATGATCTCTGATTGGCGACCTTTCTTAATTTTCATTTAATCTTTTAATTCCGAAATTATTTATTTATTATGTGAATTTGGACCCGGCGATGAATGTGCTAAAAAAGTAGGAACTTTATTACTTATCTAATTTTTGTACCTATCTAATTTTATTATTATATCTTTGTCTTTTTACTTGTTGTGTTCAAATGCATATTGTTGTGTTTTATGTATGTATATGTATACACATAAATATTATTATTAGTAATCTATGGATGTGTTTTATAAACATCTTTTTTTTTGTTTTATATTGTACAATGTAAAACGCTCTATTAATAAAGAGTTCATAAATTATGACAGAATCGCGAGAGTAAATTAAAATATTAGATGCGGCTCGGCACTGGATCCTGCAGCTTTTAATTAGAGGGCAAAAATGGATAATTCAAGAAAAGATGTTGGAATTAAAGCAAACTTTATTATTTCCATATTTATTGTTTGGGTATGATTTTTGTCTAATTTTTTTTTAACTGCTGGGATTTTTCTGAAGATTTTGACTTAACAGAGTTTTGTAAATTAAATATCTTGGGTTTGACTAAAGCTGTAGTGGTGACATCAGAATTTAAAAAAAATTAAATATACAGGGTAAGATGTAAGAGACTGTGGTTAAATAAAATCAATTCAAGAATCAATTGTACCCCTAACCACATAAATTTTGAAATACTATATACGCATTTCGGCAGCTAAGCTGCCATCTTCAGTAGCAGGGAAAAACCTATAGTAATAAAAATAGCAATAACAATATTAATGGAAAAAAAAAACAATTATATATATATATGACAATAATTCATTCATTCATTATTGTTGTTATTATTATTGCCATATATATATTTTTTTTTTCATTAATATTGTTATTGCTATTTTTATTACTGTAGGTTTTTCCCTGCTACTGAAGATGGCAGCTTAGCTGCCGAAATGCGTATATAGTATTTCAAAATTTATGTGGTTAGGGGTACAATTGATTCTTGAATTGATACAGGGTAATTGCAAAACTTCAAAATCCCTTAACTTTATTTTTCACATAAAATCATATCATTTATAGTTATTTTCTATGGCAAACCTTTAAATTACGTATCATTTCCCTGGCCTTTAAAAGAAGTTTTTGAGAAAAATAATTTTAATTCCTTTGCAGAAAAAACTGTCCTTGAATTTAAAGACGTGCAGGAAATTATACCTACAGTAATTGAAAAAGCATGCATTTTAGATAAAATCATCCTAAATAATCTGATACTGAAATCGTTGAGGAAATCCAAAAAAGCATTTAATAAAAATTATTTAATTAGAAAAAAACACTGAAGGATGTCCCATGTCTTCTGCAAATCATTTGACCTCGTTTCCTAATTTCTAAATGGAACAGCCTGCATACAGTATGTCCCGGAAAAGGGTTACAAAGAGGGAAAAAATTATTTTTGGTTTCTCAAAAAATCACTTCATAAAAAGCCCTGCTCGTTCTTAAACTCCCATCAAACATTATTTTTCATTCAACTGTCCCAGGGAATATTTTATTATTTTTTATGCTTTTTCAGAAAGGAATTTATTTAATTCAGTCCTGTATGATACTGGCGAAGAATGCTACTGTCTAGTAGATAATAAAAAAAAATCAGATTTTTTTCATTTTTGTACGGAAATTAGCCAAATTTTTTTTTAGAAATCGGTGTTAAAATTTAGAAAAAAAACAAAAAGAGACTACGTAGTTTCCTTGGATAAAAAATAATATTTGCTATGGGTTTTATAGTGATTTTTTTAGAAAGGTTGTCTATACACCATTGGGATCTCGCTTGTTTGAAATGATGAGTGTAGGTTTAAATGTGGCTAGACTATTTGACCTCGTATCGGAACGATATGAATACATTATTAGAGCACTTCTTCATATTCTATCGAAACATCCTCACATATTTACTGAAAAACGTTTCGTTTAGGTCAGACCATCATCAAGTTTCGTTTTTCTTATGGGCGCCATTTATGTCTTACCTACACTTTATGGAAAGAAGCAAATTTTTCTGATTTCATTGATAGGTATACAGGGTCCTGCATCTCACCTCCCGTCTTCTATACTACACCTAAACGATTTATTTTAGAAAAATGATTGAAACGGGACATTAGACTGTTTGTTAGAGAGCACATTTTAAAAATATTTTTGAATATACAGGGTGTCCCGAAAATTGGTGGTGCATCAAAGTTGTATTTTTTTAAATGGAATGCCCTGTAGTCTTATTGATTTTTGAGACCCTTTCGAGCTACTGTACATATCCCTAGAATATTATTAAATTTGATTTGATAGTTCCAGAGGAATAAATTAAAATAGAGAAAAAAAAATTTTTCTTTGTTTTAAAAAAATTATAAAAAATAGAAGAATCATCTTCAAACCAAAACTAAGCGGCAGGTTGCTTATAAGATAAGGTCAGTTTATCCTACTATGAATGTCATAAAAATAACTTATACAGGATGTTCAAAATTCAATGCCAAACTTTTCAAAATGTAATGCTATTTTTCTCCATTTTTTCAAATGGGACACCCTGTATATTTTTATCCCATCGGATGCAGAATTAAAAAATGAACATGTTTTCTAATTACAATTATTTCGACATTCTCAAAGGTTTCACAGATATTCGTAAAATCTTAAAATTATTATCTAATAAATAATAATTTTACTTGGCAGTTTTTAAATCAATCAATCAATCATTACTATTCTGACCACAATAAAGATTTTTAGGCAGGGGGGGGGGGAATTATTGGTGAATATATTATTGATCCTCACTTTTCTAACGGACATTTGAACGGTGCTATGTATTTTGATTTTTTATAAAATCAATTGCCAAATTTATGCCAAAATTTACCAATAGCTTTGAGTATTGCAATGTGGCTGCAGCACGACGGAGCCCCAGTATATTATTCATTACGAGTCTGGGACAATCTCAATACAACCTTCTCAAACCGGTGAATTGGAAGAGGAGGGCCATGTAATTGGCCGCCCCGATCATCCGACTTAACTAAATTAGATTTCTTTTTGTGGGGCTACGTTAAGGAAATCGTTTATCAGGAACCTCCAACCACACCAGAAAAAATGCAGCAAAGAATCAGAAATGCATTTCAAAACATTGCACCCGAGCTATTAGGAAGAGTAGCAAGGTCATTTCGTACCCGCCTCCGTTTGTGCCTCCAAGAGAACGGAAGACAGATTGAATATAATGTTCTAGTCATTGATTTAAAAACTGCCAAGTAAAATTATTATTTATTAGAAAATAATTTTACGATTTTATGAATATCTGTGAAACCTTTGAGAATGTCGAAATAATTGTAATTAGAAAACATGTTCATTTTTTAATTCTGCATCCGACGGGATAAAAATATAAGGATGTCCCATTTAAAAAAATGGAGAAAAATAGCATTACATTTTGAAAAGTTTGGCATTGAATTTTGAACATCCTGTATAAGTTATTTTTACGATATTCATAGTAGGATAAACTGACCTTTTCTTATAAGCAACCTGCTGCTTAGTTTTGGTTTGAAGACGTTTCTTCTATTTTTTATAATTTTTTTAAAACATGACGAAAAAAATTTTTTTCTCGATTTTAATTTATTTCTCTGGAACTATCAAATCAAATTTGATAATATTCTAGGGATATGTACAGTAGCTCGAAAGGGTCTCAAAAATCAATAAGACTACAGGCCATTCCATTTAAAAAAATACAACTTTGATGCACCATCAATTTTCGAGACACCCTGTATATTCAAAAATATTTTTAAAATGTGCTCTCTAACAAACAGTCTAATGTCCCGTTTCAATCATTTTTCTAAAATAAATCGTTTAGGTGTAGTATAGAAGACGGGAGGTGAGATGCAGGTCCCTGTATACAACTTGCCCATATTATATCGAATATTGTGACCATTTCAGTCAGAAAACATAAAAATTTTGCAAAAACTAAGTGGGCCTTGCAAGGAAACAAAAATTAAACAGTCATCAGTTTGTTGCAATTTAAGCAAATATGTATTCTTGGACCTATTACTGAGATGCATTTTTTCGAAGAATAATGTCTTGATAATTTTTCAAATGAAAATGCTATTTTGCATTATGCAACATAAAATTTTGAAAGTTAATTTATTGTTTTTAGCTCACGTCCTTTACAGGAAAACTAGAGTTTTTAATTTTCTTCTTATTGCAGTACATAGGTACTGTACAACAAAATTTGATATACTTAATATGGACAAGTTGTATATCGATGAAATCAGAAAAATAAGCTTCTTTCAATAAAGTGTAAGACAAAAATAGCGCCAATAAGAAAAAATAAAGTTGATGATGGCCTGACCTAAACGAAAAGTACACTAAAAATGTATCCATACCGTTTCGATACGAGGTCACATAGTCGAGCTATACACGGCAAAAACGAAAAGAACATTTGTATTTTGTTTTTCGGCCATAACTCGTATAGGTACCGTTCGAGATAGATCAGATTTCTCAACAGCGTATTAATGGGCACCAAATTCTGCAAAAGTGCCAAATTTAAACCTACTCTATCATTTCAAATAAGCAAGATCCCAATGGTGGACCTCGAATTTGAATCATCCTGTATTGCATATTTTTGAGTTGCCAGTATTTTTTTTTTATTTTGACAGATACACAAATTTTTTTATCTGACTGTGACCGTTATGTTGGTGAGGTAAAGAAAAAATATTTAGGAGAAAAAAATTATGCATTATTGTTTTAAAATTTCCTTACTGCTTAATAGCCTGTATAATATTTTCAGATTTTTAAAGCTCAAAATCTACCCCACAAAATGTCATGGCAGCTTTTGCTTTAATAATAATTTCAGTTTTTCATTTTGAATTGCATTAATTTGGAGGTGAATAATAATTATTCAACTCCAAATTAATGCAATTCAAAATGAAAAACTGAACTTAAAAATACCCAATTTAAACAAAATCATCCTTAACATACCTACTGAAATAAATCAGTTACAGAATCCAAAAATGCAACGATATACAACACAGTGGTGTAGGAGAGGAGCTACTAGTGGTTTCCATCAGAGAAAATAGGGATCAGTACAAAAGTAAGTCATTGTAAATATCCTTTCTCGAAAATTTCTTGCCTTGATGAAGTCATAACTTTTGATTTTTTATAATTAATATTTTTCGTTTTTTGCCTTTTCTTCTCGGATGGCCTTAGGCATTGTGCCTTCCGTTTAATCCGGATCTGGATGCCATTCATACCCAAAGAGCATTGCCATAAGATTTTGTACGTCAAAATTAGTCAGCTAAAACTTATGATAACATAGGTATCTTGTGATTATAACCTGATGGTTTCTAATAGATACCTTAATAAAACCTGTTGCAAAGCACTTTGGTCAATTAAAAGTACCCACCTGCCAGGATTCTGTTGCTGAACTAAGCGGATCAATAGTTTTTATATAAGTAGGTAGGTATCTAAAATTTGACTAAAAGATAAAACAATTAAACCTGCCTACTCTAAAATCGGTACTTAAATAATTTGCGAACATTGTGAATACACCGATCCATAACACTAACACTAAGTAATATTCTTAGAATTGATACAAAAACATAATTTGCAACTGGCAAAAACTATTCAAAATTGAACATTTTAGCTAGAAGGTAGGTATATCTGCAAGTACTAAAATACCAAAAAATAAGTACTTTCTCCTATCTGTAAAGCAGGTATAAAAGGGCGCATGTCCGAACACATTAAAAAAAAGATAAAACAAGCTCTTCTGAAGAATTTAAAAAAATGATCAAATAAGATTATCAAATCAGGATAGTTTTTATGAGGTAAGTTAACCTTTCAATAATTATTTATTATTATGTTCTATTATTTTTACTTGTGTTGTGTTCGTACGAATATACAAGTATTTCATAGTACTAGGTATGCAGTAGTTTCCGACACCTGGAAATTCAAATAACGCATGCTGGGGTTTGTCCAAACCTATAGACACAATTTACTATGAACAAGATTATAATACTACATATTCCTGTTCAAAGTACATACCTACATTCACTCAAATCTACACTTAACATTTTTGAAATACACGTTTGCATCATTTTTTGAAAACAAAACACCAGGTGAATGAAAGGTGGAAAATAAGCTTTGCCCGGATTATTTTTTATTTCGCATTTTGAAATTCTGGGATTATAGTCCGGATTTTGGCTTTTTCTTGGTTTCCTTAATCAAGACCTTGACTTTTTGAACTATATTCTATCAACAACACAACAACATACTCTATAACAGAAGAACTTTTTCCGTGGGAATATGAAATGCAAAATAAAATTAGGCTCACTGATTTTTCCTTATAATAAAGCGGTCAACTTTTCAAGCACATTTTTATAAATGTACATGAGAGTTTCTTGTGAAGAACATACACCGTCTTTAGTTAAGAGATGCCAACAAAATGTGTGTTAAAAGTTTCTTTCTTTGATGTTCTTTATAATTTAAAATTATTATTATAGGCATTAGAAGGGAAGTGCGAGGGGGGAATCGGGCCGATTTTCCATATTTCGCGCGTAGGAAATGCGACGCGCTCAAAATGTATCATGTCAACTTCCTCAAAAATGGTCTTATCGAGTTAAAAAATTTTTAAATTATTTCTTAAACTTTCAGGATGCTCACGAAATCTTTCAAATTACAATTTATTATTTATTTATTTATTACTTTTCATTCCGATTTTGGCACAGTGGAATTTTCACCTATCCAGGAACTATGCTCATTTTTAGAATTTAGACAAATTTCCGGCGGCAAAGTTATAGAGAAATGATTGAATTTTATTTTACACCAAGAGTCAATTCACTATCTCGCATAGAAAAAAAGTTATGGCGATTTGAACACGATAGTGGTTCTGAGCGCGTAACTCTTGAAATAGTATACCTGTCAGTGGCGACGCTTTCCTTGCACGTTGCTTAACCTGAAACACAATTAGGCACTACACATTTTCGTCCCATTTTGATATTTTCATCACACGGCGAATACTTATAAAATAAAACTAAATACGTCTGCACACATGTACAGTCTCCTAAAGATTGACGCTGTAACCGTTTCGTTATCGCACGCTACTGACTTCAAGAGTTACGCGCTCAGAACGATTATCGTGTTCAAATCGCCATAACTTTTTTTCTGTGCCAGATAATGAATTGAATCTTGATGTAAAATAAAATTCAATCCTTTCTCAATAACTTTTCAGCCGGAAGTTTCTCCAAATTCTAAAAATGAGCATAGTTCCTCGATAGGTGAAAATTCCACAGCACTAAAAAGACAACGTCTCGAAAATCGCAAAGCGGAATGAAAAGTAATTACATAATTGCAATTTGAAAGATTTCGTGAGCATCCTGAAAGTTTAAGAAATAATTTTTAAAAAATTGCAACTCGATAAGACAATTTTTGAGGGAGTTATGACATGATACATTTTGAGCGCGCCGCATTTCGTACGCGCGAAATATGGAAAATCGGCCCGTTTCCCCTCTCGCACTTCCCTTCTCTTCCCAATTAGCTCGGACAAATACTACTCACCTTTTGTTCAAAATTTTATGGAGAATTCAAAATCGTAGGTATACAGCGTTCCATTAAAAAAAAATAACTTTATCTCGGTACTCTTTTGTGAACCAGACTGTATCGTTAAGCAATAGATACTTTGCGGACTCATCACTTATTATAGAATTAAATACTGCATTACATTCTCATGATGTACAAAAAAACTATAATTCAATAGGTACTTGCCCGAGGAGTATTTATAAAAAACATAGTAAGTATTACTGGAATTTACGACAACCCCTGGGAAGTTTAAGAAGACAACAGAGTTTAGTATAGAAATAAGTAGCTATTGTATACATAGGTGGCAGCAAATTGACATTCGCTACATTAATCAGATTAAGAGATACGATTTTTATGCTTCTACATACCAAAACGCCCATTTTAGGACGTTAATACCCTACCTAAATTTAGCAACATTTGTTAATCTGTTCACAAAGCGAATGTATAAAAATGGCGAACACGTTTCTGAAAACATGCCAGTCATAAATGTTGCGCTTTGATGCACTTCTACGTGTTATAGGGTATTATGCACAATGGAGAAGAATGCACATTATACTGTTGAAGGTATGTCTAGGCTAAAGCACGAAAAGCCAGAATAAATACGCTGGAAATTCTTGAGCAACAAAGAAGATAATAAAGCGATAGCATGTTAAATACTTAACATCTTTGTTTAACTCATAGTATCGCCGGCGCCGTTGAATCCACTTTGTACAAAAATGTTGGCATTGTCCCTAGATTTATTTTACTCCTGGAAGAATTACAAATTTCAAGATCCTAATCACGGTAAGACGTGAGAAAAATATATAAACTATTTAATAAAGGACGGGCGCCATAGCATCTATATTGATTACTTATGGTAACCCGAGGGGCAAACCGCAGGCTAAATTTTGTACACCAAACTTCCATTTTTATGGGACTTCCACTAACTTCCACTGACTTCCACTAATTTCCACTGACTTCCACTAACTTCCACTGACTTCCACTAACTTCCACTGACTTCCACGCACTTCCACTGACTTCCACGCACTTCCCCTTCTTTAGTATTCTACCTTTCACCAAGAAGAGGTTAATAAAAATCATTTAATCTAACGAAATACGAATTAGACAACAATGTAGAAAAAATTTAGAAAAAATCGTTTGGCGATTAAAAATTTCACTGAAGTGAATATGAAAATAACATCTCTGTATAATGTAAATATTTATTAAATGACTGAATTCGAATTAAATGGGTAAATTCCGAGGCAAATTCATACTTTTAAAAAATATCCTTGTGCTGCTTATTTCGAATTGAAATACCGATTATCGATATACACCACGTCGTAAGTCACCACATTTACCTTTCCTACGATATGTCTAATTTGCTCAAGTCACATATTATGGTTTGTTGTTAATCTGTTGTATCAAACAAACTTTAAATTTGTTATAGTCAATTTTCTTAAGTAGAACACCTCGTATATTATTTCATCTTCTGAAACAGAATAGTATTCTATTTCAAAAAGTTTGAACATTCCCCATATCTATTTCCTGTCGATTTATCGCCCGATTTATCGTTAAGGTCGATTTTCAAAAATTGCTTCATTTGAGTAGGTACCTATAATTTATTGAACTGGTAGAATTGTAATTATTGAGGGTTTATTTGAAATATGGAAAAATGTCCTTAAATTCTGAATTTTAACATTAAATAGTTGTCAACCAACAAATTATTTTGTGAGAAATTTCAGCTCTACCAGTATAATAAATTACCGGGTAAATTACTCAAACAAGGCAATTTATCAAAATCGATCATAACAAATTCATAAAAGGTAGATATCGGGAATGCTTATACTTTTTGAAGTAGAATACCATTCTGTTTCAGGTGGTGAAATAATATAGAAGATGTTCTATACCTACATATATTAAGAAAGTTGACTATTACAAATTTAAAGTTTGTTTGGCATAACATCAGATTAACAACACCCTGTAGGGTAAATTAGAAGCATCCTGGGAAAGGTACAAGTGGTGATTCACGATTCAATTTGAAATACATAGAAAAAATATATTTTTAAGAAGATATGATGCAAAGCCGGAAAAGTTCTAAAAATAATTAATATTTCGAGAATGGATGACTTTTTGAATATAAAAACAAGCAAAATGGAAATCTGCTGTCAAAAATATGGCTTCCATTTAAAAAAAATTAGTTAGTAAACATTTCCGGTATAACCGGAAGTCGACCGGAAAGGCCACGACTTAAAATATTTTAAATAAAAAGTTCCTAGGCATTTACGCCCGAATTTAATTTTTTAGATTTGTAACTGTATTGTATGAGAAAACATCTATAGCTAACAGTTCCCGTGAATCACCCTGTATACTATTAATATATTACTGAATAATCCGTTAGAGCTTGACATTCGGAATAAAAACGATAGGGCACCTATGTTACGTCACTGATTCAATTTGGAAGCGAAGAAATGATTTTTTCGAATAACTCTTTAGGTTTTGAATAAAATAGCATTTTGCCTAACCGCTCACAATCGCAAAAAAATTAACAATCGATTGTTCTAAAACTGCTTGCCACTCCATTTAGCATTTCAAAAGCAAACATGTTTGGAACAAATGAGGTTTACAATTTTACAAATTTTAATTCAATGATTTTCTTAGATACCTATCAAAAAGTAAAATTTTTTTTAGAGAAACCTTGATCTCAACACCGTGTATCTTAGTTGAGAGTAATTTTAAGACATGCATTATGTTCTATGTTTATACAACTTTTCTTCTTATTTTGACCTAGGTATACCTCCCGAAATTTGTACACTCGTTATGGATCATGCCTTATAAAGAGAAAAATACTCGGAAAAATATATCTACGCATTACACAGGGTGGGCCAATAGTGTGTAATCGGTCCATATCTCTAGTTCTATTCAAGGTATCAAAATAAAACTTTACACGTATGTTGAGAACTCCACGAAGCATCTGATAAAATTATTTTGGTGTATACAGGGTGTTCACACTCAGTACCAAGCAAAAGTTATATTTTTTAAATCGAATACCCTCGGGTTGTTTAGGTATATATTTGAATTCTTTATAAAATTTTGCGGCAGCGTATGAAAGTTGATATATGTACAAACCTTACCTACTACACTAAGGCCCGGTTTTTCAAAGAAACCAACACCGGATTAAGTCTGACACCGGCTTCGTTGGTATGCTTTCTGATTGGTTGTATCGTAGCGACGAAGCCGGTGTCAGACTTAATCCGGTGTTGGTTTCTTTGAAAAACCGGGCTTTAGTGTAATAGGTAGGGTATGTACATATATCAACTTTCATACGCTGTCGTAAAATTTTATAAAGAATTCAAATATGTACCTAAACAACCCGAGGGTATTCGATTTAAAAAATATAACTTTTGCTTGGTACTCAGGGTGTGAACACCCTGTATGGGGTTTATAGAGTGAGCGATTTTAAGATATTACCATTTTAGTGCCGAAGCTATTTAAGATTTCTCTTGAGATTTCTTTATTGGATTAGGTTCACGGACTGCCCTATTCGTAAAATCCATGAGTACTTTTGTCACAATACTTAATATCATATAGGGTGGACGGCTTACATAATATGCATTTTTTCTCAGAAATTTCAAATGGAACACCCGATATGTTATTTTCATATTCGATAACCAGTTTACTAAGCTTTTGATTGATGTAGATATTGTTAAGTCTGCGACTGACGGTTTCGGTCTCGGTTTCTGTAGAATTGAAAATTCAACCTTAAAATGTATTAATTTGACTGATAGGTCCGTTCTCCTAAATTTTACCATCCAAAACACAAAATATGATTTCCATTTTGTTTCTGGAGTTGAGTTCACATTGAGACAAAAAATCATTGCCAGATTGTTTCTTCATGGTCATATTCTCAAATACTTGGTAACTTATTAAACCTAGGTAAGTATAAATTTTTGATACAAGGAGCGCCATGGAAGAAAAAAACAGTCTTTTCAAGAAGTACCTAATCTTGCAATGAGATTTCTTGTGCCAGTGTAAACTCTGTTCGCTAAATTTGATGTAAAAACAAAGTGAAAGCATTCTTCTGAGTTTTGGGTGGCAAAATCAGGGAAATTCCCCAAAAATGGTACAAAGTTACGGCAAAAATCTAATTTCTTAAGGTTCAATCTTTATTTCTGCCTAAATTATCAGTCGCAGACCTGCCAATATATGCATCAATCAAAAGCTTCATAAACTGGCTATCAAATCTGCAAATAATATTAGGGGTGTTCCACATAACATTTTAGAGAAAAGCTCAAGTTGACCATTCGGTACAATATGTATTTTGAATAAGTATTTTCATAAAAGTGTTAATGGATTTTATTTACAATTAGCGTATCCTGTGAACCTATTCCAATAAAAAATCTTTGGTAGCATTGATCGGCAGACGCCAGTAGCTCCACAAAGTTGGGTTCACACTGGTACTATAATGGCTGTATCTTAACATCGCTTGCTTTAAACCCCAACGTGCAGCATATCAACTTTCATGAAATTTTATGAGGAATTCAAATATGTAAACAAATGTGGGGCATTTCATTTTGATATCTTGAATAGAATTAGAGATATGGACCGGCTACGCACTATTGGCCCACCTGTATAGAAAATATAAACTAATGTAAATTTACCGTTACTATGCAAGCAAAGGTCCAAAAACTAGTTTAGACTACTCAACTCTCGACGAATACGACGTTACGCAGACCATCTAGAACTACAGCGCATGCGTAAATGCCCAGAAACTTCCATTGACTTCCACTAACTTCCACTGACTTCCACTAACTTCCACCAACTTCCACTGACTTCCACTAACTTCCACTAACTTCCACTGACTTCCACTCACTTCCACTGACTTCCACTCACTTCCACTGACTTCCACCAACTTCCATTAACTTCCACACACCTGTACACCAAACTTCCACAGCGGTTTGCCCCTCGTGGTAACCTACTTATTGACATTTAAACATGCATTTACCTCCTTATCTATAAGCATAATTTGTCGAAAAAATAAGCAGGTACCTAGTTCTCTTCAAAATCGATTACGAGTGGGTGACAGTTCATAAATTCATAAATTTCTTCTTTACTGCTCTGCTCTACTACCAATTAATCAACTTTATTGGAAAACGGGATTAAAAAAATTGAAAGACGATGGCTGTGAATTTTCCAGAAACGAATTTTCCTAAAACTTTGTACAGGCATGCGGTATGATAGGTGGCATTACTATAGGTACCACTACTAAAGAAATTTGGCTGCTGTATCCTTCCTAAATGCTTAGAAAGTTATTGTAGAAAAACCGTCTGCAATCTTCCTGCTTCCAGAGATCATACTGCTCCGCCCAGAAGTTGAATTGGGTATACGTATGTGGTTATACAGAGTTTTCTTCATATTGTTGGTCAAAAAATCTGCACTGAACTTTCCGTGGCCGAATTCTGGCACATCCTGTATAAGTCTCGGACCACGAAGATAGAAATTACAATTATTGTCAAGGGTTAACACTCCCTTTTGGAAATTATTAATAGAATGGAAAGTAACAAAATCAAGTAAACTAATAAGAATAAAAAGTAAGAACATCAGAACAAATGTCAAAATAAACTTATTCGCCACAGTATAAAATCCTGTTTATTTACTAAATGAAAAAGGTTTATTCCAAAGAAGAATGCCGGCCAATAACTCCTGAGGTCTTGAGAAGTGTAAGATCTGGATTTGAATCCAGAATGTATTATTGTATGACAATTGGTGGAGGTCATTTCGAGCAATGCATTCGATAGTTTAAACCTTTTGGTTCTTTTATTAATTTTTTAACTTGGAAACTTCAAGAAGCAATTTCTCGGTAACAAATTGATCGAATTGAATAAAACAAATACGGTTGTGTAAGTAATGAAAAACCCTTCCAAAGTAGGGATCATTTGACCCCCCCGTCCCAATTAAAAATTTTGGGGGGTCGCTACCCCCCGCACAGGGCTAGAGCTACAAGAATGATTATTGAATAAAAATTGATCCCCTTTGATATAAAAATCGACGCGTTTTTGAATTTTTGTCAAAACGTTTATTTTGCAGAGTTTTACGGGGGTAGAAGTTTTCGTTAGGACACCGTGTATAATAAATATGAATAATTAGAGCAATAAGAGAGGAACCGAACAAATATAACAAAGCGCTCCTGTGCTCTAACCATATGAGTTACGCATTTCTTTTATTGCGACTTCTTGCTCTCTTTAGAGAAAAAAGATACACCTACCCAAGAGAGATTCCCTTCAGTTATTTTCACTTATAAAGGCATTTCAATTTCTGCACCATTTTTTAAATGGAACGACCTGTACTCGGTTCTACATAAGACTGCAATTTTTGGATTCCATAGTAAATTGATATTACTCTGGTTTTTTTTCTCCCCCTAGGGCCTGCCTGCCCGTAGGCTCAGATGCACTGCAGCCACAAAATAGGCTTATTGTGCTCACCCTAAATTCTAAGTCACACCCATTTCATGATCTTGGTGCCTTGGACCAAACGGTACAAGTCAAACATTGAATGTGTGGAAAATTCTTCCGGTTCCATCAGACATCGCCCGAAAATTCACTGCCTCCTCTGGTCTAGAGCTTCACATCTGCACAAGATGTGCATAGGTGTCTCCCGTTCCTTATTACACAAGCGGCAGTTAGGGTCTCCGTAATATTTGCCAATCTTCCACAGGTGTTCTTTAACGGTCGTGTGTCCCGTTAGGAAGCCTATTACGATTCTAATTTGCATCCTACTAAGGCAAAGTAGCTCTGAGCATCTTTTCCTGCAAGGTCCCTTTATTTACGACTTGCTGTGCCTGTGTCCTGAAGTCACGTTCCAGTAATTGTGATGTTGAGCGCGAATCCATCCGTTTACTTGGTGTCTAACTGCACTCTTAGTTATGCCTAGGGCAGGTTCCGGTCCAACGAAAGGATCGTTGGAGCCCCGCTTTGCTAGTTTATCGGCTTCCTCGTTCCCTATCAGCCCACAGTGACCTCGAATCCAAAGTAGTCTCACCGCGTTCCGCATGGCTAGGATATTAAGTTGCTCGAAGCATCCCCACACCAGTCTGGAAGACATCTTTGGGCTCATAAGAGCCTTCAAAGCTGCCTGGCTGTCTGATAAGATAAAGATCCGCTGATTTTTGTAGCCCCTCTTAATGTTTTCCCGCGCACATTGTAGTATCGCGTAGACTTCTGCTTGAAAGACAGAGGCATATTTGCCCAGAGAGGAGCTGAGTTTCACTCTTGGTTTATCTCCAAACAGTCCTGACCCAGCCCCTGTGTCGGTCTTAGAACCGTTGGTGTACCATATTAGACTGCCGGAAGGTATGCTGTTCAGAATTTGGTTCTCCACTCTACGGGTTGCATAAAGACGTCTTTCGCTTAAACTGCAAGTGTGTGGTGTGATTTTGACAATTTGCAGAGGAATTTCGACAATATTATGTTTCTTTGGATTGAACAGGTAATATGTGGAAATAAATTTAAAAAAAAACAAAACTGAAATCTTGGCATGTAGAAGACTCGAAAAAAGGCTAAAACTAAAATACAAATTAGATACCTATGAAGTCGTGGAGTTCTGCTATATTTGAGAAATCAAATAACTCGCGGTGGAATAGGAGCGGTAGTGACATAAAAGAAAGTATAACCCTAGGTCGAATGGCGTTTAACAAAAAGAAACTCTGAAGAGACTCTTACAAACGTATACGTATTTCAGCATGGCATTATATACGGTTGTGAAACGAGGACTCTAGGAGAAGCGGATAGGAAAAGACTAGACGTGATGCTATACAGACGCACGGTGAAGATACCGAGGATGGATAAATGTAACAATGGGAGATATTAAATAGAGTTCGGGAAAAGAGAAATACATGAAAGTGAATCAAGAACAGGATAATGGGACACCTTCTGAGACACAAAATCAATGCAATCTAAAAACTTGTAGCCGCATTAGTAATGCTGTCGTGGAGGCTGTTGGCGAATTCTTTGCTGCTGCGATAAGCTGGTGCCATATTCAGTAAATTGACCTGTCGGAGCATCCATTATTTGGCCTGAAGAAACATCGGGTGTGACGACTAATGTTTTATCCAGAGTATTTGCCTAAACCTAATAATACATAATCATTTCACATAACATTTACTATTGCTGGAGCTGATGAAACATAGCTCCCATTCTTTAGAATACCTGTAATTTTAATAAGAACGTAAGTAATTATTCTTCAGAATTTAATCTTGGTAGTTTAGGTAAATTTAAAGGTTCAGTTATATTATATTCATTTAATTTCTATAAAACGATCATGATACATTAAATACATAGATAGTCATTATCCCGACTATCGTGGTTGGCTGTGCCACGCGCATACTCTGATTGGTTGCTCACCGTTATGCAAGGTGCGCAGTTCAACTTGGCTCCAGACCTCTGCGCCCGGAATTAAAAATTGCAATTGCAGTAGATGAATGGGGAAATAGTAGTTAGGATACTATCATAAAATTGAATTAGTTACTTCAGTATACGTAAATAAAACGTGAATGCAGCACCCAGTTAAATCTACGTAGAGAGGTTTGTGCTTCGGCAACGGGAACTCAAAAATCAAAAATTAGAAAGCAGGCACGAGAGGCATTAATATCTCGATCGCCTGGGCAATTTTTCATGAACAAAAGAAAATTCCTTTGCCACGACAATTTCACTTCGAAAAGTTTATAAATAATGAATTGCCGTCTGACTACTTTCAAAGAGAACATGTCGAAAGTGAGCAAATAGATAACGCGGAAGTTGTCTATTCGACAGTGACGATCCTACAAGCAGTCCAACCGGTGGAAATGGAACTGATGTTTATTGCTCATTCAATTACCCGTCAAGACTATTTAGTTGCCTTTGATCTTGTTCCGCACAGCGCATACAAATCGTATATACATAGGTATTGCAACGAATTCAGTTCGTGATCTAGGTACAGTGAGCTAAGAATGTACAAATACCTTTTCTGATAACTGTAGTACAGAAAGGGCTGCTCCATTTGGTACCAATTATCAAAATTTAAATGAAGTAAAAAACCTTCATACCTACAGTAAATCTGATTAAAATTTTAAAAAATTCTGACTAAAAATTCGACTATACTTGGGCCGCCCAACAGACGGAGTGATAACCCTGCAATCATGAGCTCTAGGCAGGACCATTATCAATTTAGGACGACCAAACCGCAGTGATGCGCTTTCTTTAGACCCAACGAAGTCGCATCACTCCAATTAGGTCGTCATCAATTAATATTGGCCCCGCTAGAGCACGTTCTTGCAGGGTGATCACTCCGTCTGTTCGGCGGCCCAAGAATAGGTACACTATGTAAAACGCTGAAAGATGTTTTGCATAAACAAAGGATTAAGACTGCGAGAGATTCACCTCTTAAATCACTGGAAATAAGTTAGTCCACGTTAGCGTGTTTACAGCCGATTGGACTTGTGGAAGTCTCGTCTGTCTCGCTCCCACTCATTGATTGTCACTTGGAACTAGGTGTTCGTTTTTCAAAGATTACACAAACAACTTTCGGAGTTCCTATCTGAAATTTTGCAATGTGTGAATATGCGCTATGTTGGTTTTCTTGCAATTCCAGAAAGAAATGCTTTATTTCCAATTTAAAACAGAAAAACAAATTTGAAGCAGAAAAATGTTTCTTTCTAAAGAAGAACAAAAAACTGAGATCATAGCACGTATCTGCACAACAAGAAGTTTAAGTGTACACAATCAGGTAGAAACTCCGAAAGTTATCTGTGTAATCTTTGAAAAACGAACACCGAGATCTCAGGGACTATCAATGTGCGCGAGCGAGACAGTTGAGACTTTGACAAGGCCGCTTAAGGGTGGCTACCTATGCCACAATTAGTTTCTGAGGGATCCAAGGGTGTGGTCGGATGTAGCCGAAAGGCAAATATCGTGACCCTGTAACGCCAAAGGAAATGCAACAATTATTCAAATAAATGAATAGTAATTTTCCACATTCGCATTAATCGAGATTCCAGCTGCAAGATTTTTGCCAAGATAATATGTTCGCGACGCACGCAGTAGTCTCCCTTCCATTCCTCCCGCCACTGGCTTCTCGATGACACCGAGAGCGCATAGCGGTACAACTCGTGGTAACTCCGAAGACGATCACGTTTATGAGATTAAATGCTGATTGTTGTACCTTCTATATAATTGTTAAATACTTGATATTTACCAATCGAAACCGCCGCTAGTGTGTCACCGTAATACCCAAGATTTTTCAGAAACGAGTACTAAATTGGAAGTGGAGCTAAACATGCGTCAGGGGACATTTTCCAATAATACGTAAAAGCACGTAATGGATTACAGCTAGTCGAAAGGCAAGCCTAATTCATTACACTCCTAAGTTGACAGGCAGTGAAAATACCACCGCTCTTGGAGTTAATTTCCATGCAGAGTTCTTTAGCACAAACATTACTTGCCTATACACAAAAATACCTCCATCTCCTACACGGAAGGGAATTGCGACAATCACAAGACGGAATAATTCTCTTCTCCACTCACTCATTAGAGGAAGTTCGTGTCGGAAGGCTGCGTTAGTCCCTCGTCGTTACATTACACCGAAACAACACTTACTACCAACGAATAGCCATTGCAAGAATTGCGAAATTGCGATTTACGTACGTCCGTAGATTTTGGTTGGTGATTTCCCGAACTTGTAACTTACTTGTAACTTACATTGCCAAGCGCGAAATACGATATCTGTAAGTCACATGCTCCATATGTAAAATTCTTGTTTGATTTGTGCCAGTTTAAATTTTTAATATTTTCATGTAAATTTCGTAAATTTCTGGCAAATAAATAACTATAAGTATATAATATATCTACGTTTCGCCCCCGTACGGGGGCTTTGTCAAGATTTATTAAAAAGAAACTTATATATAATTAAATTAATAGAGTTTGTTTATATTTACTCCGTGAGTATTATTTTAGTTCTTTTGCAATAGTTCCAGAGAACCCTATCTCCGACTAGAGTTTAAGGTATTTATCGACGACCAGAAATCCCACCGACCGAAGCAGCACCCTGTATAGTCACAAAAGGTGACGCAACAGGATCGGTCGTTGTAACCCAATGAAAATTTTGTTATAAACGATCCATGTTAGGAGATTTTCTGAAAATTAATAGAAACCGAGATAAGCGAAAAATTACTACTCGCATCAACAGACACGAATATCACTTTGTCTTCCTGACTTCTGAATGCACGTTTTCAAGGAAACAGACTCATTTACTGACGGAACCCAAAGTGCCGAAAGCCCATACAGAATCCAAGTTTCACAACTTGTTTCAGAAATGTTCAGTCTCCCACAGCCTTCCACGACGATTTCTACTCTCTTCGGCTCCAAATCGCACTTCTGACATTAATTGTTACCTATTTGAATTTGTAGGTATTTGATTTGTATTTGATCGAATTTTGAAATTGTTTGTTGAATTCAAGGGGCACTTTGTTAACCATAAATTGGGTCTAAGTCTTACGGTTTCGACGTTATTAGACGTTAAAATAAAACCGTAATTTTTCAAATTTCATCAATTATAGCTTGGAAACGGTACGACATAAAGAAAAATGACTTACATGTCCCTATCCCAGTTTTTAATTCTCTATCTATCTATAATGGGTCTGGAAAATACTGCCTTCTGATTGGTCAAAAAATGACAAAAAGTTGACAATCAGGAAGCAGTATTTTCCAGACCCATTAGATAGAGAATTAAAAACTAGGATACGGACATGTAAGTCATTTTTCTTTATCTCGTACCAATCAAGTTCTAACTTATGAAATTTGAAAAATGTCTATTTTTAACGTCAAATAACACCGAAACCGTAAGACTTAAACCCAATGTATGGTTAACGAAGTGGCCCTTAAATTCAATAAACAATTTCAAAATGCAATCAGATTCAGAGTGTTCCATTAAAGAAAACAAAGTTAGGTGCTGTGCAGAAGAAATAAGGCATCCGGTATAGTCGAATATAATTTTATAATGTGGAGGAAGTTGATTGGACGCAACTTTTATTTGAATCATTTTTCGATATCCACTATTCCTGTTGAGTTATGAAATAAATACTCTAGCGTGGGACACCCTGTATACCTAAAACGAGATCATTTTTAAGTTTTCATGGAATAAATCTGGAAATTTGACATTAAAAATTGTAATTTATTTTAAACCGAGACCTTTGAACTCTTGATTATTCTACGTTATAAAATTAAGAAAGAAGAATAAAAATATTGTGATCTAAACAGGTTGTCCCATAAAGTATGGGTGGCACAGGACTTTCTTGTTTTAAGCGAAACGCCCATTATTTGTCTAATGAAATTCTGTTCGAAATTTCCCTGGAAATTTCATTACTACTAATTTTAGTAACATGTCTATCGCTTTTAAGTTTTTGGTTTTTTAGGTGATACAGAACCAACTTTAAAAATATTATCTTATACAGGCTGCCCCGCAGATAAGCCTCGACAACATTGTTATCTCACTTATCTTTAAAGATAGAAACAAGTTTAAATGGGGAAAAAGTTTAACAATTTGGAGCTCTTTAATATGCCCTCACAAAAATCGACTTTGCTCTGTTGGTTACCTAGATATTTGAATAAAAAAGAAAAATCTGCAATTTTGTTTTTTGTTAATAACTTCTTTATTTATTAACATTTTGATGATTTGTAAAAACATGTTTAAATTGTTGTTTAACCAGCATATTTTACAGTACTCTAAAATTGTCTCCGACGTTTCATACACTTGCAGTCATCATCAGGTTTTTTTTTTCTTATGGACGCAATATTGTATTGTTATGTCACTAAATAGCTTATTCCCTGCTGAAAATAGCAACCTATAACAAATGAGTATTATTCCAGCACAAATACAATACCTAGTTTTAGAAAATAAAAATCTATTATTTTGGACAACAATTTAGTTGGCCTTGGTAAAATAGATTTACGAAAATGTAATTTTACAAAATATGAACTTTTTAAACAATAGGAAGGTGTGAAAGAAAATCTTAACGACGAAATTAGAAATAAGTTTTATTTTTTTAGTTTTAAAGATGGTGTCTTCCCAATGCACACTTTCTTTATTACTTTATTTACAAAACAGTGGGCATGTCTACTTGTAAAATTTTGAATTGGTACAATAACTTGCACGATTTACGATTCCAATTCAATAAAGTTATTTAAGGATTAGGAAGAAGCCGTACAAAGACGTCCAATTAATTGTACTATTTACGACGAGCGCAAATTTGCATCGAGGATGAAGGCGCACATTTTGAACATTTGCGACAATAAAATAAATTGTTTTCGTTTGTTTCGTAACTAGTTTTTATTATTATATCCATCTTTTTGTTTTTCAATTTTGAAATTATGATTTCCTGGGACGGCAAATAAAATTTTGAACTAAACTATTTTTTGCAGTTTCTACTGCTATAAATTATGAATGTTTCATTGATGTCTACTAAACTAAATAAAACTGTAATAATTCTTGCAAAATTACTCCTTAATGAAGTTGTTTTTCCATGGATAACTAAATTTTTCCACTAAATTATGAATTTTATTTTCTGAAGCTATTATTTTTGGTAGAATATCAACTTGTGTACTCGGCAAACAATAAGCTATTAAATGACATAACAATCCAATATGGCGTCCATAAGGAAAAATAAACCTGATGATGATTGTAAGTGTATGAAATGTCGGAGACAATTTTAGAGTATGCGGATTAAACAACCATTGAAACCTGTTTTTACAAATTATCAAAGTCTTAATAAATAAGGAAGTTATTAACAAAAAACCAAATTGCAAATTTTTCCTTTTTTCAAATAAATGTATCTAGGAAACCAACAGAGCGAAGTCGATTTTTATGAGGGCATATTATAAAGGGCTCCAAATTGTAAAACTTCTTCCCCATTTAACCGTGTTTCTATCTTTAAAGATAAGTGAGATAGCAATGTTGTCAAGGCTTATCTGGGACACCCTGTAGACGATTTTTTGCAACAACAGGTAAAGGTAAGAAGTATTCGTGAAGACATCAAAAAGGGCTTAATATTAATCTCAATATTTAAAAAAAAGGGTGCGTAATTTATTTATGATATACATAATAATCTAAAAAGAGCTGATGTTTGAAATTTGCGTTGCAAGGCAAGAAGCTGAAGAAGCGGCGAACCGCCAGGCCGCCAGTTTTCGTTTACGTTTAGATGTTGACTGTTGATTTGATTGTTGATTTTTGGGTCCTTTGCTCTTGGAGTTATTGGAAAGATATTAAATAACTACTACCTACTTATTTTATTATTTTATTACCTTTATGCTTTATTATTAGTGTACTGTAGTGACTCGTGATGTAAAGAGTTACAGTTTTAGTTGTTTAAAGCGTTATGTATTTTTAATAAAAATGATTTACAAATTTGGTACTACTTTACACAATTAAACTGTCTTAGATTGTAAAATATTTTGCTGTTATTGTTCTTTTACGCACGAATCTTTAATAAATGCATATTTTATTTGGATATGCTTTTATTTTTTATCTAATCCTAAATTCTATAGTACCTCTAACTCCAATTTCTGTGACTACAGAGTTTGTGGTGTATTCAACAACAACTTTCGGGTGAGTATACCCAAAATACAGTATTTTGTATTATTAGGTATATTGTAGTAAAGCGTTCCATAAAATTTGTGTTGGAGTAAATAAAACTAAATATTTTTGGGGCACAGCACCCACTGGTACTTAGTACTTTGTATATTTTACTAAATAATATGGTTATGTTTAACACAACAGCTTTACTCCAAATAATTAGTAGGTACTTATATTTTGTCCCAATTTGTATTCATCAATATTTTAACCACAAATTGTTTGTGCACGTGGAACAATTGTGAAAGTTATCTACCACAACGTTATCATCAGAGTGCAAGTGACAGAGTGTCAAAATCCAAAAAAGAAAAATCCTAAAAATCTTTACTAAAGTAATCGCCAGATGTCAGAATTTTAGGTTAGAAATAACTGAGTAATAAACAATAATGAAATTGAATTGAAATTGATTGTTTGTGCACGTGGAACAATAAATTGTGAAAGTTATCTACCACAACGTTATCAGAGTGCAAGTAACAGTATCAAAATCCAAAAAAGAACTATCCTAAAAATCTTTACTAAAATAATCGCCAGATGTCAGAATTTTAGGTTAGAAATAACTGAAAAATGAACAATAATGAAATTGAACTGAAAATTGAAATAGAAAATGACTTTCATATATTATAGAAGAAGTCGACTAATAAAATAATAATGAAAATTGCTTTTATACATTTCAGAGTACAGAGTTGTACCAAATTACGTACGTGTAGGGTAGATACATGTCTTGGTGCTTCATAATTAAGAGGGAAAATGTAGCAGGTATGTAAGTATAATAATATCGTTACTGAAACATTCTTGCAAGATCTTATGTAAACATCGTAATTGTGGCAAAATGCAAATAGAGAGTGATGCCAGACTCACCGGCAGGGTGCATATGCACAGGAGTCGCGAGGGTGGTTTACGATTTACGAGCGAGATAGGTCATACCGATACTGGTAATAAGCAGGAGTAAGACAGAGGGAGGCATCCGGATATTAGAAGAGTGTTCGGATCCGACGCCAGCCGAGGGGGGTTCGCAAAGTGTCCTAAAAGTTTTACAATCGCTAGCTGGCTGTGCGGTATACGGCATACTTGATGGCCGATCTTCCAATGTGAGTAGCGCCCATAACACTAAGATGTATACGGCTGCGCTGGGCCCCTCCTATATACTATATGCAATCCGCACGCCACATACCTATAGGTATAACCCGGCGAGTGCAGGGTGCTGTGACAGTCATTAGTCGTGTTCGACAGCCGCGGGCAACATGGAGGTGAGCAACCTAACCTACTTTGCTAATTATATACCCTGCTTGCTGCTTCCCGACAATTACCGACCGCGCCGCTTTCCGTGCAAACGCCGCTCATGAGCGCTCTCGGGCCGACTCATACCCCGCTTTCCGTACAACTGCATGCCATACGCCCCACACTCATTACCTCGACCACGTGATCGCATGCTACTCTGCACACTTTGTTTTGCCCGAAATACACTGGCTAATCTCCATGTGAACCGAACGAACACATAAAAAGCGACATCTACAATCCAACGTACAACGAACCAAGCGATTTCCAAACAACGTCTAGACCCTCAAAATGTGTTATGAATGACAAATAAGCGATAAACAAGTCATCTTCTGAACGCCACGCAACATTTTCATCAGTTCCAATAATTATCCCTCAGTGGTTAAATTAAATAAAACAATCATTAATTTACGCGCCCCAACGAGTATTGATTCCACGTGCTCTTCTCGCTTGTTGCTCTGGGGGTCTGGGGTCAAATGGAAGGCCTAATTGAATGTGACGTGTTGATATGGGGGTCGTCCAGACGTCTATATGGCGCTGATTGTATAAACTGTCGAGATCGATGGCATCAACCCTCGTTTGGGACATGATGCCCCCCACCCGTTCGCCACCCCGCGAATCGTTTAATACGGCCGCAATTGTGGAATGTCGGCCATCTTGATTACGAGCAACTGGTTGAGAGGGTTTCTAGAAAAATGATACCTATACATGTGGCAAAAATTATTTAATTTTTTTTTCCTAATGAAAATAATATTTATTCAGGAGTAGCATAAGAATAGGAAATTAAAGACTAAACATATTTGGAAACAGAAAAGTTACATTATTAATTAACCCGGTACTTATCGACGTAAAGATAACCTTTACATCTTTTTATAAGTATAATGGGCAAAACAGATAGGGAAGAATGCAAGATATGTTATTTCCGGCAATTCATAGTGGTGTCGAGTTATAACATAACATGGTTATGCAATTTGTGAATTTTAAATTTTCAGCCGATGTTTCGCCTACCTACATTTATAAAAACTCGATGAATATTTATTAATGCAAAAACATTAACTGAAAAAAAATTCAAGAGCATGACGACGAAAAGAACAAAAATTTCAACAATTTTAATTATGGTTTATTTGCAATAAAAATTTATTGCAACTAACGCCCACTTATCTATACATTTTTTCAGATATACAGGGTCCTGTAATTTATCTACTAAAATTTTTAAAACAGTTTCACTAATGGAAATTAAATTTAAATCGCTCAGGAACAAAATATAATATATTTAATCACATTAAAATATAACAGAAAAATTAATTTCTGAAGTCTTTGGAGTCTTCACGCCATTCGTTCGCACAGGTTACAATTGTTTTGACATTTAACAAGAATCATGGATACAGTTGCAACGTAACTGATCATTAGTCCAGGTCGCTATCAGACTGCATTATGACGTCACGATCACATGTCTTCGCTTTATACTTTGATTTTTGGTTCTACGCGCCAAAAATTCCACAACTGATATCAATAATGTAGGTCTTAAAACAGTGTTATTTCTCAAGATAATTAAGTTTTAGGATTTAGGTGATTTGATCTATTCGCAGCACATTCCTCGTTACGCAATACAAATTAATACAGAATTTGATTGAATTGGTTGTAGGTTACCTATCGACTTAATACATCATCTGACATAAGTATGTAACCTAAATCGCGTATAAGTCGGCTTTAAATTAAATATCTTTAGACGATGTAGCTCAGAGCACTTTCTTATTAATTTAGTCATTGTTTTCTGTCAAATTTCCAACACCTACTCTTCTTACATTAGACACTTTTTGCAACGAAACCTAAAATAGGTCTTTAATGATTAGTGTTGGTTGTGAACAGTCTATCAGTCGAAATATAATTTAAATGCACATTCAGTGGTGTGAAAAAGTAGGTATGGATGGTACCTACCATTAAAAAAACATATTATAGGTACTCCATTTTGTGATAATAAAAAAGGCAACTTCTTCAAAACATCATTTTCAAATGGAGATTTCTTCTTATCTGGAGAAAGGCAATTTCTTCGCAAAAGTGTTAAATCGATCAGTTCGTGATTTTTTCTGTCATCCCCGTTTAAGGACAAGTCTCTCTAAAATATGCCAAATACGTTTTAGACTTTAGAGTATTTAATAGTTCGTTTATAGGGTCTGTTTCGTACATATTTTCTAAATTTATTGCTTTGTTTTTGGCAAGAACTCGTTTCCAGAAGAGGAGTAAACGCGAAATAACGAGCCTATAAACCGGTTTTCTACTAACATAATAGGTATTATAGTAAATATTTTAATTAAAATGTATCCAAACAAGAAAGGACTTCGGCGGCCATATCTAAGAAACCGTCAATAGTACAGATTTATAAGAGAAAAAATAATAACAAAAGTGGCCAAGAGAAATCAATGAAAATTATATTGTTTCTAATTTTGCTGCTTATAGAGGACGTATAGGTAATAGTCATAGTCAATAGAAAAATAGGGCTTTCTCTAAAATATAACCAGTTTGGAGTCTTCCCATCTTCCAAAAATTCACTTCAATCTTTTATATTCGGTAGGTAATTAACTCATTCTACCACCCCTAAAACTCTTATATCTTCGATAAGAAAAAGATATCATCAACGTACGGTTTTCACTGTTCCTCTTTTTAACTAGGTGGTAATTAATTATATCGTTACAGTAAAATTTTCCAAGGTAATTTGAAAAGCTTATAAACAGCGCCCTCTCTAACGATCACTGCATAACAAAAGGGGCGTAATTTATAAAATCATCTGATTAAACGAAGAGAGCTCTTTTCAAAGAGACCAAGTTTGCCAAATTCGTTTAAACCAAACCGAAGTTAAGGTCAGGTCATACCCTATTTGCCCGTGTTATCAGGAAGTCAGAAATGATGCGCGCGCCGCTCACCACGCGAAACGTTATCACAGTTATACTTACGTTTAAATAACTCGTTAGTAAAAACTGCAACCAGCAGCGACGGTAGGTAGGGAGGTATCGCATAGAACTGATATTTTGGTATTCTGCGGCCGGGTGGGATCGGCTCCCGTAGAGATCAGTTTTTCTCTCACGTTTTTACATTATCTTTTTTGCAAAAAATGCGTGTGTCTGGTGCGAGGACAGTTAAGGGGTCTGTTTAAAATGCATGTGTCAACTCTGGGGTCTGTTTTAAAAAGTTACTGTCAGCAAAGTGGTATGTTTCGCATGATGATCATTTGTGGCTTCCTGTCGCCACGGATAAGTCCCATACCATTCGTTCTTTTTCAACAGTTTCGGGCAAAACTGTGCGGGTCTGACCGAAGTAGGAAACATTCACACACTACACGTGCCTATACATTTTTTTTCAATCCATCCACATGAAATCTGTATTGGCAGTGGCGGAAGTATAGTAATCATAACAGTGAAATATAGAAGATGAAAATGTTAAAAAATGCTACTGAGCCCTTTCATCCGTACCGTCCATTTGACTGTATGCATACACATGTGTATTACACGACAGATTTTGTTGTCAATAAGTGAGTCCCCCGACTAAAATCAATCTTGTCCGTTTCAGATGTCTTCACGTACTTCATTTATTCATGCATATTCGACGCGCTAATATACCTATGTAATTGGGAAACGCTCACAGTTAGTTAGCTTTCAATGCGATATGAGCGAGAACAGTGAAGGGTGAATATACGAGAAGTGTCCAAGGAGTCCAGTTTGTATAGTGCGATTAGTTGTGCGTTAGATTGTTATTTATTTATCTAAGTTATTTTACCGTTAATTTAAATGTTCTAAATCACTAATAATAATAATTGTAAATATTTGTAAATACTTCTTGTAAATGGTCACTCTAAATATACATACATTGTTGTGTTTCAAATCGAAATACGTAACAATATACCCAAGGTTGGTTCCTTAAAAGAAAACAATTTTTTCGCATGAATATATTGTTAAAGTAATAAATTGAGATAGGAAAATTCAGGCATTAAGTAGTTCAAATTTCTAGGAATGGACGGAGGAGGAGGAACATAACTGTTGAGCTTAGCTTTGAATTTAGTAACCATATCTATCAAAAGCATATTTTTTATTCAGATGGGAATACTCCGAAGATTAAATTCTGCAAAGACAGTGCATTCCATTCAAATTAATTAGTGTCAACTAGCTGCCGATTTCCCGAAAAAGGCCACGCGTTCTTAACTGTGTGCAAACCACACACCGGAAAACTTGAGCGAAACTTTCAAGAAGTATACGGTTAAAATCAAACCAAATGAAGACTTCAGAACTGTTAGACTCTCGGCTTCTTGCTTTCCAATTTATAGTCGTTTTCGAACATTGTTCTATTTTTCGAAGATTCCAGTATTGGAAAATTCTTTTATTTCTCGAACTTTTCGGAAGCCATAAACAGGCGACAAGGTCGCCCCGTAATAAATCAACGGCGGCTCGCCGTCAAACAAATAACGTGAATCACAACCAGGGGCGTCGCTGGCGGGCCAAAAGTTCGTATCAATAACTTTGACTTTTGTATTGAGTTTCGTATACTAAAGATTTTTCTTAATAACCCCAACTCTTTTTATTAATGGACTTCGATTTTAAATTAGGTACTTCTTCTAGCACAGTATTCATCTTGCGTCTGATGCTTTTTAAATAGAGCACTCTGAATATTGTATTTTTTTGGATTTACGAAACGAATTCAGTGGGTACGAGGTTGTTTCGGACGTTTTTTTTTAAATTTAAATTGCAGTTTTTTGAGCTACAAGTATTCTTTCCACATTACGTTGAGTTTCTTCTAATGCGGTGTTTCCCATATGGGTTATGATATACAGGGTGAGTCAATAGTACCGGATACTTTGATATCCTAAACCTAAACAGTTAGAAATGTCAAATAAACAAATTGTTCCCAGTGACAAGCCGATCCACCTAAAATTATTTTCAACTATACAGCTTATCCCATATTTGCTGTATGCAGGTCAACTTCGTAATTTTAAATTAAATACCCTTTATTTGTCTTCATTTTAGTGTTTCTTGGTCGACTGTACCTACAGATAATATTTGTCTAAACTTCATATTTCTATGTTACAGCCATTTTAGCGAATATTAATAGATGTAGAGCAATTTGGGAATTGAAGTAGTTCCGTAGCACTAATATTTAAAAGAGATAAAAGCGATATTTAGGAATTAGAAATAACTGTTTCAATAACAAAGAATCGAAAATATTGTTCAAGACATTAGCAGTTATTTAGATACATGAACAAATTAGAAATATTCACAACACCATAACTTTTCCATTCCAAGTAGAACCCCATGGTTTTTAAACCAACCATTTTTGGATTCTCCATAACATTCCCTATTTCCAAAATTAATCGTTCTGGAAACATTTAAATTTTCTGAAAAAAATTCAAATCAGGTAGGTAAGTAACTAAATAAAAAAGCGGCCAAGTATTTTAATGAAACAGTAGGAATTAAGTACTTAAAAGAAATATTAAAAACAAATCACAAAACAAAAGCTGTTTGAAAACTCTAAAAAGTTAAAAAATAATATTATTTTCTTTACTCGTTTAATGACCTTTTATGTACTTAATTCTTACTGTTTAATAAAGTTTTTCATTTTTTTTAATTTATAGCTGTCACTTTTTCAAGAAAATGAAAATATTTCAAAATCGGTTAATTTGGGTGGGATACAGGGAAGCACAATGTAAAATGAAAGAAAATATTATGGGGAATCCAAAAATGGTTTAAAAATCATAGAATCCTATCTGAAATTAGAAAGCTATGGTGTTTTGAAATTTTGTAATTTGATCATGTAATTGCTTATATCCTCTACAATAATTTTAATTTTTTATTACATCAACAGTTACTTACCTCAATTAATACTGCTTTGATCCTTTCAAATTATTATTGCTACGGTTTCTTTCAATCCCGAGATATTCAAATTTCAAAATATGAAGTTTAGACAAAAATCATTTAAGCAAACTAGTAAAATCGGCCAAGGCATTCGAAAATGATGTCAAATGCAGGGCGTTGCAATTAAAATGACGAAGTGGACATGCATCCAGCAAATATGGGACAAGCTGTAGATATAGCTAAAAATAATTTAGCTAGAGCGGTTTGTCACTGGGAACAGCTTTTATAATATTTCCAGTTTTAGGTTATTAACCCGTACTATTATTGGCTCATCCTACAGGTAGGTAGGTATATCGTTTGATACCTATTCTGCCAACTCTGATAAGTAGGTTCCTATGCATCCTTTCGTAATTAGGTATAATGCAACATGTATTATGGGTATCTAATATAACAACATAAAATTTCAAATTTTATATGTTCTAGGCGTTCATATTATTTTTGAATTCGTACCTACTTACAATTTAAAATTCCATTAGGAAAAAAATTTATTTTAATTTATATACGTTAACTACGTTTAATCAAGATTTAAAAGTTAATTAATCATAATATTAAAAATATAAGAACAAAAATTGACAAGACTCACTTTGATTTAGAACTAAAATTCTGCCATGGTGGTGTTTTGCAAAAACCGATGTAGAAATTAACTGCACTATAACCGTACTTGCACTACTAGGTACCTACAAACTGTGGATTTTAGTTGTTAGATTAGGTATGCGATTTCTCTTGAACATAAATTTTAACCACGTAAAGTGGGTCATTTTTTCATCACTTATGTTTAGAAAGTTGGACAAATGTTGCACCCTTCTCAGGGTAACTGCCATATATTTTTTGCTACCGGCTACCAATAAAGGAGAAATTAGAAACCGCATAATGGGCGAGGCAATGGCAATAACCCTTGCACACAAAACTTAAAATTGCAGCAAGAAAATAGGAATGCAGAATACAAATTTTCAGGATTTAAGCATAATGTCCAGCATTTTTAAGTATTTACAGAGTGTACTTATAAATGCTCAAAAATTTTACATGGATGGATTACCTATCACAGTTCCAAGTTTATTGCAATATTATTATAACATGTGCCTAATAAGTATAATGAAGCCTTTATAAATTGTTATTTAAACGTAGATAACAGGTACACTAGTTAAATGCTACCTACACGTGATACCTACCTACCTACTTAAGCTGGTACTTAGGCGGGAGCCAGTAGGTACCTACTTATTATTACAGTAAAATTTCTGTAAATTAATAGATACAATTATAATTTTGGCATCTTGCCTTTGGTCTCATAATAGGTAATTCCCATAGTTCTTTATTTATCTATAAATAGGTATAGGTACAATGTTTATCTAGAATTGGATGCTTGCACTCGACAATCGCACCTACCTTGTTGAAGGACCAGCTGATTACTTACTTAATATGGTTAGGAAAAGCATAATTCAGTAATTCTTTATATGTATAGACAGTTGCATTTCATAATAATAATTAACGAAATTCATCATTTTATGCACCATAAACAACATAAAACTATTAGGTAGGTACATGGTTTACTTACAATTCTCGTAAACTATTGCGTTTTATAGGTTAATTACGTACAAAATTCACTCTGAATGAAATAAGAAACTTACTAGTTTTGCTCTGTACCTTTATTGTTCACTGATATCCTCTTCAATCACATACGCACACATCATATTCGGTTAATTTTTAACTGTCAAACTGAAGCTCGTAGAAGTAAACAAAATGTCGAGCGGACGAACTTCTCTTTTCTGTTCTCTTGATAGACGCGATGACTCGTCGCTCAGAAGGGGACCCGGTTGGCAGTACTGAATTTTATTGGGGGAAATGAACAATTCAAAATTTGAATACCTATTGTTTAATGTTTATATGCAGAAAGTAGAAAATCGTTTAATTTAAATTATGCTGTTTTAGTTCTGAAACAATAAATTAATTAATTACGTGAAGTAGTTCATTAAATGTGACCACACCGACAATTTCAAGAAAAAATGTATGGTAAATGGTAAATCTGGAGATCTACAGGAGTGTTGAGAAATCTTAAATTGGATTGTATAGGTACAGGTATTGAAATTCTGTAATAAACTTAAAAATATATAATTTGTAGGAATATGATTTAAATTTAAAAAAGAGAACGAGATCATTTAGGTATAAGCTGTTGCAATAATATCGATTTTTGGAGTTTACTCCTTAAGAATCGATTTTCAGTTATAGCCCGCGGTACGGAAATTTTATGAGTAGTAAAATCAAGCGTTACATTTCGCGTTAACTAAAAGTAAGGCGTTACGTTACCTGTAACATTGAAATTATGTACGTATCTATGGATACGGCTGTTTATGTCTGACTGCATAGAGCATGGAAATCGAGATGGAAATAGTGAAAATAGAGTGGCATAGAGTAGATACGACAGTTGGCATTGAAATGTCAACATTTTCAGTGTTTGCTCGTTCCTAAATTTGTTGAATCTTTTGATTTAATATGGAAAAACCTAACATTAAATTACTCCAGTGCCGAAATGTGAATCAACGCCTATTCGAACACCCCGGAAAAATATTTATTTCATTGCCAGTGGGATCGACGTTTAGCAGATTGTCACTTAATTACTAGGGTTTCGCAAGACCAAGACAAGACGAGACTTACACCAGTCTTGGTATTGGTCTTGCATCCTCGTGTTGGGCTTGGTCTCGGTCTTGGTCTTGAAACCCAAGACCAAGACGAGAACCGCATAAGTCTTGGTCTTGGTATTGTTTTTTCTTGGTCTTGTTTGGTTTTTATGAGAGTACGAGAAATTTATGAATTTCAATGTTTCCCCACCCACTTAAGGGGAGATATTTCAAAAATAAGAAGTCCTATTTCAAATTTGCATAATTTCATAATTTTTTGTTCGGAAAATAGTGATTCAATAAGTTGTAGGTACAGTTGACTGAATATAACTTTTGTATTTAGTTCATGGATCTACTAAAATTGGTAGGTACATATTTTGTGTTAAGATGTAATAAAATAAACTTAATAAAAACCAAAATGAAAGCCCTAAAAAATTATCGGACATCTGAAAAATCTACTTACTTCGCATAAAATTTATTTTATTTATTCTAGTACACATTATGGTATAAGTATATACAGTGTGATCATTTAAAAACGAGCCACCTCAAATATTTAAGAAACGAATAGAATTATGAAAAAACGCCGATACACGTAAATTTATGACGCAAGGGGGACAAATTTTGATGTCAGTCACCCCTCGAGTCACCCTCACTTTAAAATCTCAAATGGCATCATACAGCAGCCATATTTATTTTTTAATGATTCCTTATTTTGAGCTTTAAAAACTAAAATAGTCATTTCAACCTTTCAGTAAATAAGACAAATAATGGGTTAAATTTGATACAAAATAAGAGTTAAACCTTGTAGATATCAGATAATAAACATTTCATACAAAAAAGAAGCTTTGGAATTTAAAACAGGAAAATATAACTTGTAGAATAATTTAAGGAAAATTTATCTTAGATATTCAAAATGGGCCCAGTTATTTGCAAAACAATAATAAAGCCTATATTCTCGAATTGCCTTCTTACATTCAGGAATGTTTAGGAGGGAATATTTCGGCATGTTTCTGATATTGTGCGCCTCAAATTAATTAAATTTTCTGTGTAGGTTTGACACACTGCTGATTTAAAATAGCCCCAAAAGAGAAAATCTAGCAGGCTGAGATAAGGAATAATTAAAAAATAAACATCACTGCTGTATTCCTCATTCGATTTCCTTTAAAATGAGGTGTCACAAGTAATATAGTGCCATTTAAGATTTGAAAATGAGGGTGGGTGGAGGTTGGGGGTTTGGTTTCACCAACGTCAACTATACGTCAAAATGTGTCCCCTTCGATTCCTAAATTTACGTGTCTCCGCGATTTGACGTATTTCTATTCGTTCCTAAGATATTTGAGGTGGCTCGTTTTTAAATGATCACACTGTATAATATGCTCGGTAGGCAGCCCAATTTTGTCACCACTCGCGCATGACGTATATGCGAAACGGAAAGATTCGCGGGAAACACTTCTCCGTGCTGTGCGAACGCAATGATCAATGATGGGATGGTGTTTATTTTGTATTACGAGTATACGAATTTTAAGCATTATTTCAAATTTTTGTTATGAAAAAATTGCAGTTGTTTTAATTAATTTTTCAATAATCTAAAAAATAACTGTCAAACATTTTCTAAAATATCAAGACCAAGACTTTCCCAAGACTCTTGCTCCAAGACTCTTGGTCTTGGAGGTGAAGTCTTGGTATTGGTCTTGGATCATTTATGTTAGTCTTGGTCTTGGTCTTGGTCTAGAATTCAAGACCAAGACAAGACAAGACCAAGACTTTTCTTGGTCTTGTGCGAAACCCTATAATTACTGAATTTATAAACAATTTATATTTTGATGTAGTTGGACATTTTCGAACATAAACCATCTGATAAATACACATTTGGGTATAAAACTGACATTCGCGTGTACCCTATTATCAAGTGATTGAACTTAGAATAATCGTTCGTAAGGAGTAAACTCCAGTTGTGCGTCGGAGCTGACACACACAAGTTTTTTTTAAATTTAGTGTAGGCACAGCATAATACAGCAGAACAGCTCTCCCTAAATTTTCTAGCTCACGTAGCCTAGCCCGCGCAACTTCTCAGGCTACGCACGTGTTCTTTTTCGTTTGTCGCCTAGTTAATACCGGCGTCAAACTGTTTGATAAAACGACGCGGTAGTAAATCACTTACAGTTGGAGGTCAGCAAATGCAGCTAAAATAGTTCAAAGACACCGCCAAGAACTTTAACTGCTGATGTATTATGCTGTGGTGTAGGTAGGTACATCAATAATTTGCAGACTGCATACGAATAAAATACATAGAATTAATGGAGTGTGTAATTAGCCTCAAATATTTTATATTACTTTTACAACCGTTCTCTGATTAATTCCTACTACTTACCTATTATTAGTGAATGATGTTGACCAAAGATGTATTGAGTTATCGTTTCAATTTTGCATAACACAGAAAGCGTTTCTATTATAAATTAACAATTAAATGTGATTCATTATAATTAATTACTACTACTGGTATAAAATATCCTAATTTTCTGTAGTAGCAATGGATATACGGTACGCCATTGACACACAGATGAAACAAAACAGAACCTCAATTTAACTTAACTACCTGTGGAACAACAAATTTTGTGATTGATAGTCCAGTTTCTTGCTTAGGTACCTCGCACTGTCGGATCACTGTAAGCCTGATTGTCTTTTTTTTTACTCAAACTGCAACATCACAAAATGAAACACACGCGGCAAGTTCGGGCTGAAAAGAAAACATAAACAAGAAACATACAGCCTCGTTTATATACCTACCATGCGACACAAGTTGTATCACACGACTTTATGTGTTTGCCTCTGTCCGACAAGTACTTAGTGAGAAATGAACAATTTCAAAGGGAGCATGTGGTGGCTAATTGTACGAAGATAGCGACCACAATAAGGCACAAGAAACTGAGATAGACGTCCTTACTTGATGTGCATGGTTTCCGAGGCAGTAGCGTATGCCTAATACAGTACCATCGGTTAGGTTTGTTTTTTTATCAGAATAGTAGGTACTTCATGAGATACTGTGTTAACCTCTTTGTCCTATCTCCACTCTATCTTGACCTCCAGATTTACTGGAAATATACGAAATATACCAATACCAGACACTAAATGAAACGCATGTACTTACTGTCACTTAAGACGTATAGGTACTCGCTCGGGTCTATCGCTGTCGGAGTCTATAAACTATCGCATTCTTCTCATCTCAACCCCAAAAACTGTCTTTCCGGCCTGTTGCTTCACAATGAATACTCTTGATAGAACATTCGGGAACTGGAATATTGTTCCAGAATTCGAATTTTCGGCTCTCATAAACAGACAACAAGTTCAACGCCATAATAAACAACTGCGGTTTGCTGATGACAAACAGCGTGACTCATAACCAGGAGCGTCGCTTAAGGGAGCAAAAATTCGTAGGTATCAGTAATAATTACCTTACGTTGGCTGTAGAGGAATTGTACCTGACGTTTCACGTCATCAAAATTTTCTTCAGGAAACTGTAGTCAAAAAGGGCTCCTCAAACCCTCAAACTGTATTATTGTTTGCTAATGCTTTACTTCATATAAATAGACACGTATACTGGGTGCCCACGAAATTATTGTGAAGCCCACCAATGACGTTCTATTCAACATAGGGACTTTGGATCAGGTGCATGGTTGGTAAATACACTGCTGGTATAAGAAGCACCCCAAATTCACTTCTGGTATAACGGGAAGTTGCATTCACTTTCTTATTTTAAATGACACCCTGTGTATATTTTAATGCCATTCAATTCTGCTATGAAATTGATTTCCAGTGATGTGTCATAAGTTACTTGGATTAAATATGACGTAGAAATTTACGCATTTTCTTATAAAGGAAGTTTGTTATAAAGTTTATAGCGAGTGGACACATTCCATTGAAAAACTTGAATTCTTCCTCCAAGTTTCATTAAAGTGATTATACAACGCACTTTTGTAATAGACTAATGATGAAGCTTTGTTAAAGCATTAAGAAAAACAACAGGGTAATATTTGATTTTCTTGGCATTTATGCCATTCAACTTACATAAAATTGCGGAAAAATAATACGTAATAAAGATAAAGATAAAATGGTCTTATGAAAAATCGCAGACAGAATTTCCAATTGATTTCCTGATAATGGCACAGCCCACTTGCTTCCTAAGGAAACGTGTAACTTCGACGCCATATTTAGTCCAAACATTGACTTATTGGCTGCCGACTGCACAGCAATTTCGTGGGCACCATTATCAAAAGAAGGCGTTATTTACAAGAATTCAAAATAAATGGAAAGTTATATTTAGGAAATGGCACAATATAGATGTGTCTCCTCTAAGGTTAGTTGACATAATCTGTAAGACAGATGTATTTATATGAAATGAATTCATAATTTTGCGACACATTATTAGTTGATAGTTTCCTGATGTTGTGTCTCCGTCTAGTACACGCTATCGTCAAGGATTTGCTCTGTAGTTCAAAGTCTGTCGAGGTATTTGCCCGGGGAGGAGTTGTTGGAGCCTGTTCAAGTCAAATTTTTATTTATAATTATTATGAATACATCATACATAATACATTTTACATAAATATTTAAATATGTATGCTAAGAAATATTTTGAAATTATGCATAGGATAAAAGGTGCGTATGTCCCATGTTTGATCATTCAGTTTGTCGTCTGTGCAGATTTTGGATATAGGTAATTATTATCCTCTACTTAAGTCAGTTATTCGCTTATTTGTCCCAATTTAAAAATAGACCCACTAAAAACATGTCATTTAACAACTTCGGCAAACCCCAAATCTGTTTTGTCCAACTGTACAAGTTTTATGTCCTCTAGGACTATCGGCAAAAAATATACAAAATGGAGGGTGTCACAAACGCATGCATGCATGCATTTAATTTTCTGCCGACTCTTAAAATTTATCGTTGTTCCTACATAAACGACCCTTCGTCCGTCTCAAAAGGGCACTATTTGAGCACAGCGGTGGAACAATTAAAAGTATATGAGCCAGTAGGAGGGATTTTATACTTTATAGTTTTCTTCCTCGGGCATATTTTACAAATCAGTTGTGATTGTGAATTTTGTGAGAGTGGTGTGCGATGATAATGGGTTTCTTTGAATCGGATTCTTCCAGGGCTAAATTGAATTGGTTATTGAACATTGTTTTATACTCTGCTGCGAGGAAGTGAGTGAAATTAATTACTAGGCATGTAATTTTATTTTACTAAAACTTAATTATTCTCGCTAATAGTTGGTAGTTGGGTGGGTAATGAAAAATGCAACAGCTTATAGGTAGGTACCTACAACTACAGCATAAGTTAATATGTGTATACGTATGATTTAATAAGCACCTACCTACAGCAAGAACTATAAATTTTAATAGTGATTCTTACCTTATAAAAACAATAATAGAGCTAAATATTTTATTTTGAAGGAAGTTATGCATAGTTGATTCTTGTAATTATAATTCTCTATAATTTGCCACAGTTATTAGTGAGAAAAGCATTGCCGGGGTTTAATTAAATTACAGTAGCTTTGTTTCATGAAAATTTTGTAGTTTTTGTATTGTAAACAATAAAGCAAGAAAATATATTATTTCAGGTTTTATTGTCACCTGAGGTAACATGATGGATAAATTTAATCTGGTTTTAAAAGCAAAATTATGATTTGGCCGATAATTATACGCGTTATCCCGTTGTCTTTAAACAAATTGCAGGTTAGAAGGCAACTGGCAAATATTTTTGTTACGTTACATTCCGAGCTTACTTCTTTTTTAGAAAGTTTGCCTAATTTTGACCGATCTCATTTTTTTTAATTCAGAAAGAAAATAGCAGTGGCAATATATAGGTACGCTGAGCAAAAATTAAATTTCCTTTACAGAAAGCAAATAAGTGTAAATATGTAGGTACAATTTTTTCACATGTGTGTTTTCTACATTGTAGACTATTTCCATATTTCAACCGGGCATGAAATGCAGCGCGCTCAAAATGTATCATGTCGTAACTCCCTCAAGAATTGTCTTATCGAGTTCCAATTTTTCCAAATTATTTCTTAAACTTTCAGGATGCTCACGAAATCTTTCAAATTGCAATTACATAATTACTTTTCATTCCGCTTTGCGATTTTCGAGACGTTGTCTTTCTGATGCAGTGGAATTTTCACCTATCGAGGAACTATT
Source organism: Xestobium rufovillosum (assembly GCA_963966045.1). Classification (NCBI taxonomy): domain Eukaryota; kingdom Metazoa; phylum Arthropoda; class Insecta; order Coleoptera; family Ptinidae; genus Xestobium; species Xestobium rufovillosum. The sequence continues at coordinate 15,227,620 of OZ014496.1, forward strand.
CTCATTTTTAGAATGTGGCGGCAAAGTGATAGAGAAAGGATTGAATTTTATTTTACAGCGAGATTCAATTCATTATCTCGCATAGAAAAAAAAGTTATGCCGATTTGAATACGATAATCGTTCTGAGGGCGTAACTCTTGAAGTCAGTAGCGTGCGATAACGAAACGGTTACAGCATCAATCTTTAGGAGGCTGTACATGTGTGTAGACGTATTTGGTTTTATTTTACAAGTATTCGCCGTGTGATGAAAATATCAAAATGGGACAAAAATTTGTAGTGCCTAATTGTGTTTCGGGTTATGCAACGTGCAATGAAAAGGTATACGATTTCAAGAGTTACGCGCTCAGAACGATTATCGTCTTCGAATCGCCATAACTTTTTTTCTATGCAAGATAATGAATTGAATCTTGGTGTAAAATAAAATTCAATCCTTTCTCTATAACTTTGCCGCCGGAAGTTTGTCCAAATTCTAAAAATGAACACAGTTCCCCGATTGGTGAAAATTCCACTGCACCGTCTCGAAAATCGCAAAGCGGAATGAAAACTAATTATGTAATTGCAATTTGAAAGATTTCGTGAGCATTCTGAAAGTTTAAGAAATAATATTAAAAAAATTGCAACTCGATAAGACAAATTTTGAGGGAGTTATGACATGATGCATTTTGAGCGCGCCGCATTTCCTACGCGCGAAATATGGAAAATCGGCCCGATTCCCCTCTCGCACTTCCCTTCTCTTCCCTATAAGCTCGGACAAATACTACTCACCTTTTAGCGGCAAGTCGGTACACTTGTCTTATCCACTTTGAGTATTACATTCCATGGCCACCTTTCTTCGACTTTCTTTTTCCTTCGTTTTGATTTCTTGGACTTTTCTGCAAGCTCACTTTGATCATAACCACTAAATTATTTTTATATAGGTAGTGTGTTAAATTTTATTGCTACCTCAGTTATCGGTTGAAAATAGAAAGGTTAAGTGGGGAAAAATATGGAATTTTTTGATGCTCATCAATACGGTCTTTTAAAATTTTGTCTCTTCCGAATATTTATTGAAATTTTCTCTACAAACTAACTAAAAAAGCGATTTTTCTTTTTTTAGCAACAGCCTTCATTTTTAGCTGATTATTTGCATGAAATCTTGGAAGTATGATCATTGTCCATCCAATGGTGGCACCAGAATTGCTCTACGGTGGAAAACAAACAAATAACGATAATCAAGTTTCTTATTTCTTATGGGAACCCTACTGAAATTTTTCCATGTACCTATTATTTATCCTGAATTCAAAAACATGTGGATTGCTTGGAAAAAGACTTCAGTTAATGTTAAAATGGATTTGAATTTTTTGATAAGATAATCATGGAAAGACTTGAACTCAAATAATAATTTTCAGATAAATTTAAAAAGTAATGCCTAGGTACGCATGTCAAGTTTTTCAGAGTTTTCTTGATCAGAGTTCGGCGATTAATTATTGAAAATATTTTTTCCAAATTTTTATATCCTGGGAATAAAAACATACGTGAGAAAAATGACAAATCCCAATAATGGCGTCCGTAATAAATATGAAATCTGACTATATTGTTAGGTATTAATTTGTTTTCACTAAGACTTAGATATTAAAAAAAGAAGAATACAGCATTTTTTCGTAGAGGCAGTTTATAGTGATATTGAACATGTGCTAGATTTTGTGAGAGGACACGAAAATTTAATAATTATAGGAGATTTCAATGCAGTCGTAGGCACAGGGCTAGAGGGCGGAATAGTTGGTCCCTTTGGATTAGGCAATAGGAACGATAGGGGAGTGAGACTGATAGAGTTCTGCGATAAACATAACTTAACGGTCGCGAACACTCTATTTCACCATCATGTTAGGAGACGCTACACGTGGAAGATGCCAGGAGACCTAGGGAGATATCAAATAGATTACATTCTTGTTAGGCAAAGATTTAGAAATCAAGTTAGGGATTGTAGAAGTTATCCAGGAGCAGATATAGATAGTGATCACAATATAGTCGTTATGAAGGCCAATCTTAAATTTAAGATTTTGAAAAAACGAAGCGGAAGAAGGTATCTTGACCCAGAGAAACTAAAAGATGATGATACGCGCGATAAGTTCGAGAAAAAGACAAACGAAGTACTAAAGGGCGCGGGCGAAAATATTGTTAGGGACATAGAGGAAGAATGGAATTGCATTAAAAATAGTTTAGTTTCCTCAGCTAGGGATATTTTGGGTCATAAACAGAATGAAAGTAGGAAACCCTGGATAACAAAACATATTGTGAGTCTAATAGAGGAAAGGCGCAAATATAAAAATAGGTTAGATGAAATAGGGAAACAAAGATATAAGGCGATCAAGTGGGAAATTATTCGGAAATGTAGGAAAGCGAAAGAGCAATGGATCGATGATAAGTGCAAAGAAGTGGAAAATAAGTTCGAAATAGGAAAGACTGATGAAGCATATAAAATAATTAGGAGAAATTTTAGAGAAATTGGATCTAGTACCAAAAGCATTAGGAATGAGGCAGGAGATATCCTAATCGAAAGCGGGGAGAAGGCAGATAGGTGGAAAGAATATTTAGGAAACTTATATGCGGGACAGGAAGTGCAAGATATATTAGAAAGTGAAAGCAGTGTAGAAGGGGATAACCTAGGGAGTCCTATAATGAGAGAAGAGTTTGAGCTAGCACTAAAAAGTTTAAGGAATAATAAAGCACCAGGTATAGATGGCTTGCAGGCAGAAATCTTAAAGTGCGCAGGTCAAGAGTAGGGTTTTAAGAATTAGGGATCGGGATTCAATTTCGGGATTTCGGGATCGAAATTTAGAATCCCGGGATCCCGGGATTGAATCCCGAACCCGAAATTCAGAAGTTGAAATAGGAAACACTACTATTTAGGGATGTAACGTTTAAACGTTTAACCGCACGTGTGGACACTACCCGTTTTGGGGAAAGTTTAAACGAAATGCAAATAAAATTTAGATATAGGCATCCTTAAATTTCAGATAAACAAAGCCGCGGCTAGTGCTAGGCGCGCACCGCGTAAGAGCAAAAGCGAGGCGACCACTTAAATATTGCAAAACCGTCATGCACTTTTCAAATTGATTGTTTGAATCCCTTTGAGGACTTTCGCCGCCAGCGCCGCAGTCATCATTCAACGGTATAAGTACATATTATTTTATGATTTATAACCCAACTTTCAAACGACGCGACGTTTGATTTTTTCTAATTATTCAAGTTTCAAAACAATTTTGAAATATTGTTAAGTTTATACGCCGTTTAAACGTTTAATAAACGCGTTTAAACGTTTACGAAAAATCGCTAAACGTTGCATTCCTGCCATTATTTATAACTAATAAACACCCCGAACGAATTTACGTGTTTACATAAATACAATCGGCGACTGGTGATTTACTGGATTATTTACGCACGCGGAGGTGCGGCGCCGAAACTGACCCACGGCGCTGATAGAAACTTCTAAGGACATGGGCGTAACGTCCTGTGGGATACACGAACAATAATTTTGCAATGCAAAAAAAAATTCCTTTTGCGTAAATTATTATTTCGGTATTTCTCGGGATCCTGGTAAAATGTCGATCCCGAAATCCCGGGATTCGGGATTTCGGGATCGACATTTTACCGGGATCCCGGGATTCGGGATCCCGGGATCCCGGGATTGAAAACCCTAGTCAAGAGGTAATAGATCGTTTATTTAAATTAGTTAGTCGCATATACCTGACAGGCGAGATTCCAGAGGATTACAAACTGAACATCATGGTAGCTTTGCCAAAAAGGAAAGGCGCGGATAGATGCGAAAATTTTAGAACTATCAGTTTAACTTCCCATGCGTCAAAAATTTTAACTAGAATTGTGCAAAGAAGGATGGAGAAAAAGGCGGAAGAAATATTAGGAGAAGATCAGTTCGGATTTAGACGAAACAGAGGAACGTGCGAGGCCATTCTAGCTTTACGAGTAATTATAGAAAAAACGATAGAAAAGAGAAAGAGCGTATATATAGGATTTGTAGATTTAGAAAAAGCCTTCGACAACGTAAAATGGGGGAAGATGTTCGAAGTGCTGAGAAAGGTAGGGATGAAATACAGGGACAGAAGAATAATACATAATCTCTACAAGGAGCAAAAGGCAGTTATAGAATGTGAGCAGGAACGAAGGGAAGTAGATATCCGGAAGGGAGTGAGACAGGGATGTGCATTGTCACCTCTAGTTTTCAACTTATATATCGAAGATGCGATTAATATTGTTAAGGAAAGAACAGCCTCAGGGATCAATGTACAGGGCCAAACTATTAACATGCTCAGATTTGCGGATGATATAGCAGTGTTAGCATCTAGCAAAGAAGAATTAGGAGCGGCTTTGAATGAAATGGAAGCAGTTTTGACACAGGGCTACGGCATGAAAATCAATAAAAAGAAAACTAAAATTTTGGTATGTAGATGGAGTGAAAATAGAACTAAAATTGAAATACAAATAGGAAATGAGAAGATAGAGGAGGTCGCGGATTTCTGCTACTTAGGAAGTAAAATAACCCAAGACGGTAGGAGCACTAAAGATATAAAACAAAGAATGGCGCAGGGACGAGTTGCGTTTAACAAAAAGAAACAACTGTTATGTTCGAGAACGGTTAATATAGAGACTAGGAAGAGACTCTTAAAGTCGTATGTATGGAGTACGGCATTATACGGGTGCGAAACTTGGACAATAGGAGAAGCGGATAGAAAAAGAGTAGAAGCGTTTGAACTGTGGTGTTGCAGACGCATGATGAAGATCCGTGGATAGATAAGGTTAGCAATAGGGAAGTATTAGAAAGAGTTGGGGAAAGGCGAAAGGTATGGAAAACAATAAAGAGTAGGAGAGATAGGATGGTAGGACACCTTCTAAGACACGAAGGAATAGTTCGCGACATACTAGAGTCAGAGATAGGAATAAAAAGAGGTAGGGGTAGGCCTAGATTAGACTACTGCTCTCAAATAGTTAGGGATGTAGGATGTTCTACTTTTAGGGAAATGCGTAGGTTAGCTCAGGATAGAAAAGAATGGAGGTACGCGTCCAACCAGTCTTCGGACTGAGAACCTTATGATGATGAGCATTTTTCCGTTTTCAATATTTCAGAAACTTCATCATCACAGCTCTAAGTTCGAAGACTGGTTGGGCGCGTATACATCCATCCTTTCCTATCCTGAGCTAAACTATGCATTTCTCTAAAAGTAGGACATCTTACAAGTCTAACTATTTGAGAGCAGTAGTCTGATCTGGGCCTAACCCTACTTATTTTTATTCCTATCTCCGACTCTAGTATATCGCGAACTATTCCTTCGTGTCTCAGAAGGTGTCCTACCATCCCATTCTTTATTGTCTTCCACCTTCAACCTTTCACTTTTCCCCAACTCTTTCTAATATCTCCCTATTGCTAACCTTATATATCCCCGGCACCTTCATCATGCGTCTGTATAAGCACCATATTTCAAACGCTTCTATTCTTTTTCAATCCGCCTCCTATTGTCCAGGTTTCGCACCCGTTTAATGCCGTACAACTGTATATTGAAACCTTTTTTTCAATAACCTGTAGAATTGTACTTGATGCGTAGTGCTCTTAATGACATACTTTTATTCCTATTTTAAATTTAGTCTCGTATTGCTTTAATTGTCCCTGTTTTCAGTTCTTACTTCTGATGTTCTTCGATCATGCTTCCGTTCATGGTCTTTTTGAGTTTCCATGAATTTGTTTGCGTGTAAGCGTAAAACTGCCTGAAAATTATTAATTCTTGTTAGCTTTTCTAGTCTAATGAGGTTTGTCTCACTTACCTGCTATATTTTTTGATACCCCTTATTAATTGTATCTATGCCTTGTAGGTTGTCTGTTGATGTTGCTGCTCATTTTAAGTCTTGAAATTGTTCATAATCATAAGTTTACAGTTCGGAAGATTGGTTGGAAGCGTACCTCCATCCTTTCCTATACTGAGCTAACCTAACGCATTTCGCTAAAAGTAGAACATCTTACATCCCAAACTATTTGAGAACAGTACTCTAATCTGGGCCTACCCCTACCTTTATTCATATCTCCTACTCTAGTATCTCGCGAACTATTCCTTCGTGTTTCAGAAGGTGTCCTATAATCCTATCCCTCCAATTCTTCCATACATTTCGCTTTTCTCCAACTCTTTCTAATACTTTTCTATTGCTAACCTTATCTATCCACGGAATCGTCGCCATGCGTCTGTAGTACCACATTTCAAACGCTTCTACTCTTTTTCAGTCCGCTTCTCCCATTGTCCAAGTTTCGCCCTCCATTCTTACGTATTTAAGAGTCTCTTCTGAGTTTCCACTGTAACAGTTCCCGAGCATAACAGTTGTTTCTTTTTGTTAAAGGCAACTCGGCCCTGCGTTAATTCTTTGTTTTATATCTCTAGTGCTCCTACCATCGCGAGTTATTTCACTTCCTAAATAGCAAAAATCCGCGACTCCTCTATCTTCTCATTTCTCATTTCACGTTTGTATTTTAGTTTTAGATCTATTTCGAAAATTTTGGTTTTCTTTTTATTGATCTTCATGCCGTAGTCCTCTTCCTCTATCAAAATTGCTTCCGTTTCGTTGGATGCTGGCACTGTTATAGCATCTGCGAAACTGAGCATGTTAGTAGTTTGGCACCTGAATATTAATCTCTGGAGATGTTCTGTCCTTAACAATATTAATCCTTTCTTCGATATACACGGTGTATCCAAATAAGTGCGAAAAAATTTGAGACGATTCCTTGTTGAAAATTAAAGGGGGTGTTTGATATAAATAAATCCTCATATGTCCCTCCCTTAGGAGTTACGCTCCTCCAAAGTGGGAGGTGGAAATTATGTTTTTTATTTTTTTTGTCAATCTGAAATAGTTAGGGAAATGAAATTTGGTGGAAGGTTTCTAATGTTAAAAAGGCTACTTTCGAAGATTTTCTTGACCGATCCATATTGTTGTAAGTGGATGAAACTCGCAACCCCTCTAAGCAACTTGGTGCCACCTACTACTTTTACTTGCAATTTAATTCTTTCAGTGCATGATGAGGTTAATCATTTTTTTTCCCGAAAACTATTGATTTTACCAAAACAGCAAAAGAGATACGAAAGTTTTTAAATGAATGAAGCTTTCTAAGGCATATTTTTAAACAATCAAATTCTTACACGGTAAAAATGTAAAACGGTAAAAGGGAAAAAATTAAGAGGGGTTGCGAGTTTCATCCACTTATAACAATATGGATAGGTCAAAAAATATTTGAATGTAGCCTTTTTAACATTAGAAGCCTTCCACCAAATTTCATTTCCTTAACTTTTTCAGATTTTGGGAAAATAAATAAAAACCTAATTTCCACCTCCCACTTTGGAGGAGCGTCACTCCTAAGGGAGGTACATATGAGGATTTGTTTATATCAAACACCCCCTTTAATTTTCAACAGGGAATCGCCTCTTAAATTTTTTCGCACTTATTCGAATACACCCTGTATAAGCTGAAAACTAGAGGTGACGACAACGCACGTCTCTGTCTCACTTCCTTCCGAATATCTACTTCTCTTCGTTCCTGCTAAAATTCTATAACTGCAGTTTGCTCTTTGTAGAGATTATATTATTCTGTTCCCATTCTTATCCGATAGAAGTCAGTGTGTCGCTTACAACAACCGGCTATCCTTGCCGTACAGTCTCACATCCGGCGTGCCTCAGGGTAGTATTCTTGGTCCAATCTTGTATACTATTTATACGTCTTCTTTCCATAAATCGTTTCATCACTGTAACTATCACTTTTATGCAGATGATACTCAGCTTTACTATTCTTTTGACGCTGCAGATGTTCACAATGCATGTTCCTTTATAAATAGCGATCTGGAAAAGCTATCTATTATGTCCGAACAACACCTACTAAAAATTAATCCAAAAAAATCTTGTGCCATTTTGTTCGGCGATGAAGGGTTCAGAAATACCTCAGCATTTCAACTTCTGTGACACTGTCTATGGTCCTTGTCTCTCATTTCGGGATAAATTTCGTGTTCAGAAAGTTCAGAATTCGTGTCTTCGTTTGATGTTTGGGATTAAAGCACGTTCGCGCATTTCTCATAAACTGAAAGACGCGAACTGGTTGAATATGTTCAACAGGCGTCGCCTTCACATGGTCTGCTTCTTCCTCAAGATTGTTCAGTTCCGTTTACCTCTCTATTTGTATTATAAACTTGTTTTCCGTGCTGATGTGCATGGCGTTGCCACCCGTCGAAAGTCCCTAATGCTCACGATTCCGCGGCATCGCAAGGAAATATTTAAGAGGTCTTTCTCTTACAATGTCGTGTCCTATTTAAATCAGTTTCACTCGTTTCTAACTCTCCCTTGTGATGCCGTGAAACATAAATTATTCAAAATTTTCTTTGACCAGCAATAACTATTTTTTTTTTTTTTTTTTGGTCTGCTTAGCATTACGTGGGTTGCACATGACTGTGTTCTTCTTCTACATCTTCATAGTCTTTCCTCTCTTTCTTCTCTTTCCCTTTCCTTCCTTTTCTCTTCTTTTCTTCTTCGTCCCCCGTTTTATCGTTTTATCGTTATCGCTTCAAGTAGCTAATTTTTGGTTTTAGTTTATTTATGAATAGGCCCGCATGGAAGATCAGGCTCTGGGAATACTGCGTTATTTTCAGATGCCTGAATGCCCGCCTTTTAGCACCAGTGTTATTATTTACATTTTTTTGTCTATTATGTATCGAATCGGGTGTTAATAAATTTATTATTATTATTATATTATTATTATATTCCATCCCTAGTTATTCATTTAATTGCAACCAATTTGTTGTTCATATGTTGTGAAAATTTTGAATGTTTATTTCGACTTTACTTTCGTTACTGACAGCTGTGAAGGACTGCACTGTCTGTAGCTATATTTCGCAACCACCCTGATTTTATTGCTGTTGAGTACGTATAGACATCTGACACATACGAGATACGAGTACGTAAGTTTTACTTATTTAGAGGTAGGAAAGGAAACAAAATTTCATGTTAGCTGGAGAAAGTGATTCTTGCCTTTCCACCTGAGATTTTTGCAGTCTGCATGACCAAATAATTCAATATTTGGTTTGTTTTCTTTAAAGTTTTTTTAATTACCTAATTTGTCAATGTTTTTGCATCAGCGCTACCTACTTTTTAACTCCTATTTCACTTGGAGGAATTATTAGATATAAACATTTTACATAAATTATTTTTATCGGTTTTTATGTGTGACTTGATCAAAGAACACTAACTTAAACATGGTGTGTGATCCTCTGACGAACAAAACGGTTGATTTATGACGTATTTGTACCGTTTATCGTGTGCTCCGTGCGTCCTCGTAATATTAATCAATCCACTTATTAAGTTTGTCTAAACGTTCTATCAACACCAATTGCTTTGTTGTTGCAAGAGATCCCTTCAGCCTTTGTTTGACGCCACGCTAAATATTTCTCGTCATTATATCATCTTTCTCTTTCAGTAATTTAACACTTGGGAGCTGTGATTATGATTAAAAATTTCTGAAACATGAAACTCTAACAGGTGCCTTTAATTTATTATTAAAACCTGTGTATTCTCGTGTTCTGAAATTTCCCTCCGGAATGATTTAGAGAATGTAACATACCTACACCTGCTCTAAAATTTACTTGGATAAGAGTCTTATGACTATGACTTCTTTGTTCATTTGCTGGAATATTAATGGTCTTCTGCATAAGATATAATTTTCACACTAAAAATTATAATGCAACAATCTAGTTCCCATAATCAGTGTTACCACTATTGGCACACTTGAACCAAATTTGACACAATGCCCTTTATGTGGATATGTTGGCACCTATTTTAAATTTCAGATACGCTTTAAATATGTTCTCTTCACTTTATACATTCAGGAATTTTTGTATCTAAAGAACTGTTTTTTGACTAGAATTCTAGAATTTTTTAACAGAAAGGGGGATGCTTTAATTAAGTAACAGGAATTTATTATTTCACTGGTTGACACCTCTGATAATTAAATATGGTGAAATAATTATAATATTTAAATGAAATGAATTACTTATGTGAAGTATATTTTTGGATTAACTGTTACATTAATATGTTTGATTCAATTCCATAAACATTTATTTTAAGAACCCAAATATTCGACTTAAGTATATAAAAACCCGCGGCACAATGCAGACGACCATAATATAAGAGTATACGAATGATGATGCCAAATGAAATATATCCAGTGAAAACGGCGTATCTGTCAATCGTCACAAAGGTCACTTTGGTCATGGGAAATATGATTTGTTTGTGGTAAACAAATGTCATATTCTCAACTTTCTTTCGTCCAATGCAGAAACTTCCACCATTCAGCTTAACATTAAGTTGTGGCAAATAAAAACCTCTTGCTTCAACAGGATTACGTCAAATAAATAATTTTGTAATGGTCAATAAAGGAGCTGCCTTGTTTAAAATAAAGTTTAATCCGTTCAAATAAAAATTGATTTTTGCCAACATTATGCTTTATTTGGAAGCAACATTAATTTGATAGAAGAAATGGATTTTTCTCAGTGATCCCCAAAACAATCCGCGAACGGTGGTCTAATCTTGGTCTACCTCTACCCCTTTTTATTATTATTTCCGCCTCTATATATATACAGTGTGAGTAAAAAGTCTGGAACTAATTCGTTAAAAAATTCAGGAATAATTTCTGGAAACAAACGCGCGGGCACGTCAAACTTATATTTTTGAAATGCATTTGTTTTCATAATTGTCGTTTTTCGATAGTCTTTTGATTACGTTCTGTGACGTCATCGTCCATTTTCTTAAATGGCTCCCCGTACTTTTGAAGTAGGTATTGGATAGTGGCTGAAATTACGAATTCAATGATATGCCACAGTACGGCACTGACATTTACATTTTTCGAAATAATGAAGTTTAAAGTAAAAACAGAGACTCGCAAAAAATGAGTTAGCCATGTAATATTGACAGTTTAGTTGATTGGAAACGTTGTAAATTTGATAAAATAACTGTAATTAACTAAACATAACAGTTAAAGTTGGTGTTAAATCTATTATCAACTATTAGTATTACAAAACAATTAATAAAATTATGAAATAACCAACGGAAACCCACAAAATAATGCTAAACTGTTATAGAATTTAATTGGAAACTTAATTGTTTTCTTTCTAATCAATTAAACTGTCAATATTCCATGGCTAACTCATTTTCTTTGCGAGTTTTTGTTTTTACGTTAAACTTGATTATTTCGAAAAATATCAACGTCAATGTCATACTGTGGCATATGATATATCATTGAATTCGCAATTTCAGCCGCACTATCCAACGACTTCAAAAGTATGGAGAGCCATTTAAAAAATTAACGATGACGTCACAGTACGAAATCAAAAGCCTACCGAAAAACGACAATTATCAAAAAAGATACAATTTGAATAAAATAGGTTGAAGTGTCCGAGCGTTTTTTCCAGAAATGATTCCTGAATTTTTTATAGAATTAGTTCCAGACTTTTTACTTACACTGTATAATAGTATGTTGAGAACTAATCCTTCGTGACTCAGATGAAGGTGTCCTACCGTCATATCTCTCTTATGCTTTATTGTCTTCCATATTATAATTTCCCCGTTTCTTTCTAATAGTAAAGCTAAGGTTATCTAAGCTCACGGTATCTTCATCATGTGCGTCTGTAGAAACACATTTCAACAAATTTTTTCTATCCTCTTCTCCTACCAGCCACGTTTCGTACCTGTATAATGTCATATGTTCCGTCATGGAAAAACAATTCCTGTCATGATGATAAATTGGAAATTATTTCCTTTCGTGGCACGTTAATTTTACTGACGCATATAAATTTCCACAACAACGTATTTTTCTGTTTACCTAACAATGTAATTTTACATTGACAACTTTTTAATATTAAATTATAATACTCCTTAAATATTACAGTCCAGTTTTACTCTTTAAGTTGTTTCCTATACAGTGTAAATTTACAATTTTTTTTATTTTTAATTTGTATACACGGTGTCCCAACGAAAACTTGTACCCCTGTAAAACTCGGCAAAATAAACGTTTTGACAAAAATTCAAAAACACGTCGATTTTTATATCAAAGGATACCATTTTTTATGCAATAATCATTCTTGCAACTCTAGCCCTGTGCGGGGGGTAGCGACCCCCCCAAAATTTAAAATTGGACGGGGGGTCAATTGATCCCTATTTTGGAAGGGTTTTTCATTGGTACTTACACAACCGTATTTGTTTTATTCAATTCGATCAATTTGTTACCGAGAAATTGCTTCTTGAAGTTTCCAAGTTAAAAAAATAATTAAGCACAAAAAGGTTTAAACTATCGAATGTATAAGAATGGGAAAGCAACAAAATCAAGTAAACTAATAAGAATAAAAAGTAAGAACAAAGGAACATCAGAACAAATGTCAAAATAAACTTATTCGCCACAGTATGAAATCCTGTTTATTTACTAAATCAAAATGGTTTATTCCAAAGAAGAATGCCGGCCAATAACTCCTGAGGTCTTGAGAAATGTAAGATCTGGATTTGAATCCAGAATGTATTATTGTATGACAATTGATGGAGGTCATTTCGAGCAATACATTCGATAGTTTAAACCTTTTTGTGCTTTTATTAATTTTTTAACTTGGAAACTTCAAGTAGCAATTTCTCGGTAACAAATTGATCGAATTGAATAAAACAAATACGGTTGTGTAAGTAATGAAAAACCCTCCCAAAGTAGGGATCATTTGACCCCGCGTCCTATTTAAAAATTTTGGGGGGTCGCTACCCCCCGCACAGGGCTTAAGTTGCAAGAATGATTATTGCATAAAAATTAGTCCCCTTTGATATAAAAATCGACTTGTTTTTGGATTTTTGTCAAAACGTTTATTTTGCAGTGTTTTACGGGGGTACAAGTTTTCGTTGGGACACCGTGTATACAGCCTACACCGGGAATTTCTCGTTGACATTTATTTTCACAGAATTCTGCAAAATTGAAATTTTCGTTTCCATTTTGTTTCTCTTAAATTCTGGAAATTTTCTTCTTTCCAAAACAAGTCAATTTTCTTGTAAAATGTTTTCAGTTGACTGTTTTGCTTAATGTCAAACTAGCAATATAAACATATTGGGTTTGTTCATGTTCATTAGCACCAGTAATGTAATGCCACTGCCAGTTGCAAATCTTAGACTCCCAATAAGGAAAATTGAAATTTTAGCCAACGACCGAAGATAACGATTAAAGGGTCCAGTAGTATAATCTACAAATTAAGGACACTTCCACTTCGTCTTAACTAACTGCTTGCTTCCCTAACCCAATTTCACCCTTGTTTCACAACAATCTATTCTTGAGCACCCATTATTCCAGTTTACATTCCTTAATAACCTCGGTATTAATTTGTTACAAGTTAAGTTACCTAATTGAACACATGATTATTTTGTACGGTAATCAACCTATAGGAAAATGAAAAAGATAAAGAAAATTATGTTTTCTACAAAAATGTAGGGACGTAGGTACCTAATTGTCAACAAAATCAATACTTATTTACTTTTTGGGGATCATGCACATAACTGAGCTTTTAACACTTCTACTATGCTTTTTACCAATACAAATTTAAGCCGATTTGAAATTCAATGTAAATGTAGCTTAACAAATCTGACATTATCGAAGTTTGACAGTTTGCACTTAATGACGTGCGTAATAACCTTGGTTTAGTATACAGGGTGGTTGGCCATTACGCAGCTTTTGGGGGCCACTGGTATGGGACATACTGACGTCAGTATGTGGAACTCTGGGGTGTTTTGTCGCGAACTACTGTATTTTTCTAAAATCACCGGTTACCGTTAGCCGTTAACGACACTACGAGCATCATTATTTGCTCGCAGCAACGGCATAGTAGGAATTTGCTGTCAAACTTTGTGGAAGAACAAAATCATAAACTAGACACTATATAGACGTTTAACGCAAATGCAGTGACGTTTATACCAAAAGTAATTCAACTTACAAACTAGAGATGCCAGTTATACTCTTTGCATTTAATCGAGTCGCCGCTAGGTGGCACATAAAACACAAAAATGCCAAATCATTGTCAAATCGTCCACTAGCTGCTCACTCGATCTGAAAATTGAGCACACTGTTCTAAAATAAAAAAGCATGCGGGGTATGTATTTGTGCCGCTACGTAGCATGGCAACATAACAAACAACAAACACAAAATTTAATGACAAGCGCCTTTGAATTTAAATTGTAGTTTGATCAGGCGTTATAAGTTATTTTCTTGCATTCTTCTTGGACAAGTTGTTTAACATGGACATAACAGATAAGGTGCAGATTTGGAATTTGGATACTACCCATTGCGTTTTGTGTATGTTTCATAAAATTATCTTAGGACTTATTTTTAACATGCATCAGTGGCGAATTAATTTATCAAGGAAGGGTCTTTGAATTTGTTAGTAAGTGTGTTGTGAATAGTAAAATACTACCCTATTTTACCAATATTATGTGAGTAATTTTTTATTTAATAGTAATATAATGATATAAGTTTTAAAATTCTTGTATATCCATTATTGATGTATCTGATTCTGTTTAAACATCGCCTCCTTCACAAAAATAAAATATGTCACACATCATTATTTGTTACATTTTTTAAAACGATTTTAAACGTCAAAAGTAAGTAAACTTCAAAAGAGAAATATTCAAAATTCCCGCTTTCCGCCACTAGTTCTACTTTTAAACATCAGAGGCGCTGTTAGCAGTTCCAAAATAATATATGTGCGTTGTTTATCTGTAGTGTTTAATTTGTGATCAAAATGTTTGGTTGAATTTGAATGTTGTTTTGCTCCAATGCGAGAATAAATTATAGGAAAGTGTAAATTACAATTTAAATAGTACTTATTTGGAATAGAACTTGAAAATTTGTGACCAGATCATAAACTTCAAGAAATCTGGAAAGCTGATCTGGAAATTAGCCGTTTTGCAGTTGGCACCTAAGTATTTGGGCATTACGTAAGAAACCAAAATAGTTTTCATACAAGAACACTTTCGTGTTCAAACTTGAGAATTAAATCCTGAAATTTATTTAATGACAATCAACTGACGTTCCTAAATTGGCATATTGGCAGTGTCACAAATCGAAAAGATTCCGACACTCCTGTGCACAGAAGTTCTCAACAAGTTTGTCCACATGCGCAGAAGGTGACGAAAATCGGTTCTCGGAGTGTCGAATCATTATCTATACTAAACCAAGGTCGTACTGTCGTGTTAAATAACTATATTCGGTACCTACTTTTGAAATAATAATTACAAAAGTGACATTTGATAGTTACGCCCTTTCCACGTAACAAAATCTAAATATCTACTTTGAACAAAAAGGCGTGCATATTTATGCATGAACGCAATATATTTATGTAGTTGTGACAAAATTTAAACTACCTATACAGAACGTAATTCCTTTTTTCACTTTGTAGATGGCCTCCTACCACTTTCTCTCGCTAAAAATATAAATCAGGAAATTAATTTCGGAACTGACTTCTGGTTTTGCCTTGACAGTTGACAAAGCTTTCGACGTTTTCGAATTGACGGTTAGAAATTTGAAGAAGAATATACCACGGCGAATGACACTATTTTATATTCAGTACTGATTTTGGCGATTTTTCACTTTCAAATAAGTCAAATGTCAAAATTAAAAATCGAAAAGTCATGACAATTTGAGAGTAGTAAAATGCAAACTGAATAGGAACGAAGTGAAAATTCGATTGTTGACACAAACAAGGATAGCTAGCATTAGAGAAGTATACGAGATAGAAATAGTTACACTAGGTAACGTAGAGCTTTATTGGCAATGCGAAGAAAATTCTAACAAGTGCACCAACTTTCATTTAGGTAGGTACTTAAACGATTTAGTCCCATTTCGTGCGTTCCCGTTTCTTGCGTCGATGAAAATTTTTCCGTTTCGTGCGTCGTCCCAAACCTCTACCTGGTTTCAGTGCCGTTTCGTGCGCTGACCTGCTGATAATGCAGTAAGCCACTAATTCGAGTTTATCTTTACAACACAACTAGACTTCAATGCGGAAGTGTATGTTGATTTCTCTCCTATTGTTTTCAAATGTTAATGTTTTTGTTTTGGGGGGAGACTTAAACGCTCCGCTCGCTTCGCTCGCTAAGCTTGCCCGCAGGCCGGAAATAGTGGGCCGTGGAACCACTTTTTTGGCCGTATTCAGTGACGGGCAACTATAAAACAAAGCAGTACATTTTGTATGCCTCTATTGCAACAGGTACAACATGTTCAAAGTAAAGGATATCGTTGTGCAACGCACGAACTGGCACTATTTACCTAGGTACCTAATTACCCAGTAAATTCTTGACGCTCGAAAACAGGTAGAAACCCAAAAACGCACGAAACGGGAACGCACGAAACGGGAAGATACCACTTAAACAAGAGGACACGACCTATATTATAATACCTACACATTTTTTTGATAAGCGGATAAGTAGGTAGGTACCTAGTTACCTAGTTTATTTCTGCTTTGCATGTTTGAAACTATGCAATTAATGATGTGCAATGCCAAATAAAGATCATGGAGCTTTAACCACCTCTTATACTAAACCTCAAATTGAGGTTGCTGACTTTTCTAACATTTGCTTTGTTTTGTTTTTGATAAGTACCTACCTATTTCTCCTAAAACCGCCCTACAGCGAAACAGCTTTCCCTAAAGGTATTTTTAGCGAGCGTTTAATTCGTCACCTTAAAACTATCTAGGTAAAATCTTTAAGGTGAAGATGCCCTTTTTGCTTAAATATTATTTTTCCAGCTTTATTCCACATTATCTTACGTATTCCGGCGCATTCACCGATTAAGTAGGTATCTTTTGTAAGTAGGTAGGTAGTTAGGTACCTACCTACCTATATAGAAAATGTTGGCATAAATAGACACCACTAGGATCCGATTTTTCAAAGAAACCAACACCGGATTAAGTCTGACATTGGCTTGGTTGCTATGATACCGGCTTTCTGATTGGTTGTATCATAGCAACGAAGGCGGTGTCAGACTTAATCCGGTATTGGATTTTGAAAAACCGGGCCTAGGTGTACCTAAGCTAATTCAATATGTACCTAAGTAGGTATTGGAAATGTATTATCGCTTCATTTTTTAGAACATTCCATGAGAAATTAACTTTTACAGGTACCTACGTACTTATTTAAATTAGTTATTTACCTGCCTATTTATTGTTAGGTAGTCTTTTCCTAATTTTGTGTTGGTGCCTACCTGGCCTACCTAACTCCAATTTTCTCATTCTTGAGGCTTAAGTGCTAAATTAAAATGATTACATTTCAATCAGTGAACTCTTCAAAAGCGCGTTCAATCACCCGCGTCTTAAAAAACGCAACCCGGCATGGTAGGCACGAAAAGAGACCTGTACCTACATCTATCAGCCAAATGTATAAGCAACATTTAAGAGGGAAAAATCATAAAACTTTTATTATTTGATCTCCAATGGGATTCTTTACGGTTATTTAGCATCCTTATTCGTAGCATTTATAACCGCCGGGCTCTCTCTTTTCAAAGGGAGGTGTCCTGACGGTTGCCATGACTGTATCGACCGTGCTGCTTTACATGATTGGTGAAACGGGTATTATTGACATCACGTGATATTTGTTCCATCATGGCAGTGTGAAATTCTGCCAAATGAATACAATGCCAGTTGCACAAATAACCTAATTGTCCCGCTTTCTTATTTGCTTTGCTATCCAAACTATTATTATAATAAAATTTTGTTTACCAAGGAAGTTTTATGTATTCTGGGTGCAAATAGCAGATTATACGAAAAATGCAGTGGTAGGTAGGTATATAAAATAACTGAAGTGATTGAGAGATTTTAAAAACAAATGACGGTTGCAGGACAAAAATATCTCCTCCAACTTTTTATCTTGAAATGAGCATCAGTGACCCTGTTTAACGCAGAACAACCTCTCCAATCAGAGCGGCAGTTATAAAATGTTGGTTGGTTCAAAAACCATTAAAGACTTATTATTCGGCCATATACTAGTCTAATGGTGTACTTGAATTTATACCACAGTATAAATTTCAGTCAGCCAAACTAGCGGCATTAATTTTTATTCTGGTTTTTCTGTTGAATATTTAGTTGGGCGGCCGCAGCTTAGTTTAGAATGTGAGGAGACGTGCTGAGAGATGTGGGATTCGTGCATGGCGATAAATGTGTCAGTCACATGCTTCCCGTTGTAGCTATTTGCTCCCCTCGTTTGAGTATTTTTTATTATAGTGTCCTGTGGCACTTCTACTCACAGGAACCACTATTTGTTTTAGTCTGCATGTTCCTCTTTATCGCTAGTGATGCTCTTCCACGTGTTTTGTGCAATTTTTAGGAAATAAACAATACGTTGTGGATATTCATATTTACCTGATTCCTCGTAAGTTATTTTGCTGTTTAATATGTTTAATACCCTAATTTTATTATTCGTTAAACTCCCTGTGAACTGCGAATCCGGTTGGCCACAGCGGTTGTAGCTCGAGGGCAAGGATAGGAGTTAGTTTCAGGTTTCTCCACTCTGAAATTGCGGCAGCACTTGCTTGCGAGGAACGCTCTCTGTTATCCAGCCGGATTTAGACCATTTCTTTCTCTTTTTAAGTCTACCTTGTGTCTGCTGCAATTGACTAGATGAGGATGTTAATGACCTTGACCGAAAAACAGATTATATTCGTGGCATCATGATGACATTGAGTCAAGAATGTTAGATGAAAGCACGAGATTAAATTTTTTATCTACCATAAAAGTATGTTTTGCTTGGAGTGGGATTGTAGGAATATGCATATTATCTTTATTAGTAAGCAAAAACATGCAGATTCTTGGAATGCAAATTGCCCTTGTTCGGTTTGATTCTAAAAAGGTTTCGGCAATTCAGTGGGCTTTGAGACAATCTTGGTATGTATTAACCTTTATCCACACTTGTTTATATACCTAAGTACTCATTACGTACCTACCTACTTTACCTAGGTAGGTATCTATTCTTTTACTATAGTACCTATACCTAAAGATTCTGTAACGTAAATGAGAGCTGTCAAGGATTGGGTAAAAGTAGTAGTTACTGACAATAAAACAAAAATATTGTGTAGGTAAGTACCTACCTACCTATGTATGGATATTTTTTATTTTCGTGTTATAGACTTCATTAGGTAGGAATAGAGCGAACGTTCTTCCGAGCTGTGACGTTATCTACAATTTTTAATAGAAATTTAGTAGGTAGGTACCTACCTATTTTTGAATCTTATTTTTGAAAGGTAAGAAATTTGAAAAGACCTTTCCGAAGAGTCATATTTTGGATAAACTGTATTTAAGAAATATTAATTTGAATAAACTTGAAAATAATATTTTTAAATGTCTTATTTTCATGTAGGTACCTAATACCTATTTTATGTAAATAATCGATGTTTGGACCCTGGATAAGGCCTCTGTCAAGATTTTTATTTAAAAACGTACTATGAAAGTATAAAAAAGTGCCCCTACCTAATTTTTCCAATAAAATAGTTTATTTTGCCAATAAATTCACAAAATTAATAAACATAAAGATGTAACTACGAGTGACACATCTCTTTAATTTGTAATTGAGTTATTTGGAAGTCTACTTTAAAAAAATTATTTGTAAGTTTCAATTTTAAACGTACTGCGTCGGCAGGAGCCTTTTTTAAATAATAATTGTTATACTCGTAAGTAGGTACTTACCTAGCTATAGGTACCTAGGTTATAGGTAGAAACTGAGTAGGTAGGTACCTATGTAGGTATGTAAAATATTTTATTCTGAATAATCTCTACATACCTACATGTATTGCAAAAAAATAAGAGACCTAGACGGGTATGGGGTTGTACCTACATAAAGTTGGAATAATATAACTTGGCGTATGATTGAAATAATCTACGCATCATGTTAGTTTGATGTCTCTCTCGCACGCAACTACCTAGTTGATATGGCCGCTAATTATTAACGTAAGATGAAATAATCAAATTTTCCATTGTAACTCTTTATTTCACTCATTCTCATTTATAATGTTGCATAACAATGTATTTGTACGTCTTTGCTTGTTTCGTATGTTATCATGGAAACTAGTATTAGTGTCACAGTACTGTCAATGTCGAAACAAATTAGTTCACATGCATGTGTCAACCCATACGCCAAGTTATATGATTTAAACTTGATAAAAAAATTACCTGTAAATATCTAAATAGGTAGGTACCTAGATCAAATTTACTTGAAGTAATTCGTTTCGTTTTCCAAACTCTGGAACTCTGGTGCGCCACTGACGTAGCTTTCACGTAAACATCACAGTTACGTGGGCTACATGAGTGGTAAATAGTATAGGTATTGATCTTCTCTTTTAAGCTTCCTCGCCGACGTCCGCTTCAAGGATAAACTGAAATTCCTTTCATGATCGACGGAAATCTTCCACTTGAATTGAATTCAAACAAACAAATCCATTTCTAAAGCAATTTATTCATTCCATAAAAAGATCCTGAGAAATAATAAACAATGGAAAAGAACGGATTTTCATGAACTTTGAGGTTATGTGGTTAAGTACATTTAAAAACATAGTACCTATTTCTAAGTTAAAACCTTACCTAATTACACATTGTCAATACCTTACAAGTATACACCTATAACCTATGTATATAGGCACCTAGCGATATGATGCCTAAAAATTAACAGTATTAAAATAGACTTTTCATTACCTAGGTAAGGTATTTTGACATTCCTTGGAGTGTACCTAACTAGAACAGCAAAACTTCATAGGTAGGTACACCTAATCAGCTGAAGTCTTCTGTTACATACCTGCCAAGGGTAAATCGTTGTCTTCAACTGTACCTACCTAAGTCCCTAATGCTAATGCTCCTTCACTTCGGTTTCTAAGGTAGGAACGTATTAAGTAGGTACCTATTTTGTCAGAATATCCATTTTCCTCTCTCTTCAGTGTCCGACGGTCACGGCGTTGTATTGTAAGACAGATTAAAACTTTATTGAATAATAAAATATGATACATACCTGGGTGGGTACCTACGGTACCTATGATTAAATAATACAATAAAATACCTAGGTACCTTGGTACCTTTTGTGCTATTAAAACCATCGAAGGCACCTAGGTGTTTGTATAAATTAACGAAATCTAATAAATATATTTACCTATTTTCATGGTATCTTCCCGTTTCGTGCGTTCCCGTTTCGGGCGTTTTTGGATTTCTACCTGTTTTTTTGGTGCCGATTAGAGCGTCAAGAATTTACTGGGTAATTAAATAGTGCCAGTTCGTGCGTTGCACAACGATATCCTTTACTTTGAACATGTTGTACCTACCTGTTGGAATAAAGGCATACAAAACGTACTGCTTTGTTTTATAGTTGCCCGTCACTGTGAATACACCCAGAAAAGTGATTCCACGGCCCACCATTTCCGGTCTGTGGGCAATCTTAGCGAGCGAAGCAAGCTGAGCGGTTAAGCCTTCCGCCCCCAAAACAGAAACATTTGAAAACAATAGGAGAGAAATCAACATATAATTCCGCATCGAAGTCTAGTTATTAACAGCGTTGTGTTGTAAAGATAAACTTGAATTAGGGGCTTACTGCATTATCAGCAGGTCAGCGCCCGAAACGGCACTCAAACCAGGTAGAGGTTTGGGACGACGCACGAAACGGGAAAATTTTCATCGACACACGAAACGGGAACGCTCGAAATGGGACTAAATCATTTTTATATGTCTGTACACGTACCTAAGTACCTAAGAACTAAAGGGCTTGTTTTGAGTTTTAGTTTAGAAGGTATATATTTTTTGATAAGTACCTAGGCAGGTAAGTAGGCATGTACCTACCTACCTATTTAGGTATATAGGTATCTCTATACGTCGCGATGTCTTATAGGTATATACCTAATCTAGGTAGTGGTAAGTAGGTACCCCATAAATTTTTAATCTTCCCTGAGTAGCTAGGTAATTTAGTACAAAATTACCTACGTAACGTTTGTATTTCCTAAGTAGGTAGGTACATACCTGTTGCAGTTCAATAATTATCGATACAAACGTTTTTGTTTTGATAACATACCTACTTATAGGTACCTACCTACCTACATAGTATGCTGTGGGCCATCTTCGGTTACGCTTGTGTTTATGAGAAAAGGAAATCTATCATTGTCCCTTTTTAGGCATAAAACGTTATTGGCGAACCTACTCAGGGTATCCTATCTGTTGGCAGGCAAGACACTCCTTGGGCGGCAGGTACTTCCATAGAACACGGCCATAAAGGCTCTATGTTTCAAGCGGTTCGTATACCAAAATGCAGTAAAATGAACATATAAAGTATGCTGTCAGACAGTGTGATAGAGTAGTTAGTTAGGTGTCTCTTGATGCGCTAACATTTCCCTGGCTTCTGAATAACCATATTTGTTCATTAAAGTTTTGCAAGCTGACATGTTCGCGTGTTGGTGTCCCTTCTAGTAGTGCAAACACACCTAAGTGCATTCGATAGTTTAGTACGAAAATTATTACAGTGTTATTCAAAGATAGAAGTGCTAATTTGTTGGAAAGTTGTTGCACATACCCGTGCTCGAACTGAGTTAACATACTTAGGTATTTATGCTACCCACTCACCTACCAACTACCTATGTACCAACTTTATGCATCTGTCATTGTGTATGTATCTTGCAACAAATTCAGTTTATCTCCGGCTCTTAAAATATTCCAGCTTTATTCCTCACAATCCGAAAACTTAGATTAAGCTCTTTACGTTTATGTTTTTACTGATGGAATTTTTACCATAAAAACTTCCAAGTATGTCTTCTTGTAAGTAATAGATACCGTGCATTTATTCCCTAACCCGTCTATAATCTCAAAGAAACTCGATAAAACGTCACTCGAAAGCTGAAAACAAGAGACGAACTCTTTAATTAAGTCAAAGTTGGCTTGTTAACTTTAGTGCAAATGTAAAAAAACTGTCATCGTTACTTGGACTTGATTCGAAAATTAGTATGCAAATGCTGGAATAGAATTGTTCAGGTCTTGCGAGATTGAACGAAAACAAAAACAGGCTTGGCATAATCTCCACCGCTTTGCTATTAAAGATATCCAAGGATATAAACTTGCATCAAAATGCAGCTAATATTTGAAACGATATGCAGGTGACATTTAATTTTACTTTGCAATAGCGTTGGATTTCAGTAAGTAGGTACCTACCTGGGTTAAGATACTTAATTATGTTAGCTATGTAAGTAGGTAGGTACCTATACCTATAAGTAGTTTACCCGTCGCTTGTCGGAGAATTGGCTTAAATCTGTGGGTAACTAGGGGTAGGTACCTAACCTATAATAGGTATTAAAGATTGTAAAGATAAGGAACATTGTAATTTTAGAGGATTTTTACTGCGTACCTAGAGAGGTCCATTTTGGTTTGAAATTTTTTGGCGTTCCCATTAAAACATGCACCCAGAAAACACTAAACTGTTGCTGACTTACATAGGTAGATACCTATGTCCCTAAAAAAGCAGGTCACACCAACCATAACTGCCTCAACACAGGAAACCCGCTTAGGTATAAGATGGGAGTCATCGTCATAAAGTTTTCAGTCCGAAAACTGGTTGGGCGCGTACCTCCATCCTTTCCTATCCTGAGCTAGCCTACGCATTTCCCCAACCCACCACAACTATTTTCGAGCAGTAGTCTAATCTGGGTCTACCTCTACCTCTTTTTATTCTTATCTTCAAACTAATCCTTCGTGCCTCAGAAGGTGTCCTACACCATCCTATCTCTCCTATTCTTTACTGTCTTCCATCAATTTCGCTTTTCTCCAACTCTTTTCTAATACCTCACTGTTGCTCACCACGGTAGGTAGGTATCTTCATAATGCGTCTGTAGCACTACATTTCAAACGCTTCTAATTTTTTTCGATCCGCTTCTCCTATCGTCCAAGTTTCGCACCCGTACAATGCCGTAAGTACCTAGATACTCTATTGATAGTCAGTTAGGGAAAAATTGTGAAACTGACTGCATAGAGTATGGACATAGTGAAAATAGAGTGGCGTAGAGTAGATAGGTATAACAGTTGGGGTTGTAAAGTCAGCATTTGCAGTGTTTGTTAGTTCCTAAATTTGTTGAATCTTTTGATTTAATATGGAAAAGCCTAATATTAAATACTCCAAATATTGCTTAGTGCCGAAATGTGAATCAACGTCTATTCGAACACCAGGAAAAGTATTTATTTCATTGCCAGTGGGTTCGACATTTAGCAGATTTAGCAGAATTACTGAATTTATATTTTGATGTAGTTGGACATTTTCGAACATAAACCATCTGATAAATACACATTTGGGTATAAAACTGACATTCGCGTGTACCCTATTGGTTTACGTTTTGAATTTATTAACATATTTGATCTCTTTAGTGCCTTATCTAAGTGTTTGTAGAAAAAAATTGTACTTATGATGTAGGTAGTAGATGCGTGATAAAAGTGTTTTTATTTTGTTCGAAGGGTTAGCTTCTCACAAAATAAAATGACACTTTTAACGCTAACATCATAAATAACTGTTTCCGTCGACACTGTATTTTTGAATATGATTAACAAACGCAAAACAGTTCGTTAATGACCCCTATTAATGAACGATTTCTCTATTAATACACGATTTTAGTATCCTAAGCAACCAAATATACATAGAAATATCCAAATCAAGATGTCTCATCAAGATCTATCACCGCCAGGTTTACAGTTTCTGAAATCGTAATTCGTACAAAAATGTCCAAATTATTAATCGCCTTTATTAATACACTTGTTCCTTAAATAACTATTTCCGTCGACAGTGTATTTATGAATATGATTAACAAACGCAGAGCAGTTCGTTAATGACCTCTATTAATAAACGATTTCTCTATTAACGATTTTAGTATCCTAGACAATCAAAAAAATATACCTACATAAAATGAAATATCCAAATCAAGTTGTCATGTCATCAAGATATGTCACTGTCAAGTTTATAGTTTCTGAAATCGTAATTCGTCCAAAATTTAATAAATGGATGTTGACCAAGATTTTACGTTAAAAGTCAACAGAAAATTTTTGGAAGGAACCCTTACATATATTAAAAAGCGATTCATAATCTCGACAATTAAAATGAAAATGTCTGGATTACTAATCGCCTTTATTAATACACTTGTTCGTTAAATAACTATTTAATCTATTCCTTTGTTGACAATTAAAATCTTGACACTTCACTAACATTAAAATCCGGCAATAGCGATTTAAACTCTAAAGTAAAAAAGTCACCTCTCCTGTTTTGTTATTATTTTCTTCGACACTGAAAATGTAATCACAAATCGTCTTACTGAATGCAGTTCTTTCCTTAGGACATCGGCTGTTGCGTGAAAGGAAGTTGTAGATAATCAGTATAGGTATTTACCTTTACTCGAAATAATTCATATACATATACATAATACATATATTTAATATACATATACAGGGTGATTCAGAACTGGCGTGCCAAATTAAAATGGGTGCTAGAGGAACTCCAAATAAGGCGAAAAGTTTATATGAACATTTTCCAAAAAAATTTGCTCTGCTAGCCCCATCATCAGTAGCGTTGCTACAGGGTAGGCCGTTTATTTATTTCCCCAATCCAATGTTACGCCACTGGCGAATGCAAGTGATATTAATGTATTTGAAATCTACGTTCAATTTGGGAAGAAATTGATATCATCAAAATTTTTCGTAAAATGCTTAGTTTTTGAATGAAATAGCTTTTTGTGAAAACGTGCACATGATGCACTGAAATTTTCCATAATGCAATAATGGCTTCACCGATATGCAAGGAAAGTGAAAATTGAAAAAAATAGTTTATTAAGAAAAACACTAACAAAACCAAAAAGAAGAACGAGAAAACACATCAATTATTACACTACGATATTAAAAAAATATTAAAACTTTTACACCCTGTATCTTTGTTAGTAGTCACTTTAGAACATAATATATTCTTATAAACTTTTCATCTTATTTGGAGTTCCTCTAGCACCCATTTTAATTTGGCACTCCCGTTCTGAATCACCCTGAGCTTTCAAAAAAATTAAGTCATTCTCTTCTTTCCGGTTTCTGTATGTTACATAATGTTTACTTAGCACTTTATTCTATCACAAAAATTGGTTGCTTTACTCCTCTACGAAAAGTGCTACTTCTAAATCCTAAAGCTCCTTATTACTTACACCCACACTACAGAGACGCTGAAAGTAGTGATAAAGTTCTTTTACTGTTGCTGAAGAAGATGCAAAGCAAAGAAACAATAAAAAGCCGCACGAACAAATAATTCTGTTAGGGAGTAATGGAATGAAGGCTTTCGAAAGATCACATCCCCTTTAAAAGGGATTGTTTTTGCGGTTCAGTTTCCAGGGCCTTGTTGACCTCATTATTTCCGGTAAATGCAGTGGTATTTGTTGGGAACGTTTTCTTCCACCGTGTTATCTGCTCATCGGTTTTGATTAAAGATAGAAAGTTGAGAATGGCGTTATCGTGCGTCCCAAATGTTGTTTTAATCCTTTGCTTTTGGCCTATTTTGATGTCCACCTATAACACCACGGCTTACGACCTTACGAGCTTTTAACATAATACATGTGAAACACTTTTTTCGTTAGTCCAACCATTCACTGACATAATGACAAGTCTTACATCGCCACACTAGCACCACCAGCACTTACTGGTCACGTGGTCACCCATCGGTAGGTAGGTACCGTACCTATAGGTATCACTTTGGCAAGCAATTCGAAAGAAATAAATTGTTGCCGTTTAGGAGGAGTTCAGTGACATATACACGTACAGAAGAATTATATATATATATGTATAAAGATATTCTAAAGTTTCAGCCCAATCGAGTTTGACTGTGTACATGAACCCCGTTTTTTTATAGTCCGCGTAGGTACCTAATACATAAAAATTCATAAGAGGCACTTGTCAAAAAATTAAAAGGATTCAGTGTGTATAGGTACAATAATTAATAATAGATTCTTAAATACCTATGTACCCTACTCCTTTATACTGCTTCCGTGCGTCCACTACCTTGAAAAGTTATTTAAATGGTACCTACATCTGGATATTCTAAAATTAACTAATATTTCCACATATTTTAAATTTAAGGAGTGTTGCAATACTAATATAAAATAATAATTATTTCTTCCAGGTGTCACGTGCGGAGCTGTGCAGTGCGGTGTGTGTGACTGCCGAAGTGATGACACCGAATTGGCTCAGTGCGGCGGGGAGCGCTTTTGGGAGTCGGGAGTCCTTGTGTCTGGCGGCGGCGTCTGTTTCGCCATCTCTCTGGCCAGGTTACACGACTGCACTTTATGGAGGGGAAAGGTATGCATGTTTTCATTTCATACTCTTGTATTATTTGTTGTTTGTCGGTACCGAAGGAAGTTGTTGATTGGATTGTATTTGCTCGTGTCTGATTGCTGAAATGAAGGATAATATTAATTGAGATGTTTGTTTGTACTGTACTGAAGGAGGATTTATTATGTCTGCCATTGTTATGATATGACACATGGTCTGCGGGTAGTAGGGTTTAATATTGGAAAAAACATCGATGCCAAAATATCTAGGTAGTTCCTTGCTTTCCTAACATCTTACCTAGTTATATCATACCTATCAGAAATCCGACAAAGAAATTGTTAGGTAGGTACTTAGGTAGAAGAACAATTTATTACAAAGGACCTACATGCAAATTTATTATGATTATTACCTAGGTATGCGTAGTAAGTAGGTAGCTATACCCTATTTATTTTAAAGACAGGTTAGGTATGCTAGTTCAAGTTCTTCCTTGCCCTAGGTAGGTAGGTATCTAGTTTTCTTTACACTCAGAAAAAATATGTTCAGTATAAACCAAGTCGAGTAAATCTTAACCAACCATAGATTTAAAATCCGACCTAATAAATAATAGTTCATTACGAATCCATAATATATTTGAAAGAAAAGAATATGTGATATTTATAAAAATTCTAACTTATTGATTATTAATCTTTTGAAGGATGGTATAAAAATCTACATTTATTAACAATTAATATATACCTATATACCTTATTGAAAATTAAAATATTCTTGTATATATTCTATGTATATGTATTAATAAAAAGTGGGCTCATGGTTTCATATTAATACTATTTGTTAATAAATACGAAATGTAATATTAGTAAATAAAATGCTTATACTAATATTTAAAATATTTTTTTTATTTCTTGTTATAAAATAAAAACAATAATAAAATTCAAATATTTATAAATTCACAAATAGCATTTTTAATCTAGAGCCCAGCAGTAGACAAAGAAGATCGAAGCTCTTTAAATCCAAGACTAACTGCCTCACGGTATCCAAATCATCTATTCCGTTTTCTAAAAAATAATAATATGCTGTATTTTTCTTCATTCAGGCATAATAATTAATACTATCGCATGGGCATTACCCTTTACTGTTAAGTGAAAATTCTTAATATGAATTAGGAATATTAATATACAATAAACTTTATTCGTAAAAACTAACATCGGGTAGGCAGGTACTCATACTATCAACTCTTCGAAAATCGCCATAATGAAATTATTTTCACTTTATAGAAATTTCTGAATTTTGCAGGTAATGAAAAACAAATCAATTATTTAATTATTTTCTGCATTTTGATTACCGAACAACAAATAATTATGGGGGTTTAATTACTGAATTGAAGTGTAAATTAAATAGAAAAATAAATCGACACCCCTTATATCCAAGTATCAAGAACATCTATGTTAGCATTTATGGATTTCTAGCAGGGTGCTGTGGTTTATTTTTATTTGTTTGCATATGCACGAGCAATGCATAATGTAATACGTAACACTTACCTACCTAAAAAAACTGGTTCCAAGGATTGCAGACCTAAAAAATCACGTTCTTCCTGGACAGACATTTTCCCTTTTTTCTTCAATCACTTCACAAGCCACTGTTGTCTTTGGTTATCTATGGGCAGCTGCGCACAAGTAATAAATACAACATTCAAACACAGCAATATACATTTTAACCGAACCGTTGATTTGCGGATTTGCGACAAAAAGGTAATTTCTGAGCAGATTCCGAATTGATCAAGTAAAGAGTACCTACTGTACTGAGTACCGTCTGCCAAGAAAGGCTAAATGCAAATAAAAACTGTCGGGAAGGCCACCTCGAATACATACATACTACATTAAAATTGATAAATTCAGAATATTTAACTATTAATAAAGAAAATATTTGTTAATACATGTTATTAATATTTAACAGACTTATGTTTCAAGGATTAAGATGTTAGAGACTGTGATTAAATAATTAATTCAAGAATCAATCAGACCCCTAACTATTGTGAGACTATGTTTGATCATACGATTGTTAACTTCATTTAATAATTATAACTTCCACAATGTCATAACAACGTTGATTAATAATTGAAGTTTTGCTGCATATATATTATAGATTTTTTATGAGTAGGTAAGTCAAAAAAATGTATATTATAATAAGTATTTAACTGCATGCTTATTATAAATCAAGTATGTGAAACAATCGCCTTTTTTATTATCTAATAATATCACTCTGGCAAATATATATACTTGGGCCGCCGAACAGACAGAGTGATCACCCTGCAATCACGAGCTCTAGACGGGGCCAATATTAATTTATGACGACTGAACTGGAGTGATGTGCCTTCTTTCGACCTAACGAAATCGCATTACTCCAGTTCGGTCGTCATAAATTAATATTTTCCACGCTAGAGCTCGTGATTGCAGGGTGATCACTCTATCTGTTCGGCGGCCCAAGTATAGTGCGTTAAATAATAATCTTAGATTTTTCTCAGTGTATGTGCAAGTTTTTTTGCACTTCACTTATGCATTGGAATTATTATCCGCTATTTTACTTAGTTTTATTTCAATAATCGTTAAGGTATCCAATGGCGTGAACATAATTTTTAAACAGTTCTGAAAGTTGTCTGTGTTTCATTTTTTTGTGCTTCCGTGTTGCTATAAATCCACTGAACATCCCTTCAATATTGCATTACAGATTATTATCAAATACCTAGGTATAGGTACATTATTTTACAAACTTATCAACATCATTAAAAATAGAATATAGGTACATACCTACTTATTCCAAATTCCATAAACAGTAGGTATCTTAGGATCCACTGCCGGCGCTGCCAAATGGAAAATGGAAAAAGGTAAAATAGGTACATATAATTTAGCCTTTATTGCGCCATTATCACCTTAATAAATTGGTGTGGTAGGTACCACACTTTCAGGATAACTTTGACAGGCTGTGGAACAACTTTGATAACAAGCGTTCGCGCATGCGCATTGTCTCCTTTTAAGGTTAAGATTGTGTTTCTTCACTATAACATGCATCATCAATGCAAATCTAGGTAGGTACCTCTAGAAAGATGCGTCTGCATTACTTTGAGATGTGCCCTTTTATTTTCGGATTGTTTTGGTTTCGTTTACGCGGAAATCTTTCCTATTACAAATAAAAAGGGGTGAAATTCGGTGGAACTAACATTCTGTTAAATTTCAACTCCTTGGCATAAAGTTATCAAAAGATCCGCTTCCGGTCTGACTCAGTAGCGTAACTTCAAATTAGGGGCCCGTCCGCAAAATTTCTGATGTCCCCCCTCCCCATTTAAAAACAAATTAAAGTAAAAACTGTATTAACAAAGAACTTAATTTTAACTTTGAAAATATTTGTTTCCGGAATTATTAAACGAAGCACGGGGCCCCAAAAGTGCTGGGGCCCGCCCGCAGTGGCGGGCTTCGCGGGCCCGTAATTTCGCCCCTGGCTCTGACTGGAAGTTGGGCATGATTTTTCTAAAAATTAAGTTCACTTTTTATATTACATTGGAACGTATGTATACAGTGTGTCCCCGGATTGAGTTTATAAGAGGAAACACTTCAATTTTTGATTTCTCAAAAAAAATTCTTTACAAAAATGTTTGCTTGCTTTCAAACCCTTGAAACACTCATTACTTTTTAAATTACTCTTTCCCTAGTTTGGTTATTACCTTTTGTTTGTAAGAAATGGACATTGAAAATTTTTAATTGTAAATAACAATTTTTTTAGTAGGCTAATTTTGCTTTTACGACATTTTTCATTCTGGCACATTACCTATTATTAAAGTGAAAAATGTTAACAGAGTTAGTTGTTGAATCAGTTCGGAATGATCCACGGGGACGATCACTCCAGTTAGACATAAGTAAATCTCATATTCAAAGGAATTTGAAACAACGAAAAATTGGCCCATACAAACCCATTTTTAATCACACTTTAGAGCCAGGAGATAGTGCTAAATTCGGATTTTTGTTTGTGGATGGGCAATGAAAATATGGAAAACAGATCGTTCCATAAAACTATTATGTACTCTGAGGAAGGTACATTTACAACTAATGGAACTGTGTCATCTCAAAATAGGTACCTATCAGATATTGGAGCAAACACAATCCTCACTTTAGAATTTTGAATATAAGCGGCAATATTCTTCCCAAGTCAATGTTTGGTACGTCTTGTCTTATCATGGTATAATATTGGCCCATATACCTTTGAGAACAACGTTAATCAGCACACATATTTAGACATGTTTCAAAATTTTCTTGCTAAAGAATTAGACAATTTACCTATCAATTATCTAAGTTTTTATGTATTTTCAACAAGATGGATGTCCTGCCCATTCTTCAAATATTGTTGTGAATTGGTTAAAGGGTTAAACCAACAATTTGGAAATAATTGGATCGTCCAATTTTATGACCTCCAAGCAGCTCTCTGATTTAGCAATTTCCGATTTTGGGCGTTAGAAACAAATTTATTATTTACAGCCAGGATCTTCCTAACAATGCTGAAGAATTAAAAATTCGAATAAGGGAAGCTGTGAGATCATTAACGATTCAAGAAATTAGAAATAGTTTCAGTGAATTGCGACAAAGGCTAGAGTTATGCGTAGAAAACGGTGGGGAGTTAATTGAATAAAATATTTGTTTGTTGTTATTTTTAAATTGCTATTTGTTTAATATTAATTTGCTAGGATATAAACAAACAAAATAAAATTTGTTCACTTTTTACGGGCAACATTTTTATTCCTTTATTATTATTTTGATTTTTCAGTTAAATTAGCCTATAGCCCAACTAGCAAAATAGACCACTAAAAGAACGAAATTATTTCATAACTATCCTATAGCGCCGCTTGAAGAACAACTTTATTTTTCAAAACGTCTTAATACGACAATTTTGTCATAAAATAGAGGGATTTCTATAATGCTGTTGTATAGACGTTCTTACAACTCATATTATAGGACAAAGAAATATTGTAAGTATACAAATTTTGTAACAATTGCATAACGTTTTATATAATCCTTATAAAATTATTTTAAAAGAATTTTATACAATTTATAATACAGTTGGATAGCTATTATATTACTTTTAAAAGCAACGTTAAAAGATAGTTTTAATGGAAGTTATGTAAATAGTTGTATTGAAGTTCCTTAAGAAAAGTAATAAAATTGTTACTTTACGCAGAAGTAAAAACATTACACAATAAGTATGAAAGTATTTTATAATCAACCTATAACTACAACAGTATACTCGCTTATAAAAAGTTTATAGAATAAAAATGTAGTTACCAGGAATAACGTTATCGCAAGTTCTGCGTTATAAGATCTGTTTATACAACCTCATAATACTTTAATGCATTAATATACTAGAATTAAGCTGGTCCATGAGTAGCGTTTACAAAATGAATTCGGCGGTATCTCAGTGGAAACAAACTAAAAAGAGTGGCCATTTTAAAAGATCAGTTAAAAAAGTACCATAGAATACTTCAGACTTGTAGTTCTCTTGATCAACCTATAGTTGAAGCCGTATGTAATTCTTCTAAGTGTAACGACGAGGCTAATTTAGAAGAAACAACAATTTTACCTCCAATTGCCAGCAGTGATATTGAATCAGAAGAAGCCAAGGGAAATGAAAACCAACAAGATATGGTAAAAGAAAGCGACATTTAGTGCTAATGAAGAATACACGGATACCGACGAAGAAAATTTGATGCCTTCTCTTTCTGAAATTGAAAAGAAGATTAAAATAAAATAACAACTTAAGATATGGGCAACGTCTGTCAACATTAATCATTCTGCATTAAGAGAGTTCTTCGAAATATGGAACCAGGCTATTCCCAATCTTCTTCCTAGAGATCCAAGGACATTTCTAAATACTCCTCAACAAGTTAATTTGGTAACACTTGAGAATGGCACTTATTGGCACAATGGTCTTGAATCCAATTTTCAATTTAATAATTTCTTCGGAAAACTATTTTGATCTTGAATGCCGGTATAAACAAAAATAATATTTGCAGGTTAGGTCACGCATGGAACGAATTCTATACCGCAGTTGTCTGAAACACAATATAACTGAATAATTGTATACTCCCCATACAACACGTACGTTAAGTGATACTTCTGTTCTATTATGTAGTCCGCCAACTCGCTATAGGATAACATGGAAATTTAACGTACAGTGTTGCCACCTTGGGCAGTAGTTATACGTACATAAAATTCAAACAATTATTTATTATGTTACATCTTGTACTTCTTAAAATGCCCTACTGTTATTTTAATATTTTATATTTTACAATATACTATAATATAAGGGGGGTATTAATTGTAATCATGCAAATTTTGGAATTTTTCGGTGTCGCGGCACTTCGATGTCGCGGTATTTCGGTGTCGTGGGATGTCCCCATTTCTTGCTGGATTCTTGAAAGGATTCTCCAGGGCGCAACTTACAAGAAAATGAAAATTAATTTAAAAAAAAATTATTTTTAATAAAAGTGAAATCAAAATTCCCTCATGAGCAGCTAAAAAATAAGGAGTACTGCACAAAAACAATTTTTTACGGATAGTACTTCCCGTTTTCGGCAATGTCTCAAGAAGCGCGCTATGTAAGGAAGTATTCACCGACACTGCAAATAATATCGAGCCAGACAACTAAGTCGGTGCCCGTCGTAACTTGTTAGCAGATCACTAAATAATATAATATGAACGCTGAGATATTGCGCGGCGTTTGCGCAGTCTTTTCGATCTTATATATTTTTAAGGATTAGATCTGTATACAACTGTCTTGACACCCATTTTCTTAAATTGCATCGCATGGCCATTGGCCAATATACAATATTGAACCGGTCAGAAGTACCTGTGTGCTCTTTGCTCCATACCTTATACTTTATTTATATTGAATCAGTCATTTGAATAACAAGAAACGCAAGTTCCCATTTGCATCAAATGTTGGTCAAGTTGTGCACCATAAACTTAAAATGTGACTAGAGGTACGTAACTGCACCTAAAATGTATTTTTTTTCGCTGTAAACAAACAAAATGCTGCGGGGAAATATTTTATATGTACTATGAAATCTGGCAACATCCAAAAATGGTCAATGATCACCCTCCTGATGCTTTATTTCAAAAACAGTTCTATGGCGCCTATATTAAACAACATTATAGGACTTTAATATCGTATACAGCACAGAAGAAAACAAAATCATTGTATAACGGTTCTAATAACACAGAATTATTGTATTACCTTACGCCATATTTATTAAGCGTTCGGGTGTTCAGAAATCGCCGCCATTGTGCAGAATTCATAAACAAACGTAAAAATGCCAAATAAAAATACATTTTTTTTAGAAATATAGAGATTTTTTTTGCCACTTTTACAAAAGAAATAATACATTTTTTGTTTAAGTTGAAAATTCGACCATTAAAAAATATTTTTAAATTTTTAATTTTTTAATAATCCCAACAAATGTATGCTTAACTGAGGCGCTTTAATTTTTTGTCAAAAATATGTACATATTTTGTCAGAAAAGTTGGCTGCGCAAGAAAATTTTGTCCCTTATCGGAGTGTAGCAGAAAGGTTTAATTATATTTTCAATATGATAACACACCAGCTACAACTTCACCATAATGCATGATTGATCTTAGACTATATTTAATTTATTTTTGTCATGAAACAACGCATAGTTTGCCTTATAAAATATTCTTGCAACAATTCTATTCTGAATTTCCTCAGCAGAAAACAAAGTGATTGTATTAGCGATTCTTTCTGCATTATAAAATACTTTCTTAACAGTTCTATAAATGTTCGTAAAATACACTTAAACCGCAGAATAAAAGCACTACTATACAATATTTTTATAGCACTTCTGTAAATGTGTTGTATAAGTAATCCTGAAGACACTTATAGGACAGTTTTATAATCATCACATTGATTGTCTTATAACTGTTGTGTACTTTACTAAAAGATCTCCCAAAAGTACAGAACTGTTGTATAAAATGGGGCCCTTTTTGGTTGTGAAGACATTGTATAGTAGTTTTTAACCACATTATAAGATTTTCACGTTTCTATAAGATATGCTGTATAGCAATTCTAACAACCATTGTAAAACTTATTTTGCTAGTTGGGTAGGTAGGTACCAAAAAAAATATTTACAACAAAGAAAGTGTTGTGATTTAGGAGTTTTTAAGCTCAAGCAATAGTTTGTTTGTTTTTCGAGAAATCAAAAATAAAAAAGTTTATACTCTTGTAAACTAAATCCAGAAAGGGATAATAAATATAAATACCTAAGTCATAATAAATTAATAATGTGCCATCGAATGATGTCAGTTGAAGTAAAATGAGCCTACTAGAAAACTGTTATTTACAATAAAAGTTCAAAGTCAATTTCTTACAAACAAAAGGTAATAACTAAACTAGGAAAATAGTAATCTAAAAAGTGAGTGTTTTAAGGGTTTAAAAGCAAGCAAAAATTTTCGTAAAAATTTTTTTTTGAAATCAAAAATTAAAGTTTTTCCTCTTGCAAACTCAATCCGAGGACACACTGTATATACTGCATGCAATTCGTAAAACATTTTAATAACACAACTGAATTTCGGAATCAAATTAAATTTCATTTTTATGAAATGAACAAGATGTGTGCAAAACTACTTTAAGTACCTAGTTGAGTAGTTTTTAAAATAGACTCGTGTTAGTTAGGGGTAAGTAGAAGAAACAGTGGAAACGTGTCCCTGGTCTTGCTACTCAACCTCTTGAAACATTTGAGAGAGAAGAATATTTTATAAAATTACAGCATTTCCATTTCCAAATTGAAGTGGTTTTTCTCGGTACACAAAGTGCTTGCAACGACCCCAGAAAGGGTTATGACCCCGCGCAGATAATCCAAGGATAAATTGCATTGCATCTAAATTAATTCGGCGCCGGCTTGAGATATTTATGTTGGCCACTGTGTGCGGGAAAATGCACACACTGCTATGCACCTACTTCTAAATGCAAGTCGCTGCAACGAAATATATCTTGAGCGAGGAAGGAATTTGCACTCTTGGCGAAAAACAAGACATGTTTCACTTTGATGAGTCGTCCTTTTACGAGATCCGATTAAATTGGGGGCATCCTTGAATTTTCAGATTTTATTTGCTCCGCTGTAAATGTTATTGGCGATGTGGAGAGACTTAGCCAGATTGGGGTCAATTCGCTCCTGAAAACAATAAAAATGGATATAAGTCGTCGATTAGCGTTTATTTAATTTATTTTCTTGTAGGACAGTAGTTGTTAATTTAATGTACACTTTTCATAAACACTTAAGCACAAAATGTGATTGAGCAATTACGTATACATACTTTGCGGTAATGGAAATAATGAAAATGTTTTGGAAAAAGTTTTAGAGCTCTGAACGGTCTATATCGTGATATTCCTCTAAAAACTGATTTATGCATTATTTTTGTAATCTTTACCAATGTATTTTGCTATGAGGTTGTAAAATACGTTTTTTGTCTAAGCTAGGTATAGGTAGGTACCTATAGGTACATTATCTATCGTTTTTGAATTACTAACTTTTTTTTTTAAATGTTTGCTGGTGTAGAGGAATTTCGAAAATTTCTATCCCTAAAATTAATCCTTTTTGAAACAAATGATGCCATGAAAAAACTGCTTTTCAAAAGTTAAGAAACTTGTGTCAACCCATAATGTCTTCTAGGAATAAGTAATAGGTAATGATTTTTCGGTGCATTGTTCTTCTAGGAATTCCAATTCCTGGTTTATCTTTTACGAATTTATTTTGTTTAGGGGCTTCGAATATACAGGGTGCCCTAAAAATAAACCGCCATATGTCAACGACACAGGTGAAAAATTCAATGCTGTGTAAAAAATGTTGAATGAACTAGTGTCATATTTGCTATCATTTAGAAGATATGTAGGTATGTATCAGAGAAGTAAGCCAAGAATTTAACTTCCTGAACAAAGCAATGGGCAATCGGACAACTTTTTTACCTATTTCATAAGTAGAAAGAACTTTTCAAAGAATTTGACTAGTGTTTTTTCTTTTCTCGCCTAGGGCCCACATTTGCCGAGAAAAAATTCAAATTATCCCTTGCATGTAGTTGACGTAAAAAAATAACGGGAGATACCTACCTTTGTTTACACGTGCGATTATTGAGATCTCTTTCGTGAACAGTGACAACGGAAATCGTTTGTTAGTTGGTAACAAGTAAACATTTTTTTACACAAAAATCTGTCAGGTTAAGGTCAAGCGGAGCGAAGCGAACGAAGGGTTCTAAGCGTCAGCCGTTAGCATTATTTTGTAGTATTTATTGGTTTCATTTATATTTATTTTCAGGAAAATAAAGATTATGTATTTCAAAGCATACGCAAATGCATTGAGAACGTATTCCCTTCAAGTTATGATTCGAATTATGTACGATGTCCAGTTTACATTATACGCATTGCAGGTGCATTTTTGGCTGGTGCCCAAATTACCTACAAAATTAAAATTTTAGGTAAGTTAATGCCCAGTTTACATCCGCCCACCCATTTTTTATGTCAAAACCTAAAATATAGGTTATTAATTATTAAATAAAAAATTACTTCGCGTACTACCAATAAGTATAACAAAATTATTTTATTTAACCGGTTTCAAGATCTACAAACGATCCCATCATCAGAAATGTTTAAGAAAAATTGTAAACAAATTATTATGACAGTTGACAAGGAAACTAAAATTGACAAATTATAATGATATCCATGAAATAAGATAACTAGATAACTGAATTTCAGTATTTACCTACGGGGTATAAGAAAAACACAAAGGAAAATCGAATACCTCGTAGCTTGAAGGGAAAAAACAATGAATTTAAAGAAAACCATATAGGAAGAAAACAATAAATTCAATTGAAAAAACCTTCAAGTGAAATATCAGAACAGAAAAAACTAAATAAATAAAATATCCATGGAATCTTGACAACTGCCAACTGCTAATCTTGTAATAAATTGTGGTCAAGTCTATGTGTTCTGTCTTGACAACTGCCAACTGTTAGTACATATTGTAATAAACTAAAAAAGAGAGAAATAAGTCAATAATAGCAAGATAGCAATAATAGCAAGATGTAGAGACTGTGGTTAAATAATTAATTCAAGAATCAATCATAATAACAATAATATTGATGATGATAATATCAATAACAAAACAAAAAGAAAAAAATCCCATATTGCCAAATAACCTCGAAAGTCCATGGTTTATATGGGGGGGGGGGGGTAAATAAACTAATTGATTCTTGAATTAATTTACAAAAGTTTAAATAAACTAGATTGTATTAAATCGACTTGATCATTAAGTAAGTTACAATTTTTATCATTTTTATGTTTATAAATTTCTATAGACTCTAATATATCCAATTGATAACTCTTTACAAAATTAAACAATAATTTAGTATTCTCCGGAGGAGGGAATTGATGATTGTTATCAAAGAAATGATTAGCAAAACTTGAATGATCATTCTTCAAACGAAATGATCTTAAATGTTCGTTATACCTAATACGTATAGATCTGCCAGTCTGTCCGATATATATGCTGTTACAGTCTAAGCAATTTAAGATCATTTCGTTTGAAGAATGATCATTCAAGTTTTGCTAATCATTTCTTTGATAACAATCATCAATTCCCTCCTCCGGAGAATACTAAATTATTGTTTAATTTTGTAAAGAGTTATCAATTGGATATATTAGAGTCTATAGAAATTTATAAACATAAAAATGATAAAAATTGTAACTTACTTAATGATCAAGTCGATTTAATACAATCTAGTTTATTTAAACTTTTGTAAATTAATTCAAGAATCAATTAGTTTACTTACCCCCCCCCCCATATAAACCATGGACTTTCGAGGTTATTTGGCAATATGGGATTTTTTTCTTTTTGTTTTGTTATTGATATTATCATCATCAATATTATTGTTATTATGATTGATTCTTGAATTAATTATTTAACCACAGTCTCTACATCTTGCTATTATTGCTATCTTGCTATTATTGACTTATTTCTCTCTTTTTTAGTTTATTACAATATGTACTAACAGTTGGCAGTTGTCAAGACAGAACACATAGACTTGACCACAATTTATTACAAGATTAGCAGTTGGCAGTTGTCAAGATTCCATGGATATTTTATTTATTTAGTTTTTTCTGTTCTGATATTTCACTTGAAGGTTTTTTCAATTGAATTTATTGTTTTCTTCCTATATGGTTTTCTTTAAATTCATTGTTTTTTCCCTTCAAGCTACGAGGTATTCGATTTTCCTTTGTGTTTTTCTTATACCCCGTAGGTAAATACTGAAATTCAGTTATCTAGTTATCTTATTTCATGGATATCATTATAATTTGTCAATTTTAGTTTCCTTGTCAACTGTCATAATAATTTGTTTACAATTTTTCTTAAACATTTCTGATGATGGGATCGTTTGTAGATCTTGAAACCGGTTAAATAAAATAATTTTGTTATACTTATTGGTAGTATGCGAAGTAATTTTTTATTTAATCATGGATTTCTACCAAATAGTGAAAAGTGAAAATATTAACTACATAAAATATAGGTTGTAATCGCTATACGTACTTAGAAGTACTTCTTTACATGTGAACATTATGAATTCACTTCGTAGGTGTAGGGTGTAGGTGGGTAGGTACACAGTAAAAAATTCTGCTTAGAATATTAACTCTACGTAACTCTACTATGATTAAATACCGGTCCATCTAGTTAGAGTTGAAAAATCACTCTAAGTATACTCTAGGTGTAGTGTAAATACTAGATTATATTTTGCTCTATGTAGATACACCATAGAACTTTAACCGTGAACTCTATAAGTGTGAAATTACTCTAGAAGTGCAATCACAAATCTGCACCGAGGTTTTGGTAGATTAGAACTGGTCTCTATATAATGTCTTTAATCACTACTAGATATTATTTTGCTCTATGTCGATATACCGTAAATCCCTATGTAAGAGTAAAATTAATTTAATAGAGTTAAAAGTAAAACTGCAGGAACTCTGTGGAATGCATTTGTAGTTTAATTAGACTACATTTTAAATGGCGGCAAATTCAAGTCCACCTTAGTTTAAATCTTCCTAAATTAAATATAAATTAAGTACCAGGAGGTTCAAAATAATAATATATTTTTTCTACAAAACGAATTTATTTCAAAACAAATAACCAAGTACATTAAAGG
The DNA here is from genome assembly GCA_963966045.1 of Xestobium rufovillosum. Taxonomy (NCBI): domain Eukaryota; kingdom Metazoa; phylum Arthropoda; class Insecta; order Coleoptera; family Ptinidae; genus Xestobium; species Xestobium rufovillosum. Next base: position 15,268,225 of record OZ014496.1, read on the forward strand.
ATTATTACAATACAGAGCAAATCTGTCAAGCCACAAAGTTCATTTATTTCTTAACGGTAGGTAGGAGCAAAAGTGTGAGTGTACCGATGAAGGGGGCTGACGTTAGGACACATTTTAAAAATATTTTCTTTTATACGAGGTGGCTCACCAAAGCGTACTAAGATAACAGTTACATTTTCTTAAATGGAATGCTACATATTTGTCTACGATTTTGAATTCTCCAGAAAATCCTGAACATTTTATGTCAAGGGATTTCAGTATCTAAGACAACAATTTTCGAGATATTTGCAAATTGCAATTTTTTATAAAAAGACTACGATTTTCCGCATGCTAATAATTACTCATTTGCGCAGTGCCCACTTCAACTACAAAGGAATCCTTCAGTGGAACTGTTGGGGTTCATCTACTAAAAAGACCTGACCAGAGAAAACTTTTGTTTTTTTTGTACGGGATGGTCACAAAAAATCCGAAACCTGAGATAACTCAAAGCCTAAAAAGCTGATTATTTTAAATGGAACAACCTGTACTTTGTCACAAAATCGAATTAGTATTTTAGAGACCTAAAACTTTTCTAAAGTATGTCTTATACCTATTTTCAATATTTTAAGAGGTATTTGGTTTTGTTAGATACGGATACACACAACGAATATGGCATTTTGAACAAAACAAGGTAGCCATAAAAGACTACAAGCAAGACTGATGTGTTTTTATCGTCCAAAAACTAGGAATAGATAGACTAGCTAATATTTGCAAACGAAACTGCAAAATGTTGCAAAAGTTTGATAAATTACTTGTTCATCAGTAAATATTGTACTTAAGTTTATAGCTTTTCATGGCTACCTTGCCTTATTTAAAACACCATACTTGCTGTGAATCTAAAAATTATCAAATATCTTTTAAAATATTCAAAATAGGTATAGGAACATGCTTAAGAAAAGTTTTTGAAATACCAGTTTCATTACGTGGCAAAATATAGGTTGTTCCATTTCAAATATACAACTTTTTAGGCTTTGAATTATCTCAGGTTTCAGATTTGTTGTGACCACCCTATACAAAAAACAAAAGTTTTATCTGGTCAGGTCTTTAGAGTAGATGTTCCCCAACAGTTCCACCGAAGGATTTCTTTGTAGGTGAAGTGAGCACTGCAGTAAGAGTAATTATTGGCATGCGGAAAAATGTATTTTTTATAAAAAAAATTGCAAGTACATATTATCTCGAAAATTATTGGTTTAGGTGCTGAAATTCCTTGACACACAATGTTCAGAATTTTCTGGGGAATTGAAAATTCTAGACAAATATGTACCATTCCATTTAAAAAATGTAACTTTAACTCAGCAAGTTTCGTTGAACCACCTCGTCTAAAAAATATTTTTAAAATGTGACATAATGTCAGCCCTGCCCACCACACTCACATTTTTGATCCTATAAGTACAATTAAGACATAAATGGACTTTGGAACTTGACATAACAAAAAATATAGGTATAATATGTTAACTTCACCTTTTTTTTTGGATTTCGCAGAGCAGTAAGGAAATAGTTAGGTAAACCTTTAATTTTTAGGTCACCACCAAGAGTGGAAGGTTAACATTTAAATCAAATAATATTGCTTTAAATGGCAGTAAAATGATGATGATTATTAATTCACCGTAATAGACTACATCAATAACAAATTACAAGTTTCGTTAAGTTGTCATTATGAACTAAAACTTAAAGATATGAGGAGGTAGGTACGTAACAGTTAGAAACTGATTATTATACCCTACATAAAATAATATAAAAAGATATGAGGAGGTACGTAACAGTTAGAAACTGATTGTTATACCCTACACAAAATAATATAAAATTCTAAATCAAAACACGAAGTTATATTTCGGCACAAGAAACCATTCACTTGCCGAGTATGACTGATTCAAATTAAACGGTTCTTTATAAAGCAACAAATTTAAATCAACAATATCGTATATTGCATTTTCCGTACATTCTAGTTTGTAAGCATGTAATTCATTTACAAATTCAATAGTTGTCCATCTTTTTGTTACAAAGTAGACGTGATCAATCAGTTCTTTGACACCTAAATTCACTATGTCAATAATTTCATGAAAAACAGGTGACTGACTATCTTCTTGAACTCCAACACAAATAAAGGTATTCTTTTTATACATATATCCACACTTTATCCAGTTATACCGAAAAATTTCGGTATTTTGAAAAAATTCTTGAAATAACTGTGTTCATAATTTTCCAAATGAGAGGATCGTTGAGGACCGTATTGTATTTTGATTTGAAATGAATCATTTGAAGTTGAAATAAAAGATATTTGCTGACACCGAACAGCTAAAGTTTTAGCCAAATTCTTGTAGTTGCGATATTTAACAGCCAAATTTTTCAATACTGCATGTTTTGCCTCGTAACGCATACACCACAAATTAATTAGAGGCCCCATTCTTCGAATGATATTTGGATAATGGACCATAATGTGGTGCTTTGGTATTAGTCTGTTTTCAAATTCTGTTATGAACATTCGATGATGACTTTCTATTAAGCTTTCTAGGTCATTTACCATATAATGGCTGATTCGTGGTGCAAAGACAATTGACATAATTTTTAGTAAATATAAAATAACTTTAAATTTATTCAGAATTTCACTATTTTTTAACACATCATCTATTATCAACGGGATGAATCTAATTAAGCACCACGATTGCGCCGCTTTTTGTTTAATTGATACATTTTTGTCTAGTAAAATTATAGGGCTTGGTTTGTTTGTAGAATTAAGCATACCATAATCGTAAAGTTGAAGCCGTTCGTTTAACTGTGTTAGAGTAATTAATTTTAATCTCAAAATTTCGCTTATGAAAAGTTTTAGTTCGTAATGCGCAACTCCTTCTAGGATGTCATGCATAATATCGACTGAGGCAGAGTCACACAATTTAAAGAAATTAAGATCATTCAAAATGCTACGACTTTTTATGCCATACGTATTCTGCTCCTTATTTTTAACAGCATTACTATGTTCTTCGTAAGATACACTATTACGCAGAATGCAGGTCGTTTCTGAAAATATGTTTTGGATGTCTGCTCTATGTGATAGACACATTCGACAAAAAAAGTTGGCTTGAAATGATTCTACCATCCCATGTAGAGTATTTGCCGCCAAATTGTCATGCGAAAGAGATGAAATAGTTCCAAAGATAGGTTCAGGCAAACCTTCAATCCTAATACCTCGTGTTTCTAAAAATTTAATGTCTTTTACTATTGGTGCTAATACATCATTCAGTGTTATTACTTCCCCGAAATTATCCGATTTTAAGTCGTTTACAAAAAATAACGCCAGTAAGTGAATGTTATGGAGATAAGTATTAAAAGCATGTGGTAAATTTTCTATAGTAAAGTAAATACCGCCCATTTTATGAACGCCTGTTTTGCTTCCCAGCGGGTTCACGGTCTCAAAATCATCGTAATAAAGCTGAATTCTCAAACAATATTTATTTTTTTTCCATAAAGTATTATTTTCAAGATAACTTCCGTTGATAATTAAATTACCATCAGAAGCTATTTCTTTCCCTGCAGAAATTATGTCTAAAATTTCTTTATTGTTGCATATTATACGTTCTAAAGTTTTTAAAATTGATATGTATTGAAAAGTCCTGGGTACATTTACTTCAGAGTAGGTGTTTGTACGTTTGTCTAATACACTTTCTTTGCGCATACCGAGAAATATTTCTTTCGGTAAAATAACTTCAGAATTCAAAATTTTATTTCTCCTGTAAGAACTGCCATATCTTCTCATTTCATTTTCGAAACATTGCTGTTTTTCATGTATAAAATTGTATGTATAAGAATCTGTTTGGCTGTGATTAAGCATATTATTAAATATATTTTGAAACAATTCTAAAACAGCATCGTACATTGCCTGACAATGGCTTTCAGGTAAATGAAGCATCATAATTTGATTGAAAAAAATATGGAACATAGTAATTATGTCTACAGTTGTATTAGTTACTGTCGTGGAATCAGCATAATCATCATCATATTCCTGTGCATTTAATACTTCTTCCACATTTTCATTAAAATTGACTCTAATGTTACAGTTTTCATTGAAAGCTTGGTCAGATTCATTTAAAACTGGTTGTATGTTGTTTGTATCAGACAAATGCAGGTTTGAAAAGGCTGCATCTGCATTGTGAGTAAGCATATGCTTGCGAAATCCACTGAAAGATAGAAAGTTTACGAAACATGAAGGAACACAACATTTTAAATTCAGTTTCGGATTATCATACAAACCGTGTAACAACCTTAAATGCCTTGTGGTACCGTAAATGGTGCTCAGTTTGGCGTTACATAAAAAGCAAAGGAACATATCTAATTATATTTCTAGCAAACAAAAAGGAAAATAAATAAGAATAATGCGACCTCACTCATTCGCTAGTCTTGTTGACAAGATTGTCATCATTGAGGTGTACAGAACAGCTTCAGGTTCAATTCGAAAGTAATACGTTTGCATGAATTCATAGAAGTATTTCAATTTCTCATCATATTTTGTATCAAATACATAATGCGCCATAAAGAGAAACTGAAATGCTTCTACGCTTGTGCAATAGTCTGGACATGGAAGAGCGTTTTGGTCCACCACGATGTAGTATTTGGTAACTGCACCTTTATTTGTACCGTGGGCCAACAAATACGGTTGCCTGCTTCCAGTTACATCCAAAACATCAGAAACTGGTTGATTCGTCTGCAACACAAAGGTGCCTCTATTTAAAAACAGTGCGAAAATTACATTATTATACCTACCTTTTTAAAAACGATTAATTTTTTAACACAAGAATCGTCTGATTTCTTGGTGCGTGCCTGCAGCAACCTAACGATGGCTAATAATGCTCGTGTAGGTTTATCGTATTCTAAAAGATAAAAACTTAAAATATTGCTCAGAGCTAAAAACGTATCTTACGTTTAGCAGCGTCTTCCTGATTTTCAATTACGATGTCCTTTGACGGATTCACAATTTCAGTTTTATAAATTTTGATAATTTTGTCCACATCTGCATTAAATTTTTCAACAAAATTTATTGATGCATCAGGAAATTGTACCTTGAAATCACACTCAATCTAAAAAGAAACGTATAAGTTTTATAGACATTAGCAATCATAATGGATAGTACAACAATAGCAGAAACAGCAGTAGTTAAAACTAACGAAAGCATTAGAGTATCCACGAAAAGGCAAGATAGGTATTATAATGATTATTCCACTCATCGAATTTTAACCCAATCAAATCTCGCTATTTCTTAATATATTGTTCATCTGTCAGTTTAAATTTTCCGCGTTCCTAGGCAGTGTATATTATTGGTGTTAAATTAAATCAGACTATAAAAAATATTAATGTCTACCAAAAATAGAAAATTTTGCCGACAAAATCTATGCTCTTATATTACTATGATAATATCCCAAATTTGCATGCGAGCGTATGATTAAATTATTATAAACACTAGCTACTATCAAGCCATACATCTCGAGCAAGAAATCTACTAGGGAATTGAGTTACTTTTTTATTTTGTTGGAACTGAATTAGGTACTTCTTTGAGATTTTTCATCCAAAACAACAACTTTATATTCAGTTAACATCTACAGCAACTAAAGTTGGGCTTAATAAAGTATGATCTAGCCACGGTGCCTCAGTGGATTTATTGCTTAATTTATTATGATTTATTGTGTTATTAATATTATTATTAATGTTATTATTATTATTATTGTTCTTATTATTACTTATTGTTTAACATTTTGAGATATTACAATGTATGCAAAGACTTACAAGGTAAGGTGTATCCAGAAATCTAGGAAACTTCTTTAACATATGGACGCCCAAGGACTTTCTGTAAGTATAAGTTTTCTTCATTTTTTCTATAATATTCTCTTTGTCATTTTTAGGACACGCGTTTTTCAAAAACTGAATGCATTCTTCTATTTCAGGTGTTACATATGTCGTAGGAATACTATTAGGAACTCCATCTATTTTCTGAATCTTATTTTCTATTGAACTGTCTTGCATTGTGGACTTTCTTTTCCTTCTACGAACCATTTTAGCTATTTCTTCATTTTTCGTATGCTGAGCAATAAAACGTAGTCTGAAGCTTATGAATCCTTCTCCGCCATTATCATTCTTGTAGAAAGCTTCCTAAAGTGAACGATGTTAAAATAATTATTACCTAAACAGTTATTTAAATTTGCAAATACGAGTAGCTGTTTTACCGCCCCCTCCGCCACCACAAATTGAAATGGTGAAACAGGCAAAAAATTTTTACTTAGAGATTTTTAACATTATTTATGCCAGTTGATCTTCATAACATTAATTTCACTTACATAGCCAGTTCTTCCAGTGGGATTTCTTAAATTTGGAAATATTTCTATAATAGCTTCTCCTAAATTCCGCTTGGCGAATTCTGGTACCCCTATTCCATATCGTTCTACTAAACACGCTGTGGTTACATTGACTAACTGTATTCTCAGTGATTTTTTCAAATATTTGTTGTTGTTATAAAATTGAAAAATTTCGTCCCCCATTCTTGTTTGAATATAGTTCTTCCACTCCTAAAGAGAAAATTATGCTGTTGGTAAGAGGGGAATATTTTTGCAAATTTGATAAAATATACGATACGATTTCTGGTAATAGCGATATTAAAAATAAGTCATAAAAGTTTACAAAAGGCTTTGCAAAATTACCTCAACAGATAATACTTGATTGTAAACCAAGGGTTTCTTAAATACTGAATCCGATACTAACTGTGGAGAAGGATTTATTGTTGAATCTGAAATTTTTGGGCCGGGCTCCTGATGATCAAGAAACATTATATCTTGGTTGTCTAAATCAAGAAAAGCTTCGTCTTCAGTGCTGATTATTGATACAGTACTCTGACTGTCCGATGTGCTTGAATTTACTACAAAATTCATATTTATTTAATTACCCACCAACCAGTCTTTCTTTATTGTAGCTTCGTTTATTTCGAAAATAATGGATAAAAATAGACAGATATTTGCCATATGTATTTGAACGACAAGAAATAGCCAGTTCATAGGAAGTGCTCGAATTAATTTATATCAAAGTAATTTATTCTATTGGTAAAACGGGTAGGTACTAATATTTTGGTAAGAAACTGGTAATTGTGAAAGAGATCTACTTTTCTATTATCTAATATGTAGGTATTTTTAGGTACTCACAATCACCATCGCCTCGAAATTTTCCTACTATCAGGGTCAGGATTGTATTACCATTTTCTCTAACGTACGCTTCCAAGACGTCTTCTTCTAGAACGGTTCCGTCTGAATCGGTAAAGTAAATAGCCTCATCCCCCAGTTCAGGAAATTTTATTCTTGCTATCAAATATAATCTTATGGAGTATTTTTCTCAAATGGAAATGTAATTATTTTCAAAAAATTAGTAAATAATGCACACAGCATGAAACTGGAAGACCAAAAGACGAAAAATTATTTTCGTGTAACTTACCAGTATTCACAATTTCCTCGTATTCCACGTTGTTTAAACGAGCAAGCTTAGTAACATGAATATGCTTCAGTTTAATGAACATTGTTGGTACATTCAGGTACTAAAACATACAAGCAAAAAGTTTGCGTTGTATCATTCAACATGATGGATATTTGGATATGGGTATAGACATGAATAAGAAAGTGATATTTTACATATAATATACCTACGCTGGCAACCTCATGAGGTATCGACCTAATTGTTTGGTTCATACAGAACGCTCATACCTGTGCTGAATACCAATCAAAATTTTTATTTCACAAACATATACAGGGTATTTCAGGAAGAATGATATATATACTTCAGTATGTTATAGTATCGTTCATTTTGAACAAGAAAGTTCATATGAACAGGTGTCAAATTTTCAATGGTTACTGAGATACAGAAATTTTAATGTAGGAGTGCATTACAGAGCGATTATCGAGTAAACTGCTATAAAACAATTGTCTTTTGATATTTAGTATTATTGTTACAATCAGCTTTGGTAGTCCCATCAATTGGCCCACTAGGTATCCGGACTTAACTCCATTGAATTATGGGCTATGGGGATGAATGAAAAATGATGTTTATCGAGAAAAAGTAGACACTCGAGATGAATTAATCGCTTACATTGTGACCAGTGCTATAAGAGTAAAGGAGTGCCAAGAAGAACTGCAAAGTTTGGCAGTGGAATTTTTGAACCATTTCTCTAAAATCAATATTTTATTTTGTATATCAAATGTTCGTTGTCAGAATTAACGAAATAATAAATTCGTTTATGAAGTAATTCAGCTGGCTGTAACACAGTACCCACTGACAGTTAGACACAACATATAGCCATGTACTTTTTTGTTCAAAATGAGCGATAGTATGACATACTGAAGTATGTACCATTCCTCTTGAAACATCCTGTATTTGAATTCATCCAAAAATTTCACACAAAGTTATGGCTGGGCGGGGTCCGTAATTCGCATTCAAAATATACCCAGAAACTCGCCCTAAGGGAGCTGCAACCTTCGAAAGGGGACAATAAGAAGCAGTGCGGTAAAAAATTTCAAAATTCGAAAAACAGATTGTGCGAATGAAGGTACTTGTTCTGAAAGTCACTACAACCAAGTGCAGAATGACATTCTAAATTTGAATATTAATACAACACAAACTAGCAAATCTCCACTGTTGAAATCTGATGTAGGTATACCTAATAACGTTCAAATGCGTCTTTTTCAAAAATCGGCTGGTATTATTGCTATTGAGAAAGCGCGCCATTGTTTATGTAAAATGAACTGAAAATTATGAATTTGTATCGAAACGTAGATGAAAAGTGCGTAAAAACTACCTAATGAGTATGGGTGAAATACCCCTCTGCATGCGCACCACCGAATTTTGAAATCTGTTTTAAACCGTCTTATTAAGCTTAAAGAGATAACATCTCTTTTCTATAACCGTTTTGAAAACATTAATAAAAAACAATTTCACTAATATTTATTAAGACTTAAATTAGATTAGGTATGTGTATATATGTACATTAGTGAATGCTATCTAGATTCCTGAACGTTAATCTCGGGACACCCTGTATATTACATCATATATGATTTCGAGAAGGGAATGAAATAAAAACATTAACCTATTTTGCAAATAGAGTAGTCCGTAAATCTAGCCCAATAAAGAAGTCGGAGAATTTTTATCAGTAGGATTGCAAACCTGGTTCCACACTGACATTATTTTAACATCTCCTATCAGAACCTTTCATTAAATTTTGTTTGGAAGCTAAATACGTAGAAACGAAGAGTTTCCATTAAAAACATATAACATTCGTTTGTTACTTTTAGTATGCGAACACCACATTTACCTACAGACATAATTTTAGCATGTCCCATCAAATTGATACACATTAAGCTTTATTTTGATATTATTAAGAGATATGGATTCATTCAGTATTAAACATTCATCCTGTGCCTGTGTTTGTAGCATAGAATTCATTACTTTATACGAAATAAATAAGAATACGTTTATATCGTGGGAATATTTATGCATTCTCGAAAAGAACGAAACTTACTGCACATGCATGGCGCAAAGCAGAAGTATTATAAAGATTTCATGCATTTTCTTCACAAATAAAGAGCAAAAAAATAAACTTACCTCTTGTTAGGGGCCAACACAAATAAAGATCACCAGGACAAAATGCAAATAATGGTCGGTCAATTTACACTACGAACTGCTTGCACAGACAAGATCTACGCAACGCCGACCCCCTACCCTTTTATATTTTTAATCTATCTAAAGCAAAATAACTCTAGCTAGTGTACATTGATAATAGTCTTTGACTTCTTAGAGCTTAAATCGTCTATATTCGTTTTATATACTCTGTAATTGTTAATAAGCTCTAAAAGTTTAACCGCCAATAATTTTAGAGTTTTATAGATTAAAAGAAATCTAAAAATTTGTTAGATTAAATATGCAGATTAATACAGCACTAGAATTTAACTCTAAAATATTCCCTCTAAGCTAGTGTTGAATTAGTTTTACCTATTTTTTACTGTGTACCTAGTTATCATTTTTAAATTGCAGACTTCAATATCTATTCAGGTACTTAGCTAGGTACTTATTTACCTAGAAAACTCTTGATGATGTTTTCGTAGAAGTTTCTAGCAAATTAAGTACCTACCTAGGTACCTACCTTTAGGTGGTTTCAATAATGTAACAAAGTATTGTCGTTGTGGAATAATTTAACGTGCATAATTTCCAACAGTTTGTGAATCAATTTCTAAACTATCGCCATTGATTATCTGTA